>CM057001.1:131808963-133043500 GCA_029891345.1 Dryococelus australis
AGTTGTAATGCAATATTTTAAACATGCTTATGCTGTCAATGTTGTACTTTTAGCTGGTTTCACGTACCAGCTATGGAAAGGCAGAAACAAATTATGTGTTGACGCATGCCGCATTTCAACGCATTAGGCATGCACACTCTACTTTACAACTTCAGCCCATCTACAAGCAGTAGCCCTGATTTGGGTAAGTCATTTTTAAATAGTACAATAATTCCGTGCATACAGGGTCCAGCAGTGTGACTACAGACACATGGTTAGCAAATAAATTATACTGTTCATTAAAAGCAGTCATGGGGTAGTCCATAACCTCAATGCGGGAATTGAATTGTTCGACATGCCGTCGACATCCTGCCCGAAGATCAACAAGTTCCACGAGTCGCTACAAGGGAGCCGCACCCCTGCTGGTGAAACGTCACAGCCTTGTGCAGAGGTGATAGAACTGTCAATGCCTCCTCTGCAGGCGATAAGAAAAAGGGCCACGCTCGCCCAGCACTCAAAATTTCATCATCACTCTTAGAGAGGCTAGCCCACCCCGCACCCCTCTCAGAGAATTAAACAATAGCACTAATTCTGCACAGTTCAAGTTTGACTACCGAAGTAAGCATTCCAGCAAGTCTCCTACTGCAGAGCTGCTACGACTGTCAACCAGCTCCAGAGAGATATTGAAGAACATCCTCCTGTCTCCCATACCTTCCATGGTAGCAGGTTACGTAGACGTCCCTTCTGGACCCCCCATATTTAAATAATTAACTACTGGTAATTGTGGTTCATTATGAACAACACCTCCTTCTACTAGTAACATTATGAGTAGTAATATTTACGTATTTTAAACTCAGTATATTAGTAGGTCGTCTTCACCTACGTTAAATTCAGAACGCTTCCATTTATAAAATTTATCAGGAGATAGCTACGTATCATTGTGTTTTCCTTTTTATGTAATATTAAAATTACATACTGTAATTTGAATTAGCAAGTTATACTTACTTATTCTGAGTGTAACCTATTTGTCTCCCCCCCTTTTTATGCTAACGTATTTTGAATTAACTGAAATGGCATTAATATATCAATTTCTAATCCCCGCCTCAGAAGACAAACTGGTATTCGCATGAACCGCCTTAACGGCAGACACACATACTAGAAGGCTCAATCGAGGTCTGCCTCTGGGTAGATCATCGGTGGACTCCAAAAATACCCCTTAGGAGCTCTGAACGCCCTAAGAGCTGCGAACAGCGTGGGTACTTAATTTGACACCCACCTCGAATAAGGCCAGACGAGAATCTAAAGTACTCTAGGCTTATCAAACTCTTAAAGGTCACTCACCCAGGGATTTTGACATTTATTGCACTCCTAGTGAGTTCCAGCTTGCAAAAGCAGGACTAGAAGACACAGGTACCTCCCTGAGTTCGGAGGTGCCTCACGGCACTTATTTATTATTTATTTTCAACTAAATGCCTTACGCCACTAAAGACAGATTTAGTAAACTAAGGCAAAAAGCATTACGAGCCTCAGTTCTATTAACATCAGTAGAGAACACTCTTACCAACAGTAAACCCCCCTTAACAGAGGTAGAACCTGTTCCATTATTTGGTCCTCACTTCAGGCCCGCATTTACATAAGATAACCTGTGTCTAGCAATTTTAGAGTACGGACTGACCATGGCATAACAGAGGTTTCTGACACACCCCCAGTTGAGGTAGCTACAGAAGTCACACCTGCAACCTCTCCAACTCCAACTTTGGCGAGTACTTCGTAGCAGACCTGTACCATACATACTTCCTCAGGTACGTTTGTTCGCCTTTGCTTACCACCACAAGGGTATAGTCATCCAAAAGTGGCCCAATCAGTCCCGACTTTGTACCCGCCCGCATAATGACTCGTTTTAACTTCTGCTGAGGCCGGGTAGATAGCAAGACGAACAGTCCTGCCTAAGCCCCTAATGTGCATGTTACCGTGAAGCTGGTATTACAGACTTCGATGGCCATAACTGTAAGTAAAACCAAAGCCTCGAATCGAGAGTCATGCCAAATTAAACTTACTTTAGGGATTTCCTCCCATTCTCCTGTCAATCTGTTAAACCTAAGAAAACTTAAATGGAATTATCCTGCAACGTGGGAGGTAACCAGACACAGCCGGCATTAATAGTACTTTAGAGTGTTTTCTTAAGGTTAGCGACCCCTCTTCTTACCAGACAGGTGAGGTAGGATAATGTTCCCAGGTTTTTTTGCATCCAGAGACTATTATCCAGGGAGGGAACCAACGTCAGTGTATAGCTGCCTCTCCACACAACGTCGAACATTATGCTGATTTATTTTTCACACTTATAAGTATTCATGGTTTTGTGGCACAAATTGACGCAGTCAGGTGAGACACGAGATGAACAATGACACAAATACTTACTGGTAATTTGGGCGCCAGAGGTGCTTCCCAATCACCGCACTATTGAGACTCAGAGTCCTCAGGAATGCTGTGGGTTCTGTGTCCGTCTCACCCGTGCGTACTTATAAACACGTAAGAAATACTAAACATTTTACTAAACATCACTGGAAATAAACATTTAATAAAATATATGTGACTACGACAATGTCACTACTGAATAAAAGTCCACTGTAGATTTGTTTTTATTGTTATTACGCATACACATCAACGTACCAATGAAATTATGATTATCTCGGTCATGACTAGCCAATCCCACTTGGGTGCTCCCCAGCCCGGAATTAATATGGCGCATGCCTAGATGGATGATCTCACCGAGGTGCATGAAAGCACAGACTTCACACGGGAAGGCCGACAGCCACTAGGGTGGACTAACGGTTTTTCCCTGAAGACAGGACAAGGTGAATTACAAATGAAATCCTTAATACACATTAACACGTATGATTACTCGGCATCACTAACGCAAACTCGTCGGGGCTCGCCCTCCAGCACGTGGGTAGCGTAGTGACGGCCTATACACAGAGCCGGCTAGGACGGGAATAACTGCACCGTACACTAATTAAAAAATTACATAAATTCTCAAAGATACATGAAATAAGATGGGACATGAGATGAGTATTCACATAAACACACACATGTGTGAAAACAAGTTTAGATGGCGCGGATGCCACTGGATGACTTTCGTAGCGGACCACGTGGTGCAGGTGAAGGTGCAATATTTCTGCGTGGAAACTGCAAATTAAATTCAGACAAAAGATTATTCTTGCTGAGAAACTTATTTTCTTTATGTTTGCAGTGGTTACAGGCTTGTAACGTGCCTGATTGCAGTAAAATCAAACATTAACATGACCAAGTGGTCAAGTACAAAAAGGATCAATTTGCATGAAATTACACAGAACCCTGACAAAAATTTAACATAGAACCCTTACTAAAATATTGCACATACGATGTTACATGAATAAGCTCTCAAATGGAACAATGGCAAATACAAAGACTTGCATCATTGGCTATAAGTGATGTTGCAGTAAAATATTCAAATACGAAAAATACCCCTATAAAAACAAAGCCCTTGAAATTTCCTACAGCAATAATGCATAAGTTACAATGAAATGCTATAAACATAGGCGGATGGTGCCTGATTCAAGTTGCGCGGGTCGCGTGACCTCTACGACATCTTTCTCCTCCTTATTGATTAAGTTAAAAAAATGCCACAATGGCAAAATAAATTAGTAAAGTAGAAGCATAATGCTGGGGAAATTTCTGGCCAACGTACGCAAGAAAAGGTTAACCGGTAAACTAAATTGAATATGGAAACCTAAATCAGTGAACAAAAGATGTAGTGCGTATGTGACAGTGTCTTACCTCGCCAGTTCTCCTCGACAGACTGTCCAGAGACAAGCGTCGCACGGACCCACCACGGTCGCCTACAGGGTTCACGTAAGTGGAAGCGCTATGCACACCGAATGAAATATTGTAATCTTTGAAAATAAAATGGCACAAATTAAATATTGTTTAAATTTCTTAAATGTTATTATTTTCATGTCTCTTTATGACAGCGTTCATGCCGGAATATTAAGTGTTCTTAATCTCGGCGCCGAGGGCACTTTGTATTTTTATAAACAAACAATTTAAAAATAATAACAACACTTTAAGACATTTTAAAACATATTAAATCCTGCAAATACAAATCACGTTTTACACTGCAAAATATTATTGATGTGAGAGTTAAAAAATACTGGCCTCTTTGCACACGTGCATGGACACATGACACGTGCATGGTGAGCGCCGTCATGGGCTCTAGCACCGCTGGCTGTTAGCCGGCGTCAAAATATGATGTTTTACACCTTTTGTTTGAGTTGAGAATGTTTCAGCGGAATTTCATGATGAAAAAACATTGGGTTTGAATCACATCAAATATTGAAAATTGTGAATATTTTGCATTAAAAAATTAGTTCCATTAAAGAATTTTTTTTTTTTTTTTTTTAACATTTAATTCTGTTAGCCATATTCTGATAAACACTAGAACTCCCGGCATTTGAACCTACCTTCGACTCCCACAGCAGCCATTTTGACCAGATCGTAAAAAAACGAGGTTGGATAGTTACTGCCAACTAATTTTTTAATTTGTCCATAAGTTTTTGAAAAAGGAGAAAAAATATTTTTTTTACGTTAATTTTTTTATCCTTCAACTGTTAATTATTGCATTGTAATACGGATTTATCACAATGTAAATAATGGGCTATATGCATATTTTTGAATATGATTACAGCAAATTACAACTTTTCTTCACAACTTATATTAACTGCAAACTTTTTAATAACCTAACATTGTTTGTCAGTAGACAAATTAAAACATTTACTTAATTGTAACCTAACAGTTTGTCTAACATTTTAAAAACATTATTGTTAGAAATAAGTTTTCACAGTGATGATGAATTAAATAGTGGGACTGAACTTCAAAGAAAGAAGCAACTCTCAGTCATATGTTTCTCCTTCCATATATCACAATCTATAGACTTTCTCATACATACAAAATACACACATTGTGAGGGAAATGAGTTTCTCATTTTATAAGTACTATCTTTTTCATTGCAAAATAGGCAGGTAGTTTTTTACAACTTTGGCTGGGCATTTACCAGAAACATATTTCACGCAGACCGTACATTTGTTTAACTTTACTTGTTAGTATGAGTGGAGTCAGTATACTTCAGTATGAATGAATCCTGCAATGGAAGATGTGCAGTCTTGACTTTGTCTGGAATGTCTCTTCTAGCCCTGTTCACTATGCCCACAACACTTGTAAACGTAACCTCAGACTGACGAAAGAGAAGAAGTTGTCCATGGTAACATTCTCAAAGAGGCACTGGTCAGAAGGCAGTTTCTCATCTTTCCCCAAATATCTATTCCAAATGTAACTGCTAACTAAAATTTTATACCACATATGTATTGAGTGAAGTGGAACTTGGCTTTGGTTTGGAAAAGTTGCTCATCAACAGTAACATCAGCACCTGGTTTTAGCTGGAAATGCAGTCGCTGATAAATTGATTCCATGTATATGATACAAGAGCAAACTTCTCCTGCTCGAGATCGTCCGGCTTTGAAGATGTTATCTCACAGCGAATGAACCTCAAGTTCTGTTGAAATGTGCTACGCGACATTGTCTCCCCATAAAAACGAATACTCCATTTGACCGACCAGAGACTAACAAGTGGAAGTTCTTTTGTTCTGCTCACACCTGGAGGTACAACAGACCAATAAAAACATCTAGCTCTTCCACACTCAAAGACCATGTTTCACTTTGCAGTTTATGATGATGAAACTCTGCTTCAGTGCATTTTCTTACATTTTGGGGCATAAGTTCATCAATAATAAGTCCAAATGCACTTGCTACATTTTCCACATCAATATTGCATTTTGTGTTAGGCGAAAGACCTGGCCTTAGTACATTCTGCAGACCTACCCTGCCTATAACATGGTCACTTGCAATCACAACAGTCGACTGCTTTCCATTTGCATTGCACAATGTAGCACTAATGACTTGCCGAGCAGCTTATAACACGGCCTTTATTACAGGTGCTACAGCTGTATAAGCTTGAATCTTTCCAGAAGATTATCTATGTCATTACCTGCTAGTGCTGGTAGTTTACATCCTGTACTCTACCTAGTCCTATTCCTCGCCTTGCCATCCGTCGTGTCTATTCCTCGCCTTGCCATCCGTCGTGTCTATTCCTCGCCTTGCCATCCGTCGTGTCTATGTCTCGCCTTGCCATCCGTCGTGTCTATTCCTCGCCTTGCCATCCGTCGTGTCTATTCCTCGCCTTGCCATCCGTCGTGTGGCATATGTTGACAAAGAAACAGGTGCAGATAATTCTCATGCCATTTGATGAGTCTTGAGTAATGAAGGGAGCTGCCGCAGTGCTTGGAGAAAAAAACATATTCTGTGGAAAAAAGTCTTACATATATTGACATATATACCTACATAACAGTAAGAACTAGGTAAATATTTTTCCTCAAATGGAGTAGTCACAAATAGTTGTGAGAGGTAAGGAGTGGAATCTATTACAAAACACTTCTAATGTTGCTACATTTTTAAACAGACTGTGCTAATAAAATTACTTTTCAGATTTCATATAATGCAGTCGTGCGGCCTCAGTAAGCGAGCTGCTAGCGCGCTCACCTTACACTATGGTGATCCGGGCTCGATCCCCGGTGAATTAGAGTTTGGATTTTTCTTATTTGGGTTAGGTGTCAGAAGTTACCGATTGCCAGTGGGTTTTCATGGGGTCCTTCCATTTCCACCGCCCTTGCATTCTGACACATTTCCATTAGTTAGGGCTCCATTTCATATCACCTTCACAGGGGCACAATGGCTTAAGTGCATGTAAAACTTGTCCGCATGCCCCAGGGTGTCAATTTACAATTTTTCACGTAACGCAGAAAATAGAATGTAATAACAGGTTGCCCAATCATTTGCAAAAATTCCTGAGACACTTAATGTTGCTGAAATAATTACTGATTTTATTCTATATTATTTATTTACCTACCAGGAACATATCCAGGTACAATAGCTACGACGACGAAAGTTTCCTCGATGATATCATCGTCTGGTTGATCAATGTCTTCACTTCCAGTTGAGTCACCACTTTGTGGAACATAATCATAGTCACTCTCAAGCAATCCAATTTCTTCAGAATCATCTTTGGAAAGGTCGTGAAAATACTGCTGCAACACTTAGCTTGCTCCAATGTAAGGTTACTTCGCAGCATAATAAATACTGCAGTATCACTAACTGTTCTTCACAACACCAATTTAATTTATACCCTCTTCCTACTCCATTATAAAACTATACTGTTACCCAAGATTAATGAAACGCCTAATCTGTCTTCTCAGTGATGATGCACTCTGCAGTGCTGGGCAATAACGATGACTCATGCACTAGGCATCAAACATTGTCAACGCCAGGCTACAACAATGCCAACAGCATTAGTACCAGCCCACACATTTTGTATATCAAACACACAAGTGCTACCAACCCAGAACTTCTATCTACAAGGCATGAACTTTGCATCATTTACACATACACACACACATGATGATGCAATATAGCATATCAATAATTTGGGGAAACATTCCTCACAGGTCCGCAAATGCTTTGTTTCTTCTCTATAGCCCGTAGTACATAACGGCCCGCAGGCCGGAATGTTACTGTGGATTGCCATGGTAGCTGTAATTGGCAGCCCCATACCAGCCCCCGAGGGGCCATGATTTGAATCTACTAGACTTGTATTTGTGGGGACATTTAAAGGTACTTATGTATGCAACCCCAGTGAACGATGTGGACAACATCGTAACTGTATTGTAACGGGTTGTGAAACAATCAGGAATTTTCCAAGGATTAATCAATGAATCCGGGTGTCCATGCAATGGTGTGTTGATGCATGTGTTCGTGATGATGGAGGGCATTTCGAACATTTCTTTTAGTGCTAACGACAAGCTTTCACACGTGTATCTACTTCCTGTGCAGTTTCTACTGTTATAGGTATAGTGTCTTAGCGTGAGGTATCGTGTATCATGCAAAGAATGCTGCAATGGCATTCCATAGTAACACGATCCAGCCCATACGACACACACTGTACATTATGTATTTACAGGCTGTAGTGAAGAAAAGCGTTTGCGGACCTATGTTCATATTACATTTTTTCATCCTACAGATGTGAGGAACATTTCCCCGAAGTATTGACATGAAATTTTGCAACATCCTGTATTGTTAGCACAAGTTGCTGAAGTCCAGTATAAATTATGTGTATGTACACAGTATGCGTATGTGCATTGTTGCATAAATTATGTACATTTATGTAATCAAAAACTGACACTTTATTAATATTTTTCAAAAGGTCAAAATGATTGCTGTGGGAGTTCTAGGTATAATACTACAGTTACAAGTGAAATAATTGTTAGTATATTACAAAGTGGAAGTAAATGTCATAAAATTGTATAGCTAAGATATATAAATTCTGAAACTTGGAACAAAATATCCACGTTGGGAGTTCTAGTGTTTTAATGGTGGTTTTTTGACAATGAAATATTTAATAAATTTTTTGAATGTTTTGAGGTAATATAATGGCATAAAAAGTTGTGCTACTCTGCTATGTCTTAAACTTGTCATAGACTCATATTTTTTCACTCTCACCGAACATGGTCACAGTTCATAAAGAGTTCTCCTTGTATCAGTTGAAGGAGATACACGCATTTCTTTAGGATTATAGAAATCTGGCCAATGCAGAGGCCAATGTTGCTGAACTGAGAAAGATGGCCAACATTTGGTGTTGACACGTGGAGGCCGCAGCCCATTCTCCTACACGAGTGTTCACATTCCTGCTTGCAACACGTTTACCCTCAAAGTGCTAATTTTTCCTTTCCTCTCCTTGCTCGTTCAGAAACCACAAACTCTTCCTTCAAGCCCTGTCGCAACTTAAACAACACTTGAAGATGTCTACACATATCTCAACCCACTGCCTTGCTACTCTTCAATCCCTTATCTCCTTCTCCTTTATACTACCCTTTCCATACATCCCACTTTCCCCCAAAGTCTTGCTACACTGACAAATACTACGTTTGCAGAGCTTCAGCCAGTTCGTTATCAGTTATTGCTTTCAACTTATGAAGAGTAGATTGAGACTTTTCATGAAGTTAGTCACAGTGGACTAAATGTTGTATGTTTAGATTTTGCAAAGTTTACCATGTTGAAGTTGCATGGTCTCGTCACACTTTACTACGTGGTTTCAGTAGTAACAATCCAAAATAAAGACAGGCGTGGACCCTTCCAGCTTATGTAATTGTTCCTTTGCATTTCGTAATGCCAAACTGACGAAAACAAAAGCAAAGTGAAACACACACATTCAATAAGTCATTTCATTAGGTTTTTTAAATACAGCTGCTAAATTTTAAGAATTTATATCTGCAGTGAGTAGTGTGTTGCTGTGTGCGTCTGCGGATCTTTTTGAATCTGACAATGTAAACTTTTGTATCCCAATGGAGGTTTCAGTATTTTGGGAGTTTGGGCACCAGATTTTCATGTGTAATCTGAACGCATCCAAAATTTGAGTTATGACCAATGTTCTCACTGTCGAAGGTAGAATGTCAATTTTTTCAGTGGCAATGATCTTTCATGTCACATACCAATAGTAAGATACAATGTAATGTTAAGAAATCTTCCTGCATTAATACAACAAGAATTTGTGTCAAGTATGCCATTCGCTCTGTATACATGGCATTGTAACCAGCTAGTACGCAGGTCTGCGTGCCTGATAACACAGCCCAGTACTGCATGGTTGCAGTCTCAGAGGTACTACAAATCTATAGTTCCTGCAGTACGTGTTATCAGAATACTTGGTGGAAATTCCTTTAGATGTTCGTGAGGTAATGTGGTTTCAGCAGGTTGAGGACCTGCACCATTGCAGTTCATCGGCATCTCAACGTGCACTTCCCAAACTGGCGGATAGGTAGGGGAGGCCCCATTGCATGGCTACCACTCTCACCTGACTTCTGGCTGTGGGACCACATCACATTGATGGTGTATGCCACACAACTTAACACGAGGGATGAGCTCATTAGGCTGGAAACCTTTGCACATGTGCATCGCAACATGCTTCAGCACTGCACCGCCTGTGTGGCGGACAGTTTGAACAGACACATCGGACAGACACTATGTCCCCTTGCCTTCAGCCCAAATTATAAATAAAGAGTAATTTCATTGCACTGCCTGTAACATAGTTATTGTGATTGCCTACCCATCCCTGCCCAATGCCACTGCCATTAGCTGGTTAACTATGGACGTTAATGACTACTGGTTCCTTGAAGAAATATGCTTTATTTGTATGTATCTACCCCACACTAGTGTTGATTACTATTGGACTATTGGTTCCTTGAAGAAATATGCTTTACTTGTACTTATCTACCCCACTAGTGTTGATTACTATTTGTTTAAGAACATCCGGTATGTGATAATAGTTCAGCACTATTTAGTAGAGGTGATAAAACATAATTTTTCTAAAATTATTTATCAACTTTTCAAAAAAACTTATAATCACACCACAATTAATTCAAATGTTACATATAATTTTTATATTTGTATAGTACACGTCAGGTCGGGTACACTGGCTGTAGAGGTGCTTGCACAGTCGTTAACTGAGCACGCCGCGTCAATTTTGCGATGCTCCTGAAAACATTTTGCTTGCTCGGCGCCGGACATTGGGGTACCTGTGCATAGCCTAGTCTCCCCTTTCCAACAATAAGTATACGTGTATAGTTTTTTACACAATGTATTTACATAGAAATATAGTCCAAGATACATTTTATTTCTTAAATCGATGTCTCGACAAACTCTATACACGAACACCCAAATCATTACCAAGTCTGGGTGGTAAGTTACAATGAACGGAAAGCACTGCACCCACCCTTCCTCCGCCCCCCTCGCGAAACATCCACACATCTTTTTACAACACCATACTACGCTAACTCAAGGTCGTATTAGCGAGCTGATCATATATGGTACAAAACGACACCGCACTTGCGTCTCTCTTAAGGGTAATAATTGGGGCGTTATTAAAGAGAAACAATATAGACGTTTTCGTTACTGTCCTAATTTCTATTCTGGTATTCATATCTTTCAGCCAGATTTTAAAGACGTTTCTTGACAAACGTTACAAAAGGCAATGCAGGAGCTTCTATTTTGCGATACGAACTACATTGACGTTTATGTATAGAAACATTGCGAATAATGGTTGGACGAATTAGCCAGTGTATTAATTTGACGGACGGATACAAAATACTTCTCGTAATTGCTTAAATGTAATTAAACATATCAAAATTAGGTTACGAGTATGTACCTTCAATACAGGCGTCAAGTACTCTGCGACACCTAATGCAGTGCCTTTGAATGTGTTTATAACATTCTGCATATTAGGAGGCGATGTTTACTATAACAAGTATCTTAGTTGAGAGATGTCTCTTCGTTCGAAAGTAACAAACTCGCCTGTTCACGTTATTTCACGCACAGAGAAAACACGATCATAGCATTAAATACAACGATCATATACATAAATATACAAACATCAACTTTTACTTCTTCTTCTTCTGATACGACGCTAGATCAAAAGCGCCTGGCCTTAGGTTTTAAACTCTGTATAGCCAGTGCTTAGCACAAAACTCGAACAGATTTCAGTATACTATTTGTAAATTAAACGGTGCCTATCAAATTATCTTAATATATAAGTAGCCCCGATGGCAACATATCTCATTTTAACAATTTATAATAACAGCGGAAAATATCGTGAGTAGGCATTAATGGTACGGTATTGTTTTATCGAGCGAGAAAGCCATTGAAAAACATCTTGTTGGCGAGCCTTGTCGCACTCTTTCTGTTTCTTCGTCTCTTTCACACTCGGGAAATTTCATTTCGCTAATAGGCGAGAATTATACATTTTTTCAATTGTAGCATATTTCATACTTATTACAGCGAATAATGATTTTTTAATTTGTAATTTACAACTGAAAATAGATTTTAATATTTGAATACGCATTTTTAATATATTTGGATATGAAGACAGGGCAGTTACCTAGTGAAGTTGGTAGCCATGTTTAGTCATGAAATGGGGTATTGCAATTTGTGAAACTAAAGAAAATTATTCTTATGCCAAAAAATACTTCAAATTAATACATCACGTTTGTAGACGTTGTGTTTTTAAACCTACCTAGGCAAGTTACGATGTTGTGATAAATCTGTGTTTCCACAGCAGTAGTAAATATACTGTAATGTGTGTTTTGTTATTCATTGTGTCTGCGAAATGGCGTGCCTTTGTGCATCGTGGTCGATACGCTGGCCCTGTCTCTGTGTGATTTCAATTTTTTTTTTTTTTTTGGCGAGCCTTCAAATCCCACTATGCCAGCGTGAGCACCTCCACAGTTCCGTGTGCCCTCCGGCATGCATGCTAGTAGCTAAAATGGTTGGAGAATGGGATGTGTCTCAGGGCAGGCCCTATATGCCTTAGGTTGGGTTTAATTAATTAAATGGGCGCATGCATCCCGTCTGAGCAGGGTTGTCTGGTGCCATGGCTGCAATTGTAGCCATGATCGCACCCCGAAAGAAGAAGGGCCTAGTAAGGGGCACAGAAAACCAGGCGAAGCGGAGAGGGACTGGAAAAAACTATGTGACAGTCGCGGAGGATAAAAATAATTCCCTTTATTGGATTAGGGCTGGAGAAAGTAGGGTTATTATTAGTTCGCTAAGATAGACTTTGTAATGTTAATGAGGGTGATATGAAATGTGTTTCGATAATCTACTGGAATGTATCCAGGGTCGTACCGCAGTAGCACGGCCCTGGAGGCGGGGGACAGAACTGTGCCACCCGCCCGCATATGCCAGTCATCTCTCTAGAAGCAGAAAAAAGTGTTAGTATCCAGGCATAAAAATAGGAGTAATTACGAAGGGGACGTGATTTCAAATATTTGATTTGCACTATTTATGCCTTTTTAATGTGATATGTTTTTATGACGACGTTATTAATTTATTTCCACATCTGTTTATTTATAACAACATTGTACCTTTCCCTTAAGGGCCTTATAATACAGTCGTGTAACGTAATTTGCCACAGTTCCAGATGAAAAATACTAAGCCCAGCCCGATAAATTTCAATAAATCTAATAAACAGTAAGTAGCAGTACATGGAAATATGAGCCTGAATAAAAGTTACTGTAGGCTTATTTGTGTGCATGTTCACCGGTATCTTTTTAAGTTTGTATGACAAAAATGAGCAACATGAGTTGCATGCTTGAATTTAATGTGCCTTTTTCACTGGTTCTTTCTTCGTTTTAATATTTATTGCAACTGAGACCGTCCTTTTAGAGAAATGACCCAACACATATCAATAACAAAAGGGTACTTACAATTAGTACAGCCCTTTACCTCACAGTTGTAACAGTGTTAAACACAGTCGCAGCAAAATACTAACGTGCATTACATGTATTAAGCTATGTCGTGGAAAACAAATTTGTTAATTTAGAATAACCATAAGAACTGTCTTCAATTCAAGCATTTTTAAAACGTCATAAAGCTGACCTAAATAATGTTAGAGGACTAAACTGCGAATATTAATACAGAATGGTTTTCGAAATTTGACAGAATTGTTTGAAAAGCTGTAAACAGTAAACAACACATTTGACAGGTATAAAAGTAGAAGTTACATTTCAATGTTTATTTTTAGGTGTAGCGAAAGTAAGCGAACATTTACACACACACACACACACACACGCACAATGGCATGTAAACATTGAGTTTGACAGATGCTACAAGGCAGTCACATGGAAATGTTTGTTTTGATTTGGCGGAAGGATACGAAACGGGCCTGCAAGTAGATATTTAGCAGGGCTCCGAGAAAGTTGCTTCCAATGGGGAATGGCCTATATACATGCTTTTCTGCATGTTTCATGTTGGAATGCGACAGTATAGGCTATTAGAGGTAAAGTGAGCACATTTTAAGGCTCTTCCAATAGGCATTTACAACAACAAATAGATGTGTTGCCACCTAAGAGGTTAATATTTTATTGTAATGAAATTTATACACTGCGCTTATTAGTCACATAGCAACGTTTATATTAAAAAGTGGCCGAAAGATATAAATTGGCTGAAAGGAAAAATTTAGCAAGGCTTTAAAAAGTTCTCATTTTAACATGAACAGTCTATAGTTTTATTGTGTAAAGTCATGTATATAATTTGAAGCGGAAGTGCAAATAGATTTGTGTGTTTTGCTTGTGTAGCTAAGCCCATCGAAGAATATGTTAGAACTGTATACCTAAGGTAATATTGCTGTTTGTGATGGCCATTTATTTTGTAACTTAACTGTGTGCATAATGGATAATGTACTTAATATACAGTATCGCGTATTTAATATTGGTTTAATCGAATATTATGTTCTCCATTTTAGCATTCGGCTAAGTTTGGATAAGTGATATTATGAACTTAATGCTGCACTGCATATTTGTTGTAAATCGGGGAAACAATACTTATTTTCAATTGCAAAAGTTTTTTAATAACTTATGTCAAGTATCAGGTGGCACAAAATTGTTTTTAGGTATTTTAATATTTTAGTTATTTATTTTATTAGTCTTTTTATAGGATGTTCCAGAGAGCCGTGCTCTATTCAGAGATTGTGCATACTGCGACTTTATATTGATTTCTTTACAGAACGCATTGCAATATTTTCACCTATTGTACTATACACATTTTACATTAAGCGTAAGAAAGTTCAAATCATTAATTGTGAGATAAAAGAAAGTACTACTTTACATTAACTTTCTATAGAATATTCAGAAGAGAAAGCACTTTAATGAAGCTTAACACTAATCCCACATAACACATTAAGTGATTTTTTTAATTAATTTATTTTATTTACTGTAGGTTCCCATGAGTCCTGTATGACTCCTTCTTGGGAACAGTACAAAACATATTGGCGACATCTCAAATACTCATTACAAAAATTAAACAGAAAACAACAGAAGTTCAAGTCATGGTAGTCTCATATCATAAATATTGCATAATGGTTCATAATCAGAGCATTCATGCACTTAATAGTTGTTTCAATAATTAAATGAAGTCCGTGGAAGCCTGTTGCTGTAGGCAGTCTAGGTTCATAAGTCCAACCCTTTACTATTTAAATGAAAACACTTTGGGAAGGCAGATACAAATAAACACAACTTACAATAACAATTACAGATCCTATATCTCCTATCATATGAAAAGTTATTAGAGATAAAATACACAGAATTGAAATAATAGAACATAATATTTGCCCAGTCTTCTATGAACATCGATTGATAGCGTCCAACAAATTATACTTAGCCTCCACACTATAACATAAAAATACAGATGCACTGCACATTAACCAAGCCAGATGATCATAAAACTTATTATTATATTAACTACATTGTCTTGTGAATGACAAGTTACATGAGATTAAAGGAGTAAGGAAGAGTGGATAGTTAGATTAATAATAAAATTGTAAGAAAGAATAAATGCATATCCATGACCTTTAGTCAAGTCACATATATTAACATTACATATGGCCAGTATATAGATGTGCATTTGTTCGTCAATTGTTATCACAGAATTTTTCCAAAACAACTGAAACCAAATTATTCTATACGCCATCATTGCATTTTCAGAGCACAGTTATACAACATATTATGTACAATCATTTATTTCAGGGTTTTATGTCAGTTTTATTCAGGGTTCAATGTATTTTTCACGTAAGTTGATGTGACCCACCGGTCACAGTAATGTTTTATTTCACCGCCATCAGGCATGTTACAAGCCTGTAACGACTCTAATCGTAAAGAGAACTACATTCTAACACGAATAATATTTCATTTGAATTTAGTTTGCCTTTTCCGTGCAGAAATATTTCAATTTCACATGTAGCATGTGGTCCACTACGAACTTTATCCAGCGGCATCCACGCCACCTGAGCTTGTTTTCACACATGTGTGTGTTTATTGTGAATATTCATCTCGTGTCCCATCTTATTTCATGTATCATTCAAGGGACTTGTAATTGTGTAATTAGTGTACAGTGCAGTTACTCTCGTCCTAGCTGGCTCTGTGCATAGGCCGTCGTCACACTAACCACTTGCTGGAGGGCGAGCACCGACGAGTTTGCGTTAGTGATCCTGAGTAATCACTCGTGTTAATGTGTATTAAGTGTATTCATTTGTAATCCACAGTGTACTGTCTTCAGGGAAAAACCGTCAGTCCACCCTAGCGGCTGTCTGCCCTCTTCTCTTGTGAAGGCTGTGCTTTCACGCACCTCGGTGACATCATCCATCTAGGCGTGTGCTAGATTAATTACGTGTTGGGAAACACCCAAGCAGAATTGGCTAGTCATGACTGAGATAATCATTTCATTGGAACGTTGATGTGTATGAACAATATCAATAAAACATGTCTACAGTGAACTCAATTTTTTATTCAGTAGTGAGAGTGTCCTAGCCACATATGTTTTACCGATTGTTTATTTCAGTGATTTTATTAAAAGTTTAGTATTGCCAATGTGTTTGTAAGTACGCACGGGTGAGACGGACACACAGAATCCACAGCATCCTTGAGAACCCTGAGTGTCAATAGTGTGGTGATTGGGAAGCACCTCTGGCGCCGAAATTACCAGTAAGTATTTGTGCCATCGTTCATCTCGTGTCTCACTCGACAGCGTCATATTTCTGAATATTTTGTGAGCTAATTTATTTTGTTCTTCTTCTACTATCATCTTTATATGTAATATTCTTTGTTCAACATACATATCCTTCACACATTTTCTAGTATCGTAACCAGAAACATTTCTGATTTTTCTTTTTTTGAATTACCTTTATACTATGAAACAGCTGTTTATTACATGCTTCCCAGATAATACCATATATAGCAGATGTCAATGGAAAATGGTATAGTAGATATACTTTAGTGCCTGTACTGTAACGTAATCTTTTATTCTCCATAGGACCCCTGTGGCTGGTTTAAGTTTATTCGTAACATAATTTGCATAAATATTCCACGAAAGCTTCTGATCAATTAGCAGTACTAAACATTTTGCAGACTCCACTCGATGTAGTACTTTGTTATTAATTTTAAGTAGTCTATCACAGTTTATGGTTTGGTTAATTGCGTTATAAACATATAGTTAGTTTCATTATCATTAATGCTTAATTTGTTTTGTTCTAGCCATTCTGTCAGTGTGTTTATATCTTCCTGCATGTTATTAATAAGTTCTTTAGCCTTATCTTCTGTATAGCAAATATTTGTGTGATCTGCATATAGAGTGACGTGTTCTTTTTTTTTCAGTTTGCAATATCATTTATGTAAATTAAAAATAATTTAGGACCCAGTACTGAGCCTTGTGGTACACCATGTGTTATTGTTGCTAGATTACTTGTGTAGCCATTCAAAGCTGCATATTGCTTCCTATCATTTAGATAATTTTCAAACAGTTTAAATGCCACTTCCCTTATGCCTAAGTGATACATTTTCTGTAAAAGTATTTCATGGTCCACTGTATCAAAAGCTTTTTTTTAAGTCAATGAACATTCCTGCATCAATTCTATTATTATCTATACTCTCTTGCAGCATGTTTAAAAGGTCTAGCATTGCTATTTGTGTACTTGAACTTTCTAGAAACCCATGCTGTCCACTGGCAAAGAAATGGAAGCTGTCTAGATAGTTTATCAATTTTTTCTTAAGAATTTTTTCAAATATTTTAGAAATTGTTCAAATATTTTAGAGTTTCTTTGGGTACTATTATCACATATTTCTTTATATGTTTTTAATATGAATTTGGATGCTAGTTCTTTACCAATTTCTGTAAAGTATGTATTTAGTGAGTTGCAAATGTCCTGTTTATTTGTAGTCATCACATTATTTATTAAAAGTGAGTCTATGCTTATAGTTCTTGTTACCCATTTATTATATATTATCTCCCTAATGACATTTCAAGTATTTTTGACATTGTTATTACAGCTTTCAAATTTCTTGGCAGAGAGGTATCTTTTTAACTGTCGCTTTAGCAATGTTATTTTGCTGCGACACAATTTGTATTCTGTTTTCAATTGTTCATTGTGTGGGTTGGCATTCACTTTTGAGTGAAGTGTGTCTTGGCTGTGAATTATTTGTATTCATTCCTGACTAACCCATGTTTCTCTAATAGGATTAATATTGTCTCTTTCCCTCTCTTTAGTGTTACAGTCAGTGCTATTGGCTGCAATCCCTGCCTTAATGTATCATATTAATTCATTGTACATTCTGTCACTATCCTCCTCATTTCCAAGAGTGTCAGGGCATAGTTTCCCTTCTAGAGAAATATTGAGATTAGATTAATCAATTTTTATTCTGTGATCGGTTTTACTCTCATTTTCCTGACCTCTAGATAGTAGCTTTTTATTTATTCCAGTGGTAACTTCCAATACAATAACATTATTATCACTTACACAACTATCTATGGACCCTATATTACATATTCTAAACGCATACTGAGTTTTATTAACTAGAATATGATCCATCAGTGAATTTGTAGTTTTAGAGCATCTGGTGGGGAAAATTGTATTAACCTGGTAGAAGCCGTACATTGTTATAAGATCACTATAGTCTTGCATTTCTTTGGAATTGCTTAGAGAATCAATGTTAAAATCGCCTATTACAATAGAGTATCTGCTTTGAACGTTCCTCAGGAGATTTTCAAATTTTTGGAGGAACACTGGACAGTTGCCTTTGCTGTGGTGATAGCAGATTAAAATGTGTATTCTACAGTTTGTAACCACTCTACTATGCTGTGTTCCTCTTCTATCAGGTCCTTAAGTACACCAGTCCATGTGGCTCGTTTAACAAATATACAAGTACCTCCTCCAATTTTTTATATCTCTGCAGGCAAAAAGCTGTCATAACCCTCTTTATTATCATATTTTGTTTCATTACTGTATGCAGATTTAATAATTTACAGTCAGCATGACATCTACCAAAGAAGTTCTAGGAATTAGAGAGTCCAAAATTATCAGGAAAGAATGGATAACAGAAAATATGTTGAAAAAAATGGAAGAACGAAGAAAGTGGAAGAATATGGGAAATGAAGAAGGAAGGAAGATGTATAGGAAACTGAATAATGAATTAAGAAGAGAAACTGAACAAGCAAGAGAAAGATGGATGAAAGAGAGAAATGTGAGGAAATAGAGAAAATGGAGAAAGAGGGAAAGTATGAAATGATGTATAGAATGGCTAGGGAGATAGCCTTTGAAGGCAAAAGAGGGAATTATAACATGGAAATAGAAAAAGTGGATGGCACTTTAGCCAAAGAACCACATGAGGTGTTGACTAGACGGCAAGAATATATAGAATGTCTGTATAAGGCGGATGAAAGACCAAGTGAAAGTATGATTGAAGAGGAGGCACAGGTTCTAGAGGATAGAAAGCGGTACAGCATCTTGAAAGCAGAAGTAGAAAAGGCACTGAAGGAGATGAAGATTCGAAAGGCATGTGGAATTGATAATTTGCCAGCAGAAGTGTAGAAGAGTTTAGGAAACAGGGGAAGGAGGGAGATAGTCTACCTACGTAATAAGATATATGACAAAGGGGAATGGCCGGATGACTTTCTCGCAATGGTAATGATACCAACTGAAAAAAGAAATAATGCCATTAAATGCGAAGAGCATATGACTATTAGTCTAATTTCTCATACAGTTAAAAGTATTGAATGGCTATATGGGAAGTAAGATAAATGGATTGGAGAGGAACAGTGTGGACTTAGAAGTGGAAAAGTAACAAGAGATGCTATAGGCCTGTTAAGAATCATAAGGGAAAGATATATTGAGAAAGATATAGAAATTTATGCTGTCTTTATTGACTTGGAAAAAGCTTTCGACAGAGTACAATGGAACAAGCTGATGGACATCTTGAAGAGGAAAGGAATAGATTGGAAGGAGAGAAGACTAGTACAGAATTTATATTTACAACAGAGAGTAAGAATAAATATTGGAACTGAAATGTCGGAAGAAAGCAGCATTGGGAGGGGAGTTAGACAAGGCTGCTGCCTTTCTCCCTTGTTGTTCAATTTATACCTGGAGAAGATTATTGGGAAATGCTTAGATGGAAGAAGTGGAGTATGTATTGTCGGGAAGAGAATAGAATGTATAAGATTTGCCGATGATATGGTTTTATTAGCAGAACGTGAAATAACTATACTAAAATGCTAAAAAACCTGAATGAAACTTGTGAGGAGTATGGAATGAGAATCAATACATCAAAAACAAAGAGTATGGTATTCAGTAAAGGAAGGCAACTGGCAAATATTAAGATAGGACAAGATAATATCAGCCAAGTAAGACCATTCAAATATCTAGGAAGTACGATAACTGACGACTTGAAATGTCATCAGGAGATGAAGACTCGTATTGCAGTGGCGAAGGAAACGTTCAATAGAAAGAGGAGATTACTCTGCGGAAAACTAGATAAAGCACTGAGGAAAAGACTTGGCAAGTGTTTAGTGTGGAGTGTGGCACTCTATGGGGAAGAGATGTGGACACTGAGACGTGAGGACGAAAAAAGGCTAGAAGCGTTTGAGAAGTGGATGTGGAGGAGAATGGAGAGGATAAGTTGGATGAAAAGAGTGAGTAATGAAGAAGTGCTGGAAAGAGTTGTTGATAGGAGAAAACTGTTGAAAGTCATAAGAGAAAGGAAGAAGAACTGGATGGGACACTCGTTGAGATGGGAGTGTTTTCTAACAGACACTATGGAAGGAATAGTTTGTAGAAAAAGATTGAAAGGAAGGAGAAGATACAAGATGATAGATGACATCAAGGGAAGCGGAAAGAAAGTATATGAACCTGAAGAGGTTGGCAGAAGACAGAAGAGCATTGAGAGATACCACGTGGAAACCTGTCTCTGGGCAGAACACAATGATGATGACTTAATCCAACTTTCAGTTATTGCTACAATGTCAACATCCAGTACTGTGTTAATTAATGTTTCTATCTAGTTCATTTTGTTTCTTAAGCTTCTGGCATTTAAATACATTATTTTTAACTTAGAGTCATCACATGCTGAAGATTTTGCGAAAGCACAATAATTCAGCTAATTTGAAAAGCTTCTTTCTTCAACACATGATACATCACTGTCTTCAGTTGCAGATTTTTTTTAGCATTTACTTGGAGTGGAGTTGGTGTTATTACCATTCATAAACAGCATTCCTTTTAGCTGGTGGATGTCATCCTCTTCTTTAATCTTAAGTTACCTTGAAGTTTCATTGATCTTGGCAAATATGTTACCATAGTTTACCTAGATAAATTTCACCCCATGTCTTCGCAAATCTCTCAGTTTTTTGATGCTGTGTGAGATTTTCATTAATATAGGCAGGTCTGCTTGGACCATTTGTTTTGTTCAGATTGAGGCTGACAGTCGTTAATTGTGGGAAATTTTTCTTTGCCTTCATGACTTCTTCTTTTTTAATTGACTGGTGAACTTCACAGTAATTGAAGATGGTAGTTCTGGTTTTATTTGGGTAAGACGATGGCAGGTATCAATGTCCTATTTGGTCAGTTTTACCCCAAGAGCTGATGATGCTTGTATCACCAGATGGACAGTATTTTCATTTTCTTTCACAGGAATGCCATGAAGTTCTAAATTGTTGCGCCATAGATACTGCTTCAGGTCTTCATTTTCACTTTTTAGATCAGCTATTTCAGCTTTTTGCACTGTACACTCTTCATGCAATGTATCTAACTTCTACCTCATCATTTTGTTTCGGCTATCATTTGATCAAGTTTTTGTCCAACCTCATTAAGTTCATTTGTCATGTCATCAAAATTTTCAGCACAAAATTCTACACTTTCTCTTAGTTTACCCTGCTCAGCATTAAGCATATCCTGTTTATTCAGCTTTTGCAGTGTAAGTTTGAACTAATTTCCTTCCGATGTTGTGTTTGCATCCACTTTCAAAGTGTCAGGCATAATCTCATCATCATCGCATTACCCACAATACTATTTGATAGCGTTATTTTCATGTCTTCTTTAAAAATTATTTTTTTGTTCACTTAGCACATGTCCATCTGAACCATTTTTTGCACTTGCCATCAGACTGTATGCATCCATCACTCGTAGTGAGCTTCTTTTCACAGCATCCACACACAACCTGACCTCTAACTGTCGGTTTTTTTTTAAATAAAAAAAGGCAAATGTTGGCCTAACAGTGCCCATGTCTTCAAACAAATTATAAATATACTTAGCCTTTGATAAATGTATCTTACTCAGATCTAAATTCAAATAGTTAGTAATACTTGAATATATGATATGCAAGATTAAAGTTTGCATCAATGTCGAATGGCTGTGTCATAATTTACCCACAAATACTTTTTAACTGTTTTTTTAATAAACTTGACGCCTTTATTTCTCTAATATTAGTAGATAAACTATTATATAGATTTGCAACATTAACCATAATACTATTTGTGCCATGCTTAGTTGTTCTAACAGTGTTCGTGTGGGCGTTTTTAATTTGTCTTGTTTTGTACCTATGGATGTCTCGATTATTGTAAATAGGGACATTACAGTGTATTTGTTTATTGATAGCTTTATACATATAGGTCGTTCTTGCTAATTGTATCTGCATTTTTATTGGTCGGATCTGGCTTTCTTGAAAAAGAGTACGGGATGGGAAGAGGTGAGGAAAATCATAAGTAGTATTTTTATTGCCTGTTTTTGTAGGATTTCTTAATTCTTTTATCACTCCCTTTGGTCCTTGTCCCCATAGTATGCACATGCACTGCAGGTGCGAATGTATTAGGGCATAGTATACGTTTTCGCGGCTACGTGGAATTTTGTAAAACTGGTATAGGATACCAGTTACTGGGGCAATTTTAGATTTGATATTATTGATGTGAGAAGCCCAGGTTATGTTACTATGAATTTGTCAGCCCAAATAGTTTGCCACATTTACTCTTCTAATTGGTGAATTGTTTACATTTAATTTGAAAGTGTCTGTGATATTGGTTGCAACTTTTGTGATAACCATGTAGCAAGTTTTTTTCTAATATTTATAGTTAATTTATTATTAACAAGCCAATAGTATATTAGGCCTATATTTAAATCATACTGCATGTCTTCCATTAACAGATCAGCATTACTGGCTTTATAATATAATCCAGCATTATCCTCAAATAGGATTAGCTGGCCCTTTAATGGCATCGCTCCTAGGTCATTGATATATACAAAAAATAATAGTCATCCTAGGACTAAACCTTGGGGCACTAAAATAATCACTTCTAGCTCTTTACTATCATTCCCATTAACTGAAACATACTGTTTTCGCTTAAGTAAATAGCTAAAGAACCACTTTTGCGCCACTCCTCTGACTGCAGTCTCTTCTAGTTTCTGTAATACTAAGCTGTGATGTACAATATCGAAAGCTTTTTTTTTTTTTTTTGGATCTATGAAGATTGCCCCTCCAATCATCCCCTCATCTAATACACTTTCCAATTTTGTCATTATGTCCGTAGTGGCATTCGTGGTGTACGATTTTTCCATAAACCCGTACTGATAAGGGAAGAAATATTGCTTTTTGTTCAAAAATTGTGATGACCTAAATTTTACACATTTTTCAATGATTTTAGAAATAATACACGGGATTTAATTATGCCTATAGTTACCTGGCTCAATCCTAGACCCATCCTTATATACAGGTATTACTCTAGCAAGTTTACATTTATCTGGGAATTCCCCCATAGAAAATGAATGATTAATTAATTGCACAATAGCTGAACTAAGGGTACCATTTAATCTCTTTAGTATAATATTTGTTATTCCATCATTTGTTTTATTATTCTTGTTTTTAAGGCCCGTTATGTATTTGTCCACTTCAAGCATAGTAACTGGAGTAAGATATATTGAGTTAACTGATGTAGGTGAATTCAGACCCTGGGTCTGAAAGGTTATCTGCTAATTCTTTGCCTGTGTCTGCAAAGAACATGTTAAACTCATTTGCTATCTCTTCAACTGATATGGGATTACCATTTTTGTGCAGAATTATGGTTTCTTGTTGTTTGACATTAGGTTGATTATGAACTACATCATTTATGATTTTCCATGTGTTCTTGGGGTTGGTAATGTTTATTTGTAACCTATTACAGTAATAACTGGATTTCAGTGGACATTTCATATGGTTTGCAGTATTACAACATCTATTATAATCACTTTTTAAAAACAAGTTTTGAGGGTGGTGTTTTAATTTTTTCCACAAGATATCTTTTCCTCTTTGTTAATTCTAGATACTCGTTAGTTATCCAAGGTGCAAACGGTACCAGTTTTTTTTGTATTGCTTTTGTGGCTCTTGTGAGTAACTTATACATTTACAATAATAATCTATAAAAACATCATATATTTCATTCAAACAATATCCCCTTTTAGGACACATAACTTTTCAGTAAAATAATGTTCTGCTACTCTGAAATCTATGTGTTTGCACATGGCTACAGAGACTGAATTATCAAAACTCGTCTCTATTTTTCCAGTTTTTTAAATTACGTAGAATGCTAGAGTGTTGTGATCACTAGTCTATCTAGAAGTTAAATATTTTGATATTGTGAGTATAGCTGTTGGTTAGTAGATGATCAATCAGTATGGCTGTGCTATCTGTTACTCTTGTAGGTAACTGTATTGCAGTGTTGAAATCCTAGACTGCTCAGCGACAAGTAGTAGTCATTTCCTATTTGTTTTCCTGAGCGTGTTTATGTTGAAGTCGCCAATTACAAATGTAGGTTTTACCCATTGATTCTATGATTACTAATTCTAAACCTTCCATTAGCATGTTAACATTATCTGTGTCTGGATTATAAACAACAACATTAACCTCGCTTGAATTTCTTTTTAGGTTAACCAGCATAATGGAATGATATTTTTCAAAACTAGTACTAGGCCAAGAGTTATGTACACAAATGCACACCCCTCCTACTATTCCGGTTGTTTTTTTCCACATGCTGAAATACAAAGTTTGGCAAACTGAAATACTTGGTCATTTTATTGCTAATCCATGTTTCTGATTACACAATTATGTCTAGAGGTTTTAACTTCCATACAGCCGTTTCCAGGTCTTCTAGCTTCTTTCTTATGCTGCTTGCATTAACATACAAACATTTAAGCATAGTGTCTCTTCCTGAGTTTAACTGCTGATCATCTGAACTATCAATTTGGATTTCGGTTATATTTTGGTTGGCTATTTTGAAAGATTGCATGGCATAACACTAGTCTTACACAAATATTCACTGTTTAATAAACTTTGAGAAACACATATCCGTTTGAGCTCTTTAGCTCATCTTGAAGCAACCTTATCACCGACTCGTCCTTGATGTGGACAAGTCTTGCATTTTCATTTTTACGGACGTAGATGTTACAGTCTTGGGCCCAAACAAATTTGTAGTCTTGGTTTCTGATGTTACTGGCATGTTTGTGCAGCACCTTGTTTCTGGCTGTCAGGTGGTGGTTGATGTATATGTTATACTTTTGCCCTCGTATGCCTATGGATTGTGATGTCATATCCTTGGTTGAGTTCTTGGTCTTTACAATTTCTTCTTTTTTATGCGTGGCGATTCTGTGTGCCATACACGTCCTGGTTTGTAAGTTTTACCCCCACCACCTTTGCAATGTCACATACTATGCTGTATACACTTTCCCCTGATAATTCCAGTACTCCACGAATTTCTAAATTGTCCCTCTATGATACTGACTCAATTCTTCCATTTCATCACGGAGTGGTTCCCTTTATTCTTTGCCGAATTCCTGAAATTTTTTCCACAGCAAAACCATTTTTTTTTTTTTTTTTTTTTGTCAAACGAATCGCTTATGAAGTTCGCTGACTTCTTGAATTCCTCCCTATCATCCCTGCTCTCTGCCATTATTTTCTTACACATAGTCTCGAGTGCAGCAATTTTCTCCATCAAAACTTGTAGGTTAGGCTTCGCACAGTTTTGCCGATTGCAGTGCCATATCTTGTTAACACCTGAGGAATATTCGTGGTATTCTGTTTTCGTCAACTTAATACAATTTCTGTGAAACCATCTTTCACATTTTTCTCACAGCAAATTGTTTACTGACACAAAAATAAACTTTCACCTAACATTTGTGGATGTCATTGATGAGGAAAATGGTCTCATTGTCAATAAAAAACAATTTAAATATGTCGATTTTTTGGCACAATTATTGTGATTAACTTCCTGTAGTCACACTTCAAATTACCAAAAGTATTGCTACATGTGCTACTTGAGATATGTTTTTTTTTAATTTATTACTATGTCTTTACCGGTTACAATCAGAATTGACTGCGTCAAAAAAATATTTAAAAAGTAGCACATTACAGAACATTAAGACAGTATAAACATTTCACAAATAAAGTTGAGATAGCTAAAACAAAACATGACACAAGATTGTATACATAATTATAATAACAAATATAACAACATATTATTAAAATTCATATTTAAAACCATAGTTTCCGTCCTCGAGGGGCTATATGTTGAGTTCTCTTCTAGAGAATAAAGTGGCTTCCCCCCCCCCTCCCCACCCGAAATAATTTAACACTCATTTGCCTTACTTTTTGAGATAGTGAATTGTAAAATTTTAAGGCTAATAGAGGATATGGTTTTTTAGTTCTACCCAGTCTAGACCTGGGAATATTTAGTTTCTTGACCTGTCAAGTATTGTGCTCATGGATCACCTCCCTACTAGAAGAATGTATAATATGTTAGGATACTTAGTTTCATTGGGTTACCCTAGCTAGGTTTTTTATGTACTTTTTTTTGGCAAATAAGTGTTTTTTTTTTGGTAGGGCAAGTAATCTAGCCTAAAGATAGAATCTCCTTTTTAAATCCAAAAAAAAATTATAAAATAGTGTTTCAAATTTTTACTGTATTTATAAGCAATTAAATTGTTGCTAATAATGCTCTCCAAATGTGTATTACATAGGATGTGTTGGGAACACAGTGCCTATACGATTATGTCTCATGATGAGTGATAATTGTGCACTGAGTTTGAGATAGTGCAGTAAATGTACAATGTTTCGAATTTCAGCCATTTATGTGTAAAATTACAGTAAAAAATTTAAATACTCCTAATATACTATACTGGGCGAGTACTTGGTTTGTCCCTCAAAACTACACAAGGTTATTTAATCCTGTCATAATTTGGCCATAAATATTTTTTGTTTATCGGGCATATTGGCAGTTAAAACCGTTACTTTGACTGGAGTGATAGTACAGGAAAAATAGTACTCGCTGAACACTTACAGATCTAAACACCTTAGTGATATTATAGATAAGTGCACTCTGCCAGTGTGCACTTAGTGCAACTCAGTGGAGTAATTGTAGTGGTCCTACATGATTAGTTTCACTAGCCACAGCATTCTCAGTGCAATTTCATCTTGAAGATCGTATTACTTATGTACTTATTAGATGACTTCCCTTTTTTTACAATTAGGGTGAATGTATGCCAGTAATGTTCTAGAATAGCTGCTTTTTTGAAAATGGGGAAAATAATGCCTGGATATGTTAGATATGGTTATTACTAATCATACTCAATAGAAATTTTAGTGAAGCTTCAAGTAGTTTGCTGTAAAAAAAATGAAATGTGATAGGGCAAATGCCTATTGAAAATCAGTGTTTATGGAGTAAAACACATATAAGTTAAGTCCAATTATTAGTATCGGGTCACTAAGTTATATTACATGTAAGAATATTGTTTTAAACAAGTCTTTGTTCACAATATCACCTATTCAAGGGTAGACTTATTAAAGGTATTTTTCATGAGCCATTGCTGCTTAAGATCAGATATGATAAAGACTACTTAGTGGAAAAAGTTTTACGAAGAAAACTCAATAAGCTGCTAATTAAATGACTAGGTTTTGACAGTAGTCATAATTATTGGGTTGATAAGAAAAAAAGTAGTTGTTTAAGAAATTTTTTCTATATAATAAATGGATCAACAAAAAATTGAAAGTTACGATTGTCAGTTGTTTCTGCCAGACGACCAAACAAAAAATAATTTGAATGAATACAACAAGCGCATTGAGTTTGATATTCCTATTGGCGATGCATTTTCACAACCGAATGAAGCTTATGTATACCAACAGTATAAGCTAACTAAAAGAGATACAAATGCAGATTATGAAAAAACCTCAACTTTTGATCTTTGTGAGAATTTCTTCCCATTCCAGTTCTCAAGAATAGAGATCACTAAACATGGTTGTAAAATCGAAAGTATTGACAACCCTGGCATCACTTCAACATTGATGCATACATTGCTAGGTTCGGAATCAGAATCAGCATACTTCCAAATGTCGGGGATAGAACTAGGTAAATATGTTAGGAAAGATAATCTTAACGAAATTACCTATCCATTAAGATATTTGTTTGGGTTTATGAGAGATTGTAATGAAATATTCTGGAAAGGTGGGTACAAGATCACATTCATTGGAAATTCTAGGGACGATGTTTCGCTTTACAGAAGGCGTCCAAAGAAAGTAGATGTATCTGATGATGTAGATAATATACCAGATGCTGGTAAAATTGTTATTGAGAAATTGTAAATTCTGTGGCCAATTGTTGAATACGATCCTATTTATGGAGACGAAATTAAAGCAAAATTATACAAACACCCCAAAATTCCAATTAGTTTTAATTATTGGCAATGTCTTGAAAAACCAGTACCTACTAATACAAACTCATTTCAGTTTGATATAAAAGATCAGTTCAATTCAGTCGAATTCGATATGCCAGAATTTGTCATTATTGGTTTCCAGCATAGCAGAATAGAAGATCCTGGGCAATTCACACTCGGTTCAATGTTTGACTCTTGTTCCGTCAAAAATATTTCTATTGAGAGTGGACGGAATTAAGCGTTTCACAAAGAGAATTGGAATTTAGACATTGATGATAAAATTCTCGATAAGATGTATATTGCTTACAATGATTTTAGAAATTCGAAGACTAAACTAGATACCCCTTATCGTAATAATGAACTGTGCTTCAAATCTGCGTCATTTATTGGGAGAAGGCCATTGTATGTTATTGATTGTTCTTACAGAAAAACAGCTATTGTAAAAGATCGAACTAATCTGAAACTTACAGTTGATTTTAATAAACCAATATCAGCTACAACTATTTGTAATGCGGTACTCGTAAGCCAAAGAAACCTAATTTATGATGTTAAAAGTGAGAGAATCACCGAAGCCCAATAGTATGCAATCATGTATGGTTATCCATTAAAAACATTTACTGTTATATAATAGTGCTATAAGAGTGTTATATATGGGCTCTGAAATAAAAACCGTCTGAGGATGTGCATTCTTAATTGTGGCAACGGCTTCTTATTTCGAGACGAGATGTTTCAAAACACTACTCGATCGGTCGTTGCAGAATGTCTGTCGCGAACGATTTTATACATACGATATCGGCACATGCATTTCTGGGTACTCTTGCCTAAGCGCATCGAGTTGTACACTCACCAGACGCTTTTGACATCTGATGGCGTAGTATTGGTTTCCACCGATACTGATGAGCACAAACTGGTGATGCTTACCAATATCGCCAGTAGGCGGCAGTGCGTGCTTGTCGATGATTGCGTTTGCAGCATCCAGTAGAGGTTTGTACTTTTGCTCGACGCCGTGCTTGTGTATGGACGACAACCCTTCTTCAAACATCCAGTCCTGGAATTGTTCTGTGGCTGACATCTTTGACTTCAAGGCCCGGTTCATTGATAAATACGGTATACAGAGTGCACTCGGCAAGGATCGCGATTCGCGAACCTTTTTATCAGGGTAGGATTGCCTATTCAATGGGGGTCACGATTCATGACCCTTATATATGCGTATGATTGCCTATTCAAAGAGGGTCGCGATTCGCTCCTCCCTATATCCGCGTATGATTGCCTATGCTTTTCTCTGACATGTTCTCTGATTGCTTCTCGGGGATTTGTGTATTCCTAAATCATCGCAACATCTTTCGCTTTGAATCACAGTTTGCCTTCTTCATCCATGATCACATACACATTTAAATTCACGCACGACTCTCAAACGATTTTAAGCATACGATTTCGGCGATGAGGTCGTCGCAACACATCGTCGTACTGAAGCAGTTACCTATCGATGTGATGGGCAACTGCTCTTTCATTAGGTTGTACAGCATTATGGGACTGACGTTATCGAGAGACAGTAGCACTTACATATCGGGGTAAGCTTGTCCCAACACATTGATGCGTAGACGTACTACATGCTTTTGGCATCTGATAACATAGTAATCGTTTCTGCCTTTGCTAGCATCATCTTCTATTTTTGTTACATATATATTTGTATTTCTCCACTTAAACCCACCATAGGGTAAATACTGACTCATAGCCCATCCATATAAGTTATTGGGATCCAGATATGTAAGATAAAAGATTTCCTTTGTGCTGTCATAAGCAATCATGTATTTATTATTTGCTTTAGCATATCGCTTACAACATTGTGAAATTCCACCACGAACACCTTTTTCTATCACCAAAATCATGTCGTAATCTGTTAATAATTCTAGTTCTATTTTAGTGTGTTTGAGCATAGCATCCCATGCTAACCCTGGGGCTGTGAAATACCATGCTGGATCTAACTTATATGTTTTGAGTCACACATCTCTAAAATTTTCCATTATATCAGGCAATATCAACACATCAGATTTGTTATAGAGTTCTGTGTACTCTCTTAGAGATTTTATGTTGAATTTTTCCCACACCTCTCTCGCAAATTCGTAATCTTCGTTTGTAATGCAACATTTATTGAGTTTGTTGTAAAATGCATCTTTGAATGGAAGCGATGTCTCACCAAATTTCCCAGCACTATAGATGTAGTCATATGGGTAGACACCTTTTCTTGTAACAAAGTCAAGAAGTTCATTGGGAAAATGCTTACACGTTTCATGGAATTGGCTTCTGGAAAGGTTGCTAGAGAGTTTAGCGATACTACTAGCCATAAATTTAAATGAGTCAATAAATCTAAGATTTACACTTCCACATACGTGCTTCGTAAAAGAAATATATTTTTCTTTGTTGTTGGGAATTAGATCAATTTTATTTTCATCGATGCCAAGATCTCTTATGAATAAATGTGTGTCATATCCAGATAGATTGTGTATCAACACTGGGACAAAACATGGATTTCTATATGATAAGTTACAATCTCTGTGTGCAGCTCCCCTAAATTTTCCCATAAGATGATCATGATCTCTAACAGAATCAGTATTGAAAAGCTTTTCACATATATGGCAATGTGTAGCTGTATCATAAATAATTTGTTATTTCTGAGTTAGTGGAAGCATCGGTTTTTCATTTGTGTATATATCACCAATAGACTTTGCTTCTTCCATTAGCATTTTAACGAACACAGTAGATGCATCAGGCCCTTCATAAGTTACTGGCAGTTTATAGTATCCATTTTCGTATTTTACATAGTAACAGAAGCTAATAGGATCGTGTTTTTGGTATAGTTTCGTGTAACATTTGTCGGGGTTTGGTTGGCAAGTTTCAATTTTAGTCAACAAACATTCAAAATCAGCATATATCACAAACGGAACTCTCAAAGAAAGATTTTGGTTTTGAAATCTTAATATGTCATTTTTTCCTTTAGATGGTAGTTCATTTCTAACACCATCATGATCTCGACAGTCTTGTTCGTGATCTTTTAGCTTATTTACAGAGTAGAAATGTTGCAAACATCTATCACATGTAAATATTTTGGGACTATTTTTCGTTACTCGTGATGCGACAAGTCTCGAAAAACTTTTTACCCAGCAGTAGTGGTCGTTCTTTTCGTCTTTGATATAGAGTAGGTTTATGTGTTTGTCCGTCTTTTTTTTTTGTTATTTTTAATGGACAGATTATATGTTTCTTAATGCCATCTTCTTCTTCGTATGTGTATACATTAATAGAAATTCCACTTCTCTTCTGAAAGGTTGGTATGCTATCCAATTTCATTGGAAATTCCAAACCCTTAAGTGCATCATCAAACTCATGTTCGTAAGCTTCGTATTTATTCACTCGTTGAGGGTCTTTTTTTACTTGATGCAATGCATATAGAACAGACCACAAAAAACATTTTTGATCATTGTTCTTAACATTAATTTCCGCCTGCTTAACTGTGACTTTTTCTGAGAGATCAACATAAGAACTAGCCTTGAATGGTGCATATTTATTTATTCGCACTTCTAGTTAAAATATTCTGTTGAGTTCCCACTAAGATCCCTTTGCTTCGAATGCCCCCATCTCAGCTATGATTTTCGATATGCCATAAGTATAATATTCTTCCAGATTAGTCGATTTCAGTATAATTTCGTTCTTTGTTTTAAAGGAGCTTTCTACATATTCAGTATTCTCATCAATTCTCCTTTTGTACTCAGTGAAGAATTTCATGTTCACTTTGAATGATTTTGAATACTTACTAATTAGCCCCGTGACAGTTTCTTTTACATCATTTAGGAAATGCTTTGGGTCTTTGTATGCATTCACATTCTTTACAGCATAAGTCTTGATCCTACTTTGAAATGCTGTTTCGATTTCTTCTACACTGAATATGGTAATGTACTTATGAATTTTACTTCTCAAGTGACTTCTTATGAGAGAGAATTTTTAAATAGTGGCTACACATTTCACATTTCACTTGTTTCTCTCATGGGGGCATCTGTTTTGATATTAAGTGTTGTGGCACTTTAAAAATTTCCCATGCATTTGTCGGTTCATGTGATTTATTATGTATTCGTGTAAGACCTTTGTGCAATCTACTTTTAAGATGGCTTCTTATGAGAGACGGTTTTTAAAGTGTTTACAAGTGTCACACTTGACATACTTCTCTTTAGATTTCTTCTTTCTTTCCACAAAGATGGCTTTCTTAAACTTATATTCTTTCCAAACATTGCCAGTTGCGTTAACCTTTTTCATTGCCATGGTCGTTATCATATTAGACGTTGGTTGATTTTTATTTGCACTCATTTATTATATACAATATTTTATTTTTTACGCATTCAAATTTCTTCAGCAGCTCTTTGCAAAGAATACACGGATAACGAGGTATTTATGAGTATATCGAACGTGCAACTGTGCCAGTACATACACTACATTGTCAAAAAAAGAATGGTAAATATGGGCTGCAAAGAGCTGTACCCTTTCCGCGAAAACCCATTGCCCGATTTCGAAGTCATGATCAACGTGCTCATACACACTAACTCTTTCGAGAATCAAAGCACCTACTATGCAAAAGTTGATAACGGTGACTGGACTTCGGTGTGGAATTAATCTCAATATGGTTGTTTACGGATATACAATGTTGATGCTTTTGGCAATGGCCTTTTCCATACACATTGACGTCGATGCCAACCTCGCCAATTATCTCCACAACATATCTCAAGTGCGAAACATATCGTGCTGTCCGCCGTTTTTACAATCGTTCAGTTTGGACGAATTGGACATTTGGCCCCAGACGGACGAATCTTTTTCGTCGTCGCACGGCGCTATAACATGATTTTCGTACAGTACATTTTGTAGCTCATTACCGAAGTCAGAGCGATAATTGTGTTTTAATGATTGGATAATCATTAAAACTTTATAGAGATATGAGCACAAATAATAATCACCTGATGTCTAATACGACGATCATTTACTCTTTCAAAAAACCTAATAGAATGCCTTTGTTTAACACCACAATCCTCCATTCCATCATATGCAAAATTTATACCTTCACGATTAACACCGTCTATAACTTTTTCGCTGAAAATCTGAAGATATCTGTCTGACAAGGTTATTTTAAAATTACCAGAAGTAATTACCACTTTGTATCCATACTGTGTATCAGATATATCAGCATGGTCTATGGGATAGGACTATCCGTTTGTAAGTTCGGAAAGTTTCTCAAATTGTTGGGTTCCGTTCAATACATTTAGAAACTGGTCCATCTTTATTATGGACAATATTTGATTTTTTTTTTCATATTCAAATTTCTTGAGCCGCTCTTTGCAACTCTTTGTAGTCACTTTTTGCGGTTGCACTCTAATGCAACTTTTTGTGGTTCACTCTAACACAACTTTTTGCAGTCACTTTTTGCAGATGCCCCAAATGCAACTTTTTGCAGTCGCTCTTTGCAGATGCCCCAAACACAACTTTTTGCAGTCGCTTTTTTCAGATGCCCCAAATGCAACTTTTTGCAGTCACTTTTTGTGGTTGTGCTCGAATCGGCAGCTGATGTTTTCCTGTTGGCTCGTGCATTCAATTTGCTGTTGGTTTTCTGATTATTAAGGGGGGGGGGGAGCTGCTCCCAAACGCAACTTTTTGCGGCCACTTTTTGCGGCTGCACTCTAACACAACTTTTGCAGTCACTTTTTTGTGGATGCGCTCGAATCGGCAGCTGATGTTTTGGATCAGGAAAACAAACAGTAATTTTTTCTGATGGTTTTATAATGGTTTAGGCATTCAATTTGCTGTTGGTTTTCTGATGGTTTGGGGCTGCGCTCGAACCGGTATTTATATACTATTGTCAGGATTCTGTTGCATGTACCTAGTCTTTACAATTTGTTAATAATAATTGGCTGTGTTTGATGTTTGTAGTGACATGTAGAAATACGTTGGTGTAGGTAGGCCCTGTTAGGATGGGGTAGGCCTAGTATGCTTAGGCGGTATTCGATAAAGTGAAGTGTATAATATCAAACAAATCGGGAAATTTGAATGTGTGTGGAAATAATCCTTTTCGAGTGAAATATGCATCCATGCCTGTACACACAGATCTAATGGACGAAATAAACTAAATTGAAAACTTAACTAAACTCTCTTCTGAAGTACCTACAATACCAAGAAAAAAATTTGCTAACTCATTAACAGTTTAAAAATGTTATTGGAGGGTGTAATATAAATACTCACTTTTTTTCCTTCAGTGCTGTTTGCCCCATCTTAACCATACAAAATCAAAAGAATAACACACGGACAGAAGAAATAGTGTTCAAGAAGGGTTAAGTGTCTCGAGTCCTTTACTGAAAGGGGCATTCAAGGGTACAATATCCATAATGACACAATTGAAGTAAGAACTAGATTGGAAGCAACATCCTTGTAACTACGTTACATTTACATAATACACCACGAAAAACCATATTTAATTACGATTCATGGCATCTTATAGACAATTATTCTGCATCATGCACTACAAAAAAATGACACTATTTAGGCCTACAATGAATTGTATATAGTGGAACGAAGAATACATCATGATATTCAACTTACCTGGAAGAAATTGTAAAGGCACGGAATAAATTGTTAGACTCTTTGACACTGCATTTTGACGCCAGCTAACAGTCAGAGGCGCTAGAGCCCATGATGGCGCTCATGTGTCACGTGTTCCGCACGTGCACAGAGGCTGATAATTTTGAACTTCCCTATAAATGTTAATTTCGGGGTAAAATGTGTTAAATTGACTTTACAGTGTTTAATATGACTTAAAATGTTTTTAAGTGCTTGTACTAATTTTAATTGTTTTGTTATGAATATTCAAAGTGCTCGCAACACAGATATTAAGAACTCTTCATATCCCGACAAGAACGCCATCAAAAAGAGACATTAAAATAATATTGAAATTCATTTTAATTTCAATATTAAATATTTCACTCGGTGTGCATAGCAATTCCGCTTGTGTAAACCCCGTAGGCGGCCATGGTAGGTACATGCAAGCTTGTATCTGGACTGTCTGTCGAGGAGATCTGGCAAGGTAAGACATTGTCATGTACACACTACAACTTTTGTTCACTGATTTAGATTTCCATATTAAATGTAGTTTACCGGTTAATCTTTGTTTGCATACTTTTTGTCAGACATTTTCCCCAGCATTATGTTTCCACTTTAATAATTTTTACCCCCTTGTGGAATTTTTAACTTAGTCGAGGAGGAGGAGAAAGATGTCGGAGAGGTCACGTGACCCACACTTTTTGAATCAGGTGCCATCTGCCTATGTTTATGGCATTTCAGTGTAACTTCTGCATAATTGCTGTATGCAATTTTAAGGGCTTTGTTTTCATGTATGTATTTGAGGGCATTTTTAATGATCGAATATTTAACGGCAACATCACGTATAACCAAGTGGCTGACCGAAGCCAAGTCTTTGTATACACCATCATTGCGTTTTAAGATCTTATTTGTATAACATCGTATGTGCAATCATTTATATAAGGGTTCTATGTCAGTTTCATTCGTGGTTCAATGCATTTTTCACATAAATTGATGCTTTTGTACTTGACCACGCGGTCACAGTAATGTTTGATTTCACTACCATCAGGCATGTTACAGGTCTGTAACAATGCTAATCATAAAGAGAATCACTTGCTTAAAACGAATAATATTTTATGCGAATTTAATTTGCCATTTCCACAAATATTGCAATTTCACCTGCACCACATGGTCTGCTATGAACTTCATTCAGCAGCATCCGCGCTACCTACGCTTGTTTTCACACATGTGTGTGTTTATTGTGAATATTCATCTAATGTCCCATCTTATTTCATGTGTCACTCAAGGGTCTATGTAATTGTGTAATTAGTGTACTGTGTAATTATTCCTGTACTAGCTGGCTCTGCATATAGGCCGTCACCACACTAACCATGTGCTGGAGGGCGAGCTCCGGCGAGTTTACGTTAGGAATGGCGAGTAATCACATGTGTCAGTGTGTATGAAGGGTTTTAATTTGTAATTCATAATGTCCTATATTCAGGGAAAAACCGCCAATCCACCCTAGTGGCTGTTGGCACTCTTCCCTTGTGGGGGCTGTGCTTTCACACACCTTGGTGATATCATCCATTTAGGTGTACGTTAGATTAATTATGGGCTGGGGAGTACCCATCCGGAATTAGCTAGTCATGACCGAGATAGTCATTTCATTGGTACGTTGATGTGTACAAACAATATCAATAAACATGTCTCCAGTGAACTCAACTCTTTTATTCAGTAGTGACAGTGTCCTAGCCACATATGTTTTATCAATTGTTTATTTCAATGATTTTTATTAGAAGTTTAGTATTACCTACGTGTTTGTAAGTACGCACGGGTGAGACAGACAAACAGAACCCACAACATCCCTGAGTCTCAATAGTGCAGTGATTGGGAAGCACCGCTGGGTCCATATTACCAATACGTATTTGTGTCCTTGTTTGTCTCGTGTCTCACCCGACGGCGTCAATTTTTACATTCATCATTGAAGTGCAGGTCACATACTAGATAAGCATCTTAAACTTTCTTCTTGTCTATGCTGTGTAACTTCGGATTCCTTACCTATGTAACCATGCACTAAAAACTTAGTCTCTAAGTGGAAACCGACATCTTAGAGAAGGTTTGTCTGCACATCCTGGGACACAACAAGTCCTCTTCTTCCCCATTATGCACCCATTACCGAAATTAATTATCCAATACTGTATCATAGTACAGGCAATATGGATATAAAAAACCTTCCCCTAATTTCATATTTATTTTACGAAATAAAAAAATTGCTGTAATTGTGCTGCAATAATCTAGTAGTATGATTTAATATGTGTTAAGACATGAGATATATATTTTCTGTATTCAATAATACTTATTGAATCGCAAAACATATATTTCCATGTCATGAACAGCAAAAAAAAAAAGCACATTTATAATAGTGATATTTGAAATTCCCGCCATGTTTAAGTTCAAATCTACCGCCGCAAATTTTAGTTAGTTTGCCACCGCTAGGGGCGCTGAATACTGTTTCGTTTACCAACATAGAGAATGTCCCATATAATCCCTCTGTGTTCTATATATGCAGCACTGAAAGAGCTGACCAGAACTGATGGGTATTTGTCCTTCGAGACATGGTCGTGTGAACATCGCGGTGTAGAAAGCTGTGCTTTACGAGTGATTTTATTGCTCAGTACGCCTATCTTATATATATATATATATATATATATATATATATATATATATGTTCTGATCTATGGACATAGATATACGTTAGTTGTTAACAAACGTCTACGTAACGAAAGATATATTTGCAAAAGATAAGGTAACTTTCTTTTTCTACAATTTCGTCTGACGATACTCCATAAACATGGGGGACACAATCAACGCGATGGATATGGAGGTAAACTTAGTTATAGCTGACAAAAATGGCCAACGTCCGACAAGTCGCAAAGTTGAATTTGCCATCGGTGACTCAGACAAAATTTCGAAATAAGGTGTATGTTGATAGACTTCGTTCCGAAATTGGTACAAATCCGACTCATACTTTATACAGTCGTACTTTGATTGGGCCGTATGCTGTCTTTGTAGAGAGTACCGATTTAAATGTAGGTAACCTACACCCTGTTAAATTGGGAAAGATGTTGCATGACACTAGCGACGGCACTATAGAAATTTTACGATCAGGGCCAAATAGGCTCACAGTCATTTTGAAAACTGCTAAGGATGAAATCACTTTGATTACAGGACAACTTCTTTCCAAACACAATCTTCACGCCACAATTCCACTCTCCTAAACTCGATCCCAGGGTCTTATATATGGTATCCCTCCGGACTTTACAGACGATGATAATTCGAATGGAATAGATACACCATTTAAAGTCATCAAAGTATAACGACTTAACAAGAGATTCATTGAAGATGGTAATCTGGTCTTTCCCCCTACGAAACTCATTTCCCTTACTTGTCATGGTCAAATGCTCCGTGACAGAGTTTTTGTTTACAAGCATTACTACACTGACAGTCTAAAGGTATGGAGGATCACACAGCGTCAAAAATGTTTTCAGTTTGGACATCTTGCCAAACACTGTTGTAGTACTCAGTTATGCTGCCCGGCATGTGGTGATCACCATGCATTATTGGATTGTACCTCTGAACAGCAAAAATGTCCAAACTGTAAGGGTAATCATGTAGCGACTGACCAAGAGAAATGTAACCACTGAGTGCTTGAGAAATGCATCTAACACCGTATGGCAACGAAAAACATTACCTATCAACAAGCTAAATGTAAGTTATCCCAAGAGCATGTACGAGGGTATTTGAGTACTGATAATTCATGTAGGGAGGCCGCCCCTGAGGCTGCTCATTATGCACATAATTTCCCTGATCAGATTGGTGCTTCTTCAGGTTCTCGGGATGCATTAACTCATGGAATTCTTAAGCCCAGTGTTGCACTCGGGTTCTCTACAGCACAGACGTTTGCCGATACGCCCCAGCCATCTTGTAAACGACAACTTACTGGTAACTTAGAAGTGGACCAGCCGGAATATTCCTTGAACAGTGGTGAATCTGTTTTAAGACTTCCTAAAGGGCTTGTGCGAGCCTCACAGCAGATATCACCTACTGCTTTCTATTACTCACAGAAGGGCAATGCTCTTCAAATGGCATTATGCTTTCACCTCACACTATTTCACAGAGAGCCACAACGGGTTCCCACATTGATGGTACAGCGCTGTCGGTTGGACATCCCTAACCTCACAATACCCAGCTATTGGAGACAGTATGCCGGGTCATTCAGTGTGTTGAAATTGACAAAGATCAACAACAGTTGGAGAAAATTATTACATAATTGAAAACTCTTCTCCCCACTGACTGAGGGGTGATACTTTTTCATACCTGAACCTCGAATGTGTATTCTACAGTGGAATTGTCGTTACCTTCCATGCCACTGTGAACAGCTTCAACATATCTTGCAGTCTTGTCCAGCTGAGGAGGTCTTATTACTAGAAACTCAATTGTGTGCAACAGATGCTACCACTGTGTTTTCAGGTTACAATTACTATGGCAATGCAGATCCATTCCATCGTGGTGTTGCAGTCATGGTCAAAAAAGCCTTAACCATAATACCACTTGTCCTTCATGAAGTACATCCTCATGTCGAAATGGCTGCATGTAGCATTGCATATCGAGGGAAACTGATAGATTTCTATTCTGTATATGCAAAACCCAGGCACTCTGTTACCGCAAATGAGTGGAACACTTGCCTTAGCAGTTCAATGAATGACGTTATTTTTCGCAGAGATTTTAATGCTCACCACACAACTTGTGGCTATTCTATGATAGATGGTGAAGGCACCCACCTGTTATAATTTCTAACGAACTCCCCATATATATTCCTAAACACAGGTCTACACACATACATGGGTATATTTGATCGTCGTAGTTCGGCTATTGACCTTACTTTCTGTTCACCAAAGATGGTCTCACGGCTACAGTGGAGTGTTAAGGATGATCCATTGGGCAGTAATCATTATCCAATTGTACTGACAAGTGATCATATCATGACTGAGGATTATTCCACATATGATGTTCTTACTCCTCTCTGGTACAATATTTATGCCTATCATCGTACAGAATGGGATGTATATCAATTGCACAATGCGGGCATTCTGCCTAAGTACCTGCATAGTAAACATGATGTTCACCACAACTACGATATCCTTCAGTCTACCATTCAAGATGCAATCAAGTTTAGCATTCCTATCAAACCTGTACTGCATTCTTTGTGCAGGCCATAATGCGGGTGGTGGACTGAGGAATGAGCACTTCATTACACTCATAGACGGATCGACTTTGATGTGCATAAAAGGGAATGGAGTAAGCCCCAATTTCTTAAATACCTAGCAGCTCATGCGAAATTTCGCATTACAGTTCGATGGGCGAAGAAGGCAGATTGGAGGCAATTTTGTTCTTTCCTTCGTAAAGATAGTTCTTCTCCAGAAGTGTGGCAGAAGATACGCTCTCTCCAACATCACACGGACGTATTCTCTGAGTCAGCTATCGGGTCTGAGCAGCTTATTACTTCACATAAACATTTAGCATCGGACTATGTGCCTCATATAGCGGAAAGTGACTGTGTCTTGCAAAATTCATCATTTTTGTCTCGCAGACATGTTGGTACACAGCACCTTCTCCACCCTATCACAGCACTTGAATATGCTGCTGCACTGCGAAATACTATGTCAGCCCCGGGATTTGAGGGTATAACATATCGTCACTTAAAACAACTCCCTCACCAGGGACATACTATGCTTTTGGGAATTTATAATGATATACTCAACACAAGCCTTCTTCCACGTCCATGGAGTGTTCTTCTCCTGGCACCTATTCGGAAACCGAACAAAGACTGCACCACTCCCATGTCATATCGTCATATTACTCTAGCTTCGTGTGTGGCAAAAACTTTCGAGCGCATCATTAAAGCCTGGTTGGAGTGGTCGTTTGAACGAAACAACTTGTTATGAGGGGAACAGCTTGGTTTTCGCCGAGGTCGGTCAAGCACGGATGCGATAGCAACCCTTCTGTATCGAGTAAAAGCAGCTCTCTTGAACCATGGGGTTTTTACTGACCTGCTTCTTGGATTTGACTTTGGCTTTTGACTTTGTTTTGTTGCCCACACTCATCTGCAAATTGGAGGCACATGGGATACCAGTGCAATTTATTGCGCTTCTCCCCTCCTTACTTGCGCAAGCATGTCAGTCATATTAAGTTGCATGATTACATTTCTAGCGGCAGAATACATTATTATAGTACACCCCAAGGAGGCTTACTTAGCCCATTTCTTTTTCTTTTTTACTCGCAGTATATGATATTCCACATTGGACAATATGTCTGGACTCTGGCTTATGCGAATGACGTGGTGATGTATTACTTGGCGCCTACCTTGCTGCAAGTACTTGTGAAGATGAATGCTTCAATGGTTTTGCTTTTTGAATGGCTCCACACTCACAATTTTCATCTGTCTGCAGAGAAGACGAAAATAACATATGTCACTAGTAAGCATTTTTTATTGGATACTGTCATAGTTTCTATTGATGGTCATCCCATTCCAGTGGTCAGCGTTCATCGATATTTAGGGGCAATGTTTGATTCCCAATTGACTTGGTCCCCACAAGCGAAAGCTATCATCCATACAGGCCAATCGGCGATCAATATCCTTAAAGTTGTGATTCATACTACTTGGGGTGGTGACCCACCGACATTGCTGTTACTATATACGTTCTTTATACTGCCTAAGATGGATTACGGCAGTATTTTTATGCGGTTATTCAGCATCCACATTCAAACTTTCTTACAGCGACTTCAAAATGAGTGTTTACGACGATGCCTTGGGGTGCATTCATTCTACAACTATTTCTGCCCTCCATGTTGAGTCTGGCATTCCTCTGTATGCCTTGCATCAAGACTATCTGGCAACTTGGTTTTGGATCAAGGCTCGGTTTTTTCGGAGGCATCCCGCACATTTGCTGGTGTCGTCTTTGGATTTGAACATTCTACTGGATATACACGATTCGCAGCTAACCTTCCAATTTACGAAGCTTTTACCTACTATTCCGTGAACTAATAAGCTATCTACCATGATTCTCCACTGCTACAGCTTTTTACTGGTTCTAAACGCGATTTGACCCATTCAGAAATTCGAGTGCTTTTTAAACTCCATCTCGCGCAGCATCCACACTCGCTACATATTTATTCTGATGGATCGAAGATCTACGGGTACTGCTTATTTCATCCCAGCTCTTACTGTTTCAGGGATTTATAAATTGCTGACTACCTCTTCTAATTTCTTTGCCGAGGCTTTCGCCATTTCTAAGGTTTTGGAATATTGTCTCACTCAAACCTTTCATGCCATCTGGATTTATTCTGACACTATCAGGACACTCACTGCGCTGTCGACTGTAACAACTCGACCACGACTTGACGACATCGTTTTGAGGATTAAATCTAAGCTTCAGTTACTTTGTCTTCAAGGCGTGCAGATTCACCTTACATGGCTCCCTTGTCATATGGGGATTGCGGCTAACGAGATGGTGGACAAGATGGTTAAATTGGGAGGGTTGCAGGAGGGTGGTCTTGATTTCCATGACCTGGATGGGCTGAAACATGCTATTATGAGTGCTGTTCGTCAGCGATGGCCCTGTCAATGGCTACATGGTAAATGTGATGGATGGTATAGTTTGGTGCAACCTTCTTTACAGATTCAGCCATGGTTTAGCCGACACAGATGTTCGCGTCGTTTCTTTACCACTTTAATCAGAATGTGCTTCAACTATGGACTGTTTAAGGCCCACATGTAAACGATAAATATCTCCTCCATGCCAATGTGTGACTGCAATGAGAGTGTGCAAATTGTCAATCATATACTCTTTCAATGTGTACTCCTGAGAGGGAGAGAACTGTTCCACCATCTTCAACATCTTTGCTTTCCAGCACACTATCATTGCACTTCTTTACTCTCGTTTGGACATCTGGTTGTCTATGCTACATTGTACGTCTTTCTACGCCTTAATGATATCTGTTTTTAGTTTGTGATGCCTATCTTCTGCTCACTTTTATGTTCTACACATTGGACTACTGGACAATGAAATCTGTTTAAGTATCCATACATAATTCGGCATTTCTGTTTTGCTAGCTGTACGGGTTATACCCAAGGCCATGAGCCTTTCTCACATTTGATGTGAAAAATAAGAAGAAAATATATTAGTTATCTGGTACTGATCATCAGTTGCTCAATCTCACTTAGAAATGGTGTTGTGGCGTCTGGGTTGGAGACTATAATTCCAGCTGAAACTACTGATGTGCAGAAGGTCAGACCATATTTGGTCAGGCAGTCTCAGTAAAGTAGATGATGCAATACGTCGGCGATATATAACCAGCAAGTTACATTGTTATATGCAGAAGTTGAAGGAAGAAATTATATTTTCACATTCTTTGATCATATCATCAATAGATGAGCCTGAATCAGAGAAAAATGAAAAGAAAAATTATCCATCCCAGTTTACAACATGTTTAAGCCTACCATTGCTTCATCGCGTATAGCAGACACCATTATTCCTGCTGAAAACTGCTGACGAGTGTTCCACCTGGTTCCAGTACTGAGTGCGAGTTTTTACAGATGGTGTTCCTTTTGGAATGATACTGGGCAGCGCTTTCAGTACAAAGTGGAAAGTAACCACTGTCACTACTGTGCCTGCTGTAGTGGCATGGAACTACTGGGTCAAGCAATGTAATAACTATAATAATAACAGTTAAGATAGTAAGTATCATGAAATAAAGAACAAATAATTATACAAAATAATGTAACACTAGTTTAAATGACAATCCTTGAAATTACTGTTTACGAACAGAATGTAATTTTTATTTGAACACGTCAAATTTTTTCTTCGGAATACAGCATTGCCAAAAATATGTTGTTAGTATTTGTGGTACTTTTGAAATTAACTTAAGTTAAAAATGGCTATTGTCAACTTCCGTTTTCTTATGTATGGCAGTTTCGTGTAAAGAATAAGCAGCTAATATAAACAAAACTGAAATGTTAACTAATTTAGTTAAATTTGTATCAAGTGATCATTCGATTACTTGGATCATTTGATTATCCCCATGCTTAGTACGTAACGGCGAATACGACACTGCTTCTTCTTCTAACGCGATGCAAAAACGCCTGGTTTTAGGTATATTAACCTGCACAGCCAATAAATATTACAAAATTCGAATAAAAATGAAAAGTTCAATAAACCACCAAAATCGAAACTCCATTAGACATGCCAAATGATCAAACGTCACACACAAAGTGATGTCGAGCTCACGATGCCGAGGGTCAAAAATACGAACTGTACATGATGATGGATCCTACACTTCTGCAGACACGACACTACTCTCACAAACCAGCAGTATTGCAGAACACATAATTTCCATAAACTAAAGATGAGGTGTACTGATCGTTGGTACTGTAGCATGATTTTTGGAGTATCAGGGGGTTCATTAAAATAATATAAGCACCTAATATTTGTACTGGGGCAATGCAACATAAATAAAACTTCACTCCACTTGCACCCATAACCACAGGTGCAATTAAATACACTGAATACAGGTGTGCGGGGCTCTTATGGCCACATAAGTTCACTACCACTGCCCTAAGTACAGTATCCAATGAAATAATTTATTACGAGGTTTTGGTGTGTGTCATTCCCCATCTTAGGCCGTTTTTCAGGCCGGTTACGCCCTTTAGCGCATCACGCACCCACACTCGACATCTGATAAGTAGTGAATGTGTGTTAAGTGATGTGCGGTATACGAGCGGTGCAAGCTCGCATAAGTGCACGAAAGTGTGAGTGGTGCAGCGCCATTTGTGCTGAGCAGCCCGAAGCAAGGGCGGAATTATACACTACCACGTGTAGTATGCATACACTGGCTTTTATAACACATTTAAGAGTATTTTTGGACACAGGAAAAGGACACATTTACAATAATTAAGAATGATGTGCATGGAAATCCTAATACTACAAGTTGTTTTGTTTTTGTAATGTGTTTTTGTAAATTTTTATTTTCACTGCCACCAGTGTTTTCTCTACTTCATTCCACCAGGTTAGAGATATAGGCCTAGAGTTATGTTTTTTCATGTAATTCTGCAGGTTTATAAGAATTGTTTTCAATCACGTAACAGCAGACTTTCTTCTCTGTGTGTGCACGTAGATCCATCCACAGAGCGTGGGCCCATGCTAGCCAGCCCTCGTGCCACAGCAGGAAGTCAGTCAGCAAGTCGCGCCTAGAGAGGGAGGTTGTGTGTGAAATCGCGGTCGCACTTTTCCACCAGGACGGTCTCAACTGCTTCATAACCGGTAACTTCTCTATAATAGTGTAAATCTTCTGGAACCTTTTTGTTTTCTGCCGTCCAGGACACTCCTCCTCACCTCTCCCGGATTTGCATCGCCTGGGGAGTTTGTAATTTAACAGGACACTTAATTACAACATAGCATCTTTATTAGTGTATTATTCTCCATAGGTCAAAAGCGAGTATCATTTTCAGTTTTCCTCCTGGAGGGGACTGTAAAGTCACCGTATAAATAGCATGAACTGACCAGTGCACTTTATTTCGGATGCCGAGAGGCATTTCAGGGCATGGGCCACTTAAAACCCACCATTTTTATGCAAGTGTTATGTGAATTTTCAAGGGTAATTATTTATTTTCAAGTGTGCTACAACATATTTTAAAGTGTTTGTGTTTAGCATTTATGGGCGCATGGTTGACTCTTACAATTCACACGTAGGGATTCTGATTCCACCGATCAAGTATTTTCATTACTAAGCAATACCATGTGGTGATTGGGCCGCCCGAAGAGCCCCTAGCTTAACAAATAAACGAGGCCTCATACCAGGTGAACAACAGCAAGAGCATCACGGGAAAGTTTGGCTGGGTGATCGGCCTGCAGCAACCCGAGAGCACCAAGGAGATCCCAGCTCTACCGCATCATCATCAGTGACGCTGCCACGGCGATGTCTGGTGCCAACTGGGTAATAATTTCCAAAACAATCTCCTTCGAAATTGTTCACCGCCCTTGTAACCATAATAAACCACTTTCCAAGCCACGACAGCTGTAGAGGTGGCGCCCAACGTGGGGCCAAAGTTTCCCGCCAAAACCTGCACCTGAACTTTTGACCAAAATTTTCAAATTTTTCTGCATCAATCTGACCACCTACGCCATCCCAGCCCTGCCTAACGAGAAGAAGCAGAGGAGACCGTATACAATGTCGAGATACCTTTCAGACGCCTGGGAGATGTCGGAAAATGGACCACATGCTCTGCAAGGAAAAGGGTGAGCAAGGCTGGTTCATCGCCATTGTTGGGGAAGCGGAGAAGAAGGGCGAGAAGGCAGCACTCTTGGTGCAGCGCATGACGCCAGGGTTCACGTCACCAGGCAGGACATGTGTCAAAGGAGAGAGAGTGAGGGCACGTCCATGCCACCCCTCCACCACCAGCAGCAGCGCATGAAGCAAGATAAGAGGGAGGAACGAGGAGAGGAGAAGTTCCACTCCTTCCCTACATGCGCCGTCCTGCTGGTGGACAGTTAACCATCGCTGGATCATTAATCCCCCCCCCCCCCCCCACCGTGCTCATGCACGCTCGAGCAGGAACAGCCACAATGTGACCTTCTGCATCATGCACGTGTCTCTGAACTGTCATTCGCGCCACACATGTGGCTGTGTAAACAAACATGGCAAGCCACACTACATCGGTGGGAACACCTACGCCACTGTGTCTAAAGTTTTTAAAACCACTGCCATAGTAATTTGTAAATAAGTTTGAACAGGGCATGCAATGTTGCAGTTGCAATCGCCCTACCGACATGCCAGCGACCAACTGCAAGCAACCACATGCAACAGAGACAGTGGTGTTAGGTGAAACTTTGCAATCCTGAAATACTGTAATCGCAAACAGTGAAGGCAGAATCAGACACTCCCAATTACCATGAACTACATTATTGTGACAACCTCATTTGTGATGGGCAAGGAGCATTGTCGGGATCGCAAAACCCAATTTCACAGATAATGCCATAGTGAAAAAGAACAGGCAACAGCAAATGAGCTAATTTTTTCATGTGGTATCTGTCATATCAGTAATGTCCAACATAATATGCAACAATAAGTTCAGAACTTGTCAACATGTCAAATTCAGGCAGATAGCAGTGGGAGAAATTTTCAAAATTTTAATTTACAAGCAGGGAATGTAGCAAGCAGCATCGATGAGAAACAGGCCACGGGACGGGAGGAATGCCTCGCATATATAGCGTAGATGCAGGAGAGAGAGACAGCAATACCCATACACAAACCGTGCGCACATGGTGAGTGGAGGGATACATCAACTACTAGTGTCAGCAAAGTTACTTCTACCCCATCCTAACGCAACTCCCTTGCCATACTTGCCAGTCAGCACATATTTCCCACCAATGCCTACAATGCACCTACCTCCCTTGTACCCGTCCATACTACCAACATTACCCACACCGTACCCGACAGTACTATCCACCATGCCCTACATGGGAATGCATGCAGAAGGAGTAACACCAGCCATGAGAACAACAATAGAGCCGACAAGAGGAACGAGAACCACAGATCCTAACCACAGCATAACACTGCAAGGACAAGCACTTGCGAGAATGCACAGTCATTTTCAGATATTGCCCACATTCGGGGCAACGTCGTCTAAAGACCCCACTGGCTTTCTAGAAGACTGCTCTTGCAGGCTTGCTAAATATGGCGTAAGTCAGGAGGAATGGGCAAGCTGTGTTGGTGTGCAGCTTCAAGGAGACACACGGTCCTGGTGGCACTCTTTAGACCACTATGTGCTGCAGTGGCAGGAGCTTTGCCACACTTTTCAGAGCCGTCCCCGAGGCGTAGTTTGCTTGATACAGGCACAGAGTCGTCTCACCCTAGAAGAGCAACAGCCAAACGAGCTCTTAACCGCATTCATCATCCACAAGACCCACCTGATTTGCCAGATTCTCCCGCAGTTGCCAGAGTGGGAAATCCTAGAGATAATCGAAATAGCAAGACCTGAATTTAGAGCTGAATTAATTCCACTACTGAGTGGAACTGGCGAGGACATCATGCACATCGCGATACTGTTGGAACACAGCTGGGAACAACTGTGTCGAGATTTGGGAGCAGTTACATGGCGCCATGAGCAAAAAGACATGAGGCTCCACTTAACCCCACCACTAGTACAGCAAGCAAACCCCAAACCATTCGACCAACACAAACAAAAATTTTTCCGACCTCCGCAAGTGAACAGGCAGCAGTTTCACAATGACAGAAGACAGGAAGTGAAAAGTGTAACTCTCAGTGTAGGAGAGCGACCACGTGTATGGGATCCAAATCAACCGCCACCACATTCGAGTAGTTATTGTCTCACGCCAGCATATCATTGGCATAACAAATGCCAAAAAACCCACATTTGGAAAATATTCAAGCAGCAGCAAACAAGAAACAGGGAAACGGGATTCAGGGGTGAAGAGGCCAGACGTCTCTCCCACCTCTGAACCACCAAGCAGACTACCGGGATAGACACCACAACATACATTATTGCAGCAGGTCAGTAATGGCGAGCAACAGTTTATTCGGATTCTTATGAGCGTGAACTGTCATAAATGGCAAGCCTTAGTCGATACTGGAGCATCCCACAATTTAATACACCCAAAATTAGTTCAGTCTCAGGAAGTGCAACCCGTAAATTTTGTTATCAGATTAGCCACTAAAAATAAAAACAGTACTGCATTAGGCCAAGCTAAAATAACCGTTAGTATTAGAGACATCAGTACCGCAACAACAGCTATTGTTGCGCCGGAAATCCGGGAGGAAGTTATTTTAGGAATCTCGTGGTTTTCCAAGCAAAATACAATTGTAAAACTGGCAGCACATAGAATCCGTTTCGGAGAAAAAGAAAGGCGCACTGTGTACAACTTGGATAGGAAGATAGCCGATAATTTACCAATTGTTACGCTAGGTGACCTTGACCATAACATACTGCTCGAACATCAGGCCGCCTTCCAATGTTTGTTGAATGAACGCAGAGATGTATTTGGTATGCGAGATGCTATACGCCGGACTACAGTAGCGGAAAATGAAACTCCGTTAGATGTTGAACTGGTTCGTATGCCGCCATGTGGTTATTTACGACACCAGGCAAAAGTTATAAAACAACAACTCCAAGAAATGTTGAAAGATGGCGTGATAGAACCAACTAACAGCACATATAATTCTACAATAATATTCGTGCCTACAAAGGACGGTATGTGGTGTTTTTGGATTGACTTTAGGCCACTAAACCAAGTGACTAAAAATTCACTCCCGCCATTTATTTGTGTAAAAGACACAATAAGTTCGCTGAGACAAGCAAAAATTATGTCATCTCTTGATTTAAAAAGAGGCTACTGAAGTGCCTGTAAAAACAGAAGACCGCAAGAGAACAGCATTTACCGTGTCAGACAAGCGCCAATTTCAGTTTTGTGCATTGCCCTTTGGGCATATGTGCGCCCCAGCTATGTTCAAATCTATGATGGTTGCCATATTGGACTGGTTAATAAGCGAGTACACCATGGTCTACCTGGACGATGTAATTGTGTGATCCAACATGTGGGAAGAACATTTGCTTCACCTATCAGTTGTGTTAGAACATTTAGCAGTTAATTGTTTGACGTGTGTACAAGACAAGAGTTATATCAGCAAAATTAGCATTGCTGTTTTAGGAAATGTAATCGATGCAGAAGTTAACAAGCGAAATCCAAGAACAGCTAAAATTAATTGTAGTGTACTCAAGGCCGAAAACGAGAAAACAGTTGCACAAATTTTTTGGACTTATCAAATGTCTTAGGGAGCATATTCGAAATTTTTCAGTAATCACAGCACCGTTAACAAGTTTGTTGTCACCGCAGACCCGTTTCCAGTGGTCAAACGAGGCAGAAAAGTCATTCCAAGAAATCAAAACAAAATTCCGCACATGTCCGACTCTGGCGAGATACGACATGGACAGACATTTATATTTGCAGACAGATGCGAGCCAGGAATGAGTAGGTGCAGTGCTATACCAACTAGTCGACAGCGGGGAGAAGAATGCGAATGACATTGCTAGCACCAACCTTTGCCGGTTAACCTTTGCTTGCATACGTTTTGCCAGACATTTTCCCAGCATTATGCTTCCTTTTAACTAATTTATTTCGCCCTTATGGCATTTTTCAACTTAATCGAGGAGGAGGAGAAAGATGTCGGAGAGGTCGTGCGACCTGCGAAACTTGACTCAGACGCAATCCACTTCTGCTAAAGGCATTCCATCGTAATTTCTGTATTATTACTGCATGTAATTTCAAGTGCTTTGTTTTCATGTATGAATTTAAGGCTATTTTTCATGTTTGAGTATTTTACGGCCACATCACGTACAACGACCTGGTTAATCGGCATAAAGTCTATATCCATGTCATCCTTGTACTTTGAGGACTTATTTGTGTAATATCATGTGTGCAATAATTTATTTAATGGCTATATGTATTGTCATCCAGGGTTCCGGGTAATTTTCACGTAAATTGATGCTTTTTGTGTTTGACCAGACAGTCACTTCACTGTTTGCTTTTGCTGCCAACCGGCCTGCTACAAACCTGTAACTGCTTTAATTGTTAAATAGGATAATTTTCTCAACAAGAATAACAATTTGTCAGAGTTTAATTTGCAATTTCCACGAAGAAATATTGCAATTCCACCTGCACCATGTGGTCCAGTACGATCTTTATCCATCGGCATCTGCTCCATCTAAACTTGTTTTCATACATGTGTTTGTTTATTGCAAATACTCATCTCGTGCCCCATCATCTTCTAAGGGTATTTATGTAATTTTGTATTTGCGTACGGTGATATTACTTCCGTCCTAGCCGGCTATGTGTATAGGCCGTCACCACACAACCCACGTGCTGGAGGACGAGCTCATACGAGTTTGCATTAGTGAAGCCAAGTAATTACACATGTTTATGTATCATCAGTTGGTTCATTGTGTAATTCACTGTGTCCTGTATTCAGGGAAAAATCGTCAGTCCACCCTAACGGCTGTCGGCTCTCTTCCCTTGTGAAGATTGTGTTTTCAAATACCACGGTGAGATCTTTCATATAGGCATGCACTAGAGTAATTGTGGGCTGGGGAGCACCCAATCGGAGTTAGCTAGACACGACCGAGTTGTATCATTAAATTTCATTGTACGTGGTTTGTACTCATGGTATAATTAAAACAAGTCTCACAGTGACTCATTCATTTATTTTGTAGTGACAGTGTCCTTGCCACCTGTATTTTTTAATTGTTAAAAATGTTTAGTATTGAAGTTTAGTAATGTAAGCATGTATTATAAGTACACTCGGGTGAGATAGATACACAGAACCCACAGCATCACTGAGAACCCTGCGTCTCAACAGTGTGGTGATTGGGAAGCACTGCTGGTGCCCACATCATCAGCAAGTAATTTGTGTCATTGTTCGTCTCGTGTCTCACACAACGGCATCACTATGTGACATGGTATTCCAATCTTTTCACTCATCACCATTAGGAGCCCATTCGGGAATTTATAAAACAATTAATGCAATTAAGCATTCATTTATTTGGAAAGGTATGTACCAAAATATTTCAAGCAGAGTAAAAGTTCGTAAACTGTGTGCCGTAAGAAAACCAGTGCAAGACACTCAGTTAGGATTACTTTCTTCTTACATTGCTGAACATCCTTTACAGAAAGTTTTTGTAGATATTATTGGACCTTTTCCTCGTTCTAAAACAGGTAATATTATTCTATTGGTATGAATGGATGCCTTCACAAAATTTATTTGGTTATTACTCTTGTGTAAAGTTACTTCAGATACCAGCATAGCAGCATTGAAAAATTACATTTTCATTATTTCAGGGGTTCCTTCTATCATTGTGTGTGATAATGGTCCACAGTTTAAATCTAAGTCATTCAGGAACATGTGTTTCAGTTATGGCATAGAACATGTTACCACTACACCATACTATCCACAACCTTCCCATGCAGAGAAGTTTAATAGGAATCTTCACCTAGATTTAATTGTTTTTCATGGAAACAGTTAGGATAGATGGGATCAGAATGCTGAATGCCTACAGATTACATTCAATTATGCGTACTCAGAAAGTGCGCCCTGAGCATCACTTAAAGAAAATACATAACACTCTTATTAAGCTGATGACCTAAAATGACATTATACATAATTATGCATTGTGTGCATTTACATATTGGCGACATTCCCGTTACTCTAGTAATAAAAAGTCATACAAATGTGTTATGTCACTGGAATGCCGCCGCTTTTGAATGTTACATATAAATGGTAGATTGCATATGGAATGAGACATCATGATACAATAAAACACTGTACTTATCACTTATTAACTTTCCCAATCTGAAATACGGGAATATCGTTAGCATTGCACTTTTTTGGTTCAATGGTTGGTATGTACATAAAATGATGTCCTGTGAACCTATGTTTTCTGTAGCATCTCACCTATGGAATTAACTATGTATGCTCTTGAGTGCAAAACTGAGCTACATGTTACTTCATTTCACACACCTACTAAGGAATATACTTAATGCTCACTTCCGTACATATGGTCACTATGTCACAATAAAGGGAATTCTAAGTCCTATCATTATTTTTTAGCCACTCATTGCGTAAACGCTGTATTTTGGCCAGTAGGCCCGTTGACATTACACATATTGAATGTTGGAGAGGGCAGCTCACTCCCTGCCTTCAATTACTGCTACGCCCAACAGCCTTGGCTTTCTTCAGACGCATTGTCAAACTGCTAGTCATTCCCCCCCCCCCCGGAGTTACCTATTTTGAAAAATGGCTAGCCAGCCCTTTTGAAAAGAGGTGATTAAAGTCACAGGGAAAACAGAAGGTGTTCGTAATGGCCCGCCCTATCTTACTCTGGCGCTGTTCGACTCGCCATGATGGGCATCAATGCGGCAGATTGAGATTGGTGGTATGGTTCAAATGGCCAGAGAAGCACAGTTTCCCATATGCCCCACCAAGCCGTCAGGCGCAGCAGGTCGTCGTGGTCTTGCACAGTTGCCGGGCCATAGTCTGTATGGCCAGTGTTGTTGCACATTATCATGCATGTTGCTGTTGGACCATCCTGCTTGGGCTGGTAGCGAGTTACGACATGTGTGTCTGAGAGCGAGATGTGCCCACCGCAACTAACACATGTCGTGGTGACATTGCGGCGTAACAGCTTCGAACGGCGAAGAGCAGTCGATTCCCTCTCCACTGATGACTCACCAACTCTGGTGCTCCTACAAAAGATGTTGCTGTTGATACTGAGGCATCTTCTCCTGCCACTCCCTATTCATCTGCTCCTCTGCTCCTGCTGCTGATGTTGGACTCCAGATTTGGGTGAATGGTGATCAGGGGCAACCCAGATGATTCCTCATGCAAGCCGGTTCCACTCCCCACGTCGCTCGTGCCGTCGTCCATAGTTGTTGCTCCTGTTGCTGTTACTGACTCTGAAATCTTCGCGGCCGAGTGTATCCTGCATTCTTCCGGCGGGGGGATCATACTCATTGGTAGTTCTGGCAATCTAGCCTTCGGCGAATGCTTCAGGTTCTGGCACTGTGACGATTCCTGTCGGGGACGCTGCAGTCAGTTTACATCTGCTCTTCCATTATGCCTGTTGTGGTTGCATGCTTAGATGAGTTGTACTCCACTTCAGACAACACAGCTTCCTCCATGTTCCTCATGGATGTTTCTACGCCAGGCCATGTGGTTGGAAACAGGCATCAGATTGCCCTCCCGTCACTTCCCGAGCTTCTTTCTGTGTGTCTGCTTTCACTGGCAGTTGTTGTTGCCTATTGTGTTGCTTGCCCCTCTGCTGGTGTTTGTATCATGCTGATATACACTGTGATGCTGTGTGCTTTATCAATCACGGTTCTTCATAGCCATAGGACGACCCTGCTCCCGTTACTCATTCGTACGAAGTAATGTGTGTGGCCCAAGTGTCTCCCGGCTCGATGCGGACCACTCCACTGTCAGCAATTTAATGCTTTATGATTGTCACTGTGTATTTTGTCGCCGAGACTACTTGTGATTTTTGTGGATATTTTCACCTGTGGTCGGGGTACTGACAATAAACACAATGGGTTTATGCTGTCTTGGTTTTGTTTTACTCTGGTTGGAGCAGTCTGTGTTCTGTTGTGGCTTTCCAATTGGTGCCAAGAGTGTCAATGCACACTGTTTCGTTGGCACTTCCTGCCTCTGCGTACACAAGTTCACCTGGCTGGTGACACCAATCGATAATGTGCCACTGACTCTCCGAGTAGCTGGCAACAGCACGCACGATGTGTTACGGCCTGCTGGATGCCTTGTGGTGGGTGGCATACTTGCTCTGTAACAGCTGTCAATGCAGATGTTTCACTCTGAGTTGGGATGCATGAAGTTGGCATTGTGATGTATGGATGTATGGGCATCGGAACGTCTGTCCACTTAGGTATGTTTGCCTTATCACCCGTCTCACTCCCTATTCAGTATTTCTGTTTGCGATTTAACTTAATTCTGTTTGCTGTTTCCCACTGGTCGCTCCCCATTCCGTGTTTGTGTTTGTGGTAGTTCTATGAGCTTGCCTCACACTGTTCTGATCACATGGTGTTTGTACATGTGAACATAGGTGCTTGGATAAATTTAGTAGGGGTTGTTGGTGGTTGCACCATGTCTTTGCACCTCCTGCACAAAAAAATCCATACTGGTGCTGTCACTTCCCAGTGATCAGAAGTCACACACTCATAATAGTATTGTCATGATCATGACTGACACGCAATAGTACCTGTTCTGGTCACTGTGCAGGTGTATTTTGGGCACCGGTTGTGCATGGCTAATTGTAGCCATGAGGCTGAAAAAGATGCGGGCATTGTTGCACAATTGAATGCTGGGTAATTACTGGTTAATGCACACATACATTTTAACTTGTCGCACGTTATCATGCTAAAGCACACATGTTGAATAAGTCTCCCATGATGTCATGTTTCCAAATTGAAAATAAATAACCCAAAATTAAATTATTTTTCCAAAGTAATTTTTCTTGTAATTGGGTGCCACTGTATACTTTTCATTAAGACACAAACTGCTCTTTGTTACATTAGGGCAACCATTTAGGAAAACATTCAATTTATTACGAGTTGGGCATGATCTCTATGTTGTGTTAACTATGGTTGTTGGTAAAAATAAATAATGTGACGAAAGTCAGAAATATGATAAAATAAAATATAGTGTTGATATGTCCTTCCTTTTATGCTGTTTCTGCAGCTCGTATCGAATTTCACTTTAATAAATTTTGCGTGACTGCAAACCTTAATGCTTCTAAAATGGTACCCTCAATCTGCGTGTTTTTAAATTGTGTTTCGGTGTTATTTCGTTTTAGGGCGATGTAAAACAACATCATAGCAGTCTTGGAAAAATATCCATATATGAAATGACCATATTTTTCCAAAAATATATCGATTTATATCACTGTTATTATTTGATGATAATTTGTCGAAATCAATATTTTCCTGCGATATTTATCGGCGATAATTTTTGAAGACTTACGCTTGGCTCACAACCATCCATCGCTTCCATCAGTTGCCCATCCGTCAGTCAGCCATCCCTGATTTTTTCGTCCTTCAATTGAAAGCGACTCACAACAGTCTGTCGTCCGTCGATCCGTCTTCCCAGAAAATGTTTCGTGTCACCACCCAACAACACTAACTTTCTGGCGCACAGACAAATGTTTTTACGAATGTAATAAATATATTCGCTTTCCCTAACGTAATTTATCAGCATTTCCTCCGAAAGTCTAAAAGTATTCTTCAGTCCAATTCAAAGGTAAAACGTAAATAAATAGACAACTTCACTGCCTTGTGAATTTAAAAAGGAAAATGTCCAGGCAAATAAACAAATGTCTGTTATACGACAGCCATGTTCAAGGAACGATATTACAATGCGGTGGCCCATCCGTCGGTCTGTAGAAAGTTAAAGTTTGAGATATACTTGATGGATGGACGAAGGGAAAGAAAATTTCCCTTGCGATTGTTTGAAGGTCATGTGACTGACGGACAGACAGGCGACTAACTGATGAAACGGATGATTGTGAATGCTGCTTTATAGAATGTAAAATGGTAATAACATTTAAAAGCTTCCTAGATTCACATCCAACCCTCATCATACACACATTTCTGTGAGGGAAAAAGCTTTTTTTGTCTACAATTCCTGATAATTACTGGCTTGTGTAAATATTTTAAACACATACAGTTTCCTTAAACTTTTTAACTAGGACCAAGTAATATCAATTTACAAAAATATTGTTTTTTTTAATAACCTGTTCCATGCAAATTAACAATTTATACAAGTTCTAGAATGAGATTTACTTGTTTCAGTTGGTGTAAAATTATGTTTGTTTAATATTTAGGCCTGGTTTCACAATGTCTGCTAAAAAGTTCTAGTTGTCTAATCAATCGATTAATTTGAACAGAACTATTAAGTTCTGATTAGTATTGAAGTGTTTCTTATTATGATTTAATCTGATGGTTAGGTAGCCATGAGTTAAGGTAAATATGGCAACCATGTCGGGACGTCTGGGTTCGTGATTGGCTGCAATGAGAACTTCGTTTATTTAATTACTGGTGCTTATTAAGTGTTTAACATGAATGAAAATAAGCGGCTGCATGCAGAGAAATTTGTATCCTCGGAAACTGAAGTCCTTATTTCTCTTGCAGATAAATATTCTGGTATTATAGAATGCAAAAGAACCGACGATGTTACTTGGAAACAGAAAAAAGAGGCATGGAGAATAATTGAACAAGAATACAATTCATCTTGCGACGTGTTTCCGCGGAGCTGGAAAACTTTCAAAGTATTATGGTAATATTAAACATTCTGTTGAAATAATTGTGATGTGTGTACAGTCCATGGCCCCAATAACCTTCGGAAACCTTGCCACAGTGTAAAGTTCTTACTGTAGCTCTATAGAGCCTCCATAATTTTCTGTTAAACTTTATATATTCTCACCGAAGCACTACATTGGCATTACCATAACATAACACACGATGATGTGACTACAACTAACATAAAGAAGTTGCAGTAATGCAAATCGTTAATGTATCTAATAGAAGTTAGGCCAACATGCAATTATTTACATTAAACACTACATAAGCAAAAACATGTGTTCGTGTGTTTGTGTGAAGCTAAATGTTTCTCCATTCACCTATAGACCTAACATTGCCATCATAACTACTGTATCAACAAATTCATTGATCTCAGTAACAAAAAACTAATCAGTTACACAACATGCATTTATTTGGGATTAATTATGTTACATATGTGAATGTTTAATATGGTTTTAAAACAAAAAATAAATATAATAAATAACTGCAGAAATAATCATACTTAAATGATGAACAATATTCATGTATTATGAAACTACAGAAAATTATTTTTTGGCATTTTTCTATTTGTTAATATCAGCCGTAGTCACCCACATTTTTTTGTGGCTCCACATCAAACAAAAATATACAGCATTGTCTACAAATGCGTATATTAAAATCCAACAAAGAAAAATGACTATAACAACACACAGAAGTATGAAAAATATTTTATATATGTAAGTTATCTGACTACTTACAATGGCATGTAACTTTAGACACCAAATTTTGTAAAATAAACTTGTGTACCTATATTCCATTTCCCACTGGAAGCAACTTTCTCGGAGCCCTGCTAAATATCTACTTCCAGGCCTGTTTCGTATCCTTCTGCCAGATGTAAGCAAACATTGCCATGTGACTGCCATGTAATATCTGTCAAAATCAATGTTTATATGCCATTGTGTTCGTATGTGTTCGTATACTTTCACTACATCTAAATATACACATTCAAATGTGACTTCTACTTTCATACCTATCAAATGTGTTGTTTACTATTTACAGCTTTTCAAATAATTTTGTTATATTCCAAAAACCATTCCGTATGAATATTCACAGTTTAGGCATCCAACATTATTTAGGTCAGCTTTATAACGGGATTGTGGCAAATTACGTTACACGACTGTGCTTCAAACCCCTTAGGGCAAAGGTACAATGTTGTGATAAATAAACGGACATGGATGTAAATAATTAACTCCGTCATAAAAACAGTTCAAAGTTAAATCATATAAATAGTGCTAATCAAATATTTGAAATCACGCACACAGCATATCACCACGATGCACAAAGGCACACCAATTCACAGACACAATAATTAACGAAACACACGTCACAATATAATTGTTACTGCCGTGGAAACCCAGATTTACCACAACATCGTAACTTGTCTAGGTAAGTATAAAAAACACAACGTCTACAAACGTGATGTGGTATTTTGAAGTATTTTTCGGAGTAGGAATAATTTATGCTTCGTTTAGTAAAAAAGCAACACACCATGTCATGACTCGCCACTTCTGCCAACTTCACTTGGTAACTGCCCCGCCATCATATCTAAAGATATTAAAATAAGTATTCAAACATTAAAATCTCTTTTTAATTACAAGTTCAAAAATCATTATTTTACTGATACAATTGAAAACACGCATAATTTTTGTGCTCACTAGCGAACTGAAACTTCCCGAGTGTTAAAGAGGTAAAAAAAGAGAGCGACATCCATCGCCCAGCAGACAGTTGGTTTCAGTTGCTGTATCACTCGATAAAACAACACCGTACCATTACGACCTACTCTCGATATTTTCTGCTGTTATTTTAAACTGTAACAATTAAACGTTTAACCATAGGAGCTACCTAAATATTTAAATAGGCACCATTTAATTTACAAATAGTATACTAAGAAACTAGGTTAAAATAATATTTAAACTCTGAACTATTTCTTGCCGGCCTTTGCCAACACGTCACTGCTCTCACTGTTGTTAATACATATTTAAAAAGAAATAAATATTACAGGTTATAGAAGATATTAACATAAAGTTTCATTTATTCAATAATAAAGTACTCTAAAGTTATCCATGAATTACATATTTGTGGAATACAGGTTATTTAAAAAACTGGTTGACATGTTATACCTAGAGTGTTTTTTCAAAGGTTGATTTTAATAAGTTGCTTCCAGTCGGGAATGGACTATACTATTGTAGGCCTAGGTCTAGCATTAATCGAATGTAGGTCTATGCAGTATACCAAAAACTTTAAATAATGGCTAGGGCAATGTTTTTATGCCATTCGAAACCACATAAAAAATTCTTTGTCATTAATTTCCAAGTGATTAGGACGATTCCGAAATATTCTTGACCTATTTAAGAAATCTACTATTTCTTCGCCATCATATTCAATAAAAAAAATAGCCTAATTCATATCATCTGCCGTCATCACAGCAAGGGAAACAAATTCCTGGATTATTTACCAACTGTACTGTTGCTGTTTACAAACCTTTGTGTATATTTATTTATACGGTTAATTTTCAGTTGTATTGTCTAATGTGAAAATACCCATTAAACCTGCAAAAAAAAAAGTCCAGAATTAATAAGGTGCTCAGATAACCAGATATACAAACATATTCGACTTCATAGACAATTTTTTGATATCATATACGATTTGATATTCCCACATAACGTCAAATGTTTGTTATGGATTTTCTTATTACCTAGCTTATCGGAACCCCTTCTTGTGTTTAACTTAACTATTGTTTGAGTCAGATAATAGACTGATTAATGTTAACTGTCTATTGGGAAACATAAAATGGCCATAACCAGCAATTAACATTTAATCAGATGATAATCCAAAGAAAACAAGACATTGTGAAACTGGCCCTAAGGCTTTTCTAAATCGAGGTCAAGGTTTTATTGCATTATCATACATATTGTAAATGTAATCTAAGCTGTAGTGATAATGCATAATGAGGACAAAAATATTCAAGATATCTGTTGCAATAAATATATTCGACCTTACTAAAAAATTTGGTTTAGTGCCTTTAATTCATTACCTTATAAATCGGTAGATTGTTTGAAGTTTTCTTTGATCAAATGTGCCTTCATTAATTTTACTTGTGACGTTGCTAAGAGAAAATAATGCATTAGTTTCAAGATAATTTTTCCATGTGTGACTAACTGATTTGCAAACAAACTAATTTTATTGTTATAAACCTATTAAATCATATTAAAAACACTAAAAGAGCCTCATTTTATTTAAAAATAATCATTTAGAACAGTAATTGTTATAAAAAATTTACTTATTCAATATGTTTATAATGCACTCCTTTATTTTTGGGGGGAAAAAATTTGAAGACAACCAATATATCGATATTTGTCCCGAAATGTCAAAACCCGGTATTGATATATCAAAAATATATAACGTTTTGATATATATCAATGATTATATATATATATATATATATATATATATATATATATATATATTATATATATATATATATATATATATATACATGGCTACAAAATTTTGCGTCTAGTGATAGTATATAATTTGTTGTAGTAATTGAGTTTTATTGTTTCGAACCTGGTCTGCTGATTCTCTATTATACGATTCTTTTCGAATTGACAGTATCGAAGAATGGGAAATCGAGTTTGGCATTCCTAGATTCAATGTTTACACCAGAAACTGTGAAAAATGTCCCTCAAATAATTAACAGTTATACAAGACAACAAACCCTCTTTAGAATACAGCATTTGTTAGCTTTCTACTGATTTTGGGTCTTAAAAATATGTATTATTTGTGCTTGAACCGGCAAGTATTGGGAACAGCCAGCGATTTGGATCAATTTGCGGCCATCTGTTCAGGTTTCACAAGATGGCCGTTATAGTATTGGGGCACTGGTATTCAGTTAGGACGGCAATGCAGGATCAATGCAAGTACGAGTAGGATTGGTTCAACATTCGTGGAACAGGCTGCGGCATACGGTTTAGGTTTCCTGAAAACTTCCTTGTGCACTTTGCGGCATGCGGTTCATGTTCCGTAAATGATAAAAAGTTTTTAAATTGTGATTTTACATGATGAGTAAAATTTGCTAATAATTTCTACATAAACACTGACATATGTATCATCTTTTGGTCTTGCAGGCTGTTTTTAATATACATAGTCTTAACATTATAGTTTTGTTACTAAGCCACCATGTTGAAAAGAGTTGCATTGCCATTATAGGTGTTTACATATGCCTTTTTCTACATTTAACTGCAGGGTAAAATAAAAACAATGTGCAATTATACTAACAATTGCCCTTTATTTCTTTATTTTACTCCTGTAATTATTTGAACTGACGACGTAGAGGAAGTAGCCAGCAATCGGACACAACATGCAAGCACAGTAGACTTCATTTTAACATTTTCATTCACACACCCTAATTATATGCATTAAAATCCTGTAAAAAAAAAGTTGCGAGAATTATGCCAGTAAATAAGGTAACTCATGGTACAGCATCTTCGCGAATAATATGCCCAGAAGCATATACTCCACCTCCCTTTTACACCAAAAATGTGTGAATATTGAGCAACTTGTATTATAAGGGTAAATTTTTTTTTTAGTAACTTCTTGCATGGAAATATGATTTACATTAATTTATTTCAATAGAGATGCGTACTATAAATAAAACGATAAAATGTAAGGGCCTATTCGACACCTTTTGCAGTCTAATAATGGGTAGGTACACACCGAGTCAGGTGCAGATTAAATTGTGACAGGTAAAATAAGTGGAAGTTGTTTTGAATGATTAATTATTAAATATAACGAAGAAATAAATTATAATCATCTTATTTATTCATTTCTTTCTAAAATTTACCTGTTTTCTTTGAATTGAAATACAGTAATTTAAAATATAGACATTTGCCACGGACACCAACCTGTATTGGGGTGGAGGGGTAATCCTTCCACCACCACCCCTTCTCCATCCCCCGCCGTGAATACACTACCCTATCTATAATTTCTTAATGAACTCTCAGCTGAAAAGTCAGCTATAGTCAGGTGCCTGTGGGACATTCAAAATTTGACTTATATTCGAGTCACATTATTTTAATTTTCAGAGGGTTTGAAAGTTGTAGATCATCATGCAGTTATATGCAGTATTCTGAGACATTTTATTTATTTAAGCGAGTTTAGGTTATGCATGCCAACATGATGCGCAGCGCATCACAGATATGTACTCTACTGGCGACTTCACCCCATCTACGAGCGACCAGAGGTCGGGGCAAGTCATTATCAGTGGCAAAGTAATTTACTGTATCGAGCAAGGAGAATCCACATGTTGGACAGCCGAATGCATATGATGCGTTATAGTCTCGGCTGTCACACTGTTCGCGCCCATAGGTTACTTGCCGATGCTAGGCGAGTCGCATCTTAGATGGCTTACTCTGTCTTGTGCGCAGGGGCCCACCTGGTGTATAACACAGGCCTAGTAGGTCGACGACTCGGTACAAAGTCGGGCTCTGCGACCATTATGCAGCAAGGTGCAGGCTTTGATGATGGTGCAGTAATATGGCGAGGTGATTGGGAGCTTGCATGCACAATTCCAGTTTCCGTTACCATTGTTGCACTCGACTCTTGTCCGGGAGTCGGCTGCGATTCTGGTGTGCTGGACTGATGTATACCAAATAGTACCTCCTGCACTATATGGTGGTATCCCTCCGCGATCCTGGTAGGCGGCTCGAACAAGCCTACGGGTGTGAAGACAGGTGCTGAAATGGTGAGGCGTCTCAGTAACACAGCATTCTCATATGGGATGAGTAATCCTAACCCACTGGAAAGGGTGCATAGTCCTTGGGGAAGCTTATAAATAGCACTCGCGTTTTTGGCCCATCGCTCAGCTCCACCTGTATGGGTGTGTGGCATAAGTACAAGATCGGCGCTGCAGGAGGGTGGCAGTTGACTTGTCAGTGTTCATGTTTGGGTGCGAATTTCTGCTGCCATCAGCATCTTGCTCATGATGGCTCTAAGGTAGGAGCAGTGTGGGCTGTTAGGTGACGGTTACGGGGAACTGCACTGTGTTGTCCCGTGGGGGTAGATTTCCCTGCACCAGGATGCGGTCCTCTCAGCACCTCAAAGGGGTCGGTGAGAGTCGTGCATCTGGCTGACAAGTCTATCACACCGGGAACATTCCTAGTTTCGTGGCTCTACTATTCCTCCCACACGATACAAGGAATAGGTGGCCTTTCAATGGTGGTGAGGTGAGGGTCCAGTGGTCACTGAACTCCTCAGACTCGAAGAAGATCCCCTTCTCAGCTCCACGAACAGAGTGGTGAGGAAGGGGCGACTTTGAGCAAGCAAAGCAATTTCCAGAGGATGGTATCCTAGTGTTGTGGCTCTACCGTTCACTGCCAGGGCAGAGAATGGGTGACTTTCCAAGGATGCGCTGTTGTGTTTTGTAGAGTACGTTCGGAAAGAAACAAAACCTGGCTCCTGCCAAATCATCCAGCTCCGATATAACCCAAGAAAGGAGCTCGGAATGAAAGTCAAGAGGACTGGTAGAATCGGTGTTTATTTAACCAAAAGGAAATAAACATAGATGGCAGAGGTACTCTTTCTAATTTCCCCACTGGCTACGCGGAAGGTAAACACCCTTTCGTATTACAGGGGGATGTTTAATGTGCAAAGCTAGCTGGCTAGGCAGTTAGCTGTGTGTGTATACTTCCTCGGGGCGAGCTATATTCTCAGGTGTGTCCGTAAGGGACCAAACGTGTCAAAGTGTTGAACTGTCGACGGCCGCTGGTTCTTCCTTCGGTTCAGCGCTGGAGAGGATCTTCAGCCCCATGAGGTGAGCGATGAAGTTTAGTAGAGGTTTGAGCTTCGTCACCAAGAGTTGGGGCGATGAGAACTTAGGAGAGATGATCGAGAACTGTATAGAACTGACCATAGCTGTCACCTTTTCTATCATTGCCGAAGCTCAGAGCATGGGTATGATCGGGCCCTTATACTACACAGGCGGCTGCAGCATTTGTATAACTCTGCGGGCTAGAGGATGTTTCCCTCCCCAGACCGCAGAGAATACATAGTGCAGTGGTCAGGACGCCCTGCATGTCCCGGTGGAACCCAGACAGCCCACCAAGTCGACCCAGCAAAGCGGCAGTTCCCTAACCCTTTCCTCCCCTGCCAATGGTGGAAGAAGGGGAGGGGGGTGGCAAACATTTAACTGATTGCCCTAGTTTGTATATTATTAACAGTAGCAATATTGAAAATACAGGTGTTGTGAAAATTAAAAGATAACAATACTGGTATATGGTTTCGAAGAATCCATCTGCCAGTTGTGAAATAATTTATATGAAGTGTTTTATTATGAAGCTTGTAATTTATGCCAAAAAGTCCTGTGAAGTTAATTTCAAGGCCTGTGAGTTTTGCTTGCCATGTTACGAAATGGCAGAGTGAAGTGTGTAATGATATTAAGTAATTTAATTTAAGAAACTTCCATCCTGGAAAGTAATAATAACTTAATTATATAATCGGCGCAAAAATAGGCAGAAATCATAGTATAAGGGAGAAAAACGAATGCTGGAGACATGTTTTCATGTTTGTTTTGGTGGTTGGGATGTTGTGATGGTTGGGTTGGGCGGGTAGGGGGGGTTGATGTGAACAGCTCCAATGAGGTGGGTGAAATGCGCTGGGAACAGCCACAGGGAAGTAGTTTTGTTAAAGGGGCTGACCAAAGAATTTCCTCGCTGTCCCAAGATTTTAATGTAATATTTGCAGTGTCGTTTACTGCTTTAATCTCGGCATTTTTGGTCTTTGGGGGTCTGGGTCCGTGTTTGCGACTAGTATCTAACTACGGAAATGGCTCATGATGGCCCAGAAATTCGCCATTTTTAGGAACCTCATGAGGTCCATGAGGTCCTTTATGGTGCTCCCAGGTTGCCAGGAGCCGATGGGATGGAGTTGTGGACAGGTGCGGGGATTTGCCGGCGAGGTGTAGCAGTTGGTATCTGTATAGGTCCCTACTGTAGAGGCGCCTGAATGGCGTGTCTATAGGAGAGCCATTTTACATCATTGGGATGCTATTCCCTCAACGTGGGGGTGGATCGATCCTTTGTGAGGGACCTTGGCCACACGGAGGGTTACCATTTACGTTGTGGAGGAAAGGAGAAGCTAACCCCCTCCCCCTACTCATCCACCAAGAATATTTAAAGCTGCGAGGCAGACATTATTGTACAGGATTCCCAAGGTAGCGCTGGGAGATATTTCCAATATTGAATTTGACCTGCCTTTCTCCTGCCTGCACGGGGTAAAGGTAGGTGGTGAAGTTTAATTAAAAATGAATTTAATTTGTACGAAATTCTGAAATTCACAGCTTTGAATGCTGTCTCTAACCCCATGTGAGAGGGCCAGCGACAGTAAAGTGAGAATAAACAGATTTTAAAGCCTAAAGAATTTATACCAAATGGTTAATAAGTTTTCACGTGACTGGGGTGGTAGAGGTAATTAATAAATAATTTATTGTATTTTGGGTTTGATGTGAATTTAAGTTGCGTGGAAATGAATCCAATATGTTTTGTAGTGGTGAGAATTTAATATAAATGAAGTTAATTTATGAAATAATAAGTAATGATAAGATTAAGTGATTTATTTATAGCTGTTATACTGCATGAGTGAATGTACTGTGTCGAGCGACAAAGGGGTTGGAATATGATGTAAACATCTGAGAAGGCCGGAGTCTATGTGTGGAATGGCAGGCTCGATGCTAGCACAGAATTAATTTTTTCTCTAACTACCCTATAACTAAGTTTTAAATGAAAGCCCGTGGGCAGAGCGGGATTTAATGTGTCTCAGCGCTAGACCTCTTATGCCTACAAGGATAGGAAATCATGCAAGGAGACATGCATCACGACAAAGAGGGATTGGGCAGCCATGGCCTGCAATTGGGGCCAAGGCTACCTCCCTAACTGTATTTATAGCTAAGCTATCACTAGAAGGGATTGGGAAAAACCTGCATAGACACCATAAAAACCCAGTCGACATACTAGAATTCAAAATTACTCGTGCATTAAACAGAAATGCTACATGAGACAAGCTCGTGTTAGTAGAGATAAAAAAGATAGTAGAGAGAGGGGATGGGAACTATATTTCATTTCGCCTTGGCAATTGGAGAGAGACACTGGCTTGTAACCACACCAGAGAGGTGCTTTGACACCTCTCTGGTGGGGGAAGTGGTGCTATTGGGCGGCTTACCCCCAATTCCCCAGTAGAACCTGAAAACTAAAGAGGATAATGTGAGTTGCCAGTAAGCGTCGGTGTCATCTACAGCTGAGCCAACGCTTACTGGTTTTTAGATGGTCATGAAGAGATGGTACAACCTGTGGAAATAAAGGGGTTAATCTATTAATCTATCATCAAAATAACCTAAGACTCTTATAGAAACATTTGTCCTCGGGGACACAATGCTGTGCTACCTCGCAGCGGCCAATCTCTGTAGCCATGGGCTGTAACAGAGCATATTTCGGCCGTATGCTGTAAGTGCATGGAGCTTCGCAATGTAGAAGGGGGGGAGTGACTTATAGTTATGGGGATATATCTCACCAATTGAAGCATCGAACCACACGACGCGCAGCAAGTTATGTTAAAAGTGAACGATTATTGTCCCGGACCGATCGGAGCATTCCGGCCAGTTTCGGGGCTCAATTTTGATGAATTCGTACTGTATTAGAGCGCTGAAGGCATGAAATAACATTTTAAGAGATTGTTTTAAATATAATTCTATGTTGTTCACGTATCAAACTGGTAAAATTCGAGAGCAGACACAGGAAAACGCGTCGCGTGCGTGAAAGTGGTCTGTAACTTGGCCAGAGGGCTCTGATTGGTCGAGAGAACTTGGTGAGGTGGAGCTTATGGAGTTGTCCAAGAGATGGCAGCACTTGTCGTTATTTACAGTGAACCGCGTTTAGATTTCATCGGGGAAATTAAAGTATATCATCATGTGTTGTAAATAACGAAATTTCGCTAAGGGCCTGTATTACAAACTCTAGATAAATATGTGGGATAAATATTCCATAGATAAGCTATTTGATGGTAACCTATATTTTTAACATTCCATCAGATAAGTTATCCTTTAGATAAGTAATCCAATGTTTTGGTTTGTTACTGTGTATGTTGGCAATAATTCACTGCATTTGTGGTATTACGGTTTATGTTCAGTTGTCAGAGATGAGTGCGAATTGTGACAATTTATCACAACACATGAGACTCGGTTTCTTACCATTCAAGATTGAGGTACATGCCTGTGTTTCTTCATTTATATATTTTAATATTTTGAGAATGGAAGGGGGGAATATTTTATTTTACAAATTCCAAGGAATTCGATTCCTCACGAGGACATTAAACCTAGTGCTAATACTTTATTTCCAATTTTTTTGTCATTACAAAATACAATTTCCACAATTAAAAATAATACAATTTCCAAAACTAATCTTCTATATCGTTGTCGATATTCGAAGGGTTTACTTGCATTTTGAAGAACTACTCTACATAACACTCAAAAAAAAAAAAAAAAAAAAAAAAAAAAAAAATATATATATATATATATATATATATATATATATATTATAACCTCCAAAACCAACATGCATATAAGAAAAAACACTAAATTTTGATGTTTTGAGACACCATTTTGAAGCTTATCTAAAGGCATAAATGCTTGCCTAGTACTGGAAGTGATAGACAGTTTAACCCCTCGATAACAGTTCTAGTTAGCAACAACTAGATGTTGTAATACACTATTCTGCACGAGCTGATAGTAAACTTTTAGCCTGATGTGTAACTAAAGGCCGTAATACATACTCGTTTAGTACGGTTTGCAAGTGATTTAAAGTGAATTTAATTCAATTAAACAGTTAATTAATGGAAATATGGCCAGTAATATTTATTTAGGTGCTGAGTTTAATAATTGAATATCATTTCTCTTGCAGAAGGCAGTTAATTGTAGTAAAACTTGAGCAGAACTGGGTGATGTAATCAATTGAATTAAGAATTAAAATTCGTGTGTGTCGCTTGGCAGTGTGTCGTATAGGTGAAAATGTAGTTCGCAGTCGTTCCAGTACCGTTGGGAGAGTGGGGAAAAACATTCTGCAGGTCAAGTAGCTCGATTAGGGTGCTATGTACAGCTATGTACGATGTCATGGCTTCCAGGATACGCAAGCTCTTTTCTTGCTTGTCAGAGAGGTGTTTGGCATCAGAGATGTAGGGACGAAAGTGCGCCAGGAGTGATTGAAAGTCACACTCTCGCAAAAACTATACGAGTTCATGGAGTTCATACAGCACATCCTTCATTCCTCCCAGTGATCTTTGCGGGAAGTGGCGAGGGAGGAATGCAGCTTGTGTTGTATTAAGAGACAGTGGTTTGTTTGTGCAGTGCCTGGCTGACTGTAGAGTGGCTGGCCAGGTTCCTGGACGGGACAGGACTTGGTTTGGAAAGTTGTGATTTTGTGAAGGCAGATTGTCGCTTCTGCACCAGATCCTGGAACCCGGGGCAGTCCGGTGAGATGGCAGTGTGCAGACCAGTGCAGTTGCTGCATTTAGGTGGTTGTTCTGCTTGAATGCAGGCACTCACTGTGCATTTTCCAGCACAGTGTGGGCACAGACCACATGGAATAGAAGTTCCAAGTGTGGCCGAGGACTTGGCAATTACGGCATCTAGCCACACCTGTTGCTCTCTTTTGGTATAGTTTAGGGTGTACCAGTGTCATATTTAGTTTCCTGGCTGAGATGAGTGGGGGGAGAGAAATGTCTTACGCTGCTGTAACACAGAAAAAGCAGGTTGGCTCTAGCATGAATGTGCTGGGGTTGTGTAAACGAGTGATTTTATTTTTAAATTGGTAAACGTGATTTATTTTATAGCCGGCGCTTTCCAGATCTACTCTAATGTCGGCAATTTCTTTAGTGGGAGCGAGGTCAAATACCATTTCCAGAATTTGAACAGAAGGTGAAGTGCGGAATGAAATTTGCTGAAAATCTTGTGATGTTGGGAGCAGAGAGAACCCGTCTCGGCTGATTCCTCGCAATTTCTGAGTCAGAAGGTTGCATTTCGTGGTGTGAGGGACCACGATTCGGTATTTTTGAGCAGGTGGTTGTGCTGGAAGCAGGTTGGCTTGAGGAGCCAGGGGTTAACTCTCATCTTGTCTCGAACTTCCTGCAAAACAGAAAATCGGTATTCAACCAATATTGGAGATGTTTTCGCCTCTAACAATGAGTTGAGTTGCTTGTTCACGGTGGTTTTCCTGTCACCGGAGTTGCTGCTCCTTCATTTTGGTGTTGTGAATTCCACGTTCATTTTCATTCTCTCATGCAGCTTGCCTAGCGGTGGGGGGGAATGAGTAGCCATTGTATTTGATTATCGCCGCTAGAGCCAGAACTTCTGGAGCTGCATGGGCCATCATTCACTTGAAAAGCAGTTTGTAATTAAGCTCCAAGGTGGGATTTGTGCACAAGTATTGAATGGTGTTTGCAGTTTTATCAGGGAAGACATAATCATAGCCTTACCCATGGTGGTGGTGTTGGGGCGAAGGGGGGGGGGGGGGGAGTAGGCGAGACTGTCTGGAATGATTATGATGAGTTGTGTAGCAATTGACGAACAAGTGTTGCAAAAAGTGTCCCTAGTTCGGTGCTGCACACTGTGGCCAATGACTCCTAGGGCTAGGCTGTAGAAGACCTGTTGGCAGACCGACCACAGTTTACAGGATGTGTGCTGCGAAGCTAGTTGTAGAAGACGAGAAAATGCAGGACGCACCATCCCTGATTGGAGGACAAGCTTGAAGTGAGTGAGGTGTAAGGAATTGCTGTGTCCATAGGAGACCTGGATACATCTCCTTATATACTCCTCAGCCATCCCTTCTTCCACTGGTTTAGGGCATCTGGAGAGGGGGAACAGCAGATGCAAGTCCAGCGCCTAGTTCCTCCGAGAATGCAGCGTCGTGGAGTGTGGTGGGATCGAGGCATCCCTCGTGGCGACATCTAGCGGCACACTGCTGTACTCGCCCTGGATCTCTTGCGTGGTCTCGGTGGCTTATCGGGCAAAATAATAAAAATTATCGGGACATCTGTCCCGGCCCGGTAGGCAAGACAACGTTGCAGATGGCTGCAGCGACGTGACTCGTGGACAAGCTGACACGAATGAAGATGCGCTAATGAGTAGCAGTCATTTAGTATAATTGAACAAGATGCCACGCATAAAAGTAATTAACACATTTACGAAATGTACAGCCCGCCCGAAATCCTGCATGCAAGCGCAACCCCACAATCAAATTAAATATTTGTGACTAACTATTATCAGACGATTAGGTTGCGGAAGAAGTTCCAGTAAACTCACGAGTTGGCAGCACCCCTGCGACATAAGAACCCGCCAGTCTCAGGAAAAGGTGTTCACTGCGAAGGCCGCACCACCCCCATAGTTTGTGTATGGCTCGTCCATCACTGCACCCACTGACCATGAGGGCAGCAGCAGCAGCAGCAGCAGCACCACCACCTCCAGAGAATTTCCACTCTTGCACCCTTTACCAAAGTCAACTTCCATTACTCAACAGTAGTAGGTCGACGCACCTTAGATTACCTCCTATATTAATTTCCTATAAATTAGGTTATGCTGTAAGTTGCATACATCTTATAGATTTTCTGCATTTTAATAAAAATTATTTTCCCAGGCTTCCTGTGTCAGGTTCAGTAATCAATTCCCACTGTAGACTAACTGACTGGTACACTGAACTCTACAGGAGACGGATCTTGCATAAAGCCACAGTCTGTGCTAAGACACACCGAAGCTTCTGGGTTTCCGGTGCCTACCATCAGTGACGTCCCAATACCAGACTGCACTTCCACACATCAGGGCCTTGGGTTGCCTGCTTAAGCCATGCCCCCAGGACTGCACATTTGCGGGACAGTCATGGGACTGAACCAATGCATAGTAAGGGTGGAGTCCAGTGTCTTTGGTGCAGGGAACGCCATGATCTAGAAAAGACTCTCAAAGTCGACACAAGTAAGGTCGAATCCCAGTCTTTGGTAACTGAAGTAATACCTCGGCCAATATTTCCTTTTATTCCTCTTGATCATTGAACATCCCATATACAAATATCTAGGCGGCTGTTAGTTGGAGTACGACCCGGAGGGAGATTAGCTAGCTCAGCAGGAACCTTCACCCCCCCCCCCCTCAATAACCAACGTTACAACCACCAGAGTAGGCCCTCCGAAGGACAAGCCCAAAACGCGCATCATTAAACTTGCTTCGGGGAACACCGTCCAGAGTTCGACTACCACCAAAGGTAGTCCCCAAACCACGGGCGACCCACACAAATCACGTTCACGCACATAAACCCACTGACCATTTGAGTAGCCCAAATTTCCCCAGCCAAGCCATCATCCACCTCCACCCCGATCACTTAAATTGCATCGCCACCTCACACACCCCAGGACAACTGGCGTCCCACCTATTTGCAACCATAGTGGTGAGGAAGATCGACCTCCCAGGGCAGGTAATCTATCTCATTTCGCCTCACTCTGGAATTTGACTCCACTCGCTTCAGTCGATACCCTTCCATTATACGGCCACACACAGAATCTCAAACCTCCACGACCCATCGGGCCAATAACATTAGCAAATCACGCTGCAGTAGGCTTACTTAACGATCTCGAGAGGGCAGACAGAGTCTTAACCAACTACCCCTGAGTTAGGGCGTGCAGAAAGGAGAAATTTTTATTTTTTAATTGTATTAAAAATAATGCTTCCTAAAATTCCCAATTTCATTGTATTCATTAGCAAAACTTTATTCACAGAAAGTACAGCTCTACTATACTCGACAAATATTTATCAGGTTCGAAGTTGATGGTGCGATTTAAGGGTATTAATTCTGATAATAGATTCTCGATTCTGGACTTAATTTGATTATCAACAAATGTTAAATACATTGTAACATTTTGTATACAGTTTTTCATTTCACACAACTTACAGCAGGGATTGCAATAACTAGAGGGAGATAAAATTTATCTTCGTTGAATTAGCAAATCTAGCAGAATTAACTGTTTCGTCCAGTACTCTGTAGAATAAATTTATAGTTTTGTCTACAGTTGTTCCTATACTATGTTTTTCTATACTTGTACCAATGTCTTTCGCACTGAATGTTAGAATAAGTATTAATGTTAATAAAACATTTCTCCTAGACTCGTTTAAATAAAGAAATAATGTCAAAGTATGTATATAATCTATCGTAATCCAACACAAAATGCAAGCGGACCTAAAACTTCCAAACCCTCTGAAAATGCAAATAATACAACACCAAATGTCCCATGTGCATGTCTGTAGATTTACACGAGGAGATTTTGAAGCCAGAAAATGATGGTGGGGTCGCAGCAGGATGACCTCTCGACAATGCTACCTGTTGGCGAAACTTTGCATGCGTGGCAGATGTCTGTCTTTTAAAGTAATGCGTGGCAGAGGTCAGTCTTTTAAAGTAATCACTCATATTTTACTGCAATCTTGCGATTTTGAGACAGAAACGAGGCAATTATAAGTGATTTCTTCACCGTCTTTAATAGTTTATCATTTAAAACCACATCCTCTGGTTTTCCCGGTCATGAGTTACACTGCACTCAGCTCGGTGCTTACCTACCCATTATTAAATTGCAAAGGTGTCGAATAGGCCCTTTTATATTATCAGTTTATTCAAAGACGTGTGTATCAAAATAAATAAGTATAAACTTTCAATTTCCCCCCAGAAAGTTACTGAAAATGAACACTTATAACACCAGTCGCTCGATGGTCAAACAATTTTTTGCTGACAAGTGGTAGAGTATATACTTTTGGGCATATAATATTATTTGCGAAGATGATGCCCTTTTTAAAGATCACGTTAATTTTACAACAGATACAATGAAACACCAACCATACCCTGTTAAAACAACCTTTAACCACAAAAGAAAACTTTACAAATTATAATTAAGTAACCAAATTTTTTTGCATAACATTTTCAAGTGAAACCATTTGCTTTGAAATAAGTAATGCTACGTGAAACTATTTTGGGCAGTACACACTTGTATATAGAACACCCTATGATTTTTGCAATGAATTCCAGGGATATTTATAAAAAATAAAATCGCACCAAAAAATTTGTGGCGCCCTGTTAGTAAGTATGGAACAAATTATTCTTTTATACATTAATATGTGGTGATTGTGATATGCTAGGAAAAATACTTTAAAGGGTCTCCTCGACCCTACCCCCCCCCCCAGGAGCATTGCTCCATAGCCTCTGCCATGGAAACAAAGAGGGCTTGGCGGAATTATCGTCCAGCAACATCAGGGTGTTATTTGAAAGGATGAAAGCGCGGGGGGGGGGGGGGGGCAATAAACACAGTTCTGCTTTGTGGCGAGTGGTAGCAAAAAGAAAAAAAAAAGAGGGGGTTCAACCCACACATGACTGAAGGGTTGCCGAGAGAGAGAGAGAGAGTGATGCAAGAGCGCGAGATTAAACGACAGTTACACCACTTCCCTAAAAATTCCCAGACAATTTATGGCTACCACTACCCCATCCTGTTTTTTCCCCATGTATAGTGAGCATGTGTCCGAATGGATTAAGTCACGATGGTCGAGAATTCTGTCCATATAGCCAAGTGGGGTGGTTGCATTTAGATAGGTGGCAGTAGACGAGGGTGTTTAATAGTACTCTATCAGGCTTCTTGGGTGCCATGGTTGTGGTGGGGTTTGTCCAGAGTAGTGAGCTTGACCCACACCATAACTGTGATTCCACAGGTGAGATTAGTTGGTCCAGAAATGGATGTTGCCACAGCCGAATCTAATTTCCTTACCAGTCAACAATCCTCTTACCGCAGGATGGCACAATGGGTGAATGTGTATACACTGAGATACAAATAATACCACAACCGCAGCAGTCAATATTAACTTGTGCCCGAGTTGGGCGGCATGGTCCCAGCCACCTGCCTGTCCGGCGGCAAGGAGCGCTGCGTGTTGCGTCCTGTTTTTGGCCATGCCTTTGGCTGAAAGTCATCGAGTGTCTGCTCACAGGTTACATGGCACACCTTGACGCGAACAAACTAAACACAATATACAGTGTATGTCCGGTTTTGGCTTGCTGACCAGACTGTAAAGTCTCTACTGATCCCCACATTAGGCAGACTGGTCAGAGACTGAGAGCTGTTTGGGTCACCAATTCCACCACTGGATGTGCGTCCACACAGGAATGGATAGCAGGTCTCACGCCAGGGTTTATCCCGGCACTGGAAGCAGTGCTGTGGAATAAAGCAATAACTCAAGACTAGCCACCACCACTGGGTGGTGTTACTAGTGATTGTGGATGACCTGTTTCAAAAGAATGGGAAAGAATTAGCGCAACAAGAAAAAATATATAACTGCTCTAATAAAGGTGTCTTGAGGAGACAGTGAATTAAAGACGTGTTGGTTTGTTCGCTGGTTGTCGGGTTGACTGATAGTCGACGTACACACAGGCAGTGTAAAGATTCGAAGTTCTCTGGTGGTCCCAGTGCTGTGGGATGTCGCGAGAGATGGCACAAGAATGACTCTCGAGCTCAGCTTGTAGGCTGCTGGAACATGGGAGGCGCGACATCCTCCAGCCCTGGTTGGTAGGGGAATACTCTGGTTAGAGTTTCTCCTTCGTGCCTCGTTGCCGTTCGGCCTTGCCCGAGGTCTGGGCAGCTTGTAGACTCAGCACAGAGAAGGCGAGGGAGACCACACACCTGCTGGGTTGCACATCCTCCAGGTGAGGATTCGCACATAAGTTCCTGCTCTGTACAGGGTAGGCAATGTCGTCTGTAGTGGTGAAAGAGGTACTCTTGGCAATGAGTCTTAATCTTGAGAGTTGTAAGAGTGGCACGTGTCACCAGAAAGGTTTTCCTATTTTCTAGGGGGGGGGGGGGGGGGGGGGGGGGGGGAGGAGGGGTGCATGCTATACACAGGTAAATACAGCATTTGTTCTAATTTTTGTTGTTTTAATCTGCGGCGCATACAAATCGAAATACACTAATTTTTGTGCCTTAAAGTCATAACCCGACTTAATTGTCTACAACAGATACATCGGGAAATGGGGAAGTATCTGCTTATACAGATACTTAATATCGGTATCGAAACAACTCTTAGTTTTGTCATGTAGAAATTGTCCTGCTACGTAAAACGCATGAGCCAACACTGTGATGTCAATAATACTGCATATTTCCCAAAACAATATAATTTCAGGGATATACTGCAAATACTAAGGCAAGTCGTACATATGCATATTCTTTTCGTAAATTTTTCAGTGCGACATTTATAACTTTTCATCTGTTGCAGCTAGCAGTGCTTTATAATACCGCTCAATGTAAAACAAATGAATCACAGTGCATGGGAGGTTAAACACGTACATTAGCACAATGTCCAAATGATAGACATTTTACAACCTTTTACATTGGCTGCAACATTTTCCATAATTTATGATACTTCATATTTTATGAAAACAGTCAGTTTAGATATCGCACTTTCGTTTCAAGACTTTTTACGTGCACCTCTCAATGCAAACATTCTATTTGGTACTGCAGCCATAGATCATGGATACATTCTAGTTGCGAGTGTTCACTTTGCACAAATGTTACTAATGCTTGGAGGCAGTTTGTCGCCATAATACTGTAGCTTATTATGAATTTTGTTAAGCGGGGAGGGAACACAATTACACTTGGATATTTAAAAATCCAAGGTTGCCACTCTAATTGGAAAATCCTCCTGATACTTCCAGACAAAAATAATCTTTTTTCCCCAACCTTTTTCTAATTTTTTTTTCTGTACGGATACATGCCTTTGTATAACACACTATTACACCAAAATACTTCTCTGATCTTACAATATTGCTCACCACATTATTTGCAAAGCCAATATCTCTTAAATAAGTCATTATTTTTGTAGAAATGTACACACGCCGAAATACTGTACTTCTACGTCAGCAACAATTACTCTTAAAAAGTCAGACATTTTTTTTAAATACAGTAAAACATTTCAATTACATACCAACCAAGAGTTCACAAGGTGTAAAACTCTGCAATAAAACATACACTGTGTTTTTCCAAAAATTATATATTATGTAATAAAGAGTAAAATTCAAATAATATATGTTTAAAAAAGAATCAGGAATAACCCATTTGATGTAAAGGTTGCCTGTCTTCAGACAGTGATAGGAGAGGAAGTCAAACAGGTGTGTATCACTTTATACAATAAAAAAAAAAAATCACTGACTGTTTAACTTCGAATAGGAAATTTTGATCTTTATTTCCAAATAGATCTTCTTTTCAGTGGACTTGCCAAAACTTCCTGAAATAAAGAAAAACAACCATATTCACAAACTGTCCTACATTCAGGGTTTAGTAAATAAGATAAACATGCTTTTAGACAATTTTATTAGTATTCTAGATAAGATAGTACAAAATTCATACTGCAACCAGCGCACCACCCTTCGTCTACACCTCTTTTGATTAAAATAACCCTTCCAGAAGCCCACCCAGCATTTGCCTAGACAGCAGAATACGTGTGTGTTCATCTGGAACACTACTGGCAATCTGAAATAGTTATTAGAATTGCGATTGCATCGAGCCATTGCAGCATCCAGCACTGGTTTCCTAAACATTTTGCAGCAAGCCCTCAAGATGCTGGAACATTTACAAGAAACCTGTAGCGCGTAGCTAAGGGCTAACCGGAAAACAATAAACAGAAACATTTTATTAAAGTCCAGAATTAACTGCAGAAATGTATGCTGCAGATAACACATATTAGTTCCACCTAACATCTTACAACACTTTCTAGCACTAAATTAATTATAACAGACCCTTTAACACGCACAACTGTCTGTTATATATAATTACAATACACGATCGGTAATTAATAAAACAAACTTGAGATATATATGTAGAAATAAACACCACTTTACACACAAAATGCACGCCACGCCTCGTCCGTGGCAGGACAGGCGGAATGGCCGAGACCAAAGTCTTGAGAACGCTCTGTGTGGCGCCCGAGAAATCAAGTGCGCATCGTTAGCCGACCGGTTTATCACAAAGTCGCAGCAGTCCAAAAACACCCTAGGTGCAGTCAAGCCAGATACTCACACCATCAAAGCTCGAGGCAACACAACAGCGCTACAGACATTACATTAGATCTGCTACATTGTGAGGCATCTCATCTATGTGAGTGTTGTAGAACTGTTCAATGTCCTTGAGCGTCCGCTTGTCATCTTCCGTAACAAAGTTTATAGCGATTCCTTTCCTTCCAAAACGACCTCCACGTCCAATCCTAAAAAAAAAAAGCACACACTTGTTACAGAGTCCTTCCCAAGAACATATACGCAGTGGCCAACATTATCACACCTACCTGTGAATGTAGTTCTCTCTGTTAGATGGAAGATCGTAGTTGATGACTAAGGACACCTGCTGCACATCAATGCCACGTGCCAAGAGGTCTGTCGTTATCAGCACCCGACTGGATCCGGTACGAAACTGACGCATGATCACATCTCGCTCACGCTGCTCCATGTCTCCGTGCTGAAACAAAACAATGCACGTTAACAAATCACACGACTGCCGGAAAACAAAACACTACATGTAAACTACATTTCATAATATGAACATTTATTAATGAAGAAAAACCTTTTTATTTAATGAATGACACCATAGAAAGAACACAAACATTGCAGAGGAAACCGAAAGAACAATTTATATAACTAGCACCAATATTCACATAGCCTGGACTACTGCCAATCACCACAGTTGCAATACAACAGAAACATTATAACAGGGCCAACTATCAAACCTCCAACACGTAGGTACATGCAGCACTTATCTTGTATTTACTAATAAAAACATTTACAGCAAAAAATTTAACAAAAAATAAGTTTTACAATGTTCCACTTGTTATACAGCATTATCTCTCATTTACTTCATATACATGCGGATAACAAAATTATTTGCGTGGAATCTCATTGTTGACTAATAAACTATAGGAGGGTGTGAAATATAATTATATAAACTAGGCCTACATTAGTAGTAGGCCTATTACTTAAATAATATAACACTTGAACCATGGGTGCATATTCATATGAAATTCCCAAAGTTCAAAAGAGGTATATGAGATAATATTGAAAATGTACACATATTTCGTCCACATAGTTTATTCGAAAATATTTCCAAACCGCACTTGCCATGATAAATACTCACCAACATAAGATGATATTTAAAATGTTTGAAAAAACTGGCACTTATTGAAAAGCAATCATAGTTAAAAGTTTTTAAAGCAGTAATTATTAAAAAGGCTCCAATTTTAAAGTACAGTATCATTTTGGTAAATTCACAAACAATTTTTTTGGAAATGCAAAGAAGTATAAAAAATATATATATTGTTCATGCTAATAAATTTTAATGCAAAGGAATTATGAGATACATACATAAACTAGACAAGTGGTAGTCATGTAATATAAATATTATCTACATTCTTTTTCTAAAAAAGTATTTTCAGACCAGTTCAGTTTTGTGTTTGTATTAATTTCTTGCAAACTCCACACTGGCCTTTGCACTTTTATCTTTACATGAAATGCCCAAATTATAGACATTATACGGTCTTTTACATCGGCTGCAGCATCTTCCATAATTTATGAGACTAGATATTTTATGAAAAACCATCTAATGTGTCAATTTAGATATCAAACATTTGTTTCATGCACATCCGTAAACGTTAGTAAACAAGTGGTGCTACCGCCATAGATTACTGCACATATTTGAGTTATGAGTGTTCACTTTGCACGATTGGAGGGGATTTATTGTCAAACCATCTGTAATTTATCTTGAAGTACATGTTTTACTACTTACGCAATCTTTGGAATAAAATCAAGAATTTTTCAATATTCCAGAGACTCTCACGTCTCCTGTTTTTTACAGTTCTAAAAAAGATTTGTGATATAATAAAGGAGAAGAGTTAATTTATTTTTGCAGAAAGGTCATCTCGCGAGACATTGCACATTTGTTGTATTTCAGTGTTATTTAATTTGATCACGATTTACAAAATCGTGCCTCTAATAATAGGTTATGTATTTTAAGCAATCTAGTTTTAATGCCTAGATTCTCGATTAAACGATTCTTCAAGAATCGTGGGTATCGAGGAATCGAGTTTGATATCCCTAGTAAAAACTGTAAAGAAATTTTTTTGTCATTAGAACAATTAATAAATAAACTGGTAGCAAGGTCGAATCATAGTTTCACGTACTAATATATATATATATATATATATATATATATACATACACACACACACACAGAGAGAGCTGAATCGCTATAGGGCTAGTTCCCTGGCAGAATCATGCCTATGTGTATTATATTTAGACGCTAACTTCTCTAACAGTTGGTGATATGAGGAAAGACAATAGTATGTATATATAACACAGATGAATATTCATTTTTTGTGGAATTGATTTACACACTAACGCAGTATTTGTAAACTGCAGACTACTCATCTTCTGTGCTTTGTTAGGTTCTTGACAACCAGCAAATATGGCATTTGTAACTACTGAGCCAGAATGGCAACTGTAGTCCGCTGCTTACATAGCAAAACTCGTCTCTAATGCCAAAAATAGTTACAGTTTCACATTGTGCCCAGAAATGGGAAAGTGTTTTTTTTTATAAACTGACCAAAAGTACGAAACTGTGATGTACATATTGAATGTGCGGGAAAAGACATGTGCTTAAACACTGCCATGTCGTATGCACAGTAATTTAGTGATAGTGGAAAAAAAAAAAAAATAGAGACAACTACATTGAAAGCAAATTTATAATTTTGATATTGTTACACAACAAAAACAATTAGGTTCTGCCATTTGTTTGTAGAAATATATATATATTTTTTTACTATGTAGGGAGTATTGTTATTTATCAATAATAAAATATTAATTAGTATTTTGAAGTTAGGGTGAATTTATGTTTGAGATGATAGAATGATCAACAGCATTTAATTAAAATATTATTATCACAAATGAACAAAAACTTTATGTGGGTGATGTACAAGTCTTGTAAAACTCTAATGCTGGTCAATGTTCTTGGCCAGATTTAAACGTCTCAATAAATACAAGATTTTATCGCACAAAAATTGTGCCAATGTGTGTTACATAATAAGTGTGTTCATTTAAGATTGTCCGTATCTTCCAAATTGTTACACATTTTTTAATGTTTTCCATTTAAATACATATGTACTAATTAAAAAGAATGAATATAACAAATACCATTTAGTTTGAATGAAATTGTTACAAAAAACAGATCCAGCTTTAATGCATGAATTTTTTTGCTATAATATCTGATGAAACAGTAAAATCAGCTCATTTTACTAACCATAAAGCGGGGCCCTATTTATTATATTCAGGACACTGTTTATAACATTCACCGACACAACCTGTGCGATGTTCCAACATTTCAATCTCCCCAAGTAAACTATGGACATTTGTATTAATATCCAGTAAAGGATGGTAACCTTTCAACTATGGATTTAAGCCGAGCCTTATTTCTGTTTTCAGCCAATTCTTTTATCTATTTAACAAAATACACACGCTTTAGGTTTTAAACACAATGTTTATATTTTAGAACTTTTATTCTACTATACTAGCAACAAGCAAGTTTTGAATTTTACAGCTTTGAGTCAAGTCGAGTTTCAAGTTGTATGAAAGCAGAGTCGAGTAAAGTTTGACACCATCGGGTGAGACACGAGACGAACGATGACACAAATACTTACTGTGTAATTTGGGTGCCAGCAGTACTTCCTAATCACTGCACTACTGAGACACAGGGTTCTGTGTCCGTCTCGCCCGTGCTTACTTACAAACATGTAGACAATACTAGCCTTTTACTAAACATATTTATCACTGGAAAAACACATGTGGCTAGGACACTATCACTACTGAATAAAAGAGTTTTCCACTGTGAGACGTACCAATGAAATTATGATTATCTCTGTCACGACTAGCCAATTCCGCTTGAGTGTTCCCCAGCCTGTAATTACCCTAGCACACGGTAAGATGGACGATCTCACCACGTTGTATGAAAACACAATCTTCACAAGGGAAGAGAGTCGACAGCCGCTAGGGTGGACTGACGATTTTTCCCAGGAGATAGGACACAATTACAAAATGAAACCCTGATGATACATTAACATGTGTGATTATTCAGCATCACTCACTCACACTCGCCGGGGTTCGCCCTCCAGCACGTGGGTAGTGTGGTGATGGCCTATACAGAGCCAGCTAGGACAGAAGTAATATCACCATACAGAAATTACAAAATTACACAAATTGCACAAACACCCTTAAAAGATGATGGGGCACGAAATGAGTAGTCACAATAAACACACATGTGAAAACAAGTTTAGATAGCGCGGATGCCGCTGGATGAAGTTCGCAGTGGACCACGTGGACGTGGTGCAGGTAGAATTACAATATTTCTTTGTGAAAACAGCAAATTAAATTCTGACGAAATATTATTCTAAGCTAGAAAATTATTCTCGTTACGATTAAGTGATCGCAGGCTCGTAACACACCTGATGGCAGTAGAATCAAATATTAACATGACAGCATGGTCAAATACAAAAAGCATTAATTTACACGAAATTACACAGAACCCTGACAATATTTAACATAGTACACTGAATAAAATAGTGCACATATGATGTTACATAAATAAGCTCCCAAAACGCAATGATGGCGTATACAAATACTTGGCCTTGGTCAGCCACATGGTTATGAGTGATGTTGCCGTAAAATATTCAAACATGAAAAACACCCTCAAATACATAAATTACGATGAAACACCACTAACATAGGCAGATGGCGCCTAATTCAGATTGTGTGGGTCGCGTCACCTCTCAGACATATTTCCCCTCCTCCTCAATTACGTTAAAATGCCACAAGGGTAAAATAAATTAGTAAAGCGGAAGCATAATGCTGGGGTAATGTCTGGCAAAATGTAAGCAAGCAAATGTTGACTGGTAAACTAAATTGACAATTGAAAAAAAATCTAGATCAGTGAACAGAAGGTAGTCCATACATGATAGTGTCTTACCTCGCTAGCTCTCCTCGACAGACTGTCCAGAAGCAAGCATTGCACGGACCTACCATGGAAGCCTACGCGGTTCACATAAGCGAAAGTCCTATTCATGCCCAGTGAGATATTTTAATAGTGAAAATAAAATGGCACAAATTAAATAAAATAATATTTTACATTTTTATAATTTTCTTATGAATTTCCATATCATTTCAGTGTCTCTATAACGGCGTTCATGCCGGAATATTAGTGTTATTTATCTTAGTGCTGCGGGCACTTTATATTTCATAAACAAACAATTTTTAAATAGCAACAAACACTTAAAATTTTAAAGACACATTAAACCATGCAAATACAAATATAAAACCCATTTTACACTGAAAAATAATATTTATGCAAAAGTTCAAAATATTGGCCTTTTTTTAGGGTTAGGTCATTTAAGATATAGTGGATTTGGAATTAGAATGAGTTACTCTTCCGAATTATAGTTTTTTTTATAAAGAATAAAGACTTTATACTTTTTAAGGAACAGAGGTCACGCGCTGTATTAATTAGAAAGAGCTTCGTCACCACTGGTATGAGCAAACTTCCTCTGAAGCGACTGCAGTGGGCCATATTTTTCTCAGCCCAGGTGCTCAACGCTCCCCTTCAGCAGTTCGGAGGAACTGTTGTCTTCTCTCATTTGAGATAGTACCTAGCTGCAGCTGGGAGCTTAGCAGACGTTTTCCCCGGTAACGGTGGTTTGTTTCAATAAAAACAGCATTTTGCAGCTAGGCTAGCCTGGGGAAAGGGGAGTTTGCCATCCGGCTGTCGAGTATCTGTCGAGTATCGAGTATCGGGCAGCTGGAGTGAGCGGCCGCTGATTCGCGCAGGTGTCCAGCCAGAAGTAGACCGCGACAACTCCACGCTAAGTATTTATTGAAATTCTTGTTTTTGTGCATGGCTGGGACATTCTTTGCTGCTTCGCACGAAGAATGAACCCAGCCTTGCCTTTAAGCAGTTAATATGGGACAGATGATAGAAGACTGTCAGTTAGTAACATGTGTAGAGTTGGTGTAGGGAGGTGCCAAGAACATGGCAAATGCTCGTAAGATAATAACTTACAAAGTAGAAGTAGTTTCGTAGGATATCGTCAATGAAAGTATAAGACGCACCAAAAATTAAAACTACAGGTAGGTTATACATTATTTTATTGTCATATTTGGTTGTTTGGTTGCCAGGATAAAACAAACAAATTTGATGACATACATACATTGCTTGACTAACGTACAACAAAGAATTACTACCAGTGAAAGCAGAAAATTGCACATCTGTTCTGCGCAGAAAATTCTAATTGATAAAATCTGTTTTTGCTTTTGCATTTACTTGTCAAAGAAGCATATTATAGTTGTTTTCATTAAATTTTATTATTCAATGAAGTGACAGGTTGTTAAAATAAATTACTTTTGTTTCATTTAAACACATATGTAAGCTTAGTTATTTTATTTCCATACTTTCTTTATCACATTGCTACTCTTGTTTGTATGTACATGATTGAGACTGGTGATAAGCACTACACACAAATACTGTCACTGTTCATAAAATAAACTGCGCATAAACCTAGCACTTATTCCATTAGTTGTTATTTTGCTCTAACACATTTGGTTTTAATTCTTGCTACTTCGCTGTGATTTAAAAACTTATTTTGGTCTCCCACTTACAGAACTACCCAACACAGTGCGTACGAACGACTAATACAGAGCAGTACAGCACTATTGTGGCCCTGCCCACGAGTGTTGGAGCCTGTGTGGCGGTCCTGGAAGCAAGTGGCAATCTTGCCGTCCATCTGCGCGTGTAATCTACCTTCCCCCGCACCGTCACTTTCACGCCCCCTCGCAAGCTAATTCACACATATTCAAGAGTAGCGTCCCTGTTTAGAGAGATACACCAGTACCAAAGCTGACTTTTCCCTTGCCTCTGTATACTGGATGCTGTTTATAAACAGTCTATTTCGATATAGTTTGTTGCCTGAAATCTATGTAAAACTGGCTAAGACAGTCCAGCATAATAGGTTTTCCAGTTTAATAGAATTAGGTTTTAAATTTCCTAGATCTCTTCGATTTAGCTCTGTTAAAAAATTCCATTTAAAAGAGTTTTGTTGAAGAAAGCTAACCTGCATATAACGTTAAAAAACTAATGGAGATTGTTTGAAAAGACATCACAAATGATTTATAAACTTTTAGCGATAACGAAACCAGAGCTGCACTGGGTCCGAAACCTAAACCGCACGCTGGTGAAAGAACTACACATGTTCAAACAATTATCTGCTCGTGCTCATGTTAAGCCAGTGCCCCAATATTGTGACTGCCATTTTGTGAAATATAAACATCAAATCACATAACTATCCATGCATGTTCAACCAATCATCTGCTCACACTCATATTGATCCAGTGTCACTGTTCTTACAGAATGCCAGTGCTCCAATACTCTGGTTGTTCACTTTTCTTGCTGGCACTAACGCAAATAATACAGATTTTTTCAGGCGAAAAATCTGTAGAAAGCTAACTTAAGGGCATTTGGCATCTTATATTACTGTTTTAATTATTTGTTGGACATTTTTCACAGTTACGCACGTATGCATTACAACATTTGGAAACAGTTTCGAACCAGTGGGGGAAAATGTGATGTAGGCGGACGAGCTGCTGACTATCGTTCACTGGTGCATGCCCAATGTTAATATTGGCAGTTGTTTTAGTAACAAATACAGGGTTAGGAATCACGCGCTATTAAAAATATTTTTAATATAGGTCATGAATTCACTAAAACAAACAAAACTATTCGTAACACGTCAGAAAATTGTATGTTTTTCGCTTGGAATGTGTGTGGTTTTTATTGTGTTGTGCATACTCACTCGTCACCCAGACGTTGACAAACTCTAGACGCAGCAAATTTGCTATGAGAAAAAGATACTGATTTACTTAGTGATTTTTCATTACGTTATTGATAGAGGAATCAGGTTTGTTAGCATACAGATGCGGTATGTTGCATCTGTACCTTGTTGTACCTTGCAGATGCGATACGACTTGGCTGTGGTGTGATTGCACTAGCACGCAATTCAAAGCATGCGTGTGTTGACTTCCACTGAAAGTTTATTTTAGTAAACTTGCATCGAGTACACACATTTTACTACCAAAAATGGAACTAATAATTTGAAAGTTCCATAATAGATGTAGTGAAATTATAAAGAAAATATTGAACTGAGAACATCAAAGCAATATTTTAAAACAAATTTAAAGTTACATGTTTTCATCATGTTGTAAGTAAAATTTATTTATTATAAGGGACTTTACTATTAAATAAAATTGAAGCAAGTATATATAAGAAGTGCTCCAAACCAAGAAGATTAATTCTTAGTACAACTAGTGTATGGAAGTATAAAACAATACGATTTTTCTAGCTCTAATGTAATTTTTAACACAGAATAATTATTCTCAAAAAAATTTGTTCCGACTTGTTGTGTGGGAAATTTAAATTCCATCCTTGCACACAACTATCGTTTGGCATTTAAGTGTCTCTAAATAAGATATTTGTATATATGGTGATAGTTATAGGGCAGTAATTAAAACACAATAGATGTTAAGTGTAAAGTTTAAATCAATAGAACCTGTGTGAAATGCTTAGATTATAAGTAACTTAGGCTTAGGTATTCATTTTTTTGTAGAGACTGCAATATTTTTTAAATTTAAAATCTCTTTTCCCGCCTAAGTAGTTTTCCCTGATAAGAAGTCTTCAGTATACAGTTTTTATCGTCCCGTAAGCACTTGTGTTTTCCTTCCCCTTTCTTCTTCTTTATTATAAAAGCCATGATTGTGGAAATTTAAGGAATGATTCTTCTGGGTTTCCCCCCCCCCCCAAAAAAAACCACCACCTTGCAACATGTACGACAATACGGACGAGGTATGGCAGGAATTTCATGACGGAAGGCAGCTCACCATGGCAGAGACAGTGAAGTCACGGCTGTGCATGTTTTCAGTAAGCCAGTCCACCTTGCGACGAGTGTTGCAGAAGATGACGGCTTGGGTGATGCTGAGCGTTCCGTACAGGTCGCACAACGTATCGAACTTCCAATCCTCTCGCTCCACAAAGATGAAAAACTGCTTAATACCTGTCGACACAAACACTTCAGTCATATTATATTACCAACCATATACATAGTTACCACTATACAACAGAGAGCTGGCATACGTAACTTTCAACAGAACACAAAATCATAGCTCTAAATATTCACATATACTATGTGACCAGGGATACAGCTTTTCTTAAGACTTTGTCATTTAGTGAAATATTGTTTTGATGGAGTAGTGAAAAATTTGACTTGGTCGGAAATAACATTCATAATTCAGGTAACTTTAGTTTTAACTTTAACGAAAGAACAGAACGGGATACATACGCCGCTGTTTGTACAGATGCAGCATTAAACACACCCACGTTTACTGGAATTAACCATACTCATGTTGGTTTTACAATTTAGGTCAAATTAATATTTCTACATTACAACAAAGTTGAAAGTGCAACTTCTTTTTGCGATGTAAATTTCAAACATTTTAACGACTGTTTAGAAATACATTATTTACAGAACACTCTAACTTACCGTTTGTAATTCGCAATGCCCTGAAAATGCATTTTTCTATGAAAATACTTGCAATATTACTTCACTTAAATCACATTTATTCATTATTTGCCATGAATTAATTAATTTACAAAATCATTCAATAAAATCAACACTACCAAGAATGATTCAGTAAAATCAACACTACCAGTTTCCTGACACTAACAAACTTCTGAACACAAATTATGAATGTGGCTCTTTGGACACTGGTTGGAAAATGATGGAAGAAGCCATTTTATGAAGCAGTAAACACGCGTCGATAATATAAAATTTCACTTAGGAAAATACGCTAAAATAGCACTAACAAACAACTATACAAAAATATTTAACTACCGATAAATAATTCCGACAACACCAGCAAGATACTCACATACACACGACGCAAACTGGCATAATAATTTTCAACTAATTCCGCCTCATCTTTACGTAACATCACATCGCCTACAGTGGGGTTTGAACCCAGGACAACTAGCTTCCAGAGGCAACTGGCAAACCAAAAGGTAAGGGGCAGCAGAAGCAGTCTGTGCCATTATGTCAAACGTTGCGTATCCAGTAACCACACCAGCATGCGAAAGTGACACAACCCACACACATGGAGCCTCCCACAAGAGAGCCTCCCCTGCGCTGCTAAGGGAGCAAGACCAGCAGACTACGCCGGAGCGCAGCCTCAAAACGTCAGTTGTGTACTCTGCAGCTCGCTCCACCACCTTGTGTGCTGGAGCAAGCACACAAGGTGTGCTTAAAAATCGGTGTTATTTTTGGTTAACAGTCAACTATACAAATACAAATAAAACCACATGAAAATAGCAGTAACCTTTTGCAAAATGAGACTGTAAATCTGAACCTTAAAATTTCTGACAATCCCCCCCCCCCCCCCCCCACTTTTAATGTGGTTTACGCACAAGTCTCTACGGTCCCAAGTCACCAATGCATTGCAAATTATAGTTTTATCGTCACTTGCATTCAAACGATGTTTTGAAAATTCTGCAGCACGTTGCTTTGCATTTTAAAGAGAAAATTACATCATACAAGGTGCCCAAATATTCAAACAAATAACTTCAGCCACACCCCAGATGCAATATATCAGCCCAAACTGGAACAGGTGGCAATACAAAATTTAAAGCTGCATTAACAAAAAATGTCTGCGATTTTAGAAACACTCAAAAGTTTTATTTGATGTTCATCGCAGGCACACAAGGTTGCAATATGAGCACCAGTGATCTTTCACAGTGCTATTATTGATAGCTGATACCATGAAACATTTTGACTGTTACTAACAGCAGCGCTGTATGATCTCTATGGATTTTTTGTTTCTTACACATGTAAACAGAGGTTAAACAAGTGATTTTGTCATTAACTTAGGTTATTTATAGAGTATCTCTGCATTGACAGAGGAGGTTATAACCTAATTTCTCAGTTTCTTTGCTCCCTTATTTAATTGACATTATCGCACCCTTGAGAATTTGTGGAATGAAAACTTGCTATCAAACTTGTATGCCACTATTTGCAGTTAAAGTGTTTAATCCCAACTTTTTGTAGTATTATCACGAGATTTTTTTTGTTGCTGTTTCAAAGTGCATACACCATTCTTACACCCAATCATCACTACTGCATTGCCAGACCCTAATGCAATACAATTTTCCAGGGGTACTTGATTTTTCAGTGTATTTATTAACATTTCACTTATACTTCTATCTGTAATGAAGTGACAAAGTAAGTCACTAGTAACCATAGTGTCAGTTTGGAATCATCATTGCTTCCACCTGTTGACGCAGGGAAAAAAAATCTGCAATACATCTGCTACACTCATTTTGTTTATTATGGCAGTTGTTTTTGCTTGACAACAACCGTAATATTTTGCCTCTTCACATTTTACCAAACAGGTGGCTGGCATGATCAGCTACAGACAAAGGTACATTATGTTCAATAATAAACAACGTGAAGAAACACACTGACCAAATTGTACTTAGTCATTTTTCACATCGAAAAACTGCAGACCTGTACTAGACTTACTCTGCACCTCTGACATCAAAATGTTCTTGTGCTTCAATGAACTTTCGTAAATTTTAAAATCACTTCTTCCTCCATGTGCAATATTTATAACACATTTACTCACAGCACATTTTGCAAAATTTTCTCCTTTTTGAGAATGCACTGCTCAGTCTACACTGTATAACTGCAGAAAAACTTGCTTGTACAATCTGTTTTTACCGCCTCGTCCTGTCATTTGCTTGGATAACATAATTATAATATACCACAAACAAAACAAATATTCAGCGAATGTTTCAAACCTTAGCACGTTGACTGTAATATAGCCACGTTACTTCACTTCTCATTTTAGTACTGAGCGCCAATATTAATAACATTTTCTTGCTCTCGCTTATTACTAGATGCAAACCATAATTTTATAACTGAAATAACTGCAAAAAACTAAAACCTTTAGACAATTTCACAACAACAAAAAAACTTTGAGTTAAACACAAAAAATTTACCCTGCTGTTGAGCAGGGTTAGCCCAGAGTTGATAAGAGTTGAGAATTGAGTAAACCCGGGTCACTTTTCGAATGCACAGAGTACAATTTTTAACCCGATTGAGTAAACCAGGCGACTTTTCGTAAGCGCTTTTAAAAACGTGTTTTCCTATGGAAATCCTTACTAGTTTACTTCTTCAAAATCACATTCGTTCATCACTAGCATTATATAATTTATTTGCAGAATAATTCTGTAAAATCAACACTGGGCACGTTTCCTAAAACCAACAAACTGACTTTTGGTCGCTGTCTAAGCTAACCTCGAAATTCGCACGTTTCTGGCATTTTCCCGTCACTGTGACATCAGCGCACGGCGCACGAAGCATTTATGCTTTTCCCTTGTACAGGTTATGCGTGAGATTGGCCAGAAGTAGAATGACATAGTAGATGCACCGATGTGACTGTGCGAAGGGATCAGAACTATTTCGCTGTGCATATTTTGCAATGTGAAGGTAACGGAACACACACGGCAAAACAGAGTTATAATGGTGGTTTTCCAGGCGACGTATATTTCAAACATTATAATAACCATTTCAAAATACATAATTTCCAATAAACACTGACTTACTGTTCATAATTCCTATTTTCAACTACTGAAAACCTGTTCTGTTGCAATCCTTACTACACGTTTCTCTGTCATCGATACAAAATAATTAGTCAACTCAAAACTGCATAACGAAAACAAGCCTAGCAGCTTCATGACTAATAACATGGAAAATGGCAAATCAAGCCTTACATGTAGCAATTTATTTTACATGTCCCGCATCAAATAAATTTATCGATAATGCACACAGCGATAATCGATACTTTTGAAATGTCCCATTATCGAAGTATCGAATGTTGCATATCTAGTTTTTAGGTTAGAATTTTAGTTTTGTTTGTGAACATTATGTTCGAATTTCGGTACCGTTTTAGAACATTTGCTGATTTCTGTGAGTGTGGCCTTTTTTCATTAGGTTTAACTAAAATGAATACAAACTTAAAATATAAACATACATTTTTCGTGTATAATTTACAAAAATTCATGGAAATTTTGTTTTCCGTGCCAATCGGTATTTTTGCAGGTTTTCCTTAATTTTGTGTGGATTGGTGAAAATTTCGCGATAACAAAAATTTCTAGCCCCTAGTTAGGAGTATTTGCAAAAATTTTATGAAAATCATTACTCTTTCCTGAAGGCTGAGCTTTCAAGAAATTTTTAATTTTTTTACAGTTACATGAAAGTTCAAAACATATCTTCTGTTTTTGTTTCACGAGGTAAGACATTTGTTAAAAGTTGTACTTCATTGATGTTAATGCCAGCTCATCTAATGTACAGAAATTAGTTAAGAAGAGCAATGTATTGTTTGCCTCACCTTCTAGCGTGAGCTCCTCTTTCTTGACGAGAATACTTATAGGGTTGCGCATGAAGTGAGAGGACACCTCGAGCACATCGGAAGGCATTGTGGCAGACAGTAGGATTACCTGCAACATTTCCTCCTAGTTACAATCCTACAACACGGCTGCACACCTCTCAAAACAACAACACACACTCTTCATGACAATGTCAACACTTTCTTGACGAGAATACTTATAGGGTTGCGCATGAAGTGAGAGGACACCTCGAGCACATCGGAAGGCATTGTGGCAGACAGTAGGATTACCTGCAACATTTCCTCCTAGTTACAATCCTACAACACGGCTGCACACCTCTCAAAACAACAACACACACTCTTCATGACAATGTCAACACTTTTGAGAGCTCCACAATAGTTTCTACTTTCAGACCCTTGCTAGTGTATCCAGGGTGTCCACTGAAATTCAATGTTGGAATCCACTAAACGTTTCCCTTCCCTGTTTTCTAGGCAGAATATTTGGCAACCTATTGTTAGGAATACTGAAACCTCCCAAAACCATATTTCTCAACTGCTGACAGAACAAACACACTATCGCTTTCAGTGAAGGTGAATTAAATTACACTGCAACAAACCAAGCAAACAGTGCCACCTTTTTATCCCACCCATCAATATTTCCCTCACTTTTCCCTGTCACATGAAATTTTCTGTTTTCCCTGGCACCTTTCAGCATATCAAATTAAAAACTGCCATGTAGGGATGTGCAAATAGCGAGATTTTGATGTTTGAATATTTTCAAGTCTAACAGCTACCACTAAGCAATTTCAATTACATATAATATAAATAATTACCATTTCACTGATCACACCACATACCTCCATCTTCAAGAGCACTAGTCAACTTTGAATTCCAAGACCCCTGAAATAACGACCTCTTGAAATAACAACCCTTTCTTGGGAACCATGAAAGGTTACTATCTATAGTTTTCTGTATATCATTTTACAAGATGATTATTATTGAACTTCATAACCATTAATAAAAATTGCAAAATGCTGCAGTGCAGTGCCATTCGCTAATAAACCAAAACAGAATTTCAACAAGAGGTGGCGCACAGACAGATCTTATGCAGCCCAAGGCAAGAAGATTGAAGAATGCTATAATAGTGCGTAATCGGGTCGTATCATTTTATATAAATTTTTTATTGTTAATCAGACATTGTTATGAAAATGCAAAACTATTGATTTACATTTTGATAATTCAACATAATTTCTATATGTAACAAGACATACATCTGAGAGAAATGAATCAACTGAGAATACAATAATATTACATGTGGCCCAACACATATACCTGTTTTTAAAGAAAAATTCAGCTACTTACCAAATATTCTAACACTGTCTGCACATTACGCAAGTTACAAAATCAGCATATGACCACAAAAATTCTGATAATTGTTTAAACAAATTTCCAAACAAAAGCATTTCTACACAATACACATTTTTACACTAAAAACGACTAAACTACTCTTTCTGACTCTGCAAGTATTTAGAAGTTAACTCCTTACCCCCCTCAAAAAATCCGCAACATAACACTCATTACGGCAAACAGGTAAAGAACTGCTCTCTTCAAAACTGAAAAATTGTTCACATAGATGATATAAATTCTATTTTATTTTTCTTGACAACACTAAATATTCTTTGGCATTCTACATTGCTGTGTGGTACCAAAAGAATGGTTAACATTACTTTTGAAAGTCTGTCATACTTTAAGGTTCTGTCAGCACGTTTCATGTTTCCAATAAATGCGCACCCAGCATCAATTCTTTCCTGCTTTGAAATAACTTCTAACGAGTCTTCTGTCTGCAAAGCTGAAAGTTGTTTTTCTAGTTCATCTAGAGCCTTATCTCGTGATTCACTGCCATGCAACAAAGTAATTTACATCATGAAAGGGAGCAATCTGGGCTCTACAAAGAATGTCACTTTTCACGGGTAATTCATCAATAATAGTCGCAAGCCAATGCAAACAACCACCTCTCTGAAGGGGTCCCCACTGCTCAGTAACACTTGCTAAACTTCTACCTAGTGAGAGCCACCTTATGTACACATGTTTCAGTATTTTGTGCAATATTTCCTTTCTTTTAGCAGTCTTCTCCAAATAGTTATATGCCAATCATGCATCTAATTTTACAGAAAAACTAGTTGATGCCCTAAGTTAATCAGGTGACAAATTAATTCTGTAAACAATAATTCACCAATACTTTTTCCAGCAGAATCCCCATGTAGTGATAGAATGGAAAGCAGCATGGTGAGAATTGGCTCTTGAGATCAAAATAAGTCACTACTAAACAATACAATTTTGAACCTGTATCATGGCTACCATCAGTAGCAAGAGAAAATTGACTATTTTGTAAACATTTTACAACAGCAGATGTGACATCCATAGCCATCTCTTTTACAATAGCAGCCTTTTCGTACAACCACAGCTGTATTGTTCTGCAACATTAGATTTAGGAAACATTTTCCTAAATAGGGGAACCAGCATGATACGCCACACTGAAAGGTATGTTGTGTTAAAACCAAAATATTGTGAAAAAACATTCTGCTCTATTAAGATCACTTTTAATAGTGCTTCTGTTACAAAAATATAATCACAAATTTTTCCCTCAGCATTTCCAACTTTTAACATGATTTGCAATGTCACTTTTTCTACAACGACAAAAACTTATGTCACAGAGGCAAGCACACGTAACAAAATGCATGCTGTCTAGAACTGTGGATAACTAACAGCGGCGGTCAAGTTATTGCACCGCTCGGCTCTTGGCTGATGTCAACAATCCTCCCCCTGCTGGTCATCAGACAAATGTAGTGAACTGGGACATACTGCGCAACTCGGAATAAACTGAATTTCTACGACTAAATGTGGGCTACGATATGACACCAGCGGACGAGGTGTTCCGTGGTGTGAACGGGCGAAAGAATGTGAAATCCAAACGAGGCTTACTGTGCATACTGAGATCTCTAGAACATCACAGACTGGCAGGAAATGGTATGGACTATACTGGATATACATGTAATACAAATTTTTATGTAAATTTCGGAACTGTCAAATATGGACATATAATTTATAAAATAACTGAATAGGTTGATAAACTGTCTATTGGGACTGATTTTTAGATATTTAATTCATTGATTTCTTTGAGTGAATTATAAATTGTATTAATTGAAGCCATTAATTGTAAACAGTAAGCAATATATTTTTACTGTGAGATGTTGAGATATGAGAACTTTCTTTGTAGCTGTAAATAAAATTAAGAAATTACAATTAACTTATCTAATTAAGACCATCCCTTAACAAACTTTGTTTAGACCACTGAATTCCGAGAGAGAAATTATTACAATACTTTTCACCTTACTCAGATTTCAGAATGAATGGAAACTACCCAGAATACGCAAAACTGAATAGTACTTGGACATTTTGTTTTTGTGTAGTTTTTCACAGATCTTACAGCTATTATGAATGTGTACCAGACTATAAAGATGAACTCACACTGACGTATTTCAGGCAAATCATTATAAAGAAGTTTCTTCACACTTCAAATACTCCTAATAGACCTTCATTTATCCGAAAGCTCTTGTTATTTAAAGTGTTTGCATGGAAAATCACAAACTGTTGTGTTACAACACAGGCGCATGAATATAACAGTACAACTTCGTGCAAGTGTATTGCCGCTATTGTTAATGATTTGAATAACCACTGCTAACAGGTGCCTGTGACACCTAAAAGGTGTAAAACTGTAATTTCACATAAAATTTATGATTATTTTTGCTAGACAAGCAACGCGGTGAAACATCAAGGCAAACAGTTTACAAATACACACTAAAGAAAATTGATGCCTTGGCCATATCTAACTTCCAGACCGGCATTTGCTACTATCTAAATGATGGTATTACATAAAAAAATATTTTCAACATATAACTCTTCATGACCACGAATAGAATACAGTTCAAATCAATCAACTTTCACGGTATGTAATTAAAAAAACCCACAAATACTACAGCATGAAGTTCAAATATTTTTCACTATTTGATACACATTACTCGTGTGAAGAGACAATATCTTTCAAACACAGAAACGTAATTGTAGTCTATACATACCAACATTGGCATTTGTCCAGCTACATCTGTCTGTAGTGTCAGTTGTAATAACTGGATGCATCCTGGGTAAGTCGCTGATCGATGTGCTGCGCCCAGACCAACTCGGTTTTTGTCGAACAGTTACGGGCACCAGCACACTGTGAATCCTAACAGCTGCTGCATGTGCAATGTATTGCTTGCAGTATGGGCGCATGAAAAAAATCTCATGCACGTTCACGACCCAAAGAAAAAATCCCGGCATAATTCCCAGCACTCGAAAAAATCCACGGCTTTTCCCTGGTTAAGTGGCTACCCTGAATTATTGTCAAAATATGACATACATACGACACTTTCACAGAGACCAAAAGCCAAGAGCTTGGTCTCCATTTCATGAATTTTGGAATCCGCCCGAGATAAACATAGTAAGAAATGAAAGGTACCTGTAAAATTGTAAGGTGAGAAATTTCCTGTAAAAATTACAGGAAAATCTTAAGGGTTGACAGATCTGCCAAAGTATTTCCTGTCTATCCCATATCTGACAACAAACCGCGACAACTACTTTAAAAGCGGATAAACAGCTTGTAAACATACAATACGTACCCATTAATATGAATGTGTACAGTGTATGTGATAATATATAAATTGAAAGGTGATTTCAAGCAGCCGTGTTGTCTTTGTTCCTTGTGGGACAATCCTGCATCCATAAAGGCTGTTCACGATAAAAGGAGCACTTTCGAAACCAACTTTAGAAGTAAATCACTGCTCCTACCTGCATATATTTCAATGGTCGCACTACGTGACGTGCCCAGTAAAGTTGGTACTGTAGAGGTGCCAACCATTTATCAGAGCTTTGAGCAGTTAAAAAAAAAAAAAAAAAAAAAATTACAATTTCATTAGTCAACATTTTTCCAAATAAACAGGGTATATACAGGTTCAGCGAAGACCTAGCAAACCTGAAAAAGTAAGGGAGTTTCAAATCTGAAAATACTTACGAACCCTGATATATCTTTCACTACAAAAATTGCGTACACACCACAGTACAGCACTTAAAACATGGTAGATAAAATCAAGTGTACATAGTATGCTTTTCTACTCACCTATCCGACCATGGTCGCACAATGCAAGCATTACGTTATGTTCAACCAAATATGTAGTAAAAAGCACTTGGCCTTTGTCCTCGGATCTGTTACATCACTTGGAAATGAAATGTTATAGGCCTAGCCGTAACTTGCATCTTCAGAAAGACATTTTTTTTTTTTACTACCAACGTGCCATCTACAGTCATCCTTACCACCATGATGTACACTGAAATTACAACTGCAAAACTGCAAATATTAGATACAGATTTTCTGACTGTTCTTTGGTTTCGACATTTTTCAAACTTTAGAACACTGTATATTTCATTTGTAGGTTATGCTACACACGCGGTCGCGGATATTACCTCAGGGACCAACTACAACACAGATACTAACACAAATTAAACGGCAGAGTGCACAACTTTGCATGCAGCATTAAGCGTTTGGTTCGCTAACACTGCATATTTGGAAAACAATACTGTAAAACCAACACCGGCACAGAATGACAACGCGCACACGTACTCTATGGTGTACACAGCGACATATATTTACATACTTCATTGGCACACAGAATGATTGTGTTATCTATGGCGATATGACGTGAACAATTACGATGACAAAGTAAACAAATGCACAAATTTTTAAATAAAAGTTGAAAATATTAAATTCTGTAATATTTCTGCAACATTCGTAATTCCGGAGCAATGATATATAACTCGTATGAACTACGAAAAATTTGTAGTACTTGGCACCCCCGGTAAGGATGGAGAAAAAGTAGTTTCATATATGAATGTTGAATAAAAAGTGTTAGGTAACCATTTGTGAAATAATCATTTTTTCTGCTTTGTTTTTTTTTTTAAATGCAACAAAATGTAAAAGTGAGTAGATTTGTAAGATATTTACTTTTCTAATCATTTCACAGTTTAACTTGACCGATGAGACTCAGGGCAATGTTAATTTTACATAAGACGGAAGAATACACAAGAGTGCATACAAATAGATCGTAATCAGGGCTTCCAGAAATGCTCAGTCTACTGTGAACAGCCTATACCCCATGTGGCGTCACCTTGTATGTCTTACACTTAACTGTACACAGTAAATTTCTTATGTCCGGTAATTTTCAGGAGATAAACAATAGTTGCCATGTCTTCTAAATCAGCTCTCTTACTCTTCCATAAATGCTACATTGAAAATAAATGTGGGTGAATGATAGTTTCATTAATAATTTTGGTTTTCACATGTTTCTAAACAAGTTATTCAATGTCATACCAATGTAAACAACACTCACTACGAACTAATGACCACTGATATACTGCTGCATCAAATGCCAAAATTTCATCGGAACGACCACGAATAATATTGAATCCTCCAAAGACACTGCTTAGAATTGGGAAGGCAATATTACATACAGTTTGACCAAGTATATAATGACTACAAAACGTGGGGTGCGGCTTACAGATAAGATATTGGCGTAACATTTTTTTTAAATTCCCCCCACCAAACATGTTTAGAAATTTGTCAACATACTGTACATTTTAATGTTTTAACTCTTAATGGAAGGAAGGGAATTGGAAGGGAATGAATCTTAAAGTTTTCTGTCACAAATGTTTTGCAGGGGAGAAATTAAGTCGGAATTTATTGCCATGCTTGTACGCAATTGTGACAAAGTCAGTGTTGCATATACTTGAAATATTAATTATCCCTAATTTTCCATCAAAAACTTCAGGTACGGCTTATACACACCAAAATAAGGTATATATAAAACAAGCTGATAAAATGGACAATGTATATTTATCAGTACATTTGCAATCCTAGTACTAATACAGTCTCATTGAAAAAGAAAGGTACTATTTCATAACTTTATCGAGACAAAACCATTTAACGAAGTTAGTTAATTCTTGGAACAAATTTGAGTGGAAACACAAAAGTATCTTTGTAAGCGGCGGAAGGGGACAATTGCACACCAACCTTGAGATTTCGGCAGGGACAAGCATACCATTTGGTACCGCCCGACCCCTCGTGTGAGATGTTGACATGCAGCAAAAAGCAGTGCATTCTGTGGTTCGCAGAGTTAAGTCTGTAGCGAGTGCCACGTAATTTTAGATGGCAGTATCTGGGACAAAGTTGACATGTGCCCAAAGGAAGTGAGATCAAACAAAAATTATTTATTGGGGCTAGTTACATCAATAATTTTTAGACACTTGGGCTAGAAAGTTACACTAATGTTTGAGATAGGAAGATGATGTCAATCACTTTCACATATTAAACTCATGATGCCCGAATCACGATGTACATAGGGTGCCTTAGCGAATTACTGGTCTGAGGTGCACAAAGTCTAGAACCATTTTATGGCTGGCCCTCAATCACACTTTTACCTGGTGGTATGCCGGTCTTCTGCTGATGTAGCTTCGGCTGGAGACTCTTTCCATGGTGTGGCGAGGGCTGTTGGGTGCCTCGGATGCTTGCAGATGAAGATGCAGACTGCTGGAGGTTGATGTAAGTGATCATAGAACCAAGGGTTTGTGATCCCTAGTGGAGGTTCTTTGCCCCTTAGGCATCTACCACAGGGTGAGGGGTGCTTTTGATCTCGGGACGGAAATAAACGAGTCTGCAGTTCTGAGGGGTAATGACCCTCAATAGGACGGGCGGTATGAACTTGGCCCTGCTCGGTGGACTTAGGGCTTCAAGGCAAGCTAGTTTCAGAGGGCGCAAGCTGGCTTCTTAACTTTGTCTACCTCCACTCTGAGAGTACGACATGGGAAATGAAGGGTGCAACTTTTGCCTTGCGAAAGTACAGCCATAAAGTGTACTTGTAAGTAACTCATTGTTTCCCAAGCAGGAATAGTACATTTCGCACCTTTCACCCAGTCCCTCGAGGTGGTGTTCAAGCTGCTTGAAAGGAATAACCAGGTGTGGTATCCACAGGGGGTCGATCAATTCAGGCTAATTCCAGCTCCCTTCCAACCCCATAAAGAGCAGTGGCAGAGTATCGAATAGCTTAGTTTGTCTGATTCACCTGGTGGTGGAGTTGCTAGTGATATAGGCTATATGGAATTCTACCAGTTGGCAGAGCTTGGGTGGCCACTTAATGTGTGTGTACTTGGCTTAGTGCGTTGGTGGTCTACCAGCTTTACTTTAGTGGGCTGAAACTACAACAGTGACACACAAGAAATTAACATACAGAGAATAGTTAGAAATCACATGTAAATTGAGTAAGTAATGACACTGTGGCCTTGTACCACCTCCTAGTCTTACTTGTTTTAACATGTAGGTTCTTAACCTGTGCAATTCCAGGTGACTGTGACTAATCTGATAGGGAATTATGTGATTGATACTGAACTTTCTCCTAACTGATCATCTGCTGTTCTGAAGGAACAGCAAAGGGGGACAGCTACCAGAGAGATAGGGTCAACAACTGTTTGGTGGGCAAGGTTGGTCCTGAAGAGACCATCGCGACCTTTACCACTTCTGAAGTCTATATCAAAAGGTGGTAGGGAAGGGGCAGAAGTCTTCCAGAAGCTATTGAGACTACAACACATGCAGAAGGCTTCTGGTTGGGATGCCTTCACTGATAGTCTGATTCCCGCCCAAGAAGAGCGGTGGAATGTACAGGCGTACCAGCGAGCATAAACCACCGGTGGCTTCCTCCAACCCTGTGCCAGCAGTGGAGGAGCAGAGACTGTCTTTTGCTGATTGCGCCAACCCTTTTATACTAATCTCATACAGGGTTGTCAGAACACTGGTGTGGAGGGGCAAGCCTAGGTTGCAGGAGTCCAAAATTCAGTAGTGCTGATGCAGCACCATTACCCCTTCTCTCAGCCACAGGGTGAAAGTAGAATGGGGCTGCCCTCTCTCGGCTTGCCATCATGGACTTTGTTGGAGGGAGCGGTGGCACAGTAAGGCAGTACAATCTGGTGTCCGGGGTGTTGGCGTTTTTTGGAGAATCTTGGGAAACCGTACAAGCTTGCACTTGCATGTCTGATCGCACCCAACATTGCACCGATGTATCCTGTAGGTACGTGTCCGCCTCCTCAGTACTTCGTGGTATAACTTGCCCAAAGAGTTGAACATTGCATCCAAGATGGGATGAAGTAGTGTGTAGAATGCACATCAAAGATGCAGAAATGTGTCACGCGTCAACATGTACCAGAACGGAGGGCTATATGTAGCTGGATTAAAGGTTTCTGCAAAAACGGTAAAGTACAGAAAAAAACAATCAACAGGACAACCAAAAAAACCCTAAGAAAAGGTGGAACATATTAGGCTATCTTGTGTGGCAAGCCCTAAAAAGTAAATTGCACACCGCAGTTTGGAGCTTGGAATTCCAAAGACTACCATACAATATGTTCTCCAGAAACGTCCGAGATGGCATGCCTATGAAATTCAACTGAGGCATGAAATTAAGCCAGAAGATTGGCAGAAACGTTTTGCATTCATTGGTTTCATGTTGAACGAAAAGGACACAGAAAGAAGCCCGTATCTTACCCATCAAGACCTTTTCTTTTGGGAATATGTCAAGAACATTGTCTACGCTGTGAATATTTGACATCTGTACAATTTGCAGCAGAGAATTACTGTTGTCATTAAGACAATTATGCAGACAATGCTCCAGAATACGTGGATGGAGGTCAACTATGCCCTGGAAATACACATAGCTACAAATGGAGAGTGCACAGTAACATTTTAAGGTCAACGCATTGCACATTCTGGGCATCTATATAGCGCAATCGACTTGCGACTGCATCCCATCTTGGAACGCACTTATTCCTTATGGAATAGTCCGCAACCACCCGCGGGAGATGAATAGAAGACAGGAAACGTGTCTACTCGAGCACCTTGGGAACGAGCCCCCTTATTAAGTCTCGAAATGGGCTTCTCCCAACGAAACGATTCACGCGTGTCAATTGTGTCGCCCCTCCACTCCAGTTCAATTTGGTCACTACACCAGGACGGCAGGGTGCTTTCCCAATCCTGCCACTGGATAACTTAGTGCCACTCACCGGAACTCTCTTAGCCTCCGATATACACAGGCTGGCCAGATCACATCACCACCTTACAGCCCTCGCCGCAGAGATAAAAGAGGTAGAAGGATCTGGCCTCAGGGTAGTCTGTTATACAAACCACCGCTGTAAGAGGCCACTGGAAGATGTCAACCTACAAGGGTAAGCATTAGCCTACCTGTCTACCGCTTAAGGACCACAAGACTTGTCACACAAGAGTGCTAGCTGCTAGAATATTTAGCGCCGCATCAGCAAAGTCAAGCAGTTATAGAGGGTCCTTGACTTCAGACGTCCACAGCAGCTCTGGATATCCCGCCAGCAGTTCCAGAAGGTCTTCCACCTCTTCTGAGATTGCCCAGCTCCATAGGCCTTCCGGACACCGACGCACCAAAGGATCTTCCAACGCCGTCAACCATTGCTTCAACCTTCTTTTTGGTAACCTCACCATCAACGATGTCTCTCTGGTAAACACCATCCAAACACCCTAACGGCCACCACACTTCAGCACCCTTCTCAAGAATATTTAACTCAGGGTTTCTGGCCACTAGGCCATTCGCGCAGAGGTCACCGAATGTGAAGTCTCTGCGGTAAGCTGGATGCCTGCCACGACGCCACCAACATCCAGAGGTATCACGATGTCCCTACCGGTTGCGTCGAACATCTTGGACTGTAATACACAAAAGTTTGTTGATATGAGAACTGGAGGGCACTACCAAACACCATTTCTCCCGAACAATTGCAAACAACTGACTGTCTAATTATACTAGTTCCTGGAAGCACGAGCGTGCCACTGGTGGCAATGGGGGAAGTTCAAAATCTGTAAACAGTATTATTTACAAAAACATCTGTACACACAGTACCAAACACCACAGCCCACCTTGAAATATTCATTTCAACCCTTAAAGGGCAGTTGGTACAGTTTAACGGCGGGGCATTTAATGGTTCCATCCAATGTGCGGACAGAGGCTACTTTAGGCACTTTATCACAACCAGGGTGTAACTTAAAGATGCATCCTAAGCGCCACTGCAGCGGAGGAAGCCCCTGTCCTCTTTTACTAATACAGGCTGCTAAGTGTGAAGAGGTTGATTTTCTTCCTGCCAATTTGGACGCTGCAGTAAGGTATAAAGATAGTCCTGATGCCAGCGCTTCCAGAAAAATTGCTGAAGCTTCTCCACGCGCTGCCAGCACTGTAAACGATTCAGCTGGACGTCTTCCAGGTTTGGCTCTGAAACTGTGACAAGTGGCTAGAGTCAAAAAATTACCAGGAGTAAGCGCAGACAAGTCATTCGGGTTCAAGCTCAGTGGACAAAGAGGCCTGGAGTTGAGGATGACTTCGATCTGCACTACAACAGAATTCAGTTCCTCGTAAGTGAGAATTTGCTCTCCAATAACACACCCCATGTGGGACATGACAGACTTAACTCTGGCTTGCCATAATTTAGAGAAGTGAGGTGCTGCAGGGGGATTAAAATGCCAAGTTATCCCAAGGAGCTTGCCATGGCCTGTTGGTGGTTGGGAGAAGCAAGCAGCTGTCACAGCTCATTCGGTTATTTGCCCCCACAAAGTTGGTTCCAGAGTCACTATATAGGTCAGATGACCTACCATGACGGGTAAGAAAGCATTTGTATGCACCTAGAAATACATTGGTAAAAAGGTCAGATGGCAACTCAAGGTGCACTGCTTTTGTTACACAATGAACAAATATGCAAAGATAACACTGGACAATGAACTTGGGCCAGCTAATAGTGAACGGACCAGCATAGTCCATACTGGCATTTGCAAAGGGCTTCACCTGCTGAATCCTCATGGCAGGCAGGTCTCCCATTAATGGTGACGAACAGGCAGGTCTTGTCTTAAAGCACTTGAGGCAGTAACGAAGACAGCGACGAATGGCACACCTGTCTGTAAGTATCCAAAATTGTGTCCCGATGATACTTTGAAGAGTTTGAACACCTGGATGCTCATTCACTTCATGATAATGACATTACTAGGGGCATGCAAAATTCGCATTTGCGATAAAACTAAATTATGTGAATTTTTATGTTTTAAAATGAATAAAACAAATTTGTTAACTTTCGCGAAAATACTACACAAATGTTGAAAAAATACCTTCTTAACCACAAATAATGACGTACTGGTTTCATCAAAAGTTTTCATTATATGTATTCTCAAATGTGAGAGTATTAATTAAATAAGTGAATGTACACTCACTTGTTGAACCTCATATTGTTGGCACGTAACAAAAAACAAACATGCCATTACATCATTGATATTGTTCCCCGCTTGCCACTGCACGGCACATGCTGCCATTAGTAAGTAACTGCTCGAGATTTTCCATTCTTTCGACTATTGATAGTATAGCTGCAGTCTATTGCTGGTTAGTCACATTGTAACATAGCGTGTCCGCAACGAACTACAAATAAATATTTTGTAAGCTTCTACCATTGCCACTGGAATAAAGAAAAAGAAGAGAAGTGCACTTTACCGTAATTCATATAACCCAGCTACTCAACCTTGAGGAGCTTCTCTTTGCCAAATAATTTTCATGCTAGAATTGATGTAATATTCTGCAAATGCGGTGGTTTGGTGACTGTGGTTGCAATGTGTCTACAAATGCAGTGTAAACAGTTAGTATAGAAGTTTGCAGTTTAGGTTGTGCAGTTGGTTACAAAGCTCATTTACAATAAATATTTTTTTCCTATGATCGTTGACGCGAGTATGTGGACATATTTTGTTAATGCATCTTTGAATTTTGTATTGCAGTAGTATGGTAACCTGATACTGCGTGTGGTGTGTACGTTACAGTTAGTTTTGGATTAATATTTGGACACTTTGAATGTAATTTTCTTTTTAAAATGCACAAATCCACTGTTACTGCAATGTGTAGCCAAATTCGCAAAACATGGCTTGTATGCAAGTGGTGATAAAACTATATTTTGCAAATTTTGCAATGTTTCTGTAACTTGTGTTTAAAGCATGTTGACAATGAAAAGCACAAAAATCGATCAGTCAAAAATGTTTCTAGCCAAAGTCTCGAACTACATTCATTATCGGCATCTTTTAGCAATATGAAGAGAAAGAAAGAAGGCAAGATTCATTTTCATTAAGGACACAACAGAAACCTTTGTAAAAACAAACACTCCCTTGGAAAAACTTTATGATCCTAACATAAATTCCAAAGTTTACGTTTTTGTATTTGAAGATTTATGTTGAGATGAATGAATGTATTGATTGATGTAATGTGAGATTGTTTCTTGTTTCGAATTTACAGTTTATCTCATCTTATAAAGAGGTACTGTCATTTTCATGTAGTTTTGTTTGTATTTTGAAAATAAACCCTTTTCACTTGAAAATTTATGCCACGACCAGTGAATTTACAGATTAATGAAATAAGTAAATTTTGTTTCGGTTTCAAATTTCCAGTTTATAGTCTCCCTCTCTCATTTTATTAACAGCCACTTTAATTTTCACGTGGTTTCTTGTGTGTACACAGTTAACTGCAACAAAAAATAACACCCCTTTCATAAAAAATAAACGCCCAAAGTGCATGCCCCTACTGATTACTAAGTATGTAAAACAGTGAAATTTGGCAAGTAAAGCCGGGTGCTTTTGCTCAAATGGTAAGTTTGAATGAGGCAGCCTACCGTCCACCCTGACCACTCCACAGGGATCAATAAATGGAACCAATTTCTGGATCTGAGATGATACAGGCTGCTTCTTTAGAGAATTAATATCAGCTTCAAAGCAAGAAGCTTGGACAAACCTCAGCCAAATGTTCAAGCCTTTGTCTAGTTCATGGGGTAGTAAGGCATCAGTAGCCTTGTTTTGTGGCACTCGACAATTGCGAATAAATAGAATATGCTGTTATGGGGATAAGCTTATTCAACTTGCTGCACCTTTCAAGCAATAACTCCAAGGGCTGGTGTCTACAAAGTTGCCGAATGAGAGAGTTTTCTGTTCAGGAATGATGGAGGCTGATGCCGAGGGCTCTTCTGTGGACATAGAGCAGGACCAATGATCACTTGTTACCTTCAACCACCATGGTCCAGTCCACCAAAAATGACGCTGAAGCTGTGCGGGCGTCAAACCCCGTGAGGCGCAGTCAGCAGGATTTTCCTCTGATTGGACATGATGCCACCATTCAGTTGATGTGTAATCTTGAATTTCACTGACTCGGTTGGCCATAAAGGCCTTCCAGAGGTGAGGTGGTGGTGAAATCCAAGATAAAACTACCATAGAATCTGTCCAGGCATAAGTGGCCTCAGTGTGGAGCCTCGAATCATAGTTGAGACGGAGAAGCCGAGTAGCAAAAGAGCTGCACAGAGTTCTAGGCGAGGTAGCAACACCTTCTTCATAGGCGCAACCTTAGATTTGGCAACCAACAGGTGAACAATTGCTGGACCCTGCCGAGGTTTCACACAAAGGTATACAACAGCAGCATAATCAATTTCAGAACTGTCAGCTAAGCCATGAACTTGATATGTGCACTTTTGCAGATTCACTAGTGGACGGGCCACAGCGATGAACGACAATAATGACAGTTCAGATCTAACATGGTCCCACTTTTCACACACTTCCAGGGGTAGTTCAGTATCCCAGTCCACACCTTTTCAGCCACAGCAGCTGAATCAAGTGTTTGCCAAACAAAGTCAAGGGAGCTAGCCAACCAAGTTGGTCAAACACTCGAGCTAAGTTTTGTAGACGGATTGGAGTTGGGATGGATTACGTAAGAAAACGAGTCAGTGGAAGGGTTCCATTGCAGGCCTAGGACTTTAATAACCAACTCGTGGCCAAGATAAAATGAGTAAAATGATGGTGGGAGCCAATCCAACAAGGCTGCATGATTGCTCAAACTTTCTCAATTGAAATCCACCCACCTTCAGTAATGCTATGAGCTCCTGCTGTCAATTGACTGCAGCCTCAACACTGCAAGCTCCAGTGGCTACATCAACTGCATACATGTCTGACAATAAAATCTTCGCTGCAACAGGAAATCTGTTCTTCTCATACTCTGCGAGTTGATGGAGAGTGTGTATGACGAGATATGGTGAAGATGACACCCCATAAGTAACTGTGTTCAGCGATGGGTTCATCATCCGAGGACCTCAACACAATCCCCTGATAATCTCTGTCGCTGGGATGAATGGATATCTGCAGATACATTTGTTTAATATCTGCAGTGAACACAATAGGGTACATACGAAACTGAAGCAACACATCAACAATGTTGCTATGGAGTTTTGGCCCTATAAGAAGTACGTCATTGAGCGATTGGCTATTTTGCCGATGCGTTGAACACCACTCGCAACTTAGTGGTGGTGCTATCAGGCTTTACAACAAAGTAGTGAGGAATGTAGTAGGCCTCACTTACAGAGATTTCTTCCTCTGGAATCCTTTTCATGTGTCCAGATGATGGTGGTCTTCCATAAAATTTGCATACTGGGCTTTTACTGAAGGTTTCCGTTTCAGTTGTCTCTCGAGACGATGAAGCTTATGTATTGCTTGGAGCTTAGATTCCCCTAACTGTGGTCTTGGTTGACAAAAGGGCAAAGCAACACTGTAGCACACTGTTTGGTCTCTTGTAGGAGCTGTTACGAACATCTCTTCAAAGAGTGCTTCCTGAGGAGAACAATTTATTTTCTGAAGAACTACTACTAATTCCCAGAACTTTTTGACAACATATTCAAGCGATGTGGATGATGTAAACAACGAAATACAACATGATTTTATTGGTTGCGATGGAACAGCAGTTTTAACCCTTCCCACTAGGATCCATCAAAACACAGCCTCCAATGCGGTGGGTATTTTCCTTGCTTCCATCCCTTTTGTGGCCAGTCATCAAGTGCGGAAACAACTTGGCACCTATCACCAAGTTGACTGGGCCTGGACGGGCCAACGTAGGATCTGCGAGTTTCAGGTGCGTTACAGCATCACAAATGCTAGAGGGTAGCTGAGCGTTAGGGAGATCACTTGAAATGTGGGATAGAACAAAGGCATCCAGACTGAATGATGGTGAGGTTTGTCCTAAAGGACTGATTAAGCAAGTCATCATTGACTTGGAAACACTGACTGGCACATTGGATAATCCATGGATCAGAAGCTGAATCATCTGTCGGGGCAGTCCCAATCACTGTAGGCAGGCCTCGGTTATGAAACTAGCCTGACTAGCTGAGTCTAGAAGGGCATGTACTTGTTGGGGAGCTCCAAATGCTTCCTGGATTCCTACTAGAGCAGTAGACAGCAAAACAGTGGCAATAGCTGTCATGGTGGTATGAGCTGCAAGTGTGGACACAATTTTAGTGTATGTTCTTCTGTTGTGATATCCGAGGGGTCATCTATTTCAGGGGCCAATGCAGCCTGTGATTCAGCAAAGTGTAACAATGTGTAATGCCTAACACCACAGTGTCGACACGTGAATTTTGAGTTACAGTTTCTAGTTCAATGTGATGATCTGAGGCAGTTCAAACACTAATTCAACATTTCGGTAAGAGCATAACATTCCTTTGGGCGTATACTCCGCAACTGGGAGCACTGGGAAGGAATGTGGTCGGCCTTACATAGGGTACAATTAGCAGTAGCTGTTTGTGTCCTGTTCACCATGGAAGTAGTTTCACTGTACAAATTATGTTTGCTAGATTTGGACACAATTGAAGTCTTTGACATAGAGGTCTTGACATGGTACAAACCGACTGCTTCGGCTGATTGACACTGCTTTTCTACGAACTCTATGAATTCTGTCAGCTTTGGCAGTGATGAATCTCTTACTGTCAGTGAAGGTAAGGTTCCAGTTTCTTCTCCATCAAGTGAAGCAATGACAAGTCCCAGTGATCCACAGGAATTTTCAATGCTCGCAGAGCACCCATATTTTCGGCTAGCGCAGTTAGCAGTGCACGCATAGAGCTCAAAGAGTCAGATGATACCACTGGCACTTAAGTAATGCTTCAATGTGGTGTGAGGTTGTGTCATTGTCATATCTCCTCACTAAAATCTCCCATCCATGCAATAGTGTAGTTTTCCTCAGAGTGGTAGGGACTGGATTAACGACAATGGCTCTGCAGTTAAACACGACTTCAGGCACATGAAACGATCCACCTGAGGTAAGTTATCATTGGTGGCTTCCATGGACTAGAACAGGCTTGCTAAGTTCGACCATGACTTCGGGTCACCATTGAAACTGGAAAGCTGAATAGTGGGTAACTTGACATGTGATGTGTTTGAATGTGACTGGGTGGCTCCTTTGTCATTCCTACCACTGCTTGCTATGACACGGTTATGTATGGCCATTACAACGTAATACTCATCGTCAAACTTGATAAGCCGTTGGGCACGAGACTGGGCGTCGAACTCCTACTGCCTTTGAACGTAACTTCCAGTGCGACGTGGTCATCATCAAAACAGTTCCGAATTTGAGCTAAGTCCCGGCAATCAGAAAGGAATAGGCGTGCGTCAGTACTGTCACATTGCACAGAAGCTGACAATGTAAATGCACTGTGTAGTCGATTTTCCGCTCTTTCGAAACGTCTCTGAAGTGCCGGGTGTTTTATCAGCCATGTTCAACACTATTCCATACTATTAAGGCCAAAAGCAACAGATGCGTGAAGCTTGCATACGCTGATAATCCCGGTTGTAATAGTGAATAACTAACAGTAATTTTAGCACAGTGCTTATCACTACCAAAATTGCACCGCACGAACAAATGCACAAAACAGCGACGCGGTAGATAATCAACTATGTTGGAACAATATCCGGCGCAGTTGGACTAATAAATGTTGTTTACATCGTAAATTCAAGTGCCAAGGTTAACTTCAGTCAAACCGCATAAGTGTGTGTGTATTGCTGCATCTGTACAAATACGAACAGCGGCCTATATATAATAACATTTTGTTTTTCATTGAAGTCACAAAAATTATATGTTATTTCCATATGAGCAATGTTTTCCACTGCTCAATCAATACAATAGGCAACTCAAAAAGGAAACACTCTTGAGAACATCAAAACCACGCTCTCTCACGAAATACGTCACCCTGACTACAGGCAGGCCAGTACTGATAACCATAACACGTCAAGATCACCTAAAGTGATGTCTCAACAGTCGATCAGCTTCCAAAGATGCCTGCCATCATGCCATACTGCAAACACAAGACCTGATCCCGAAACCACCCAGATTGGTTTTCAAAAGGCCACTTAACCTCCACAACAAACTGGTTCGTCCTAAGCTGCAGCCCACCACAAATGCCAATCAAACTATCACTCCCAAAGGATCGCAACCCTGCAATAGCTCTCGCTGTGGCACCTGTACCATTCCCAAACCCTCAACTTCTTTCAGCAGCAGACTCACTAACCACACATACCCCATCCAAGGCAATTACAACTGTGCAACACAAAATATGATTTATAAGCCACAGTGCCAACACTGTAATGCAGAATATACCGGCCTCACCACCAACACACTCAGGCAAAGAATGAATGGTCACAGAGAAGACACCAAACAGGCCATAGCTGGCAACATCAATAACCTAAAAGACAAACCAGTTACAGATAATGCAGCAACACACAACATAGATTTTGATTCCTGCTACAGTACCAGAGTTGAGAGAGCCTTACCACCTTCAAGCAATAGTTCAGAACTCAATTTATAACTAAATCCAGGCAGCTAGCAGGCCTCAACATAAGATAATCACAGCTTCTTACTATACCTGCTATTTTTCAATTTTTCAATTTTCATGCCCCACCCTAGTTTGCCACCTGGCCGCTTGCTTTAGTACTAACAGCGCCCTTCCACCATACTGCAGTGTCCAACTCGCAGTCTGATGAAGCTGCCTTAACCAGCGAAACGTCAATCGCGCAACCACGTAAAAAAACTTTGTCCTACTTTGTGTGTGTGCCAATCAGAAATTACTAGATTGTAAGTACTTGGATTCCTGTCCTTTATATATTTGCAGAAATTGTTTGGGTGAAATTATTTATGGAAGTTACCACCATTTCATAGTACGGAATATACATTTGGACATTTTTGTTCCGTGATATTCAGGAAACATGGTTTTTATACTAATATTAGAACATCCACGTAAATTAAAATAGCAAACCATTGGGCAATTTTAATATTAACAAATATTTTTGTACTATCGTTCAGTATAACACGATTCCATATAGACATTTAAAGTGATTAAATTACGTAAATACCTTGCAAACCTGCAAATACCATGTATAAATTTGGAGAGTTGCTAGCTTTCCAAGAGGTCCAGTCGTTTGTCATAACGGACGGAAAGCTTAGTTTAAAGCGAAACAAACAAAACTGATTTCTAGAAAGAGAAATTGTGAGTTTTTTTAAGTGTATTTTGGTGCTAACCTATAGCACATTTAGCTAATTAATGTTTATCTCATGAATTAACCTGCATTTTTATAGTCCGCAACATGACAGACTTTTTGCTAACTTTTAGTAGTGTAATAAAATTTCTTCACTTAATTTCAACAATGTGCAAAGTGACGGTGTTGTACATAATAACTTTGCTTGCACATGCCACCCATGTCTCAGTGTCCCAGCTCACAGCCGCCATTGTGGCGACAGGAAGCGGCATGACCTTGGGCGACCTTACAACCGCTGTGCGCATTGAGCATCACCACCCTCCCTGCTCTAAAACTTACATGTGACACGTCTATCTTCGATAGTGATTGAATTTGATATATATATATTTTTTTAACGAGTTATATTATCACATATTTTTTTATGTTGTGCTCTTAAAGTTAATTAAAAAAAAAAAAAAAAATGTATATCTGGGCAGACTTTCTTAAAACGACTATGTGTTTTACAAAACAATTACAAATTATGTACATACACGTTGGAAATTACTGAAACTTGCTAAATATTGTATATACAGATCTGTATCATATCTCTCACGTTAACCCATCAGCGGTTATCACCACCAATCTACTGTATTTACTGTCCATAACACACAGGACTAGATGCAACCGGCATCCATACTAACAAAACCAACACACCTGACCAGTTGTGCCAACATACGCATATCAATAACCTAACATATTCATACACAACAGTATCATAGGTATGTGATAACTCACCTGCACTTCCGGACAGAGAGTCCTGAAGACTTCGTGTATCTGATCCTTGAAACCACGAGACAACATCTCATCAGCTTCATCCAGTACGAACAGCTTTATATTGTCCGTCCCTGCAGGCAGCAGAGCACACACACAGTAAAACCTCTATACGAATAGACAACATTATTCTGTTTTTTTTTTTAAAGGGATTTATTTATAATATAAATTGAATTAAAATCAACATGACAAACATAACATTTACAGGAATAAGCAACTTAAAGAATATCTAAAAAACAATACAGGTATTAATTTATTTACAGCTATGCATATATTTGGACAAGTAGTGTGTTCGTCACAAATTTGTTTTAATCACATTCATTATAAAAAATAGACAATGCAAAAGTACCACCCTGTGAGTACTTGTGCATTCTGTCTACTTTTATATTGTAATAAGTAGCCCAGTGGCCTATTTATTCCCACCATGTCTTACTGTTTTATCACAGTCATAGACAAATAATAATACACACAGAAATAAAACAGTTTACTTTATTAACCTTCATTTACAGGATATAAAACATAATTTATTTTCGCAGAAATAATCTGGAATTTGTGATTAAATTACAACTTTTCTCAATAAGCATGCAAAATGAAGAAATTACTGCATAGCCAAATGCAGATACTTTTTATGCAGAATCCAGTTAAGGTTAGCTGTATAGATTGTTGTCATACACAGAAAACATAGTCGTAAAGAATGTATAGGGCGACTAGACAAAAACTAAATCCCCCGATATGTTTTTACACATTTTCCCCATTACCATCACATTTTCTCCCAGACTTACACCAATTAAATTAATCTTTCGTAAGTTTTACTAAATTAAAGATTCAGAGGCGACTATTCATCGATTCTCAAGGGTCTGACAAATTTCAAAACACATGGACTTTCAGTTAATGTGGTCTTGCAATCCACATGGTTTCAATACATAGAGGATTTACTGTATTCACAAACTACAAGATTAAAAGGTTTTCATAAATTTATACTGATGCGTGTAGATTAGGTTGACTTAGCACGATAGTAGAGGATTTTGTCCGCTATACCAAAAGTGGGGTAAATTGGTTTAGAAAGTTGGCTTGAGGTGTTGGCGATTGAAGAACAGTCGCCCTGGTTACTGCCAGAGATGCTGTTCGGGATTACAACTGAAGCACGCGCAACTGCTTGTTGACCGAGTTCGGCGGCACAGTTCCATTCCACCGGCCTTACCTGTGTAGGATGGGATAATGCGACCTATGGCTTGAAGTTGGGTGAGCCAGGAATGGTTCATTAAGTTTTCTACCACTCCTCTTCTTGGGAGGCACAGGGCAAACAGTTTGACAGCCTACGTGATGCACTTAGACAGGCAGGTTTGACGGTGTAACCCAACAGTCACTTGCCGGCACAAGATTGATAAGAGTCCTCCCCACTCATCCCCCACAGTCTGCGGGCTGATCAGGGACGTAGAGTAGTGGGGGCAGCCATGCCTCTCCTGGTTGTGAGTTTGCACTAGGATGAACAACAAAACTTCAGGCTACGGTCACAGTGCACTGGCTTAATGTGGGTGGAGAGAAGCAAACTGAGTCCGTCGTGCCTCCCGGTGTGAAGGTGCGTGTAGTGGTTGTGGCGTCGCTGTTTATCACCCATGAGCACTGACTTAATGCTGAAGTGTGGCTGGGAAGAAACAGGTAGCCGTCTAATATGTAGGTCTTCTGATGTGCAGACACCTGAAAGGAATCCAGTCAGGCTAACTCAATTTAAACAAATCCCCCGGTGTCTGTCAGTAGTGCACAGTGTATTCTGTCTCCAACTGTTAATACAAACAAACACCTCGGAAATCAAAAACAGAGGTAGAGAACAGAGAACAATGCCTGTTTATTGAAGGTTCAATAAATACGTGATGCATGCTACCTCCTACCAAGTCGTGGAGAGCTGAAGGTAACTGCGGTTCCAGGTGTAGGCGAGCTGTAAGTAAAATATGTCTAGAGGAGACAAAAGTGAAATTAAATATACGAGTGTTCAATCATCGCCAAGTTGACTGGTCGTCGACGTAAGTAGTAAGTAGCTGCTGGGGCGTACCTGAAAGTAACAAGATTCTCCAATGATCCAGAGCACTGGCGTAGTTTTGTGGGAGGTCGCTAGAGATGCCAAAAAATGACTAGAGCTCGGCAAGGTCCGTACTCTAAGCATGGGGGGGGGGGGGGGGGGGGGCTGCCGGGTTGCATATCATCCAGGTGAGAAGGATTAAAGTTCCTGTTGCCTGTAGGGTAGGCACCGTGTCATCCACACCTGTAGTGGTGGAAGAGGTACTCCAGCTGATGAGTCGTAATCGTATTAGATTAGATGTATAAGTGGCACGCGTTAATTTTCCACTCTCCCCGGTTCCGATGAAGACTCATCATGGAAAAGGTGATGGAGAAAGGTCTAGGCCCCTTCTCTGGGGAAGGTCTAGAAGGTCTGGGTAGACACGTTGGTAGATGTGCTGAGGCAGGTAGCAGTAAAATTTTTTTTCCGTAGATAGATAGGCGGGACCCTTAATGTTGAGGTGCTTGAGCACTGTAGTGGAGCGTGTTCACTTCTAGCTGGCCGGTGACGTGAAATGTGAGACAAGGAGTGGTGTGGCTGACGCCCTGGTTATCAGGCTTTGCTGATGCGGCGAAAGTGTGTATTCTCTCGCGTGCAAAGATTACTGGGTTAGGAAGCCATGTGTGTTCGGTGTCCCATCGGTATACATTTTATGTGTGTGCCATTGACAAAAAACCAGTAGAGCGCTGGTGGATATTTCAAGGGAATCTTATATAGAATCATAAAGAAAAATTATTTAAAACAATGGCACGTCAAAATGAGGGTATTACAGTAAGGATAATTATATGTACAAGCCTTACTCACGGAAGGTGGAGAAACACCATTATCATCCTGCAGTGAGTGCAGTGAGTTCAGGAGATAATATATATATATATATATATATATATATATATATATATATATATATATATATCCAAGGAACCTTTCGTCAGCAAGCTAAATAGTTATGCGTGAAATTGTGAAGTGGCCACCCACAGGCCCTTCAATATCTGGGTTGACCGACTACACGAATACAAAGCGAGTACACGATTATCGCTGCAAATTGTGCCTCGGTCACTAAATACAACACATAAAACTCAAATTTTGTTAAGTTAAAGAGTATCTTGCTCCAGATTTGGGGAGCTTTAATGCACAGAGTCTTTGGTTGATAACTGAGTAGGTGCACAAGATATTGCAAACAAAAGTGCATAAGCATAAAAACACACTCCTACAAAACGACCTTCACAATTACGCTGGAACCCCCCTCCCCCCCCTTGCTCACCCTTACGGGAGTCCATCTTATATCGTAGGTCTAACAGCTAGTATATAACCTGTGTATCTTTGTTGGAATGTTTAAGGTCCTTAAAGAATGCTCGCTTGTGCCCGTGCTGAAAACACTCTTACACGACGACACATTCTTTGTGTAAATCTTCACACAAACACTTTCAAAACGTATGGTGACGTATACACATATTTACTTGCAGGCCTATTTCGTATCATTCCGCCAAATGTAAACAAACATTGCCATGTAGCATCTGTCAAAATCAATGTTTACCTGCCACTGTGTGGGTACATGTTTTCATATACTTTCGCTACACCTAAACAAACACTGAAATGTGACCTACTTTTATACCTCTCAAATGCGTTGTTTACCGTCTACAGCTTTTCAAAGTATTCTGTCGTAGGTATATTTCAAAAACAATTTTGTACGAATATTCACAGTTCATGGCTTTATGACGTTTTAAAAAATGCCTCAATTGACGATAGTTCTTACAGTTGTTACATTAATATATTTGTTTTCCACGACATAGCACATTACACGTAATGCATGTTAATAATTTGCAGCGACTATGTTTAACACTGTTACAACTGCGAGATAATGAACTATAGTATTTAACTCTCTGTTAAATGTGTTGGGTTATTTCTTCAAAGTTCGAATAACGAATGAATAACCAGTCCAATGAAAAAGAGACATTAAAATCAAACACACAACTCGTGTTGCTCATTTTTGTCATACGAACTTAAAATATAGAGGTGATCATGCACACAAATAAGCCTACTGTAACTTTCATTCCGCTAATGTTTGTGTGTATTGTGACCTACTGCGTATTAGGTTAATTGAAATTTATTGGGGTTGGGCTTGGTTATTTCATTGGGATTAGCGGTAAATCACGTTACACGACTGTGTTTCAAACACCCAGGGCAAAGGTACATTGTTATAAATAAACAAACGTGGATGTAAATAAATAACTTCGCCATGAAAACAGTTCAAATTTAAAATGTATAAATAGTTCACATCAAGTATTTGAAATCACACACACAAATCAAACGTAACATTCAGCCACGCCACGCTATTTCACACGCAGTGGTTAACGAAACACACCATAACAGTATATTTATTACTGCCACGGAAACACAAATTTATCGCACCATAACTTGCCTAGTTTGGTTTAAAAAATACGTCTACAAACGCGATGTGGTAATTTAAAGTATTGTTTGGAGTAAGTATAATTTATGCTTTGCATGAAAAAAAAAAAAAAAAAAAAAAAAAAAAAAAAAAAAAAAAAAACACACACACACACACAGTGTCATGGCTCGCAACGTCTGCCAACTTCACTTTGTTTTAAAACATGTATAATATATCTATTTATTAGAGAAATGTAACTTCGAGAGAGAGAGAGAAGCCTCGCTCAACAGACAGTTGCTTTCTCAACAATAAAACAACACCGTACCATTATGTCCTACTCACAACATGTTCCACTTAAACTGTAAAAACAAGATGTAAATATTAAAATATTTTCATAGGCACCGTTTAATTCACAAATGGTATTTGAAAAACTAGATTAAAATAATATTTTTAACGTGAACTATTTCTTACTGGACATTGCCAACACGTCGCTGCTCTTATTGTTAATACATATTTAAAAAGAAATAAATATTATGAGTTATAGAAGATATTAAGGTTCAGTTTCATTTATTCAATAATAAAGTACTCTGAAGTTAACCACAGTGTTATATATTTACGGAATACAGGTTATTGAAAAAACAGGTTGAAATGTTTTTTCAAAGGTTGATATTCATAAGTCGCTTCCAATTGGGAATGGACTGTAGGTACGCTCAGGGTGGGATTGGCTTGCTGGCTAGAGTACTCAACTCTTACCGCTCGCCTTGTGGTCCCCAGAGGGTTGCATTCTGGTGCAGGGAAACCTACCCTGTGGGACAACCAATGCCCTGCAGCTCGAACCTTCACTGCCCCGGTGGAGGAGTCAAGAGTGACGCAGTGTTGGCGGCAGTAATTGGCACCCATACTTGGACACACACACATACGTCAACTCCTGCAGCCCTGACTTTTATGATTAATGCCTTACGTTTCTGTGATTGCATGTTCACCACTATCTTTTACATTTGTCGATGCAATGAACAATAAATGACACGAGTTGCATGCTTGATCTACTGTGTCGTTCATTGGACTGATTATCCCTTCGTTTTAGTTTTTATTTCAAACACGTATTAATAACAACAGGTTAAATACTACTGTTGTTTCCACCAACCTTGTAACAAACACTGTCATGGCTAATTAATATGTGTAATGTGCTATACAGTATGTAACAAATAGTTATAAAACCGGCCTAAATTATGAATATTTGTAGGAAATATGATTGCATTCTTTGAACAGCTGTAAATAGCAACCAATACATTTGACAGTTATAAAAGTAGAAGTCGCATGGCAGTGTTTATGTTTACATGTAGCAGAAGGATAAGTAATCAGTAACCAAATGTAGAAATTTGACAGGGCTTTAGAAAAGGCCGAAATTATCGTGAATCAACTATAGTGGCTTGCAAGTACACCTCATCATAGAACATTTTATGGTTTGAAGACATGAATGTGTTATGTTTGACAAGAAACCAGTTTGTTACGCCATCATGTTTTCCAACATACCGTATTTTGGCGTGTATAGGCCACACCAGAAGTTTCTGCTGGAAAATTAGGGATAATTAATATTTCAAGCATAGGCGGCACTGAATTTTTGAATTCCTGTAAATATGGTTAAGCCACAGTTCAGACAATTTCTCTCCTACAAAACATTTGTGACTGAGAATTTGTGTTATGTTGCAATGTTTACGAATATAAATCTCGTAATTACTATTCCACAGATAGTAATGTGACTTGAGCAAGCAAAACCACAGCAACACACAAAATGGCATCTTATCAATGTGCACTTGTAGAACCATGGCGGACATGCAAACTTCATAAGAGATCTTTCTCTTACACAGTAGAGAAATTATTTTCTCATGTACGAGATCTATGGGCAAGTTCCAACATGTTTATATTTTACAAGTGCGGGATGAAGGTTATTTTGTTTGCGAACACAAGTGAACAAAACAAGTAACTGCATGAGAGTGTATAGTATTTTTTTTGTTGAATTTATTCCCTTCCCTTCCTTCCTGCCTTTAAGAATTAAAACATCAAAATGTACTGTATGCTGACGTTTCTAAACATGTTTTGGGGAAATTTTTTTTCATGCCAATACGTATCTTGTATATAACATGCACCCCACTTTTTGTAGTCATTTTTGTTACCCTATACACGCCGAAATACAGTATTTTCACATCTCTTCAGTGCTCAAAATTCTTACAATAAATTTGCAGTGTTTAATAACCACGAATCTTTAACAAATAGTATCCTTAAACAAATTACACTTCTTATTCAAGACTTGTGATACAAGATTAAATATCAGTAAATATTTGTCATAGTATTATAGGGAATAACAAATGACTTGCAAAAAGGCACAACAAAAACATATATTCATTTCATTTTATTTGCATAACTCTTGTAAGAAACTGGAGAAGTAAAATTTCTGGAAATTATAGATTGAAATGCTACATTAAATGTTCATCATTATGTGATAAGGGAGATCAATATCATTTCATATAATAATGCTGTTCACCCAGTTTGGGTTGTGGTTCAAAAAAATTTGATTTGATAAAAACTCAAAATCCATGAATAACTGATTCGAACTGTAAATCACTTATTCACAGATATCTATAGGCCATTCACGGTAAAGTGAGCACCTTTAGAAGCTGTCTCAGTAGACATAATAACCAATACATACATTTCATTGTGATATCAGAGTTTTGGTTTTGGGTATGGTAAATGTATACACAGTGTTTATTACTCACATGGCAGGCCTTACATTAACAAGTGGTGGAAGGATATAAATTATTTGAAAGAAAGAACTAAGTAGGGCTTCAAAAGTGCTCACATTACCGTGAACGGCCTATAATAGACTTGCATGCACAGTCAATGTAGTTTTGGCTGTGAGAGCTCACACACCCTTGGCTAGCACTAGTTTGACGTCTAAGTTACGTTTCCTACCAGCAACTCACACTGGACGAGTCGTTTGACGACAGGGAACAAAGTTTTCCCCTACTGGAGTGGCAACTGGCTAAATCGGGATTCCAGTCTATTATGCAGTACCTGCCTTAAAAAGGAGTTACTTTGGCGATGATGGAGCTGGTGTAGGCTGGCCGGGACCAGGGATTCTAGTTTAATGACACATGCTGGGTTAAGCAGTAGCTGGTACTGTCTTCGTGGCCTTGTGTTGCGCTAGACGAAGCACGCTGCATTAGGGATTTATTGGTTTAGCTTGCGTTTACGGCCCGTTATCTTGCTTGGTACATGGGTTGGCAGTTCAGCACTAAGTTCTCTATAGTCTGTTTGACCAGTGGCCTGCGGGATATCTGACTTACTTGGTTTCCCACAGTGGGTTTACTTGTTCGAGGTGCTCAACTGACAGGAGGTGTCAGGGTTACCTGGCTTACATATATTTGCTTCGGCCATTGGTAGTACTGCTGATGACTGCTGGCTGCAGGTCTATGATACAGTGTCGGCCAACACGGTATCATAAATTCCAGGCTCCAGAACCTGGGGTTGGAAACCCAGTGTCGTACCTCAGTCCTGTACATCAGGGGATGATACTCTTGGTGCACGTGTGCGTGGTGGAAAGCCAATATACTTTTATACAGGAGAGGTAGGTCTCTTAACAGTCTGGCTAAAGCAGTGCGGCCTCGTTCTGATTGTCTACCCAAAATAGGGGGGGGGGGGGGGGGGCAATACAGACCACTGCCCTTTACTATTATCAGGAGAGAGCTGCTGAACGGTATAGGTTGCGCACTGCGGACGCGAGACAACCCCAATATTAGTGTTCTGCCAGCAAGAGCTCGGTGCTCCAGCCCCCCCCCCCCCTCCACCGGCGGGCAGACCAGAAGCACTGAGCCGTATGGGCCGCCTTCCTGCCATTCCTGGGTGTGGGTCGCAACCAAGGCCAGGCCGTAACATGCTAGCAAATGCCCCCACCAGCACCTAGGTGCTCCGGTAGGGATACAACCCATGTGCAATGTCTCTCCCTGGTTGGATGAGTTGCTAGTGATTGGAGCTCTGCTGTTCTATCCCCGGAGGTCTAGAACAGACGGCCGTCGAATGGTGTGTGTGTATGGCTGATGGATTCCTGATGGGGACCCCCAGTCCTGATCTAATTCGTATTAAATTGCCTGGTGTTGATCGGCAGTGCACAACGTGTACGGTTCCTAGAAGATGTAGTGAATAAGTCTATAAAGAATAACTCTCGGCTAAAAGAACAAAGCTGTATTTATTAAGAACGTACTAAATACAGTGACACGTGCTATCTCCTAATCAAACAGATGGTATGTTGGAAGTAACCTACGCTGAACAGGTGTGGGTGACCTGGTTCTAGGCTAATCAAGAACGTATAAGTCGACTGCTAAATATGAATATACTTAACGTGGTTAACTAACTTCAGGATGTCTAGACGAGACAATTAAATAACAGGATCCACTGCTCTAGTAGCAGGGGGTGTAGTTATCCCTACAAGCAAGTAGGAATGGCTAGTGTTCAAGAAGGAATCAGTAGCAAAGGGCGTTAAAGATGTTAGCAGAAGAAGCTTATGGTAGAAGACTATCTGCAATCAAAATCCTCTGGTAAATGGTAGTAGTTAACAATGAAGCTTCTGGTCACTGCTGCTGCGGAAGACTCTGAGGTCACTGAAGACCCTAGCACTAGAAGTGGTGGAGCGAGCTCGAGGATCAGAAAGAAATAACTCGCGAGCCTTGCTGCACACAGACCGGTCTTTTATTATTCGAAGAACAGGTGTGACAGAGGGCCGCAGGGGGAGGCGTGATGTCCCTCTAGCACAGGGCTGGAGTGGGGGTAGCTACGTCAGTCTGTCTCTACTTCGTGCACGTTCGGTGGAGCTCGGGTTTGCCCAAAGGCAGCTGACTGCTTGTAGGCTCTCAACACGGTGGAGGGAAGGGCGACCCGCCATTGGTTTGCACACCCTCCAGGGTTGTGGTGCTCTGCAACGTACATGTACAAGTTGGCGAGGTTCCACCCTCGCTTAGGTGTAGTAGGTATACTGGCATCATTAGAGAGGAGTCTTAATCGTTTGTAATAATACAATAGACTGGCATGCGTGAAATATTAAATATTCACTTGAAATTGAGTGAAAATTTATTTCACCGTATTTACTCATGTACAGCACAACACCATGATTTTTTGCAACTAGTTACAAGGAAAAATTTCTTAAAAATAAAATTGCACCAAAAATTTGTGGAACCCTGTTAGTAAGTATGGAGCAAATTATACTTTTATTTACCAACAATGTGTGGTGATTGTGATATACTTTGAAAATAATTCAATTAAATAACGTGGGTGGTAAAAAAAAAAAAATCCGGAAACCTCTTTCTCCTACTAAACATTTCCAGCTTTGTTTTTCTCTATTATCTCCTTTTATTGGTGACTGGCTCTTTTTTGCCCTGCTAGGACACACTACCCTCATCTAAAAAAAGAGGGTCTCTCCTCCCTACCCCCCCCGAACATGACTAGCCAATGCCATGGAAACGAAGAGGGACAGCAGAATTATTGACCTGCAACATCTAGGTTTAATACAAGGGGGTAGGGTGCCGTAAACACTAGCTCCGGTTTTGTAACGTGACAGGATGCCATTAGTTGAAGAAGGGGTGGGGGGTTCAACATACACAACTGAAGGGCCTCGGAGAGAAGGGAGAGGAGTGATGTAAGACGAGAGATTAACAGACAGTCCGCCACTTCCCTCAACATCTCCGGACAATTTACTTCCTTTTTTTCCCAGTGTATAGTGCACACCCCAGAAATATTTTCCTTTAATTTGGAAAAAAAAAGGTGTGCTTAACACAAGTAAATACGGTATGCATATTAATATTTTCGCTCAAGTCTCCATCAGATGAGCCATACACAATCCCTTAGTTAAAATGACAACTGACATATTTGATACAGTTTTGGCCATAATTACCTGCAGAGTCTTATTCAGACCTTTATAAAACTAACCAAAACTGCAGCCTTCAGTTTCCAACAAGAACTATGAATGCAGTAAACTGTAAACACGAAAGAAAATAAAACAAAAAACTCTTACAGGATGTAAACTGATGCATGTTCGATTAGACTGAATGGACACAGTTGAAGCTTTAATCAGCTAGACCAAAAGCGGCTCAGGTAGCTGGAATGAGACGAGGAGTGTTGGCTAGTTCTTATAGACTTACTTCTAATTGTGTATTCTAGATAGGTATGTCATTAGGCGGGACAAATTATATCGATGCCGAAACGGATGTTCCACAGACGAGCTTCTTTAGACCAGAAGATGTGGTGGTCCCAGCCTAGGTGCACTTCAGTACTGGCCAGAAGTCCGTTGACAATCTGGCGACACTTGGTGTGGATGCGGACACACGGTGAAGAGTTAATGAACACAACTGGAGCAGGCATAACTGCTCGTAGCCTAGTTCAGCGGCATGGTCCCATTCCACCTGTCTACCCTGCATAGGATGGGGTGATGCTATCCTCTGCCTGAGAGTAGGGTGAGCCAGGTGATACTCCCTGCATTTTCTGTCACTCCTCTTGTGAAGCATAGGGCAACAGCTCTACAGTTCACGCAGCACACTGAGACAGAAATTCTAACAGTGAAACCCAATAGTGACTTGCCGGCTCGAGCTCGACAAAAGTCCCCACAGATCCCCCATTGTAGGGGGGGGACCGCCAAGCCCCTACTGGTTGTGCGTTCGCACTAGGATGCCCGGCAACACTGCAGACTACAGTTGCAGCGCACTATCCAGTGCGGATGGTGCCTTCTGGTGTGAAGGTATTGCTAGTGGTTGTGGCATCCCCACAAGCACTAAAAGTGCTAATTTGTAGCTGGGAAGAAACAGGTGCAGTCTAATATACATGTTTTCATACGGTTTAATAAAATTCCTGGTTTCCATCGACAGTGCACTGTGTAATCTACCCTTCTTAACTGTAGATACAAATAAATATCCTGGAAATAAAAAACAGAAAGGCGGAGAGCAACGAGTTTATTGAGAGCTCAATAAACACACAACCTGTGCTACCTCCTACCAAGTTGAGGATAGATGAAGGTAACTGAGTGGTTCCAGGTGTAGGTGACGTGGTTCTAAGCAAAAGGGAAATACTGGCTCTAGACAAAAAATAAAGAGTTTAAGTTGATACTGCTAAATAAAGGCATCTAGAGGAGACAAAGTGAAGTTAAAAGAAAATGTTTGTGCTTGTATGTCATCGACGTACGTAGTAAGTAACCGCGAGGGTGTAATCGAATTGCAAGAGATGCGAAAGAATGACCCCCTCAAACTTGGCTGTGGCCGGACTTATATAGTGGTAGCTTGTAGGTTGCCGGCACGGAATGCGGAGGAGGCGTGATGTCTTTCGACTCAGGGTGGCGTGAGAATCCTCTTGGCAGTGATTCTGGCTTCGTGCCTCGTCGGGTGTGTGCGGCCTTGCCCGAGGTCTGGGCAGCTTGTAGATGTCGAGCAGAGAATAGGAGGTGGCAACGTGCCTGCCGGGTTGCGTATCCTCCTGGTGAGATGGAAAAACACAGAATTTCCTGTTGCCTTTAGGGAAGGCAACGTGTGTCACGTCTGTAGGGATGGAAGAAGTACTCTAGACGATAAGTCGGAATAGTATTAGAATAGGTGTAGAAGCGGCTCACGTACTATGGATAGCACCAGTTGTAGATTAAATGAGTTGTTTTGCATTCAAGGTGTCCAAAAACTAATGATGCACACAATCTTTGGCAAATGTACTAGCAGGAACTACGGCAAAATGCAAATGGGAACAAATCAAAAAATAATTGTCAGAATATATTTTGGGTTTTGGACAGAATATGATTGATGAATGCTGTAAATTAATGCTTTACGAGATGTAGCATGCAGAAGTATATAACACTGTATTAAATAAATTAGTGCTAAAGTCCATTTCATATAAGTGGTCTCAAATTTGACAAAGTGACCAACATACTCAGTGTGTAAACAGTAAATGCTCTCGCTCCCACAGTATTGTATCAGCAGATGAACTGCTGCAGGATCCGTGTTGTTCGGTTGGCTATTTTCATGACTGTTTTGGAAGAAAATAGTACTCTGAACTAAAAGTTGTAATTTAAAATCTTAATTATACTAACACCATTTATGGTTTAAATTATGTTTTTAAAGGAATACTAAATTTTCTTGGCTATTAGTAACGGGACTTAAAAAACACGTTCAGCATTTATGACAGAAATTGTCGACACATACAAACAGCAAATGTTTCCAGCCAATGGCTAGCCATATTTATGTTTCTAGCCCAGTGACGGCAGTTGTGCATGCACTTATACAAATATGTAATTGGTGTTGTCGGAGTATTTAATTGGTAGTTAATTATTTTTTATTTGCCTTTTCCAAACATAGTTGGTTGTAGGTACCATGCTAGTGCATTTTGTTGAGTGAAATGTAATATTAATCAGCATGTGGTTAAAACTGTTTGTTCCGCCATTTTCCTAACCGCCTTCCACAATAAAGTGACACAAATATAATTTCCGTACACAAGTTTAAGTTTGCTTGTATCAGGAAATGTGTGTAGTGTTGATTTTACAAATAAATTATTTAATGCTAGTGACGAACAAACATGATTTTAGTGATTTAGTTGTAAGGATTGCCATAGAAAAACATGAGTTCAAGAGGTTACAACAGTAAGTTTGCATGTTTTGTAAATGTATTTGTAAACTGTTAATATAATTATTGAAATGCATGTGGCCTGAAAAATACCACAGTTTCCACACTTTTGTAGTGAGTGAATAATATTTGTTTATCTACATTGTGCAAGGTTAACTTTGGTCAAAGTGTGTGCATGTATATATTGCTGCATCTGTACGAATACGAACAGCGATGTATGTATCTAGTTATGTATTTTCATTAAAGTTATAATTTTCGAAGTTAAATAATTTAAATATTTCCATAGGAGCAAAATTTTCCATTGCTCCATCAAAACAATATGTAACTCAAAATGCCACACACTCATACCAGAATCTCACAGACTCGACCAAAACGCAACCATGACACATTTCAATGTGACACTTGAATTTACAGCACAACCAACACCACGCTCTTCTCGGAATTATTTAGAAGGTGCAGATAGGGTACGTTAGTCTCAAAGGCGGTGAACAAGAGGGAAATTGTAATACATAATGATGACAAATTGGTATCGCTAAGAGTTAGATACAGTAGTTTTCACTTAATTTTTCTTTTAAGCTGTGTATTTACCATTGTTGGGAAAGCTTGCAATACAACTTTATTTTGCAATGTGGTACTGTGCATCGCGCCACACGACACGAAGAATATAAATAATTTCTAATCCAAAATTGCTGGTCAGACAACAGAATCGATCGGGCTTACGACAACCTATCTTGTATTTCAGTGGCTGTTGGCTGTCGTGTCGTGCGCGTTGGGGCTATGTGATTACATCATCGTAAGATCAAAATAAACCCATTTCATGAAAGACGATAAACTAACCCCCCCCCCCCCAAACACAGCTCATTTTTTCTCCTTTCCACAAAATAAAATAATGATACCCTAATTGGGCCCACATTTCATTGCTATGAACATTTCTCTGTGTTATTATTGATTGAAACTCTAACACACTGGTTCTGGAGGGTTTCAAAATGTAAAGCTCACTGGCCATACAAACTTGTAAGACAACTTTTCGATATCAAATAAATTACAACATGCTTATCAAACAAAATTCTTTCAATTTACACACCCAACAAAGGTGCTCCAACATCATTAAGAAGTGTCTCATGCATCAGCAGGAACTGTGACAATCCAAAATTTATCGCTAAAGAAAATTAACTACATGATGTCTTCAATCTTGGGTAGGTGGAGCATCTTTTTAACATGTTCGTTTGATATATTGTTACTGTAGGTCACATCTGCTTCTCTAGAGCGTTTCGTGACATCTCTGAACTGAAATAATGTTTATCATTACGTACCCAAGAACAAGCCCAGGGCTGTATTCACAATTTTGAGAAGGGAGATTGTGCAACTGAACGTCAGTGTAAATATCAACACCCAGTTAGTCAGAAATAAGTTTTTATTTGCAGCATGACAATCTGAACATGCAGGTATTTGAGAAAAGTTATTAAATTAATTTGCATGTAGACCTGCAAATGCTTAACATTTGAGTTACTAAATGAGTTATTAAAAATACTGAAATTAAGCAACATTTGCTTAATTATTATTTTGGCTACCTACATACTTTAACATCCTGAGAATTATAACCACCATAAAAATATCAGGCTGTACAGAGTTTGTTGCAATAACATACCACAATGCTTTTAATGCAATAGTAGGCATAGTCTACATGTAAGAATGTATACTGTCTTTGAAAAGAAAGTGTGTGTGTGTGCGTGGGGGGGATCTTGGTATTTGGCGTTTGTGGAAACCATGCTAAATTTTTATGTATACAAGAACTTTCCTCAGGCAAGTGTGACAAGATTAGGTGTCATTAATATATTTAGAGTGTATCTAAAAAAAAATGGGATTGTTGCCAACCTGCAACTGTTTGAACAGCCCTTCACAGCTTCTAAAAGTAATTTAGGAGGAGGCACATGCAGTTTATTTACAAAAAAAAAAAAAAAAAGGCAGTCCTACGTTGTTTGTTTACATATACTGGCAGTCACATGGTGTTTGTTTGCAAACAGTCACCTTCAATGACAGTTCAGCTGTGGCGGAAGGATACACCGCCAACCAGATGGCATTTGCACTACTTTCCCAGAACTGTCAAATTTGAGACCACTTATATGAAATGGACTACAAATTGGTGAATAATAACCGTCAAACAATGATCAGATGATGCCTATGCCGATGGTCGCGGTACCAGCCGGTTAATCTTTATCTGATTCGTATCGAACCATCCTTATAAAATCTTATTTAAAGAGGCCTAAATGCACTTTCTAAATGTAAAAATAACACGCTTTCTAACCCTACTTTTTTTTCCACTAAAACAACTGCCACTATAAACAAGAGCACATATGCCTACAACACATTTTCCCTGCTGGTTCTAAACCTTTTCTAAATAATTAATAGTAATATAAGATGCCAAACCCCATTACAACTACAGCAACTGTTAACTTTCTACAGATTTTACACCTTAAAAAATACGTACTTGCGCAAGAGCCAGAGTATTGGACCAGCTTGCAGCGTGCTGTTCAGGTTTCACAAGATGGCTTTTATAATATTGGGGCACTGGCATTTAGTCGGAACAACGACACTGGATCAACACAAGAGCGAGGAGACTATTGGTTTCACATATGTGGAACAGTCTGTGGCGTGCAGTTTAGGTTTCACAAGATGGCAGTTATAATATCCTTCCTTTTGGGGGGTGAATAACAGTTTGAATTATATACAATTTTGTTTTAATCAACTTCCAGAGCAGTTGATATTGACTCGTGCCTGAGTTGGGCCGCACATCCGCCTGCCTTTCCGATGTAAGTTGAAGAAGTGCACTCAACTGTCTGGCGGCAAGGAGTGCTGGCGTGTCGCTCCATACGTTTTCGGCCATGACTATGGTTATACTGCCTACAGTATACTGGGTATACCCAGACGCGAACAAAGTAACTATTAACAATGTAAGTCCAGTTTGGGCTTGCTGACCAGACTCTGCAAGGTCTCCATTGATCCCCCACGCTATGCAGGCTGATCAGAGACGGGGAGCTGTTTGGTTCATCAATGCCACCAATGGATGTGCGTCAACATAGGAATGGATGGCAGATCTCAAGCCACGGTATATCCTGGCACTGGCAGCAATTCTGTGGTAATTGGAAAGCAACAGATTGCCGTCGAATGGGTGTGTGAAGATACGACTGACCCCTGAAGGGTGGCCGTGGCTGAAGTTAATACGGTTGTTATAAATTCCCCGGTTCTTGTCGAGGGTGTACGTAGCAACCTGTATCTAGCAGGCAAACACACAGGTACACTAAGAAATGAAAGCAGAAAGGTAGAAAACAAAAGCATGTTTATTGAAGTCTCAATAAACATGCAACGCGTGCTACCGTCTACCAGGTGTAGGCGACCTGGTTCTAGTGGAGAATTAGCTAGACAAGAAAATATATAATACTTTAACTGTTCTAACAAAGATGTCTCGATGAGACAAAGTGAATTAAAAAGTGCCTGTAAGCGTGTTCGCTGGTTGTCTGGTCATCGATGGTGAAGCAGCCATAGGGGGCGCACTCAAAGCTTCGGAGATCTCTGGAGGTCCCGGCACTGGAAGCAATGCTGTGGGATGTCGCGAAAGATGGACAAGAATGACTCCCGAGCCTGGCAGCGTCTGGACTTATACATATAGTGGAAGCTTGTAGGCTGTCGGCAGGACGTGACATCCTGCCCTGGTTGCCGTGGAAAACTCTGGCCAGCATTTCAGCTTCGCGCCTCGTCTGTAGCGCTCGACCTTGCCCGAGGTCTGGGTGGTTTCTAGGCTCTCTTCTCTCTATGTGTGTCGGGGGGTTTGTCTGTCGGGCTGCATATCCTTCAGGTGAAGAGAATTCGCGCATACGTTCCTGTTGGCTGTAGGGTAGGCAACGTGTCCCTCACGTCTGTAGCAGTGGAAGACGTACTCTTGGCAATGAGTCATAAACGTATTAGATTAGTTGTATAAGCGGCATGTGTCAACGTTTTACACAAAACTTACCGAATTTTTTTTATAAGTTGGCAACTTACTGAGCGCACGTCGGTTGATCATGTCGTAGACGCGGCCAGGCGTGCCCACAACCACGTGCACACCCATATCCAGTTTACGCATGTCCTCGCGTACATTAGTGCCACCAATACAAGCATGGCACTGTGCGTTCATGAAGTCCCCAAGGGCAATCACCACCTTCTGGATCTGCAAACACAAACCACAAGACACTTGACACTCCCCGAATGTCTTGCAAACTGGAACGGACATCAAGTATCACTAATGCATTTGCAATTTGTTTACATTGCAGTAAACATTACAGCATAAGCTGACAAAAATTGTTAAAGTCAACATGACCAAAGTTATATGGTCTATATGATTTTCCCACATTTGATCAACAATCAATTAGCACGTATCAAAAAATATAATTTTCTTTCCACACAAAATTTTTGCATAACTTTTTAACAGTTCTGAACACCAAAAATTAATTTATAATTGTACCTAACATGTTCAACCCATATTCACTGTAGCGAAGACATTCTCCTCAAACAAAAATCTTTTGCTCTTTGTTTTTTGAATAATTTTCTGTTTTGTTGCAGACATTACAACAAATATGGTGTAACTAAGTTGTACAGATGAAACAATTTATAAACTAATGGTGTGGGCTGCTGTTTGACATCTGAATCACCACTGCTGTGCAAATTCACAATTAATACGAACATCATCTAAATGGATGTCTGGTAATCGACCCCTCTTACAAGTGAAAATGTCACCACCTGTATTGAAAACACTTTCCACAACAGTGCTGCATGGTATTCCAGCATGAAATTTTAAGAACTACTTTTAGAATTGGAAAAGTGTGGAAACACTATGTCCGCCAATGGAAACGAGATGTATGTATCAATCAAGTTCTCGTGCCCCAATTTATAAACCAGACAATTTTAGAGATATGAAATAAAAAAGGTTATCGTCTTCTTTTCCCACTTCTTTAACAAGAGGTACTGGCAAGCTCTATGTGCAGTTGTCACTATTTCTGCTACCCATACTTTTGCCTCTTCAAGTTGTCCCAAGGCAATAAATTGTGTGTCTCAAATGAAGATCCACCACTAACAGTGTTATTTTCTATTATTTACCATGCCAACCAGGTTGTTTTCTCTACAAAGTTAAAGTATACAATTTACTTCACCACACCCTTTTTCCATACACACGGAGATGCAGCATGGACAAACACAGCATCTGTGCTATATGAAAGGAACTACACTCAAGAACAATAGATTATTACATGAGGAGTGTTGGCCGACTAGCAACTGAAAGAGTAACTAAAATGTTTTCAAAAGGTAGAAAGAGATCGCTTTTAACACAGGCAAAGCATATGAGAACAATTTAAAAAGTGTCATAAAATTAATAAAGTTCGTGACATAAAAGAACAAATGAAAGTTCAAATTTGTAGCATATAAAATGAGCAAATTTCTTAAAACTTCATTAAATTTGGAACGAGTTCGTACAAACTCATTCATTTTAAAAGTTCACAGCACAACACTGGAAATCACCAAATAACCATTCATACATTTAAAAAAAAGGAATAAATATCTGTATATTTAACATTTTTTCCATACATATCTTATATTAGGTGATTTTATATCTATCACATGGTAGCCTATAGGATTTGTTCACTTTGTAAATTTTTTCATCTGTAAAACTTTGTACTTGTTATAATGTGACCCATGTCACACTCCTGCACATTACACATGCACCCTGCACTTTTCGAATTTACCCCATCATCACGCATCGATAATAATTAGGGGAAAGTCACACGCCGGCAAGCAATAAAGCTCGTGCCTACAGGGTTAGTCCAAGTATTACGGACAACTAGACACACGTAGAAAATAATATTGAAATTTTACTGCACACTCAAAAGTTGACATGTGGTCGCCGCCCTCAAGGAAAAAATTGTGTAACCCACCTAGCCACCGACATGGCTGAGCGGAAGAAGCTAGTTAGCAGGGACGCCACAGGATAGCAGCATCCTGCGACCGATGACGCTGCTGCCAGAACCTCGTGGACAGGTAGTAAATATTAGGGATGGACCATACCACATTTTGCAGATACCAACTATACCGACTACACTAATGCAGATACCAGTTTTGATGAGCACGATCATAATTCCCAAGTCACAATATTAGGAAATACAATCTCTTGTTTAAAATGACAACGGATATATTTGTGACAATTTTTGCCAAAAATTACTTTCCGAGTCTTATTCAGACCTTTAACACTAACCAAAACCGTAGTCAACAGTTTCCAATAAGAACTACGCCCGTCAAAATCTTGTGTATTTGCTTTCACATATCAAACAGTGTCATAGAATGTGTGATACGTTTTCGTTGTCGCCAACCTACGAGTGCAGTAAATGCATACAAAGAATAAGAACACATGCTGCTTTCTCATTGTTGCCAACATACAAATACAGGAAAAAAAAGTAAAAATGTATGCGAAAACAATTCGTTAGAGTATATTTTGGATTTCGGACAGAATATATGATTGATGGACGTGGTAAATTAATGCTTTACGAGATGTAGCATGCTGGGTTATTTACCATTGTGATAAATAAATTGCCAGTACTAATCGGAGAATAATAATCTGCAAAAAATGTTCAGATGGCTCCAATAAAGATGGCCGTGGTATCAGCGATGGTGCAGATGGTCGTGGCATCTACCTATACCACGTACATGTCATCAGCCTCCAGAAAGGGAGATAAATTGTGGCGCTGCCCACTACCGTAATTTAAACGAACTCTGCCAGAGGTTACCAACCCCAGCACCCCTGGGGAAGCTGCCAAAATTAATTTTCTGTATATAAGGAGACGTGAAACCGCTGTCCCCAGTCATCGCCGGCCCGCAGATCTGAGTAAGGTCAGAGGGCACACTCCAGTCTGTACAAGGCTGTCCTGCTGCAAAGCTGCCACTACCAGCTCCAAGAAGCTGTACATCTCCAACTCCCGCAGCACACGGAGAAAACCTATATGATATAAGAATAATCTCCCACGACACCATCAAGACCCTGCACCCGTTTTCTCATTACCCAGAATCAATCTTTCAAACTCCGCAACAGCAGGTAGTTTCGCAGTCCCTTCTGGATTACCACTCCTCGTCACGCAAACCAAATTGCGATTTTGACAATTTAAATTAATTTTTCATCCACACACGCAGGTTTGCCTTCACCTGCATTAACTTAATAATTAATTTATTCAATTTACCACTTGTATACAGAGCCAGGCATTGCCATGCTTTGCAAAAGTATTTTAATAAATACGTTTGTGTCCAAATTGACTCCAAGCTAATTAATTAATCTTAAACCCCAGTCACTTACAAGGTATGTGTATTTTAGGTCAGTAAATTTTGTGGCTCTTTAAAACCAAGTGACAGCTTCGGGATAGAAAAAAGTCGGCTGAACCATCTTGAGACTTCTGGCGTCTGAACAAGACTATAGTTTGCGTAAAATGTAGGAACTCCTGGGAGGTGTCTGGAATGCCAGAGCATACATAGATATACATTAATGAATATCCAGATCGTCTAACTCACTCACTACCTCGAATCGTCTGAACAAGACTGAACCCAGAAGTGCTTGAGCTACGCTGAAAGGGACAGGAATACACCATCGTAATTGAGTGTAGTAATTGTGAGCCAATAGCTATTTTTATTGCTCTTAAAGAATAGTTTCTAAATGCCCCGGAAAGGAGGAGGGCGAGGTAGCCAGCTTCGATGTCTAGCCCAACAGGCCTTACAAGGAGAGTTAAACTTACCCCTGACTACTGCAGCTCCCAGCCCGACCAGTGTGCCCTCACAGAACACCCAGCCTACTGAGCCTCTCTTTAATCCACCCAAGGAACTGCCCCCTATAACTAAAGACTGTAATTCAGTTTTAGACTCCTTGCTAGGAATTTGTTGGCCATGGCCAAATCTAGAATACTCAAGTAGTCAAGATCTTCAAGAATCTACACCAATACCTAGCCGTACCCAGTCCGTAGTACTCCCACTAACACTTGTCGAATACGTACTGCCAACATTCCCCTTAAACTGGCATGTTCCCATAAGGTAGCTACGATTACCTCAGACTTTGTCCCTGTACGCAAACCAACAAGGCCAGCCCTGTATAAATACCCTGGTAGCATAAAAGAAACTCAGCGGAGAAATATAGTCCATCACCATTTTGTGACTATAGCATATCCATTTATTCCCATTTTAAAATTTGTGACAGCTGGCATAATGTATCTTGGCAACCTTTACGGTGAGTGGCACCAAACTCGCTGGAAGGGAAGCCTATGCGTTCAAGCTCACCCTGGGGTTTAATTCCACCCCCCCCCCCCAACAACCCTTCTCAGAGCCAATGCACAATTACATCTCCCAACGTGGATAGATCCACGACCCTACCACGCCAAGTTGTCCAAAACTCAGACACTGCTGAAGGATATTCCCATAAATAGGAGGGAATTGGCACTCTCGCTCACCAAATATTATTTCATTTATCCACTAGGTCTGCTAGTCAATAGGAATCCTGCTGATTACCTACCAGCGAGCAAGTAGATGAGAGAGAGGGACTGCGTCAAATGGCTGTAACCAAACAGAACATTTTGTATGTGACATGAAATTATTCAAAAAATATAAAGTGCAACATTTTTGGTACAATTATAAAATTATGAATTTTTTTGGGGTCCAACACCTTTAAAGGCTGTTCACGGTACAGAGAGCACTTTTGAAAGAACAGCTAAATTTTAACTTTCAGCCCATTGGTTGCACACACCTTTCTGCATACCATGTGACACAGCTGGTATTTACATCAGCTGGCTCATGCCCACTGCCTAAACAACAAAAAGTAAGTCAAGATTTTGTGATTTTATTTTTTTCTTCATACACAAATTACGTGCATTATATAGTTCTGGATTTAAATTACGGTGTGTGGTTTTAATTACCCCAATAAACTTTGTGAACACATATTTACAGTACCATATTAATCACTTCTTGTCTAGGTACAAGACACTTGTTGAAAAGCAATCATAGTTAATAATTTTTAAAGCAGTAATTTATTAAAAGACCCCAATATTTAATTTTAGTATAATTATGGTAAATTCACATACAAAAAAATCACTACTCTCACTTTTGCTTTTTTTTTTTAATGTCCAAATGATATACATTTGAAAGCCTCTTACATCAGCTGCAGCATCTTCCATAATTTACGAGACTAGATATTTTAGGAAAACAGTCCTGTCAAACTGACGCGTGCTGCTTTCAATCAATAACAATAAACGACGACTCATTCAGCCACATATTTTTTTTACGTAACTTGAAGAAGAGCTACACCCTAAACAATAGTTCACTAGTGACTAAAGGATGGCCCTTGTGGAGGGCGATTACAGACACGTGAGATGCATGTTGCGCAACTGTCAGAAAACACGCCAGCCTCCCAGAAATGCCATGAAGCACTCGAGAGTGCAGCCAAAGCAACCCGAAGCCAGAGCCAGGTTCAGAGGGTAGATACCACCACCCAGCCTCACACACGAGTCATCACACTTCCCACTCCAGCCCTCGCAATAAAATGTGTGTGTGCTGGCCAGAAAAGGAGTTATCACCTAGTGTGCTGGGTCCTCACGTAATCAACTACAAGAACTCCAGTATTCAACATTGTTTTCAGGATGTTACAGAGGCTGCTACCACCAGAAGTTATCTACCAGAAGCGCTCAACCACAAGCTCTCCAAACAAAAGCTTGCAGAAGTTTCACAACATTTTCGCCATCATCAACCCTTCTGGTTCGACGGCCACCACTGCCATTTAGTAGTGGTAGCCACACGCCACTGCCCTTCTGATAGTGGCCTCCAAAGTCCCTTCTAGATGCCAAGTTAGGGTTAGCTAAGATTGAGTTGTTTTCGTAGCCATTGAAGCCTTTTACTACCTTGCACTGTCTAGGTGCAGGTCACCATCTGTTTTAAACATAGCTTAACTTCAGTTCATGCTTGCTTGGTTAGGAGGTAGTACATGTCACTGCATTTATTCCTATGGAATAAATACCATTTTAATCCAACCAGAGAGTATTCTTTCCAGAGATTATATCCTCGTATGGAGTAAGCAGGAGACCAGGAAGTTACAGTACCAATTTACGAACCATAGAGTAGGACTGCACCTCCCCTCCAGGGACGCCAGTAGGTCAATACATACTCAACGGCCATCCATTCTGTACACTCAGATGTATAGACAGGTGGAGCCCTGACCACTAGTCACACAATCTAATAGGGGCTAGACAACCAGTCCAGGTTATACTTCATCCTCTGTGCTCACGGTGAAGAAAGAATTATCCACAAGGACTCGAGGTGCCTTCAAAATCAAAATATGTATTTCCATTCAGAATGCTGAACATAAGATCGCTAAATCTAGACAGTTCTAGAAACATAGCGTGGCTGCAATGTATCATTGTGAAACAGCTGCTCTGTCAATGAAGAAAACAATGTGTAAACAAATGCTGAGCTCAATGTAGGTTACCATTCCAACCTACCTTCCTTTGTTTTAGTTATAGCAAAGTCATACTGCTGGGACTAAGTTAATTTTATTGACAGATGATTGGTTGGGGTTGGGAGAGACTTTAGTTTAACATCTTTCATGAGACGGCATTGATTTGCACCTCTTCTAACGAGACTATCATTTTTAATTACACATTGCTGAATATATAAACATAGCACAACACTTACATGCTTTTTAAAATTTGCCTATAGTCCATTCCCCAATGGAAGCAACTTTCTCGGAGCTCTGCTAAATATTCACTTGCAGGCCTGTTTCGTAACCTTCCACCAAATGTAAACAAACACTGCCATGTGACTGCCAAGTAGCATAAAATCAATGTTTACATTCCATTGTGTGTGCGTATATATGTTCGAATACTTTCGCTACACCTAAAAATAAACATTCAAATGCGACTTCTACTTTTATACCTGACAAATGTGCCGTTTACAGCTTTTCAAAGAATTCTGTCATATTCCAAAAAACATTCCCAATGAATATTCAACATTCCCAATGAATATTCATAGTTTAGGCATCTAACATTATTTAGGTCAGCCTTATTGACGACAGTTCCCATGGTTATTTTACAGTAACATATTTGTTTTCCACAACATAGCACAATAGATGTAATGCATATTAGTATTTTGCCGGGAGTGTGTTTAACACTGTTACAACTGTGAGGTAAAGGGCTGAACTAATTATCCTTTTGTTATTGATATGTGTTGGGTCATTTCTTTAAAAGGACGGCCTCAGTTGGAATAAATATTAAAACAAAGGAACAACAAGTCAAATGAAAAAGGCACATTGAATTCAAGCACGCAACTCGTGTTTCTCATTTTTGTCATACAAACTTTAAAAGATACCGGTGAACATGCACACAAATAAGCCTACTATAACTTTTATTCCGCTCATATTTCTATGTATTGCTTACTTACTGTTTATTGAAATTTATCGGGCTGAACTTAGTATTTTTCTTCTGGGATTGTGGCAAATTACGTTACACGACTGTTTCAAACCCCTTAGGGCAAAGGTACGACGTTGTGATATATAAATAGATGTGGCTGTAAATAATTAACTTCGTCATAAAAACAGTTAACAGTTAAAATGTATAAATAGTGCTAATCAAATATTTGTAATCACCCACGCACCGAGCCAGCATATCAACCATGATTCACAAAGGCACGCCATTTCACAAATGCAATGATGAATGAAACACACATTACAGTATATTTATTACTGCTGTGGAAAAACAGATTTATCACATCATAACTTGCCTAGGTAGGTTAAAAAAACACAATGTCTACAAACGTGACGTGGTAATTTGAAGTACTTTTCGGAGTAAGAATAATTTATGTTTTGTTTGGCAAAAGGCAACACGCCATATCATGGTTCGCCACGTGTGCCAACTTCACTTGATAACCGCCCCGCCATATCTAAATATATTGAATTAAGTATTCAAACATTAAAATCTCTTAAGTTGTTCATTACAATTTCAAAAATCATTATTTTGCTGTAATAAGTATGAAATATGCTACAATTGAAAACATGTATAATTTGTTGCTTAATAGCAGACTGTTTTTCAGATGCTTTCTCGCTCGATAAAACAACGCTGTACCATTACGGCCTACTCGCTATATTTTCCGCTGTTATTTTAAACTGTAAAAATGATATATGTTGCTCTCGGGGCTACGTAAATATTTAAATAGGCACAGTTTATTACAAATAGTATTCTAAAAAACTAGGTTAAAATACTATTTTTACTGTGAACTATTTCTCACCGGTCGTTGCCAACACGTCACTGCTCTGACTGTTAATTCACATTTAAAAAGAAAAAAATTAAAAGATATTAAGGTAATGTTTCATTTATTCAATATTACAGTACTCAACAGTGTTATATATTTGTGGAATACAGGTTATTGAAAAAACTAGTTGATATGTTATGCCTAGAGTGTTTTTCAAAGGTTGGTTTTCGTAAGTTGCTTCCAATCGGGAATGGACTATAGTGTATTTTATGTACAGTTATTTGTTTTAAAGATCATTTTATTTACATATTCACATGTTTTTAAAGTAAAAACAAACATTGCACTGATTTTGTTATTTTGCATTTTTGCTAACATCCCTAGATACAAAATACGAAATAACCAAATACATCAACAATTTTGTTTACGAAATTGGGTCACATCAACAAAATCTGTATATTCGGACACGGCGTCAAATTATTATATAACCTGTCAAGTTTTAACGTTATGGAAAGAAAATGTGATAAATATGCTATCAGAACCAATTTGAATATTAAACACGCTTGAGACGTAAATATTTCTAAGCGAAGTTAGTTTCCATACAATAAATGTGTAATTTTTACACTGCAAAACAGATCTGAAATAATGGATTTATACAACACGTACATTTCAAACATCTCAATAACAGTTTCAAAATACATTATTTAAAATACACACTGACTTACTGTTTGTAATTCCTATTTGCAACTCCCGACTAAAGGTTGTGTAACAATTCTCACTACAAGTTTCTCTGCCATTGATACAAATTAATCACCTGAATAAATATGACATTTTGCAGGCTTTCTGAACTAGTAAACTCAACTGCAGAATGAAAACACCGTTGCTTGGTGTCACTTTGTGAAAATGGCAGACTAAGCCTCATGTGGCAAAAATATAACATTTTACGGATTGAACAAATGTTGCCCGTCGCTATAGTCTCGCGCTTAGATTGCAGTGTGGCGTGTGTAATAGACATTCACTCTCTCTTTCCAATACATAGTTTCTGTTGTTAACTCTGCCCTTGTTCCAATGTGTACTGTTGCCTGATGTGTAAGGACCCCTGGAAATGTCGACTAGCTAAATTTGGTGTAATTACAAGTTTCCTGCGAATTTAGACATATTTTCTTAAAACACAACATTTCGTGCGAATTCAGACATCTTCCAGTGTGTTTACATCACAAAGAACGATATAATAGTGCCGGGGATGTTTGGTTGCAAATCGATTGTGGTACAACCACCGATAGATTGATAGTACTGTCGTTTCACGTAGTTTCCATTAAACTCAAAAGAGGGCAGCAAATTTGACAATACAATGTACAAATACATATGGTGGTGAGCGCTAGCAGATAATTATGTCATGCAATCTTAGAACTCGCATACGTTTTCGTTTAGTTACTTCTGGCTGCAGGAAAATCCAAGGCCATGATTGTATTATTTTGGAATGCGCTCCACCGCAACCAATTACCATGTTTATTTTGTTAGTTTACTGTTTCTCTGTAATGGTATCAGAACAGGGGCAAATATACCCATAGAAAAAGTAGATGATCCAAGGATGAGGAACTGGCTTAAATCATATGTCCATGGTAGGTTTATGTAAAAATTTTGGGAATGTTGGATTTGATATCCTGTAGGGGAGAGTGGTGTACCTTTGACAAAATTCATTTACTAATATTTTACTCCAAGTACAGCATACTCAAAAAATTCCATAATTAAACAGTCAAACTGTCAAGAGATTCTTCAATATTTTCCTTTAAACAGAAATAGAGATTCAACATTTTCTATTAAACAGAAATAAGTTTAAAAGTTTCCTTTTTTTTATAACAAATATGTTTTATGACATTACGTAATTTGTCCAAAGGTACAACATGGTGCTGTACCTTTGGACACACATGTTTATACCTTTGGACATAATCATTATAATTGAAAAGATTATACATATAGGCATAAAATAGGCATAGGCTACACAGAAACTACAACTACACAATACAAAATTTAAAAATGGTTTAAAACTTCAATATTTTAAAGAGTAGCAGAAATAATACCAATTCTACAAGGTAAATATTTCCCCAAAAGTAAGAAAACATAAACCGCGGGAAATTCACTTTACGTCATATGTAGTGAAGTCGACACAGAAAGTCAACTGAGAGTCCCAGAAACAAATTTGACGCGGAAGTTTAATTTGAACGTCATCTGTATTTGTCATAAATTCCTTCACTTTCACGAACAAATTTGTTAGCGTTTGGTATGCATTGAAGATATTTCACATTAAACTCTGATCTCGTAGCCTCAATCACTTCAGCAATATTAAAAAACAATTCTTTTCCTGGCCAACTTGACTAAAACCAAATCTCCTTTTTCAACAGCATTTCTTCTCAATGTTTTCAGCTAAACTTCTGTTGAGGTCTTCTCGCACTTCTTTTAAGCTTTCAGCATCTGATGACTGCATTTCTATTTCCTCCTCTTCACTTTAACCATCTGAACTGGTACAAGAAATTATTTTTTGCAGTGCCTTTTTTGGAGCAAGTTTCAATTTCTTTTTATAGCTTTCCACTTCTTCCTTTTCTGGGGTGTGTCAATATTCTTGACCTTCCAAGTTTCCTACCCCTTTGAATTTTGCGAGGATCTGTTTTTGGGAAAGGACGAATCTCATGGGGCAAAACATTGCATAGATGAGAAGCTGTAGGTCTAATGTTTCCAATATGCTTAGAGGTTTCCCTGGATTGGTGAACATCCATGCTGACACTGCATTGTTGTAATAAGTCTTATATGGCCCAAAAACTGTTCTAACAGCTGTAATTTGTGGGACGCGTGGGGTGGAAGTGTCAAAATAATTACTCTATTATTTCTGCATTTATATAAATTTTTATTTAGTACGAATGAATAATGGGTAAATATACAAAGTGCTGCATTTAAACTTCAGGTATTTGCGTATGCAGAGGAACACAGCAATAGAGAAGCAGGCCAAACATTCATTGTTTCCGAGTTTAATGTGCATGTCATATTCTCCCAATACCGGGCCGCTGTTACAAAGCGAACCAGACCTTTAACTACGGCAGTGGCAGGCGGCTGTTGGCCGCAACCCGCCAGAATAATCTTTTAGCGACAGACAGACAGCTGCCTTGCTAGATGAACTCGGCCACGCTGCAGAGGATCTAGGAGCTTGCCCTGCTAGTGCACATGGCAATGTTTACGTTGCTCGCCCCAGTACACGAGTGACTTAATTTTGAATATGTACCCTAATATGTATTATCAATAAATAAAGTGCTGTGTTTTTAAAAAACATATCCCCAGCAGTTGGTGAGGGATTACTTACAGTACACCCCATTTTAATGTTTACACGTACAGGTCTTGGCAATTCCTTGCATAATTCACGCACCATAATCCTGTAAAATAGGTGCGAGAATTATGCTAGTAAATACGGGTATTTGGTTTGAGGTGGTCGGGCGGAGCTGTGACTGGCAAGTTACCGCTTGCAGGGCAGTTCTTCGCAGCTGAGTAAGCAATAGCGGGAAATTCTGCTTAGGCCGGGCAACTCATTGCAGGCTGAGCTGCTATACATATGTGACACAGAGTTTCCACTCATTTTCACGCAATTAGTCTTCATATAACAGGACATTTTTACGTCATGGTGGTTTGAGCGCAATTTAAAAGTAATCCTGGGGTGATTTTTAAGTAGTACGTCTTACTGGGGATCCAAATCAGTCTCGGACACACTTATAGTGAGGATCGAACCCAAACCATGACATCTCGCTATAACGGGACTCTACTGTAAAAGCATTTGACAGTTGTAGCAGAAGGATACGTAATCTGTTCAGAAAAGTGTGAAATAACTATGAATGGCCTATAATAACCTCACCTACTATTCTGTCACATTCACAAGCCCTGCAAGAGACTACATCAACAGTAACACATGTGCAGCTTACCTGCTGGGCGAGCTCTCGGGTTGGGGCTAGGATGAGTGCCTGGCAATCGTGGAGGTTGGTGTCTATCAGCTGCAAGATGGAGATTGAGAACGTGGCAGTCTTGCCAGTGCCTGCAACAAGCAACACTCTCTGCATCACGAGCCATGTTGCCAACCATGCCACACTTCCTTACAATCATGCTGGAGGAAACAAGCACAGGCAACTAGCTTGCTGATGCCACACCACACAAATGTCTCCTCCACATTTTTCAAACTGCTGTTGGACTGTCAAGCAATTGTGTCCACAACAAATAACACACATATTTTTATGCTTCAAAACACATTACATCCAAAGCTAACAAATGATCAAAAACCAATTACAGGTTATCCACTGTTTATTATACAATTTTTAAATCAACACTTGAAAAATGTGACGGCCTCTACCTGCACATACTGTAATTTTTACATATGTTTAATGTGTACTCTGTGAAGTTGGTGACAATGGGAAAGTATGCAGTTCCTATTAACTAGGGATGTGCGAGCACTAGAATTTTGTTCCAGTAGAGCTTGGGCAGAGTATTTAAAAAAGCTTTCATCATTTGCGTCGAACTTGATCGAGTTTTTACAATTATTAATAAAACTGTCAATATAAAACTACTAGCAGCCTACTACACACAAATGGACATGAAACAATTAGAGTGTTTTCTTATTAATGAAAAGTATTTAACAATACAGTTTAATGAATTACCTTAACCATATTATAAAGTGCCCATTAAATTATTCCCATATCAAATTTTTAAATCTAATATTGTACAGTAATAACATCAACATGTAAGTTCACTGTCTAATAATAAATCCCACGGAAAAAAAATTTCAGTGGGGAAATTAATAATTCAATTCAAGCAGCATTTTAGTATTATTGTAACGAACAATAAAATACTTTTTTTCTATTTACTTTACATAGGCCTATTGACTTCACTTAACATACTATACACAACTAACATTACTTGTTTACTTCTACTACTTTTGGAAATTATATTTCCAAACAAATACTCATTTTTTGTGCTCCTTTAATTCTATTGGCTGAAGGCTTTACGTACACGACACAAAATAAAAATGTGCCATTAACCTACACAACTTCATGCCGAAGATGTCCCTACACTACACAATGACTTTGAACAGTTTCGCTATGCATACGTTCATTACATCATCAAAACACTGCTAGCGCTTGGTTCAATGTGGCGAGCCATTTTGGGTCGAGAGCTGCTCGCATGTCTCGTATCTGACGTCCGAAAAAAGCAATTGTTTAAGTTACGTTTTCAGTCAATACAAAGACAGTTCAAAAGTATTCTTAATTAAAAAATGATCAATCTTTTATTTATGTTGAAAACTAACGCAGTGAAAGACATTTGTGAAGAATTTGATACATTTACAGAAATTTTTCTCATTTTTCGCTAAATCATAACAATTTAGCTTTTTATAGTGAATAGTGCAACTTTTCAGATTTTATAATGATTATTTCGCATTTGTGAATTTTCCAGGACTCTACACATAGGTAATGCTCGCATTATCTTTCACGTATGCGTAAAAGGGGGAATGAAGCTGTGTGGCGAATGTTACAGAGTGCACACAAAGCGATAATTCGGTATATGCACCAATGGAAAATTCCCAAACTTTGCCTGCCATCTGGCCAGTAGTAGTTTATTTTATGATGCATATAAAACGAGGCTTTCTATCTTGTATTCTTCAGGACAAAATTGCAATATGTACTTCCCCCCCCAAAAAAAATTCAAATTATTTGGAGATTGAGAAAATGATACGAGTTGAGTAATTTCAAAGCTCGAAATCGTACTCGCACATCCCTACTATTAACGTCCACAGGATGTCCACGCTAATTCCATTTTGGAATTCCCTGACTTTCCCCTGTCTTCCAGTCAGAATCTTACCACTATCCCTGACCTATATTCAGGACCAAAATCTTGCAAAACCACATTTTTCCATCGCCAACAGAACAAATATGCCATCAGTGAAGCAGAATTTAATTACACTGCAACAGACAAGCAAGCAGGGCTAACATTTTATTCAGCTCATAGATATTTCTCGCTTTATGTGCTTTTGACTTCACACGAGTGCTCATATCAAACATACAAAAACAGTAAACTCTCGATTAACTGTGTTAATCAGGGCCAGAGAAAACGCGAATAAGTGAATTTGTATTAAAAAACCCAGATAATTGAATTTACACATTTTTACTATTAATGGAACAGCGATATTGGCTCCGAAAATCGTGATACAACACATACCTATTATACATTTCAAAGCAAACACAAATCACGGCGCATCAAGTAAACACACCCTTATGCCGACGCCAGGCGAACGTGTTGGCCGAGCAACAAATATCTTTTTCAGAGCAGCAATTATTTAAATTTTCCATCACCAAAGTGAAAATTCCCTGACATTTCCTTGTTAGATGAAATTCCATGAAATTCCCTGACTTTTCCCTATGGGTGGACACCATAGTCTAATTAAAAGTGCTAAGAAAACACTTGTGAAGATTGAAATTACTTTGCTTTCCATTTTTTTATGCATAACAGTTATTGTACGAATTAGCAAATTTGTAAACGGTAGAAAGCCAATTTAACAAAATGTCACAGTTCCTGCAAATGTTTAACGTGCTCTTTCAATTGATCCAAATTTACCTATTGTAACACCAGGACACCAACAGGTTATGGAAAAGAGATTTGTCAAGTTAAAACATTGTTTTGTTGTCAATGGTCCAAATTAACCCCGACTTCAATTAAATTCTAATAAGCAGTAGGGGCGAAGCGTTCTTGGAAGCAATGGAAGCATTGCTTCCCCTTTAAATTCCACCTGTCAAATATCTTTAGTTTTTCATTTGACAGGAGTGGGGTGATTCACCATAGAGCACTAAGTAATTTCTGATGGTGTGCGGCAAATGGCAGTTCTGTCTCTCATGTATTTTGCTCGAAAGAAATCTTCTTGTGTACTTCTAGTGTTACGACTGCAGAAGCCAGTGTGGTGACGGAACCTAGGATGCGAGCTGTCTCAGGGTGGGGCGGGAGATTTAGAAAGCGGTGGAAGCAACTGTGCGACTTGCGTACGACACGATGTTAGCCAAGTGGGGACCGAAGCTATGCGGGCAATATAAATATCAACCTTGCAACCAACAGTGTTGGTTTTTGCACGCTGATGGGAATACTTTGTGCACTAAGATTTGTGTTTATTGAGACATGTCTGATGAAATGTTAGCATGATAGTATTGTGATGTCATTCCTTTTTTCGAACATAGTTCCCAAGCTATCTTTTAACTTACTGAAGAAGACCCATAATGTTGCTAAGAAGTTAAGAAATGCCTTATTTTATTTTAGCTGGAACATACTCAAGGTAAGTGCAGTGTGCGCTGTACGTACGTTATAACGGAAAATTTTGATTCTTTCATCATTCTCGTGTGCTGCGAGAATAAAATGTCTCAACAATTACTACTTATAATGTACGTTACATTCTCAAGATTAAAATATAAAAGAAAAAAGTTGAATTCACATTCGAAAAAATTCATATTTTGAATTTCGTAAGGACACTAGGGGAAAAACCATGCAGTTTTGGTCAGTCTTGCTCTTGGGACTAGAACTGTTCAAAACATTTTGTTTTCTTATTCAAATTGAAAGCGTTATTCTAAAAGATAGTTCACTGGACTTGACAGGGCTATTTAACTGGCATATCTACTCATCGTAAATTTCGCGCAATTTATATCATGTAGACATGGGTGAAATGATTTTTTTTTTAAATTGACAATAATTAATCTATTACTTTAGTTAGACTCATTGTCAATGAAAGCATACAACACTGTCTGATCTTATTCTCATCATTTCAGTTACATGTGTAACAGCAGAACGATCCTTTTCCACTTAGAAATGCATTTACTTAAATATTATTGAAAAACACACAAGGTAAAGAATAAGTGGCTTCACTATCACTATCAATACCAATGCAGGATAAATTTTTATGATGGTATTATTGCTAAAAAAAATTTATGTCAGAAGTATTATAAGTAATTTCTATGTACACGACAATACTCATCAATAGATAAGTTCAATAAATTATTTAATTTTTATATTTTTGTTTTTACATGTCTCACGGCTGACTGGGAAACTGGATTTTCGGAATTCTGTTTTATATTTTGGCTATTTAGACGTACAGTCAACTATTATCCGCGATAATCCAAAATCGTGGATAATCCGCATACTAAGAGAAAAATATAGTTTTTCCAACACTATGTTTCATATGGTCATAACTGAATACTGGGTGTTTGAAACCTAACCTATCCTTGATATACTACTGTATTTACCGGCATATTTTAAGGCCTCGCATAATTTCCGTAACTATTATTTATTAACATGACAAGAAATTTAAAAAATGAGTAATTTCTTCACCCCTTATTTCTAACTTACAAAACCGGAATATAAAGTGTGTAAAATATGCGGGTAATCACGGTAGTGTTTATCGCGGAGTGATACTGGAATCTGAAGTTGTGTAAGAGGGAAGGACAGGCTGATGTCACTTGGTTGCTAGGCAACAGGCCACGTCCCACCTCCCCGGAGAGTGGAAACAGACGTGCAAAGCAAACTGCATGTTGTCCATGTCACACACACACCTCCCACACTGTCCAGTGTGTGCGGCATACAGCCGGCTGTTTCAGCGTGTGGAAAACTGTGTTTAATGTAGGAAACAAGTTTCGCCTTCCATTCCCAGTTCTTCATAAAAATATTGGGCTTGTTTCACACACACTAAGCCCGACACTGGCATTCCCGCGGCACGTTTCTGGTTAAACCATTCCAGCATAGCCTCATCTAGTTCCCTATATGTCGATAGTTTCATTGTTTTCCTATTCTGCAATCCACTTGTGGAGTCCGCACTGCTCGCAAACTCATAAGTTTAGATTTATTGTTTCGTATATCCTGAATTGTTGTTTCTCCTACTCCATACATAAATGAAAGCTGTTTTTCTACACTTCCTCCTACAAGTTTATTTATAATTTCCAGTTTCTGCTGTAAATTTAAAACCACACGTTTACGTTTTACAGACATTTTCCGGCTGAAAATGAGTTGAAACAAAACTGAACGTAACTACTGACTGGTGAGATAAAACTGACACTGACCGCGGGAATGCGATACGCAGAAGAAATGTGGCAGTCACGCTGGGAGCTCGCTGTCTTGTGACGTAACTAAGCTCATCACGCCATTGGTACCACATTTTGACGTGCAGTTGCATAGATAAACAAATATATTTCACTCCACAATTATTTTCAGAGTGTACCTGTTACAAATTTCATTAGTTAAGATGGGCATTTTATTAAATAACTTAGTTCTGGCAGTGTGAGTCAAATTCCAAAATTTATTTTCATCTTTCTGAATATGTCACTGTTAAGCCGCAAAGCGGATAATCCGGTCATGGATAATCGAGAGTCTACTGTACGTTTATTGGGGATCTGGTATGTGTACCTGCAAGTTTAGTGTCACAGATGTATGCAAACCTTTTATGCTACCCTGTCAATGGTTCCGTGTTAGTGTCTAATTTATCGAAGATAATTTTAAACTGTAGGTCTACAGTAATTCTGAGTCTTAAAAGCAAGTGAAGAGATTTGGGCGGCTCTTAACAGAGGTATTGAGAGCCGGTTTAGGTGCTGGAAATTCTGAAGTTAAAATTGTATTACAACTTTCTTATTGATGGATATCTGCAGTGTACTATATTCGTAAGTAGTATACTAAATTAGGAGGAGTGTAGTGAAAAAAATATAGCCCATTCCCCATTGAAAGCAACTTGCAGACCCATTTCGTATCCTTCTGCCAAATGTAAACAAACATTGCCATGTAGCATCTGTAAAAATCAATGTTTACATGCCATTCTGTGTGTACATGTGTTGATATACTTTCGTTACACCTAAAAATAAACATTGAAATGTGACTACTACTTTTATACCTGTAAATGTGATGTTTACTGTTTACAGCTTTTCAAAGAATTGTCTTAGGTATATTTCAAAAACCATTTTGTATGAATATTCACAGTTTAGGCCTATAACATGCTTTATGACGCTTTAAAAATGCCTGAATTAACGATAGTTCTTAAGTTTACTTTACATTAACAAATTTGTTTTCCACGACATAGCACATTACACGTAATGCAAGTTAGTATTTTGCTACGACTGTGTTAAAAGCTGTTACAACTGCAGGGTAAAGAACTGTAGTATTTAACTTTTTGTTATTGATATGTGTTGCATTAACAGAATGCCCTCAGCTCGAATAACGAAGGAACAGACAGTCCAACGAAAAAGTGACATTAAAATCAAGCACGCAACTCCAGTTGCTCATTTTTTGTCATAGAAATTTAAAATATAGCGGTGAACATGCACACAAATAAGTCTACCATAACTTTTATTCCACTCATATTTATATGTATTGCTACTTACTGTGTATTAGGTTTGTTGAAATTTATTGGGCCTGGGCTTGGTTATTTTGTTGGGATTGGTGGTAAATCACGTTACACGACTCTGTTTCAAACACTCAGGGCAAAGGTAAAACATTGTTATAAATAAACAAACATGGATATAAATCAATAATTTAGTCATGAATACAGTTCACTGTTAAAACGTATAAATAGTGCTAATCAAATATTTGAAATCACGCACACACAGGGCCAGCACATTGACAGCGATGCACAAAGGCAAGCCATTTCACAGATGCAATGATTAACGAAATACACATCACAGTATATTTATAACTGCCGTGGAAACTCAGATTTATCACATCGTAACTTGCTTAGGTAGGTTTAAAAAACACAGCTATAAACGTGATGTGGTAATTTCAAGTATTTTTCGAATTAAGTTTAATTTGCGCTTTGTTTGGTAAAAATGCAACACGCCATGTCACGGCTCGCCACGTCTGCCAACTTCTCTGTTTCTGCTCTGCCATCATATCTAAATAAGTATTCAAACATTAAAACCTGTTTTCAGTTGTAAATTACAAATTCTAAAATCATTACGGGCAATCATAGCACGCTATGTAGAGGGAAGGGACAGTGACTACGTCTACCAGCATACCTAGCATTGTGCCAAACGTCCTCTACACTCTATAGACACCGCAGCCCCTTCAGGGCAACAATATCATTAGGGATACAGTCTAGTTTAAGTTGGTGTAATAGCGCTATTCTGCCCCACATCCCAGTTAGCTTAGAAACAGGTCACCTCTACCCGGACTTCATAGCTTAGCTTCCCCATCAAGCTCTTGTTAATTGTTAAGAGATACGAGAAATTCACAACTCGCAAATTCGTGAAAAATCTCAAAACTGTTTTAAATACATAGTGGGGAACGACTTATAATGCATGAGAGTTGTTACAGTCGACTCTCGATCTATCATTCAGGGGACTGTCAAAAAATGTCCATTCACGAGAGATTTCAGCAGATGAGCATTCTGACATGTACATCAATAAAATTCAACTTCTGACCTTATAAAACTTTATGTTGAGTATAGTAAGAGCAGTAAATTATCTGTAAATAAAGTATAGCTAGTAAACACAATAAAAATGGGAAATTCAGAGTAAATAACACATTTATAAACATTTCATGTATTAAATAAAGAAAATATCTCAAAATACTATAAATAACTGATTGTAATCCAACACCAAATGCAAGCTGACAAAATTTCAAACCCTCTGAAAATGAAAATAATGTGACAAAATGCAAGTCAAATTTTAAATTTCCAGCATGCACTATCAGTTAAGAGCATGCGGAGAAGTTATGAATTGGGTACTGACACAGCGGATGGCCGTTGAAGGGGTGGGGTTTTGGTGGCGGGAGGATTACCCCTCCCTCCATATGCAGCTACCTTCTTGGCGACACCTTGCACACGTGGCAAATGTCTCTCTCTTAAAGTTGTTAATTATTTTTCACTGCCAAGAAAACATGCAATTTTGAGTCTGGAATTAATAAATAATAAATATAGTGATTAATTATTAAAGACAACTAAGAAATCAATTACAATCATTTGAAACCACATCCTCTGATTTTCCCTGTCGCGAGTTACACTGCACTAGGCTCGGTTCTTACCTACACATTAGATGGCAAAAGGTTTCGAATAGGCCCTTACATTTTATCAGTTATTCAAAAGACCAGACTCTATTGAAATTAATTAATATAAAAATCCTTAGATTTCCCTGCAAGAAATTACTGAATATGAGTTTAACACTTATTAAAAGTAGCTTATGTACAAACAACTTTTGGCGACAAGGGGAGGTCAAGTACACACTTCTGGGCATATAATTATATTCACAAAAATGCTGCCTCGAGTCAAATATATATATTACATTTTTAAATCGTGTTGATTTTATGCCAGATACAATGAAATACCAACCTCACGGAAAAAATTACCTTTATACATAAAAGAAAATAGCTTGCAAATAATAATACCTTGTTAAAATATTTGCTTAACATTATCAAGCGAAACCATTTGCTTTGAAATACAAGTGATGATAGGTGCAACTATTTTCAGTGATGCATAATCTTGATCAAATTACGTTGACGAGGCACACATTTGCTCTAGGCCGGCGTATGAAGGCAAGGCGAGCAAAGCGGATGTTGTTGAGAGAGCGAGAGGATGTGCTTTACGATTTGCCTCAGCAGAGTGAAAGGTCTGAGGGGAGGAAGTATGGTGCTGCTAAGATAGAAAGAGGTACGAGAGAGAGAGAGGAAACTAGATCGCCACGCTTGTTGCTATAGGTAACCACTCCCCCTCTTGGAGGCGTGTAGGGGAAGTAGCAAGCCAGTCTCGTACTAAGCTGCACGGCCTCAGTGTCGACAGACGTGTTGGGAAGACAAGACATTAGACAGCACACCACAGAGTAGTTATAAACAGCAGCTTGCAGGACGTATTCCACATTAATAGACATTTGCAAAACAACCAGTTTAAAAACTATAGTTGCAGGAAATATTAGGCGAAGGGATACGAAATATACTTTGGTCTATGCTTCATGCTATAAACAATACAAGCGGTTTATGTTAACATCATTTACATAGGGACTTCGCAGGGACCACGAAAAATCATTGGTGGATGCGGTTTATCGATACATGCAATAATGATACATCGAGAGTAGACTGTAGGTTAGATGTTTTTGGCTCACGAATTACTTAAAATTATCTTGTACATACGAATTTCGACATGCAATAGAGAATTTCAACAAATTTATAGTACGAGCATGTCTGAACTCATGGGTGACTCAGTCAGGTTTGGATGGTTGCAGGTTGTGGATATTTATCTGTTTTGTTTTAAAATGCTACCAAAATAGTAAAGCAATTTTCTCAAGAAGGCATGGTTAAATCAACGATATAATGCTATGCAATTTTTGCAATAAAAAAAGGTGTGTGGGAAACTTCCTCACAGTATCAAAAAACACGAGCGGAGTTACGGTCACTAAGTCGGTAGGAAAGGAAAGCAGCAGAAAACTATGTTGAAGGCAATTGAAGGCGCTAAGACAGCAAAGGTATGGATATACCTAGTTAGATGAGGTATTCCTACGAGATGACCAGAAATGAAACCAGTGTTTAAAAATGTTGATTAAAATAATGTACAAACATCACATTGGCACATAAATAATTAGGATTAAGATATTGTTACATAGTAAAATTTTTTAAAATTGCAGTTTTTTTTAAGAACAAATTGTTACTACAGTAAAACAAGCTCAAGACGTTCCTGCATAATGGAGTGATGTTTTTAATTGCCTATATCTCTTCCATTTAGCTGTACGTCAGTAAATTTTATTGAAGAAAGATATCCCTCATATGTTCAAATACTAATGGACTATTTATACAAAATACATTAAATTATATTCTTTCCTGACACCACAAATAATTTGTAAACTTTAGTGATGATAAAACCTGAAATGCACACAGCACAGGGCCTAAGAAAATTTAGACAAAATCTAAACTGCACAATGTTCAACGTACGTTCAACCAATGATCTGCTCGCATGCCCCAATATTATAACAGCCATCGGCTGAAACCTAAACTGCAAACTGTTCCACGTATTCTCAACCAATCATCTGCTCACGCTCATATTGATCCAGGGTCACTTCTAACTGTAGCCAATTCACGCTTTCTTCGGCCTTACATATCGCGTTCAATCACTTGTATTCCACAATTATATAACCCAGTGATTAACGTTAAACTACTATGTTCTTTAATAGATTAATAATCTACTTAATATCTTCTATAACTTGTAATATTCATTTCGTATTAATACGAATTAGCAACAGTGAGAGCAGCGACATGTTGGCAACGACCAGTAGGAAATAGTTCACAGTTACAATATATGTTAATCTCATTTTTATGTATCCTATTTGTAAATTAACCAGTGCCAGTTGATTTATTTGTATTGTTAGGTAGCACTGATGGAAATACATTTCATTGCTGCAGTTAAAATTATCAGTGGAAATTACAGTGCGTAGGCTTGCTCTAGCGACACTGTTTTTTTCCGCCAGGAAGAAAAGCACAATAAGCTAAACAGATTGTGTCGCTGTCACTCTCTCTCGGGAAGTTCATACCACCTGTCTAGCAGGAAAGGTATAAATCTTGCTATTTCTAATCTCAGTGCATTTCACACAAACTACAACAATAATAATTAAGTTTCAAATTGTAATTTACTACTGAAAGAAGATTTTATTGTTGAAACACCCATTATGTTACTTAGATGCAATGGCACAACGCACAAATCCAGCAGGTTGGCAGAAGTGGCATGGAAAGGAGAATCTAGAATTTAATCAGCTTTCCCCTAGCCTCGTGCTTGTCTCACCATGGCAGGTGATTATACCCATAATGCTTTACGACTGGCAATGTTGTGGCGACATGTTAATGACACTGCGTATTTCTGAACGAAGAGTAAAGTTTGTACTCGTGTTTTTGAAACAAACTAGACAGTTACAATGTGAAAAATGTGTGTTTCCAAGGCAGAGTTAAATGTGTTGTGATCACTGCGTGTGAAAGGGCGCGGTGACTGTTGTAATCGTTACACAGGCCAGGTGTGTGTGGATTTTAAATATGTTCAAAGATTATATGTTTTAACCACAAACTGATGTTATGACGAAGTTAATGATTTATATTTACGTCTGTTTATCATAACGCTGTACCTTTGCGCTAGGTGTCAAACACAGTTCTCCAATGAGCTTACGTTTCTGTGATTTGAATGTCTGCCACAATCCCAACAAAATACTAAGCCCACCCAGATAAAATAAACCTACAAACCAGTACGTACCAATGCATGTAAATATTAGTGAAATAAATGTTACGGTAGGCCTATGTGTTTGCATGTTTACCACTATCTTTTATCATTGTCGATGTACAATAAATAAGCAATGAGTTGCGTGCTTGAAAATACTGCTTTGTTTCGTTGGACGGTTGTCCCTTCATTATAAATTTTATTCCAAACACAATTAATAACAACAGGTTAAATACTACCATTGTTTCTGCCACAGTTGTAACACAATCGTGGCAAAACATTAATGTGTATTATGTGTAACGGGCTATATTGTGTGTTAAAAATAGTTATAAAGCTGACAAATATTGTTATAGGCCTACAACATGAACATTCGTAGGAAATGGTTTCCGCAATGACAATTATTTGAACAGCTGTAAACAGCAACCAATGGAGTTGACAGTTATAAAAGTAGAAGTCGCATGGCAGTGATAATATTTACGTGTAGCGGAAGGATACGTAATTAGTAACCAAAAGTAGAAATTTAGCAGGGCTTCAGAAAAGGCAGAAGTTATCGTGAATCAACTATAAATGCCAGTGCCCCAATATTATAAAGGCCACCTTGAGAAACCGGAACAGCATGCCGCAAGGTGATCTAATTTTCTCGCTGTTCAAATTACTTTCCGGCGCTAGCGCAAATAACACTTTTTCAAGCCCAAAAACAGTAGCACGCTAACAAATGCTGTAGTCTTTAAAAGGTTTGGTGTCTTAAATTACTATTATATTAATTAATTCAGGGACATTTTTCACAGTTATGCCCATATGAAATAAAACATTTGGAAAAGGTTTAGAACCAGTAGGGAAAATGTGATGTAGGCAAGTGTGCCGCTGCCTACCATCCATTGCCGCGTGGCCTCGTTTATATTGGCAGTTGTTTAGGTAAAATAAAATAGGATTAGTAAGAGTTTAAATAATCTTTTTTGTGCATACAGCGATAGTTACAAGTGCAGTGTATGAAATGCATAGATTAACTGGTATCAATTTTTCTAGCTTTTGTTTTTAATTTTCCCCAAGAAGTTTTTAGCATCCAGTCCTTTGGAAAACATCCTGAGTTTTACTGTAATAGCATTTTAAATTCTAGACACCTCCAAATGCTATATTAATTCGCAGCATCATAGTTCTCAGCAGTAATACATAAGAATAGATGGTATCCATAGATCAAAGAATCTACTCGATCCATCCCTATTTAGTATGTTTTGTAATATCTTAAGTTTTTCAAATTTTCATTTTTGTTACTCAAACCAGTTTAGGAATTACAGCTAGCTCGAGGTTTTTCTCAGTTTTCAGTTTTTCTGTAGAATGAGATTTCTAATGATTTTATGTGATTTACAGGTATTTCCTGAGATTATAAGTGATTTTCTAATATTTTAAGTGAATTTCTGAGAACTTCAGGAATTGTCTTGCGATTTAGAAAGATTATATTGCGATTTTCAGGGATTTTTAGTCATTCTAAAGCTGGGTTTTTCCACGGTGCCTTTTTCTGTGCATCATGAGGCATGCCTTGACGCACATTAACGCATGCGCAGATGCATGCGCTTTTTCCAAGAAAAAGCTAGTTGCACAGGGACGCACGTGCAACCCATCGCTAGTGGGTTGCTCATGCGTCTTGTAGAATTACCTCTGTGTGGCTAATTCAGTGTCTGTATTGTCATTAAACGTTAAGATAGATTATAGGTTTTATATTTAAATATGGAATGGAATCAAGACTTATGCGTACCATATGAGGAATACCGTGGTCTTCCTCAGCTGTGAATGAGTGAAGAGATTTGGGCGGCTCTCAACAGCGAGGTCTTGAGAGCCGATGAGGGTAATTGAAGTGAAAATGGAGCGGCGCCAGAAAGAAGGGGAGGGGGAAACGGGAAACCCTGCCAACCAACGGCATTGCCCGGCATGATTCCAATTTGTGAAAATCCGGTGACCCAGCAGAGGATTGAATCCGGTTCGCCTTGGTGGGAGGCGAGCATGCTAATCGCTCAGCCACTCTGGCCCCTCCTCAGCTGTGGAAATTTAATTACAAGAACTACAAAAATAAGGTGATTTAGAAGTGATGCAGTGCGGGAGTTAGCAACTAAATATATTTGCTCGCTGAAAGTCCTGCTTGCCAAAATAAAAAGTCTGGATCGTATTTACACAAAGAACATTCCAATGTTACGTTGAGCAGATGTCACAAAGTACACATAAAGTAAATGAAGAAAAGTCAGCCACTGCAGCAAACCAACTGACCCCTCCTACAACAGCTGTTCTACATGAGCATTCTACATCAATTGGAATTTAAAAAACGCATGAATTATACGGCTGTGGATGAAGCTTACTTCATGAGTGCCACGAACAAGATGGAAAATAGGGACGAGGTCACTATTTTTGGCGAATACGTAGTCAGCATAATACAACAAAACAATGACCCCCAGCAGCAGTTAGTAGCCCAACATCGCATTATAAACATATTTGAAATAGAAATGCAGCAATATACCACGCAACCATGCAGTAATGTGGGTGGATATCTTCACTCGCAATCCATAATGTCAATATCCAACATAACCACCTCTACTTCTGGCCCTCTTTCAGTAAACAATGTAGATGATTATTGTCCAAACACCAATGTTAATTTGGAGTACCTGGGTTAATGTTACTTTGAGTTATTTTCCTAAGAGGAACGGTTGTTTAATGGCACATGGACCTATTGATTGCATAGTTGATTTGATATTATTCTTGATTGTCCTTTACTCGCAAATGTATGGTTATCGTAACAGCTAAATAAATGACTTTGTAACGTTCCTCCAATTCTATATGCAATGTGTTCTGTGTATATAATATGCAGTTTGTATCCGTATACCATTTTAGTATGGCACTGGGTTGGGCTTGGGAAATACAGAATGAGTCACTGTGTATGCTATTTTTCGTTGCGTACGGGCATGCAATTTCCATTTATCACTGCATAACAGATTCTCAATCTACTCTTTCAAGGGCGTCTGCCACACTCAGAAAACACTGTAGACCCTTTCGTCATGTATGAGTTTCCCTATTAATTTTCCAAATGATTACGCTCAAACTGGATTAGCATACATTACCAACTAATCCTGTATTTTTTTAATAGGCCTAAATTTCTATACATTATGCACACATACATATTGGCAAAAAATTCATAAGCACATTGTTGGGATGACAACAGTCATAATGTCACATTCTTTAAATACTGTAACCAATTAAGTTTTTAAACATAAGCTTATGCATGTGTTGTTCGGCTAAAGTATGCACACCTAAACGCTATGGACAAAACAAGACCACACATATGCACGTGCCTTCACATTGTTGTGCTAAACTGATATCAAGGCACGGCAAACCTCTGTAACAATGACTTAATATTTTAAAGGTGTACATCAAGCTGTGACAATCGCCCGACACTAAATAGCACAATGTAACTGCCAATCTTACACAGCTTCGAATACAGTTCCTAATATCAGTGTCTTGTTTGCTAATCAGTGGAGCAACCATTCATAATAAAACTTCAAAGTGTGATGTCACGCGAGCAAAGTTCCTAAACAATTCATTGTTCAGATGAAGATCTTTAAGTATGTTACTAACGTTGCATTGCTTCAGAAACACACACCCAAAATCTTATACGTTTCTTTTGTTTTCGGTGAAGTAATATATATGCCACACAAAAACCAGCAGCCGGCTTCTGTGGACATGTCTACTACAGGAACAGGCCTACGTCGATTCCCGTTGTGTAAACAGTAAGGCATGTCTCTACCAGCACATGCAGAAATATGAGTGTTTCTGCATGCGCTGCAGCACCAAAGAAACGCACCTTAAATGATTTTACAAAATAATTTGAGATTTTCAAAGTGTTTAGTGATTTTTTTCCATAGTGTACAGACTTTCTTAGGTTGTTACCCCTTAATTTTATCCCCACATAACGTAGATTTGTGTGGAGCATACTGGAGCCACCAACAGCACTCCTAGAATGAGATGACCATCTTGTCTGTAAGGAACAGTAAGAACACTGAAATCCCCTTACCTGACTGGGCCTGAGCAATCACATCGTGTCCTTTGAGACATGGCATAATCGCACGCTGCTGGATAGCAGATGGCTTCTCAAAACCATAGGCGTAAATGCCTCGAAGCAGCTCTTCCTTCAAGTGCATATCATCAAAGTTGTCAACGACCTGGAACAAAGAGAAAATGAGAACTTGCGAAATAGCACGGAAAAGAGTGGGGAGAGACAGGATTCTGTGTTGCCACTTGCCTCCTCCCAGTTTGACTCGATGGTGCCATCGGGGTCCATCCCTGGAGGCCCATCATAAGACTGTTCCTTCTCACTGGGCCCGTTCTTAGACTCTCCTGCAGTCCATTCATCATTTCTGAAAGCAAACATCTCGTCACAATTCTACAACAGATTCCAGAGTAATGACTGGCTAAGGGTTCACAGATAATCAATATTCTTGGTTAAAGCAAATTTTTGGGTGGGGGGGGGGGGATGTTTACATACTGTACACACAGGTTATGTAAACAGATAATCATATAATTCATATTATTATTAACATTAGATAGAACCAAACACTAGCTTTAATCCAGAGCTGCCAACCCCCTAGCACACCCATCAGTAATCAGTTATTTGCAAAAAATACATGTAAATCAGCAGCAATATAATTTCTCCCCAAAAAACAGATATTCACAAAATTGAAAAGGCATACACACATACTTTAAATAATAAAATATGTGCACATGGGTGAACCAGAAAAATGATTTTAACATAACAATAATCACCAAAATATGTTAAAAACATAAATAAAATACAACCACAACTTCTTACTTATCACTCGCTAGGAAATGCAGTGTCATGTTTAGTTTGTTTTGAAGTGCTTTGGTGATTTGTTTCTTTTAGTAACACACCTCATTGATTGAATTACTTTTTACTTTCACAATTATAAGATCCCCTAAATTTGCTGTTGGCAGAGATGCTCTAAATTCAGTTTAATTGGGACTAACACTGCACTGTGTTGAAAAATTGCTAGATTGGCATTCCAACCTGTTTTATTTTTTTTATTGCCAAGTTAATATTGTTGGGATTCTGTTTATTTTATTTTGGAGGAAAAAGAGAGACAGCGAGGGTTGAGTCCTTTAGTTTAACGTCTTTCATGAGACAGCATTGTTTTGATAAAGCAATGGAAAATTCTGCTCGTATGGGAATAACATTTTAAATATTGTAACTTCAAAAACTTTCACTAGAATTTACGATATAGACAAAAACAAATATTATTCACACATTACAAGTGTGTTGAAAGTGTAGCTTTTTGAGGCCACGTGCATTTCAATTATTATAATAACTATTTACAAATAGGTTATTTACAAAACACACAAACTTATTGTTTGTAAAATTCACAACCTCTTGAACACACGTTTTTCAGTGATAATCCTTGCAAGTTTACTTCACTAAAATCACGTCTGTTTTGTCACTAGCATTAAATAATTTGTTTGCAGAATCTTTCAGAAAAATCAAAACTGCACGTTTCCTGAAACCAACAAACTTCAACTTAGATATGTATAATACATGACGACCAGAGTAAACACACTATGACGACACCGCATCACTACTCACAACTGTGCTGTTTTCAAAGAATACAGAACTGGCACGCAAGCTTCTGGTAAAAGTACGATATACAGTCGCTTGGTAATCTACCAAATGAGAAAACTTTGAATTTCGCTTTAATAACAAATGAGAAGTTCTTGGAAAAATCTCCTATAAACTATGCATTCATTACTTTCCAAAATTTCCTTTTTATGTTTTATGTAATTAGACTGTGCTTCAGAAATGAAATGGTGCTTCTTTAGGAAACTCACTGTGCCAGCAAATCTTCATTGAACTCATAAATGGACTTTGTTGTTGTACGAGTTGTTCCATTTGAAACCCATTGCTTGTATGTTACACAGTCTATAAAATTTTTGCCATCCTCATCAAATTCTTGTCTAACCAAATCTCCAATAACTTCAGTCAGGGCAGTCACTACATCCATCAAACATACACCGTTCACTCTAAGTTACAAACCATTGAATCTCAATGTTAAGCTTGGCACCTTGTGACGTAACTTTTACATTTTGATGTTCCACTGCTGCTTGCTAAAACATCCTCTTTTGTAGCAGAGTTTTTAATTCAGAAATTATGGAATACCTTTTTAAGGTTACGTAATATCTTTTGTTTTAGATTTATTTCCATATCCTTATTAAAACACAGTCTTTTGCACCTGGTAACATCCTAATGTTTAAACCACTTGTATGCAACTGACAATGACTGCTACTAAGCTTAGTATTTTTATTTTCTCTTGGATATTTGTACTGTTCTTGAATTTTTCTTTCATTTTATCTAATGAGAAAAGTGTACTCTTCTTTACGTCATTTCCTAGGGAGTGGTCCAAATTTAATTTTTTTCTCTTGTTGCCAACTTTCTAACCCCCCCCCCCCCCCATCCATGGGTTTTCTTTCAATGCTGAGCTTCTGAATCTTAATAGGTGAAACGCCAAAAGCCTCACAAGCAACATTTACGCTATGTTATGACTCTTGCACTGGAGAAAAGGTATAGTGTTTCTTTTTCATCATAACTATGCATTCTTTTTAAACCAGAAATACACACAATTTTACTAGGAACTAAACATAGCTTTGGATGTTTTTGAACTACATATAAAATTAATTGTTTTCTAAAGTTATATTTCTCAAAACATGTGCTTTTTCTGAACTTGAAATTATTATTTGTTCCTTAATCTGCAAAACAAGGCTATCAATTTTTGATATGTGGTTTGTGCTAAATAGAAGGCTTCATGGTATAAATTTCAATTTTTTTCTGTTTCCATCAGCCAAAAATTCACGGAAGGGCTTGAAACATACACAATGTACGGTCTCCATAGTTATCGTAAGAAAGAATTGGTTGGTGTGTTTTGTCCGCTTCCCAGTCCAAATTTGGCTTGGAAATGGAAAAAAATTAAAACCCTTTATGTTGACTGATATTCTATAAAATATTTAAAAAATACTACGCGTTAACATTTCTTTGAACTAAACATTTACTATTTCTTTTTGAATAAGCATCACTTTGGATGAAGCAGTTTACTCAATTTTTAGTACACTTTTACAATCTTTCATAACTGCTTGTACATGCCAAAAATTATGTGTTCTGAGCGCTAACTTGGGCCCTTTCCACAAAATGGGGTGAAAAAAAAAAATGGTTTTGAAGTCACCAAATTTGTATTAATTGTGCCAAAATGTTTTGACAATGGCGCAGTTGCATTTGTTGAAATTATATGGAATAACCTGCCATTGTACCTACTCTAATGCTAAACCAATTTTAAGGTATTTTAGACCGTCCTCTATATAAAAAATTTGTAATAATAAAAGTAAAACATAAAACCCTGCAAAAAATGAAAAATTGCTAACATATTTTTAATTTGTCAGAGACAGCGAATTTAGGTAACATTTGAGAACCTTTAATGTAGTTCTTATCACACTTGGGATGTCACAGGCAATATAAATGGAACTAAAAGTAATTTGAGGAACTTGCTTAACACACTTATTCACAACTTACCAATGACTATTGCAAGGCAGTAATTCTACTATTACTGATACTAAACAGGTCGAGTTGGAACTATGTGGCATGGAATAGTGTACAAATTGCTTAAAAATTCACGCGTGCCACACTCTCATTTTATTAATTTAGCAAAACTGAAAACAATAAAATGGGTTTGCGGGAGAACAAGGTAACGAACGAATACCAGCAGAATAGAAATTACTAGTAATCAAAATTGCTTACACAAAATATATGTTACTTTAAAAATTACGCAGAGCTCACGCAAAACTAAAACTTATGGTATGTGTTCATAAATTTATTTTACACAAGGAAGCTATTTTTTTATGGCTGATAGTAATTTGGAAGAGTGTGGCTAAATGGCACGTATTGCATAGCAGGACGTGTTGCGAGCTAAACGCTTTACTCTACATTGGAGTGGGGATACACGAAAAGAAATTCCAAGTTTTGAAGTTGTATTTCATTTGAATACACATCGTTTTATTGTGCCTTTCATTTTGAACACCTTTACATCACTACTTTAGCGTGAAGTTTAGTTTGCAACACAAAAACCAGCTGTTTTGTGACCGCATAAAATAAAATGTATTAATAAATCTAGGAACTCTTACTTATTGCACATTTTCTGCTTGTGTGATGTGCGTCGGCAGTGTACTAAGAATAGTCAACTAAATATAAACTTTAGCTCGTTCGTGGATCAGCCGATACAGGACTGTTTTGTATACGTCATGTTACAACTCACTGTCAATTATGCCAAGTTATGAGGCAGCGAGTACTACAGTACTCACTGTGCTAATGCAACGTTTATAGCAGCTTCAGCTGGAATAGGAAAAGTAACTTCTCTAAATAAGGTATTCCTACATTTGAAACTCCCCATGGTACTGCTGTTTTCAGAACCGTGGTTCTGTCATGGCAGAAGGCTCCATCTGGCAGCTGGAAGACATTTGTTGCTAAAACAGCTTGAGCAAATGTGTTTACATGTAGTTCAGCAGATAGAATGCCTAGCAAGTCCAGTGGGTATGTATAATAATGGCTGCAAGTTGCATTGTGGTGCAAATTGTTTAATGAATTTAAATTTTTAGCCCAGGCAAAATAGGAAAAATGAACAAATTAAAACACGTAGTGCCAAAAATTTCAGGAATGTGTAGAAGTAGGTCCCCTGAACGACATAAAATAAAGTCCCATCGATTTTCAGTTCCGCAGGGGAGGGGGTTTAAAGGTCCCTTTAAGTTATCGCCAATAACTCAAAAAATGTACGTTGTACAGAACATTTCTACGAGAGCATAAATGAAAGAAAAGTAAATTCCTTACAAATAGTACTTATAAGTTTGTTCCTACCTGTTATAGTTTCTAAGACATCCGCCTGCAATAATGGATAACTTTTGAAAAAAGTTGTTTTACCTCATGTTTTTTTAAAAACTAAATTTGCCCTTCTAGCACTTCACCGTTTCGTTTTACAGAGAAAGTTGTACAGGAATTAATTTTCTTACACAGACATTTATCTTCAAGTGGTCAAACGTTACACTGTAGTGGATGGTGGCTTCCTCCATCATAGAGTTAAGTGGAACAATGGTATTCTATCTGCGAGCAATACGTATTATACTTTATCAATCATTACGGTGTCAACTCTGCTGTAATTTTTGATGGTATGAAGAGGTTAATTCCACTAAACACTCAAACAGAAACGGAGAGCTTCCTTGCCAATGAAAAGAACACGACCATGCTGATTGAGTTGTTAGTGGAGAAGACAGCAAGAAGGATAGAGGCAAGTACCGCTACAGGAAATACTGATGGTAGTATCGTAAGATGTGGCTTAAACAAGGTTACTTCTCATTCATCTGTGGTTGTTACTGGAGAAGATGTTGACCTGCTTGTCCTACTAACAGCTCTCGCACCACCAGACAGAAATGAAGCCTGGAAGAGGAACCATCAAGGACAAGGTATACTCCACCAGACAGTTTAGTGGATCTACCCTGTTCACCCACAGTTTCACAGGGTGTGACACAACATGTGCGATATTCAACTAAAGCCACAGATGACATCTACGAACCCACATCAACACCTGATGCAGTAGCCCAAGCTGGAGAGCACATGTTTCTCACAATGTACCATACCCCACCGAGTGAACGTGATTTGAACAATCACCGATACAACTCCTTCGCAAAATCCTCCACCAAGGTGAAAGCCAATCTTGCTTTACTATCATCAACCAAAGGTGAAGTCAAGTAACACTCTCTCAGAGTGTATTTACTCACAACAATGGCTTGACGACGACTCTCAACCCAGAACGTTGGGGTTGGGTACGAAACGGCAGTCCTAAAAAAAAAACCCACACATAATAGCCCCTTACAGCAACCTGATTTCAATTTTTTTGCAGTTATGCTGTGGTGGCAGATATGGATGCCAAAAGGCAGGTATCCAATGCTCATCTATCTTTGGATGTGATGGGCCCTCTATGAACAGCGCACATATACGAAAGGAAGGCGTGGAAGAAGAAGATTTTATGGATTTTGAAGATGACAACTTTGAAAATATTTTGAAAATAAGTTACTTAATATTGTCTACCTTTTTTAGTAAATGAAACTGTTTTGTACTAATTTGTGTTTCGTTACTTTATTCCTACCTTGTATACTAGCGATTTTATGAAGCAAGTAAATTTTTCATATATTGGACAGAGATATTTTTGGATTATTAGGTACATACATGCATGTACAGTGGACATCTATTTGGGACATCAGGCGGTACATTTCATTTCCATACTACCCACTTTATATACCAGATGAACCGAACAAAAAAAAAAGGTACATAAGTCTGTTCGGAACTAATATATTAGTCAACCAACATATCTCTTTAAACTGGTGTCCCAATTACTGGTTTCCACGGTACATAGACTATGTATATACTTCATACGTGGTTATTACATACCTATATATTTACTTAGGTTAAATATATTACAAAAAAAAAAATCAAATTTAATTGAAAATAAATAAATAAATAAACTCGAAACATTAATAAATACACAAGGTAGATCTAATATAGAGAAATCAACCATATACAAGGTTGTATAGAGTTATAGCCCTTAAAGATGAAAAGCATGAATGAGCAGCTTTCTAGCAGAATCTCAAAATTTACCTTATAAATTCAAATCGCTCTAACTTTCGACCAGTAGAAGATAAATGGGTGTGTGTAACACACACACAAAATACATTTTTAAAGCAAATTTAATGCTCTACAACTTTCCTACAATGTTTCTGTAAAACAAAAGATTGAAGAGCAAGGCCAAGTTTGACGAAAAGCGTGAGAAGAAACTACTTTTTTCAAAAATTACCCATTTTTGCCAGCGGATATATCAGAAACCATAACAGGTAGGAACATGTTGCAGGAAATGTACTATTCTTTCATTTTGCTCTAGTATAAATTTTCTGTGAGACACCATATTCGAGAAAAACCAAGGAATAGTAAATCGATGGGACTATTGTACGTTGTTCAGGGGGCCTACCAACACATTGCTGAAACTTTTGGCACTACATGTTTTAGTTCATTCATTTAGACTTTTTTGGTCTGGTTTGACTGGACTACTTTTCTTGGAAAAAGATAAATCCTAGTAACACGAAATGGTGTCAGGATTGGCGAACGCAAAACAAAATTCAGAATGTATCAAACCTTCCTTTCTCATTCTTCTAACCACATCTACTTCGGCAGCTTCTCTCATGTTTTTACTGCGGTAACACTTCCTCACATAGAGTTCAACAAACAAGATGGTTTCTATTTCCAACTGCTTCATCAATCACAAATGGCACAATAGGGAACAAATACAGGAATTATATAAACAATAACAGACACTGTCTGCCTATTCTGTTCGCATTGGTAAAGCAGAAATATCAGGTAAGTCAAGCTATTTGTCCACCGTACAGAACCACTCGACTCGCCTCACTACATGATGCAAGTTGATTCTTCACTGAAACTGCAAGTTACCATTCTACACGACAGTCTAATTGACCCATTTAACCTCACCCCCTATTTAAAAAAAATGAAAATACTAACACAAGAGTATGTGCCAATCTTTATATAATTTAAAGCCCGTGTAAATTTCATGAAATTTTAAGTTTTAACAATGGGTCATCAAACAAGCTTGTTTCCAATCAAACATACTAAAAGCCAACCTCAAAAACTTAATGAACATTAACAAAATCACATGTCAATTACTGGTTAACTGAAATCACCCAGGCATATAATTAGTAATCGACACTGATGTAATGGAATATGGTGTTGAATCAATCATATATTAGACTCGCAATTAAAGCAAATTCCAATTTTTAGACTAATCTTAGGAATGATTAATATAGTTAATTCAAGGTTTCTTCAGATTTTGAAAAATCACCCTAGGTGTAACATTGCCAACCTATCTCAAAAACTTATACCACAAATATATATTAACCTAAAAGTATTATATTTTGAATAAAATAAACTTAACATATTTTCCATAACTTGCAATATTTATTTAGTAGGCCTCTTCAATGCAGATAAAAGTAGTGAGAGCAGTGATGATGTGTTGGCAACGGCTAGTAAGAAATTATTCACAATTAAAATGTTTTAATTTAGTTATTTGTAAATTAAACGTTGCCTATTAAAATTCTAGGGAGCACTGATGGAAAAATGTACACTGAGAAACATAAGCACCTTGCCAACAAGATCAACATTTTTTAACTTCCTTATGCTATCTATATACAGTATTTACTTATTGTAAAGTTGAAAAATACTGATTCCTTGAATGCTATGAAACACCATGAAAATGTTACCCTATACTAAATTAGCATAGCCTAACCCAGGAAATGTAGAGTGGAAACAAGTGTAATTTACTGTTGGAGTTAAATTAAAATACTGTCAAAAATGTTAACCAAATGGGATGTGTGACATTTTAAGCATATAAGAGATTACTAATTACAATTTCCCCGCCTTACACAAAACTTTCCCACTATAGTACTTAATTAATGCAATGATTCAGCACATTTACCACATAATTTACAGTTTTTAAACATTTCTACTCTACAACTTCCTTCCTTTCATTCTTGTTCTCCCCACTGTAGTGTAAAAAAGCACTTATGTCTCAGGTAGATTTGCAGAACATTAAGACTCCACAAATACATAATATTTTCCAGGATTCTTATTAGACAAGCACCTAAAATAGTCACTTTTCAATTAAACAAAAGTTCAACTATTACCAATCTAACAAAAATTCCAATTTATAAAAGAAACATTTCACTTCATCACTCTCCACAATGCCCACGGTCACAAAGGTCTCTAGTATAGTCACCAACAACGTTAACAAACCTAGAATACTTTTCCAAATACACATCACGGCCCTACTAGATAAAACGTATACAACTATGTCAAATATGTCATGACAAAGTTATGTTTCATAAAGAATATAAGTTTACCTTATTTGACACGCAAAAAAGAGTAAATTGTCAGAATTAAAATAACTTTTCATAAACATGACAATTGAATGTCAAATCATTAAATTCCATTTATTACACACTAGATAGCTCTCAAGTGAGCTTATGATAATCAATCACAGCCTTATATGCAATTCATGAACAACTGCTCCCTACCACAAATATTGAGCACTAAATTTTTTACTCCACTCATATGACCGTGTTTACTCTAGCAGCAGAATGTCGTGTAATGTGGATAAAACTGCTAGGATTAAACTTGACCTGAGAGGAAAAGGTTGTGCTATTTGGCAAGCAATGTTTTAATTCACACAATATTGGAACACAATTGCACTGCCATGTTATATAAACATTACAAATTACTGGTTACATAGGAAGAAACTTGTCTGTCACATCTACAATGATAATACTACATATTTATACATGCCACAGGGTGATATACTCACACACTCGCAATTAGGCTACCGCCCCATGGCGAGCTCTCTCACCTCTCCTTCACCCAACCAACTCATTATCCAATCCCTTCCTGAATTTACCAACCCCTCTCACAGATACCAATTCCTCCCTCAACGCATTCCACTCCCTCACAGACCTCACAAGCATGGACTGCCTACCCTGCTCTGTTCTCCTCCACACCATCTGAAGCTTCTCACTGTGGTTTCCTATTCCTCTAAACGGCCCTTTACTTTGCTTGCAGTGTAGCCCTCCCCATTCTCCCTCCTCATTCACCATCCTGTAAATCCTCACTAACCGTTCAACTTTCCTCCTGTCCTTCAATGAGCTCAATCAAATTTCTTTCATCATAACTGATGGCCTATAGTTCCCTTCTTCCTCACCATCTTGCCCCTGCCTTCTCCACCTACCCTTCACCCACCTTGCTGCCCTTCTCTGCACCTTTTCCAGTTCTCGCACCTCTGCTTCCACAAACAGGTCACATACTGCTGCAGCATATTCTAACATTGGCTGTATCAGTGTGCCATACACATTCTCCTTTACCTAACAGCTGACTCCATTCAGCACACTTCCTAGCATACCCAGAGCCCTTACTCCCTTTGCAACAAACCTCTCTACCTGTTTTTTTTTTCACCTGAGGTCTCCCTGCAGTACAATCCCTAGATACTTAGATTCTGCTGCTTCTTCTATCTCTTGTCCCTCCCATCTGTACATGTCCCTGCTTATCATTTCCCTTGTGAACCTCACTACCTAAGTTTTTCTTACATTTATATTCATTTTATTATTCCTGGTCCACAACCATAAATTATCAGTGTCCGCCTGCAAATTTCCACCCACATTAGCATATACAACATAATTGTCTGCAAACATTCTGATTTTTCCCCTAATCCCAAAAACCCATGTCATTTACCATTATGGTAAATAACAAAGGACCCAGCATGCTTCCCTGTGGTACCCCTGATGTAACCTCCTCTTCCTCCGATATTGCCTCCCCCACTTTCACCCTTTGCCTTCGCCCCTTGAGAAAGTCCTCTATCCATTCCACTACCCTCCTGTCTGGTATCAGCGCCTCCACTTTCCTTATCAATGTTCCATGGGACACCTTATCAAATGCCTTCTCAAAATCTATGAAGCAGCCATTCACCTGCTTCCCCTCATCAACTACCTGCACCAGATCCTCTAATAACCCAGCCAGCTGAGTCTCACATGAGTAACCCCTCCTGAAACCATGCTGGGACTCCTCCAACCAATTCCTATTGTTCATTACCCTCACCACATACTGCACCACCAGCCTCTCCATTACTTTTCCTGTACTTGATGTGAGACTCACCGGTCTGTAGCTGCCAGGCCTCCCCCTATCCTCTCCCTGCTTGTGTATAGGTACCACCATAGCATCCTTCCAATCTTGTGGTAACTTACCCTCTCCTAAGGACTTTTTAAACAGCACTTCTAAATATTTTGCCAACTCCTTGCCACCAAGCTTTAGTGCTGCGTTTCCTATCCCATCTGGTCCCCCTGCCTTACTGATCTCCAAACCCCTAATTACCTTTTCTATCTCCCACTCCCTCATCTTAAACTTACTAAACACTCCTCGAACCCTGTTTGCCCCTCTATTCCAACCCTCCTTTGCCTCAAACACTGACAATGTCCTTGCAGCATCTCAAATTTTTCTTGGTAATTTGTCGCACGCCGACCATCCCTTCTTGTTAGCAGAGGGATCCCTTCCTCTCCTCCCCTTAACCACCTAACATACCTAAACTATCTCCTCCATTCCTTACCTTTTCCTTCTTCCACCATGTTCCCCAGAAATACATTCTAAGCCTGTTTGATCTTCCTTTCAAGGTCCCTAACCATTTGTTTCATCATTTCTTTAATCTTATCATCCCTTCATTTCTCCACTTGGCATGTAATTTTCTGCACTTCATTTTCAAAATCTCCTGTCCATAATATAGCGGATCTCCCCCCAGCCTGTAACCTTTTCATTGGCACAAATTTCTCCAACATAACCTCAATTAATCCTCTAAACTCCCTCCATAGACCATTTTTAATACCTATCTCTCGGGAATATTTCTGCCCCCTTCTTGTCTCCTCGCACATACTGCCACGCCAACCTTTCAGCCGTTTCCACTTCCTTCATCCTGCCAATCCCAATTTGCAAAACCGGGGTATGATGGTCGCTTATACCATCCAATACTATTGCACCAACTACAGCATTCCCAGATTATACTTATCTGCTTCATAAAGAAATATAGTGTACTATAAAAAAATTGTACGATTTTTACCTGTCAGCTTAAAACTTTTGTGAAACAACCATATTTGTCAAGTTGTGGTACAATTCTACAAATCTGTCATGACAAATTCGTAAACTTGTCAAATTTTATGACACACACATTTGTCGGATTGTAAACCTATATCACCTGTCGAATTGTAACTTTTATGAAATAGGCCCCAAGATACAATTGCAATTTGTAGGAGAGAATTAAGTAGCATGCTGATAAATTTCAGGTGTTAATTCCTGTCTCACCATTCTAGCCACTAGCAGAACATTCTATGCCCCTGACATTTTAAAACACATCTGTGAACAGATGTATCAAATAGCTTATGCTTTGTGGCAACATCAGCTCTACCCTGCAGCAGGTGATCCACAATACACAGCTGCTTGTATGATTCCAGCCACACACCAACAACATGCTGTCAACCACCAGCAGCATGGAGAACCATTCACCAATCTCAATCAACTAACCTACTCACTAACTAGTAGGCCACCCAATACAGAACCTTCAGTTGCACGCAATAACCAGACATAAGACCTGCTCCCAAACTTGCACAATCGGAGAACAGGTACACCTACATTAAAGGACTGCCACAATACAGCACAAGTCTACCCCCGTAGATGTCAAACTGGTGGAAACAAAGACTACCAGTGTTTATTAGACCAAATTGAGACACCTCCATCATAGTTCCTAACAGCTATACCCTAGCCAGTGCAATGACATGAGCTGCACCAGTGCTCACCTATTGAAGTTCTGTAAACACATGCATTGGTCACTTTCAGCATAACACACACCAACTATGCTGCCAATGGATCAACATGAAACCAAACACCCACCACACACAAACTGTGGTCACTGCATTCGCACAATAAAACACTAAAGACACACCCAAAATTAAATTATTCATCATCTTCCTTCTACATAACCGTTGCAACAATAAAAAAAAGTAGCGAAAGACTATTAACTACGGCAAGCGGGTAAATACAGGTGGCATAATGTAAACTCAGGTTGCACCCTCTAATTACATATTATCCCTCTGGCCCACCCATTAAGAAAACCCCTCATCTCATTTGCACAATTTACTCGGCAATATAAAAAACGCGACACCTTAAATATAGGCGAGCTTTCTTACCAGAACGTCGTAACGTATTTAACACGGGCTGGCACGAAACACCGCCGTTATCGCAGTTTCACAAATGCTAACGATTGAATAAAACCTCTCACTGGCCCTGATGACTGGTATTGGGCAATGGCAATGATTCCTTAGGTGGCAATTACAACTACTTCCAAGGAACAGTGCCCATATGTCTAGGCCACACTCGTCTGACAAGCTGCCCCGGCGAACTCCTCACTTTCCGACATGTGCTTCAAAACACTTGGCTTCCTCGTCCACGCTGGAAACTACACTGCCTGTACTTATCCTCATGTAGTAACGAATATGCTGTTGTAACACCTGCACTCGCCCTATAACCCACATTTCTACTCCTAAATTTGACAATACCGATCACCTGCCAGGCGCACGCGACTTTATAAATCCAGTGTTTGCAACAGTTACCAAAGGAAAAAGGATATCAATTTCCATCTCCAATTATGAACAATTTTACATCACCACCACCATCAAAAGACACAGTGGCACTACAATAGTGGGGCATATATTAAACCCCGTGCCAAAACCTCCTGAACGCCATGTTGCAGAACACGTTCCACACCAGATCTTGACAGCCTCAACTACGAAAAAAATTCCGTTCAAGCAAAGTAAATAACAGTAAAACTAATTTACAAACACGCAACGACGTAGCAAGATCAGAAAATGCAAGTACTTAATACTAAAACGCCAAAAAATAAACCTACATTACCTTCTCTCAGAGGTATACGACATGTTACACTCGCAATTAGAGCGACAGAAAGGCAAGTTCGGATTACTTCACTTGAGGCGTATTACTACGCAATTGAAAAAAAGGAAGTTAGAAATGTATTACTTAAAAAATGTAAATAAAAATTATTGTCGAATTCTAATATGGAAAATTTAGTCGCCTAAATAGATAAGCACGCCAGCAGTTTATTCACCACTTGAAGGATTAAATTCTTGCGGAAGAATACTATTACATTTGAGAGAACTCTTTGTCATAGAAAAGAAGCCAAAACTACAAGCAAGAAACAGAGTACAGATACGAAATTTAATGAAAGTCACAAGGTAATGCTAGGTTAAATATATAGGATAATAATTAATAATCGTTCTTAAAGACTCGATAAGCACAAGGAAAATTAATAATTAGCTGTGCAGCATATGATTGAAATAGTAATTGTTAAGTCTAGCAAATCAGAATCGTAGATTTATTAATTTTTAAGAATACGAAAGCAACCGACATAATCTGGAAATAAGGACAAAGTGCAGATTATTTACATGCAATTAATTATTTTTGGTTACTGCTTGTGTGGACGTTTGGAAATACTCGTGATATCTTAAGCGCCTTACACATATGGCTTTACGTTTGCTTTTTCACATGTAGGCTGGGAAAGTGTAGGGAGGGACCGGGTTCACCTGACAGAACAGGGAAAGAGGATTGTAGGTGATTTGTTAGGTAGAGAAGTAGCTGGCTGCATGGAGAGAGGGTCAGGGCAAAGCAGCAGTTGTTGAAATAGCAATCAGTTAGAAGCAAGGAAACGGAAGGGGAGAGAAATGGAGAGGATAGCATTGATGAGGCTGCAGGGGTGGAGATAGGAGGTAGGCAATGTAGGATGATAAAGCAGAGTACTAGTATAAAGATAATGGTGGTGAACTGTAGGAGAGTGTACAGCAAGCTGGAGGGCTTCTGGGGAAAGGTTGAAGGATATGGGGCGGATATAGTGGTAGCTGTGGAGATTTGGTTCACTAAGGAAGTACTGGACATTGAGTGTAGGCATGATAAGTTCACCATCTTCAGAAGAGACAGGGATGGGAGAGGAGGAGGAATAATGGTGTTAGTAATATGAGTATTACTTTGCTGGCAGTATATAGACCACCAGGACAGGGATGGCAGACAATTGAGATGATCAATGAGAAGGTCGATAGACTAAAGGACAGGGTGTGGGTTGTTGTAGCAGAGGATTTGAATATTCCAGGAGTGAAATGGGTAGAGGGTGCAGAAGGAATGTGCAGCATGATGCAGAGAATGGCAGCACAGTTAGTCAACATAGGATTAGTCCAGGTAGTAGAAACACCTACGAGATGGAATGAGGAGGGTGTTGGGTCAGTGCTGGATGTGGTGTTGGTCAGAACTAGGAATGCTGTAATTGGTGCAATAGTATTGGATGGTATAAGCGACCATCATATCTCGGTTGTGGAAATTGGGATAGGCAGGATGAAGGAAGTGCAAATGGCAGAAAGGTTGGTGTGGTAGTCTGGGAGAGGAGACAAGAAGGGGGCAGAAATATTCCCGAGAGATAGGTATTAAAAATGGTCTATGGAGGGAGTTTAGGGGATTAATTGAGGTTATGTTGGAGAAATTTGTGCCAATGAAAAGGTTACAGGCTGGGGGAGATCCGCTATATTATGGACAGGAGATTTTGAAAATGAAGTGCAGAAAATTACATGCCAAGTGGAGAAATGAAGGGATGATAAGATCTAAAGAAATGATGAAACAAATGGTTAGGGACCTTGAAAGGAAGATCAAACAGGCTTAGAATGTATTTCTGGGGAACATGGTGGAAGAAGGAAAAGGTAAGGAATGGAGGAGATAGTTTAGGTATGTTAGGTGGTTAAGGGGAGGAGAGGAAGGGATCCCTCTGCTAACAAGAAGGGATGGTCGGCGTGCGACAAATTACCAAGAAAAATTTGAGATGCTGCAAGGACATTGTCAGTGTTTGAGGCAAAGGAGGGTTGGAATAGAGGGGCAAACAGGGTCCGAGGAGTGTTTAGTAAGTTTAAGATGAGGGAGTGGGAGATAGAAAAGGTAATTAGGGGTTTGGAGAGCAGTATGGCAAGGGGTCCAGATGGGATAGGAAACGCAGCACTAAAGTTTGGTGGCAGGGAGTTGGCGAAATATTTAGAAGTGCTGTTTAAAAAGTCCTTAGGAGAGGGTAAGTTACCACAATATTGGAAGGATGCTATGGTGGTACCTATACACAAGCAGGGAGAGGATAGGGGGAGGCCTGGCAGCTACAGACCGGTGAGTCTCACATCAAGTACAGGAAAAGTAATGGAGAGGCTGGTGGAGCAGAATGTGGTTAGGGTAATGAACAATAGGAATTGGTTGGAGGAGTCCCAGCATGGTTTCAGGAGGGGTTACTCATGTGAGACTCAGCTGGCTGGGTTATTAGAGGATCTGGTGCAGGTAGTTGATGAGGGGAAGCAGGTGGATGGCTGCTTCATAGATTTTGAGAAGGCATTTGATAAGGTGTCCCATGGAACATTGATGAGGAAAGTGGAGGCACTGATACCAGACAGGAGGGTAGTGGAATGGATAGGGGACTTTCTCAAGGGGCGATGGCAAAGGGTGAATGTGGGGGAGGCAATATCGGAGGAAGAGGAGGTTACATCAGGGGTACCACAGGGAAGCATGCTGGGTCCTTTGTTATTTACCATAATGGTAAATGACATGGGTTTTTGGGATTAGGGGAAAAATCAGAATGTTTGCAGACAATTATGTTGTATATGCTAATGTGGGTGGAAATTTGCAGGCGGACACTGATAATTTATGGTTGTGGACCAGGAATAATAAAATGAATATAAATGTAAGTAAAACTTAGGTAGTGAGGTTCACAAGGGAAATGATAAGCAGGGACATGTACAGATGGGAGGGACAAGAGATAGAAGAAGCAGCAGAATCTAAGTATCTAGGGATTGTACTGCAGGGAGACCTCAGGTGAAAAAAAAACAGGTAGAGAGGTTTGTTGCAAAGGGAGTAAGGGCTCTGGGTATGCTAGGAAGTGTGCTGAATGGAGTCAGCTGTTAGGTAAAGGAGAATGTGTATGGCACAATGATACAGCCAATGTTAGAATATGCTGCAGCAGTATGTGACCTGTTTGTGGAAGCAGAGGTGCGAGAACTGTAAAAGGTGCAGAGAAGGGCAGCAAGGTGGGTGAAGGGTAGGTGGAGAAGGCAGGGGCAAGATGGTGAGGAAGAAGTGTACTATAGGCCATCAGTTATGATGAAAGAAATTTGATTGAGCTCATTGAAGGACAGGAGGAAAGTTGAATGGTTAGTGAGGATTTACAGGATGGTGAATGAGGAGGGAGAATGGGGAGGGCTACACTGCAAGCAAAGTAAAGGGGCGTTTAGAGGAATAGGAAACCACAGTGAGAAGTTTCAGAGGGCGTGGAGGATAATGGAGTAGGGTAGGCAGTCCATGCCTGTAAGGTCTGTGACGGAGTGGAATGCGTTGAGGGAGGAATTGGTATCTGTGAGAGAGGTTGGTAAATTCAGGAGGGCAGTGGAAAACGAGTTGGTTGGTTGAAGGTGAGGTGAGTGTGCTCGCCACCGGGCGGTAGTCTAATTGCGAGTGTATGAATGAATGTGTTTCTTATAGAGCTTGACACAATGAAACTGGTAATGGTAAAGTCAAGAACGTGTGACTACGATTTCTAAAAGTTAAAATTTAATAGTCAAAGTCAAGCTGCCATTTTGTCGAGAATCTAACAGAGGTTATGTGGAAAGGGCGTTATTTTATTGTAGGGCTATCTAAATCTTGGCATGTTAAACAACGCCAGTCTTAAATTAAATAAATGGCAAACAAATAAAATGTGACGAGGAAATACATGATTTGACATATTTTAATAAAGTAGATAATTGGTTTTTTTGGTTTAAAATTTATAATTTTAATATAAATATTTAATGTATTAAAAACAAAGGTACTTAAAATAGAGTCCTGGATGATGTAATTATTCACATTGCAAGATCCACATTTTTACGAAACTCGCAGAATCGATGTTGAATTGTATGAACTCTGACTTTACAAATATTGTATTGTGTAATGGTAGTTTCTTCAGAAGAGAGGTAACGTTAAGTCAAATGCTAAAGTTTTCTATTGTGTAAGAAGCTTTATAGAAGGGAAAACCGATGCCAACATTGTGCATTTACATCAATACATTTTAAAAGGTTAATTAAATCGAGTTCAATAACCACTTCCAAGAAATAAAATATGACCATGGACTGCTCTTTAAATTAAGAGGATACTGTCTCTCTATTAAAGTAATTATTTGCTAAAATTTCACAATACGACATAACCTAAATTCAAAATGTGCATACAATTTCCCATCAACAACAAATACCACTGGTCTCTGATTGGCTATTTCGTCCTGACTTGTACTTAAGATATAAATTATTATGATATCTTAAGTTACGCCAAGAATGAACACGACTTGTCAAGACCCACACGTGACAGTGATAAACTATAATACTTTTGAAGACATTGAATCTGATGTATACAATGTTAAGCCCTTCCTCAGCCCATTTAAGTCACCACATCAATATTAGTACCACCGTCAGCCACGAAAGGGCAGTGTCTTCAAAAATTATAGCCTGTGTGTGCCATGTGTGAAATGGTAAAGTGAAAATTCTTTTATATTCTGTATATTTTATTTTCGTATATTTTTTCTAGGGTATTTTTAATTGAACAATACTTTCAGTGCCTGTTATGCACATCACATATTTATGCAGCGAAAGTGAAACCACTTACTTTTGTTTACATTTATGAAGTATTTTTATTTATAGGATGTCCCAGAGAGCTCTATTCAGGGACTGAATATACATGCCTGTTTGTGGCTTTATATTGATTTCTTTTCACAATACATTACAATATTTTCACCTATAGTACTTTACACATTTTACGTTAACAGTAACAAAGTTCAAATCATTAAATGTGAGATAAAAGAAAATACTACTTTGCATTAACTATCTATACACTATTCAAGTGAGGAAGCACTTTAATGAAACTTAACTCTAATCCCATATAACACATTAGGTGAAATTTAGTTACACAAGATAAGCAAATGCTGGTCTACTACATTTCACTGCACCCCAACATCACCATAGTGCTCATGTCTCCAAATAAATTATAAATATACTAAGATTTTGATAAATACATTTTACTGAGATCTGGATATAAATATTAAGTAATACTTGAATATGAAATGCAAAATGAAAGTTTGCACCGATGTCAAATGTCTGCATAATAATTTACCCACATATACTTTTTAACTGTTTTTTTAAATACACTTGGCAACTTTATTTCTCTAATATTAGTAGGTAAACTATTAAATAGCTTTGCAACATTAACCATAATACTATTGTGCCATACTTAGTTGTTCTAATATAGTGTTCATGTGGATGTTTTTAATTAGTGTTGTTTTGTACCTATGGATGTCTAGATTATTATAAATAGGGAGATTACAATATATTTGTTTGTTGATAACTTTTATATATTATATATATATATATATATATATATATATGTATGTGTATATTATATATATTATATATATATATATATATATATATATATATATATATATATATATATATATATATATATATATATATATATATATATTGTGTGTGTGTGTGTGTGTGTGTGTGTGTGTGTGTGTGTGTGTGTGTGTGTGTGTGTAATGCTTGCTAATTTTATCTGCATTCTTAGTGGTCGGATCTTGCTTTCTTGAAAAAGTGTATGGGATGGGTGAAGATGAGGAAAATAAAATAATATTTTTATTGCCCATTTTCGTAAGATTTCTAACTCTTTTATCACCCCTTTTGCTCCTTGTTCTCATACTATGCACGTCTACTGTAGGTGTGAATATATTAGGGCACAGTATATGTTTTCGTGGCTATGTGGAATTTTGTTAAAACTGGTATAGGATACCAGTTACTGGCGCAATTTTAGATTTGATATTATTGATGTGAGAAGCCCAGGTTATGTTGCTATGAATTTGTAAACCAAAATAGTTTGCCACATTTACTCTTCTAATAAGTGAATTGTTTACATTTAATTTGAAAGTGTCTGGGATATTGGTTGTAGTTTTTGTGATAACCATGTATCAAGTTTTTCCAACCTTTACAATTAATTTATTATTAACAAGCCAATAGTAGATTAGGCCTATATTTAAATCATACTGCATGTCTTCCATTAACAGATTAGCATTACTGGCTTTATAATATAATCCAGCATTATCCACAAATAGGATTAGTTGGCCCTTTAATGACATCGCTCCTAGGTCAATGGTATACACAAAAATTATAGTCATCCTAGGACTAAACCTTGAGGCACTGAAATAATCACTTCTAGCTCTTTACTATAATTCCCATTATCTGAAACATACTGTTTTCGCTTAGGTAAATAGCTAAAGAACCAATCGTATGCCACTCCTCTGACTGCAGCCTCTTCTAGTTTCTGTAATAGTAAGCACAGTAGTACAGCATAGAAAGCTTTTATAATTTTTTGGATCTATGAAGATTGCCCCTCCAATTATCCCCTCATCTAATACACTTTCCAATTCTTTTATTATGTCCATAGTGGCATTCGTGGTGTACGATTTTTCCATTAACCCATATTGATAAGTGAAGAAGTATTGTTTTTTGTTCAAAAATTGTGTTAAACTAAATTTGACACATTTTTCAATGATTTTATAAATAAAAGGCAGGATTGAAATAGGCCTATAGTTACCTGGCTCGTTCCTAGACCCATCCTTGTATACAGGCATTACCTTAGCAAGTTTACATTTATCTGGGAATTCCTCCATAGACAATGAATAATTGATTAATTGCATGATAGCTGGACTAAGGGTACCATTTAATTTATTTAGTATAATAAAGTGTTTTGTTTAAGTTTAAAGTGTTTCTGTGTATATTATAATGTTCGTTCCTGGTGGTTTTGAAGCATCAGGAAGATGGTTTAAGTTCCTGGTGGAACCGGCGCTGGTCACACCAAACCTCCCCTCTGGGTGGCTGATACCTGTTAAAAGGTCATACCTAGAGAGCTTCTTTCTATCATTATGTTAGCCCCTGCAAAACAAAAGCTAAATCGGCTCTTATGTTCTTCAGGGTCCACCGGGAACTTTGTAATTTTGAAACTGCTAGTCTTTCCAGAAGAGAAAAAGAAAACTACACTAACTACTCACACATTCACAAACTACTCGCATTTCACACTTGTCCTTCAAGATTGAATTTAAGCATGATGGTATCTCCATTAACTGCAATTCGCGCCCCAGTGCGCCCAAGTTGTGACGGACTTAGTTTTGGGGGATGTCCGGTAGCCAGGAACATCCCCCTGCCACCTTGCCCCTGGGTACAAAGGGCATAGTCAAACCACACTGCTTCTTTTCTGAGATGCTACACATTCACACACACACTCATTCCACACCTACACTTGTAATCTTTATAGAAGATCATTGTCGTCATAATTCCAATTTCCATCTATAAATCTCATTCTGGGTCCTATGCGATTGTCATGATTGGTGTTTTCGTAGGACATTTTTGTTCAGGGAAATGTTGACTGTGTCCGGTTGTTCGTTATGTTCTGTGTATTTGTGACTGAGTGGGATGAGCTGGGAGGGAGGTGATCTTGTGATGTTTTCCTTCCCTGTTCAGGTTCTTCCATTCTGAGTTTGGTACAGTCGATAAAGGGGGAGGGGCGTACAGACACCTTTGCAATCCCCTCCCCTCGTTTCACTCTCACTCAATCCGGTTTCCCTTTAGGGAAGTACTTGTCACTTCCGAAATCTCGTGTGGTCTATGACAGGATGCTGGACGGGTTTGAAGGACTAGTACCTGACCACAGTGTACCTTGTGAAGGGCTTACTCTAATCAAAAGAACACCTGCCATATGTACGAACATCATCCTCAAAGATTTCTGATTCCTCGTATCGTTCTCCTCTTTGCAGTAGCACTCCCTGAGCAAGCTCAGGAGTGCTTCTTGCTGGGTGGGTAGGCTTGCCTGGGTGACGACGAGCCTATCCACTGCCTCCATAGTTGAGATAGGTGTGCCACTTATGACCTCATCATACAGCCACAGTGGGTCCTTTGTGTGCGCACCCGCAGGCCAGGTCTGCACGGATGCATCCTCCATGTTATTTTCCTCCGGCCAGTTAATTGTCACAGTTCTCTCAGTGACTGGGGTCGCCTCTGTTCTCCTCACCAGTTGCTTATGGAGAAAGATCTCCCTATATACATCGGTTTACCTTAGCTCTCTAGTTGGAATCTCCTTTATAGGTACCCCCATTTCCCATACCTTACTGATATGGTTCATGGTACAGACAGTTCTTCTTCTGTTGTCTCGTTTAAGCTTGCTCATGCTACAAGTAGCATATGCGAAGCCCTCCCGAACGAACGTCACTGGGTTCCATGCATACGGCCACCCATCTTTTGCATCTTCTTCATCTTTGCCCTGGTCTTGTGTTTCTTGTTGCTCCAGGTCTCTAACTCTTGTTATAGAACTTAACTTGGGCAATTCCTGCCCCTTTTCTTGTTTTTACTTTCCTTTGTCAGGCTTAGTGGAGGGGGTTCCTGTTTCCTTGTGTTCCCCTATTTAATTTCCTTGCTGGAGGCTTCCAGCTTGATGTTGGTCAGTCCATACACAGGAGTAAGCTCCCGTGCCCTTGTTGAGTGGGAGGCGATAGGGCCCTCCTTACACTCATCCAAGATAATGACTCTTGGACAAACATGTTCACCTATGGTGAGAGTCATCAATATCCATATCATCCTCTGGACTGTTCCCGAACTCATTGCTCAACCAGTAACTTGCCCACCAGACATCAAACTCTTCCCTTCATTTACCAACACCGGTAAGGTATCTTTAGACCTCCTTAGCCTGGTCCCTGTCCCAGAGCATGTACCCGAGGTGTATAAGTCCATGTTTTCCCTCAAACTGGGGTTTTAAGTCTTCCACCTTGGGGCACTCCAATGCATGTGCTGGGGTGCCCAACACCCCACACACCACGCAGTTTGGGTGGTCAATCAGGCCCCGTGAGGATAGCTTCTCTCAGAAATTCCTACATCGCATCAGAAACTCTGCTGAATAGTGGCCCACATTGAGCCACTTCTCCAGATGCAGCATCCCCCGAACACTTGGGAAAATCCCATAGGTACCTCTCCTTTTCTCGGAGTTGTACCATCTAGTCTGCCATGTTGTAATGGTGGCTTCCTTTCTAGCTCGGAATTCTTTGGGGGGCAAGCCTCCCCATTTCCTTATTGCAATTTCTCCTCTTTCTACCACCAGAAAATGTAGAGGGACTTTCCCAGCTACCACCTGTAAAGTCTCATTTGAAGCTGTCCTGTAAGCCTTTGTGATGTCCAGAAGTGCTGATCTCTGCACATTGATAATTTTTCCTCTTACCGTGGACCCTTTCCGCCTCTGGATTCTACACCCCACATGTGTACATGAGGATGGGCAGGAACACTGACTGGTACATGAGTTTAAAAGTCCGGTAGCCAAGTCCCCAGTTTGCAGGAGCAACTGCCCTCAGCTTCTGAAACAACACTACGGCCTTATTCGCTACATAGCGTACGTGGGCATGGAATTTTAAGACGGCTCTCGAGGATTACTTCTAGGTATTTCATCTCTGTTACCATCTTTGGCAATCTGCCTCAGAACCTGATCACTGGATTTTGCTTCAGGTTGCCCTTGAGAAGTATTTCGTTCATATTCTCGACCGAGAAGTCCATTTTGAACCTCTCGGCCCAGACGTCCAATCTCTTCAGGGCAAAATCTGTTTTCTCTTCCATTTCTCTCTGTGACCATGGTGGGACCAGGAGTAGCCCATCATCTGTGTGTCCATAGATCACACAGCCACATGGGAGTTCCAACCTCAGCAGCCTCTTGAAGAGCACATTCCAGAGGGTCGGGCCAAGGACTGATCCTTGCGGACTGCCTTTGGTCAGCAGATTTTCTTCTCTGTGCGTCCCCATGTCCAAGGTACACATACAGATAGTCAGGGAGCTCTTTATCATACCATAAACATACCTGGGGCACTCCAACAACCACAGCTGCCACGGAATCTATGGACACCACATGGTGTCTAACAACCCCGAAATATCCAAGGATATCACCAGAACGTATAACTGGTCATAGGTTCTTATCTGATCAACCATGTCAATGACCGCCATCTCTGTACTTTTACCCTTCATAAATCCATACTGTTTTGGATGGATATATTGAACCACATCAAGGTATGTCATCAACCTTCTATTTTTAATGCATTCCAGCATTTTCCCCAGCACTGGCAGGAGGGTTATGGGTCGGTAGGATTTGGCCATTTTCGGGTTTTGTCCTATCCCCCTTATATATCACTATAAGGAGGCCTTTCTTCCATACTTTAGAGAAAGTGCCTTCCTGTAAACAATTATTGAACAGAACCAATAACTCCTCACATATCCTCAGATATGAACGGAGGAGCATTTCCCCCATATTCCATCCATCCCTGGGGCTTTCTTGAGCTTCGTCTTCCTGACGACATTATCCAACTCTTGTAACGAGAAAGGTGCTGTGTCCTCAGTCTCCATGGGCTGTTGTTGTGCAGCCCTTATCTGGAGGCGATACTCCATTCCCCCTATTTTAGTATCATCCGGCAACAGGACTTTTGTCATGTGCCTCGTGATCCCCTCGGAGCTCTGCTATAGATGTCCATCAGCTTCAAGGGCAGGGAGCTCTTCTTAACTTTTGACATTTCCTGTTATCATTCAGTAGACCAGACCCCATGGTTCACAAGCTGTCTTCCAACTTGTTGTCTGTCTTTTCTTTCTTAGCACTCTCCTGTACTCCACTTTGGCGACATTGTGAAATTGTACTGCTCCACAGCTCTCTGTCCGTACTCTGGATGATAAGTACTCTTGATCTTATTCCTGAGGTATTTTACCTCTTTTCTGTAACCCTCTATCTCATCATCCCACCAGGGGTGATGAGCAACCTTCGTCTGGGTTCTGGGGATTGCATTCTCGCAAACTTTCAGCACCATTTCCCCCATCCACTGGACTCTTTCATCCAGTGACATTTGCTGTTTAGTCTCCTTGTAAGCTTTCAAGCCGGGGAGCAACATACTGCCGAAGAGGGGCCAGTCTGTGCTTTAACTGTTTCATACCAGGGCCTCTCTGGTCTTTCTTTACTCTTTCCATCTGGATGGTGAACAGGACGATCCTATGGTCGCTCTCGACCTCATCGGACACTCTCCAGTCTCCAACACAACCAGTCGCTCGCGCCATCGCTACGGTAACATCAAGATACAATACAGTATCATGGGCATGCGACACATAGGTTGCTATGTGTCCAGGCGTGTTTATGACCTGCAGGTTTCTCGCCATGAGATACCATCTGACCTCCTACCCTCAGTCGCCCGTCCTCAGAGAATTCCATAAATCCGATTTGGCATTGATGTCCATGCCAAATATTATGTTCTTTTCTTCTGCTCTGTTGAGTATGGTTTCACACAGGTTCATATGTATTTACAATGGGTCCTGTGGTTGGAAGTATGATGAAGTTATCATCATACTCCCCCCTGCTATTTCCAGCTTGACACAGCCATGATGCATGGTCGATATAGATTCCATAGGGTTATAATTTATCTCAGGGTTGCATACCCATATCCCTGCCATCGGATTTTCCCCAAAGAGGGCGAACCAACCATGGAGACTTGGTAACTCTGAGGAGGTAAGGTTCTTGCATCAGTACCACATCCAGATTTTGCTCCTTCACAACTCTGTGCAGCTCTGTAGGAACTGCACCTCGCTGCATGTTAATCTGCCCCAACCATAGTGGCGTGAGACAACTAATCATACTGGGTCCTATCGAGCTCCAGTCTTTGGTGGACTGGACAGTCTGGATTACCGACCTTATGATCAGTTTATTTCCTCTTTTCTCTGACACAATTGGCACATTTGGCCATGGCATTCTTGGCTTTACATTCAGAAAACTTGTGCCCCTTCTCAGCACAGCTGGAGCAGACCATTTCTGACTTACACTTGTCTTTGATGTGCCCATATCCTTGGCATTTGAAACAGCGTGCTGGTACTATATAGTCCCATATCTTGCATCGCTGGAACCTAATGTACACCATCCAACAATCCACTAACAGCCTGTGTAAGGGAGGAGATACTTCTAAGACAATGTTTACTTTCACCTTCCTCGAGCTCCCATACGGAAACACACAGTGGAATTTTTTCCTGAACTGTTCATCTGTTATCAGCATTTCATTAAAGTTCTGGTTACACAAGGTATCCAGGACCTCAGGGTTGTCATATTCATGTGGGGCATCGAATATGATCACATTGGGGCCCCTCTGCTTTGGCTTTGCTATCCGGTGTCCAAGTTCTTCCATCCTCTTTTCAATCTTTGATTTGAGGAGAGTTTCTTCATCCTCAGCCTCGAGAAGTAAACCTCCCTTAGCTACTTGTCGCAAATTGCGGATGTGCAACTTTTCCTGTATTGGATTCAATGTCTTCAGTTTCTCCTTAGTTTCCTCATACTTGCATTCCCCTGTCTTCGGGTAAATGAGGACAGTACACTTGCTCATCTGCCTTCTGTTTTTAACTTCCTGCCACTGATTTTTTAGGGGCAACACCAACCCCTTCTCCTACCTCTCCTTTTGTTCCTTCACTATCTCAGCGAAGGACTGTGGCTTAGGTAAATTTTTCAACTGCCTAGCTTTTCCATGACTGGGTTGTTGCTGGAGAACTGCTTTCAAAAACTGGTTCTCCGATGTCAGTTCAGCATTATTCAACAGCTGCATATCGAGCTACGCCTTCATCATCATCAGCTTATGCAAGAGGAAGTTTGCCCACTCTATATTGACATTTCTTTTGTCATCTGTTGCATATTCAACGATCTCTTCCATTGCTGTGGATAACTCCATCTACATCTCCTGGTAAGTCATGGTCTGCCCCACTGCCTCACCCTGAGGGGGCCCTCTTACCACAGGTGTTTCCTGGGTAGGACTTGTGTCATTCTCCTTCTATTTCTCTATTTTCGATGCCCACTGCCACCAGAAGTTGCTTTGCCATTTTTTGACTCTTTTGCATAAGAGTCAGCTATCATCTTTTTCAAGACTTTACTTTTCTGGTTCCAAGCCAATGGGTAGGCCTTGTGCATCCAACCCAGTTCCTCCTTGGGAGGGGGAAGCACTTGGGACCAGCTTGTTTCCTCATCAATCAGTCTCTATAGGTAATATAAGGCCTTGTTAAGAGCGACTCCCTTTGCCGGGGTGATCATCTGGAGGAATCCTTTTCTCTCTGTACTTGGTCCCTTAAAGTGCTTCATCTGAGGCTCCTGGAACACGAGGTACCAGGAGTCCTTTTTTGTGGCCTCTGCTGCCATCTTGGTCTGAGCTTTACTAGCTTGAGGAATTAAACCTCCGAGGCTCTTGGCTTCTGGGTGGGGTTAGTGTTTGAAAACCACCACCCCACCCGGATACTGTATCTACCCTGTTCTGCGTTATCCTCTTAGCCGGCTATAGGACTTGCAGCAACACACAGTGAACTGTTGTCACCGTTTGACTGACTGCCTTAGCGCATTGTCAACACCTGTCGGGTTTTCTTTATTTTGGTTTGGGCCTTTAGGAGTTTAGAGAAAGCTCCAGACAGTGTGTGCTAGTAGCTGCATTTTTCTTTCTCTTACCAGGATCGATTCTTCCAGACAGCCTGGAAGAATTTGTAGTGTTAGTAAACACAGCAAATTCCTGTTTAGCAGTACTGGATATTTGGGGCGAGTCCCGACGTTTTGGTACAGATGTTTTCGAGACCAAGGCCTCAGCTGACTCGGGCGGGCTTTGTCCTTGAACAAGCAGCCACGAAGTTTCGGTGCTGTGAGAGCGGAAAGTGGTAGGGACCTGCTGATGCCATCAGTTGGAACCCTTGGGCAACCAAGGGGAAAGGAGGAAACACGGTAGAAGTTATCTGACAACACGTGATCGCCATGTGAAGTCTCGGCGCGAGCTGATTGTCCGAAAGCAAGGACGCGCCGAGACAACAAAAGAGGGGGAGGGAGAGAGAGAGTTGGGGTTATTGTGGTAGAGCAGTAGGCAAGATGGCGTGACAGGCGAGGAGAAAGAGCACCGGCCACGGAGGAAGGCCAGGAACACACCAGGAAAATGAGTTATGTGCCTCTTGAATTTTCCTTTGATTGATCGGGGCATTCCTTCGAAATTTTCTGGGGGAATGGCCCCGGTCAACCTAATAAATAGCAGTTAAGTTTAGGGCCACTATGAAGTAAGAGTTTAAGAGTGTAAGTCAGTTAGTCTCTATGAGCCAGTATGGTTGATAGACGACTGGTCAGACACTGTTAAATACTGCCCTTAAAGCTGTGGGTACAGTCTTACGGTACGATTGTCTCTTTTAAGTTTTAATAGTTTTTGTTAGATATAATTCGCATGTGTGGTAACTAAGTCCTGGTCTAGCAATTAAAGTATCTCGTGGAAGTGAGTGTTTATTTTTCAGGTCGGCTTTTCTATTTGTTTCGAGTGTTATTGTTTGTAGACAGATCCAATTATAATCATATGGTAATAGAGATCGGGTTTTGTAACCTACAAACTGTAATGCTTATCTTATGTTGAGTCGGTTTGCCGATAGTTTAATTCATTTCACTGATTGGCTAAACCTTCAGATCGTAGGCTTGTAAGTTCTTGATAAGTTAGGTTATATGCCTTAATTAACAAAAGTAGAGTTAAATGTTTATATTTTATTTTTTTTAGGTAATTGTTCTGTATTTCATGTCGTAATGGGACAACCATACAAACATTCAGTGTATACTATAAAGTAAACATCCTAATTGTTTACATTGGAGTCAAGTGCAGTTTCGCGAATCCGGCAAAGATCTGTTTAGCATATCCAAATTCGGCAACAATTGTTCTGTATCGCGTATCCAATCAATTTTTTCAGGAATTTTTTCTCGAGAATCGCAAGATGTTGTGCGCAGGATCTAAAATCACAATTTTTAACACCAGGTAAGTTACTGATTCCTCGCCAGACATAAACACGTTTCTCATCGAGCACGACATTCTCAAATCGACGATACAGTGCGAAAAATGCAGGGAAGGCGAAGCTAAATTGGTGGAAAACAGGGGCTTGATATACTGGTGCCGATGGCTAATGGAGGACGGTAATAAATGCAACTTTAAAGTGTCGGCGAGACAGGGCAGTTTCGTGGGAGATTCAAACTTGTCTCCATGCAAGATCGTCGAGTTGTGTTTACTCTGGTGCCTGATAAAATACTCTCGTCAGCAGACTATAGTGAACGAACATTTGTGCTCGGGAAAGAAGGTCGTCGCCTGGTCGAGTTTCTGCCTCCAAGTGTGCATACATAGACTGGGTGTTAATGTACAGGAAACACATTGGCAGACTGGGCAAAGTGGTCGAGAACGACTAATCGAAATTGGGCAAACACAAGAACCGCAAAGATCATAATGTTCATGGCCAGTGGGTTTTCGGAGGAGTGCAGTGGGACGATCGGACGAAATTCTTCCTGGTGCCGGTGAAAAAGAGGAACGCGACGACCCTGGACAAAATCATTCGTGAGTGGATCGCTCCGGGCACGGCGATAATTTCAGACTACTGGCGCGGTTACAGCAACTTGGACATTCACAGCTACCGTCACATGCAGGTGAATCACAGGAGGGAATTTGTATGCAGCGAAAAGAGCGGAATGGTAAACTCTCCAAAACCACTAAAGATGAAGAGGGGCGAGACGTTGAGGGTGCACACTCAAAATATTGAGCGAAGTTGGTGTTTTGTGCGATACAGCATTCCCTGCTTTGGCTAACAGAAAAAATCTTGGGTCGGTTACCTGGCAGAATACGTCTGGAAAAAGAATTATCGGTACGGAGAACGACTGCATGCTTTGCTGATTCACACTGACGACATGCACCATCGTATTTGGCACAGAGGAGATGATGGCTAACGCTATCCTAATTTCAACAGGTATCTGTTTGTTATGGTTGTTTTAATTTGCAGACGTGAGCGAGATTGAGTTGCTGTTGCAGTTGCAGTTTAAAAAAGTTTGAATGGGGTATTATGTGTTTTGATTTGCAGGGGCGAGTGGGACTGAATAGCTGTTTGATTTGAATTACATACGTGAGTGTGAAAGACATGCTGTTTGATTCAAGTTTAAATTAATGTTTGATTGAGTTGCTGTTTGCTTCAAATTTAAAATTAATGTTAAATAGAGTTGCTGTTTGATTCAAGTTTAAATTAATGTTTAATTGAGTTACTATTTGATTATTTTTGAAAGTTTAATTGAGTTTCTATCTGTTTCAGTTAAAAAATAATGATTAATTGAGTTGCCGTTCGATTCAAGTTAAAATTTATGTTTGATTGAGTAACTTATTGATTCAAGATTAAATTAATGTTTGCTTGAGTAGATATATGATTCAAGTATACATTAATACTTAATTGAGTTGCTGTTTGATTTAATTTACAAGTGTGAATGGGACAGTGTAGTTTGTTTCAGTTAAAAAAAAGTTTGAATGACTTGCTGTTTGTTTTGGTTTAAAATTAATGCTTAATACAGTTGCTGTTTTATTCAAGTTAAAATTAATGTTTAATTGAGTATATGTTTGAGTAAAGTTAAAATTAATGTTTGATCGAGTAGGGATTTGATTCAAGTTTAAATTAATATTTGACTGAGTAGCTGTTTGATAAAAATTAATATTAATTTTTAATTGAATACTGTTTTATTTAATTTACAGGTGCGAATGAGACAATGTAGCTGTTTGTTTCAGTTAAAAAAAAAAACAATATTTGATTGGCATGTTTTGTTTCGGTTAAAGAAAGTTTGAATGATTTGCTGTTTGTTTCAGTAAAAAATAAAATAATGTTTGAATGTTATGTTGTTTGTGTAAACATTCATACACGATTTGGAAAAAACCCTAAAGTAGTCGAGTATGACGGATGTACTTGCATATCTTGCATCCCTAAAACCTGGCTCTGCTAGTTTCAATAATTGAGGGAAATTTATTAAAAATATATTACATTCATTCGCGGTACCGAAAAGGTACAGCATGGTCGTGTCTGTCATGACCGGTCCGGCTGGCGGAGGATGCAATTGCATACACGGTTGGTAGCTTTCGCAGACTTTGGACCTGCCAGTTTCGAGTGTTTGAGAAATTTATTTAAAAAAAGTGATAATGTATGTATAAAACATAAAAATCTACAAGGTAAAATTTATAAAAAGTTGAATTTTTAACTGTACATTGTTTTACCTTACCCTTTTTGTGATTGCGCAAATGTGAATCTTTATATAATAAATGGTTAACATTATAAAAAATGTTAATAATTACTAAACATTCTCTTTAAAATATATGAAGTAATTACGCATCGCGAATCGCATTTATTTAAATTGGGATAAGAAAAAGGTGGAATAAATAATTTTTTGGATACGTGATAGGAAACTTTTAGCAATAGTAACTTTTGGCACCTGGATACGCCATGGGAAATAAATGGGGTCTTTAACACTATATTCCGTTTTCGGTTTGGATATGCTATAGGAAATAATTGGGCGTAGGTCGAAATTTCCCCCGACTTGGCTGGATACGCAATTCGAAACAAGTGGGGTGTGGCACCATTTTCCCCTGTTCCTGCTTGGATATGCAGTCCTTTTTGGTCCTGCACGTTTTGTCACCTGGATGTGCAAAGGGAAACTTTTGGTATAAACCAGCCTTTTCAAGGTGCGCTGGATACGAAGAGGGAAACTTTATTTTTTATTTGGACTTTTTCCGGGTCGTGATTGGATACACAATATGAAGTTTTTTGTCTCGACTTTTTTTTTACCATTATATACATAATAGAATGGTTTTTGATTGGTTTAGATACGCAAATTGGAACAATCGCTGGTCTTTTGGATTTTTTACCCACAAATCCCTTGTGAATCTCTCGAGTTCCAGCCAAATGGGGGACGAAATAGACATGGAGGATGTAGAGGAAATGGACGAGACGCTTTCGGCTACAGATAATGAGTCATCAACCTCTTCTATCCCTGGCCCATCAACTTCTTCAGCCCAGGGACCATCAACTTCTTCTTTCCCTGGACCAGCAACTTCTTTGCACGAATCTATGTAATTATCATTGACATTTATTATAATTATTTTTTCTAATGTGATTATAATTATTATATTTGAGAGTAGTAATTTTTTTTTGCCAATAGTACTGCTCGAAGACCGCAAAGACACAGATCTACAGTCGTTTCCCAACAGTCGAGACCTCAAACAACTTCTGACGTTCATCAACAGAGAGGCACAAAGCGTAAATCAGCACCCGACATCACTTATGCGAAGAAAGAACAATCACCGAGTAAGCGTTCGAGATAAATACCAACAACAGATGTCTCCCAACATCGAAAAAATAATCCTAAGCCAACCAAGATTACTGATATTTCTCGTCGTGAATTACAGCGAGAAACAGCCCGAAAGACTCGTTATAATCTTAGAAAAACAAAAAAGAAAGTATCAGAAATATGGTTCTTATTTGATATTATAATTAACTTGTACATGTTTATTTGCAACAAAAAATAAAACAGAATTAATTTTTTTATAATATTATTTTATGAAATTTATATAGATACATAATTTTTTTACATATTATTTACATTTTTGTTTACATTTGACAATTTTCATTCAAAAGTTATATACATAGATACCTACTGGCATATCCGTAAATAATACATTGGCTTCATTTAGTCTTGTTTAGGGTTTTGCCCCATGTTCAATTAAAATTTCACAAATTTTATTTATAGTATCCCACATAATTGCAGTTTCACCATTCGAATACACTTTTTTTATCTTAAATTTTTTCCATGTCGTTATTCAATGCCTTTTTTATATTGTCCAGAACACACAAAACTGTCGATTTATTTTGACTATATACAGCTTCGTGTAATAATATAATGTTGTTACGTGCCATTAATAAAACATTTGCTCCATTATCTGGCAGATAATCTACCACTTCAACGATGCCGTCTTGGGCCGCGAAATGCAGTAACAAATACTTTGCTAAGAAAACTATTTCACCGAAACTTTTTTCAATTAGGTAACGCACAATGTTTTCACGATCTGCATTGGCCGCTTTCACCAACAATTTCCAGTCTTTGTGAATCCCTTTCATTACCGCGACTGTTGTTTGCACCAAATACACAAGTACAGGCCAATTTTCAAAATAATAATTGGCATACCCCAATACGGTTATACCTGCTGAATCTTTGGCCGAAACGATGACACCTTCTTCCTGGCCGCTGCTGCTCGCTCAATTGGAAATCTACCACCAAAATCCTTTTCTTCAAAAGTTAACTTCATCTCCTTCATACATACAAGTTCATCTAGCCAACCATGATAAGCAGCTAAACTCACCAGTGACAGTTCCTTCGCGTCAAAGTCTTGTTTGTCACAGCTGGCTCTCATGGTGTCTTCACAGGCTCTCATGGTGTCTTCACTGGCTCTCATGGTGTCTTCACAGGCTCTCACGGTGTCTTCACAGGCTCTCATGATGTCTTCACTGGCTCTCATGGTGTCTTCACTGGCTCTCGTGGTGTCTTCACAGGCTCTCATGGTGTCTTCATTGGCTCTCATGGTGTCTTCACTGGCTCTCATGGTGTCTTCACTGGCTCTCATTGTGTCTTCACAGGCTCTCATGGTGTCTTCATTGGCTCTCATGGCGTCTTCACTGGCTCTCATAGTGTTTTCACTGGCGTTCATGGTGTCTTCACTGGCTCTCATGGTGTCTTCACTGGCTCTCTTGGTGTCTTCACTGGCTCTCATGGTGTCTTCACGGGCTCTCACTGTGTCTTCACTGGCTCTCATGGTGTCTTCACAGGCTCTCATGGTGTCTTCACAGGCTCTCGTGGTGTCTTCACAGGCTCTCACGGTGTCTTCACAGGCTCTCATGGTGTCTTCACTGGCTCTCATGGTGTCTTCACTGGTTCTCATGGTGTCTTTGCTGGCTCTCATGGTGTCTTCGCTGGCTCTCATTGTGTCTTTATTAGCTCTCATTGTGTCTTTATTGGCTCTCATGGTGTCTTCACTTTATAGTTTGCAGAGAGCGAGTGTGATCCCTTGGTTCAATAGTCTCGTTTTTATACACACATGGTGCAAGATTTTTTTAAATTGGCTGAGAAGGAATCATTTTTTTATTTGACTTTCCCATACACAATTAATTTCAGATGCAAAAAAAATACTACGATATATTAGTACGATCTTGTCAATTAAATGAGCATATTGTAAAAAAAAATTAAGATTAGATTTATGTGAAATGTTAAAATGTAACACAGTTTGTTTAGTTACTGCAATCATTATGTAAGTTTGATTGCAAACTTTTTTATACTTTTTAAGTAGTTTCAAAACATTTTCATGTAAACGACAGATGGACTCATGAGAGAGCAGTTTGACTCGCGCTCTCGACCTCAGCAGTTGGGTAATCGGAGTTAGTTTTTGTTTATCAAAGTTACCAAATAGCGCAGTGTCCACTGATGAAACATATTTCATTTTAACATTAGCTTATTACTTTTCAAATTTCAAAATAGTTCTGGCATTAGTGACGAAACTGATTGAAAACACTGGATGCCTCAACTCGGGAGAAACAATCACGATTCCTTTGTTATCGGACACGTAAACTATTTCGATTACATTTTCAAAAGTTCATTCAATGTAAAATTGTTTGTAAATCAGCGGTTGGTCGAGTAAAGTTTTGTAATTTATTTCACTGACATCCAACGAACCCTTGACTTGGCCGTCATCATTATCGTTTAGACGAACTGTGAATATAGTTTGCGAATGTTCATCCAAATGTCATAAATCGTATTAAATGCTCCGAAATATAACCATTTCAAATTCTTAAATATTATCCGAGTAAATAGACCTCTGGGAATATTCATAGTGTATCTCTTTTACGTTTTAAAACGAAGAATGCTCTCCTCTCCTGGCTTGATGATTGATGACCGCATAGATTATATTTATTCGTGGGTTAAACTAGATTCGTTGGTATTTATAAAATCGTTGGTTTCGGTGGTAAATTCATTTTTACAGAGATGCGGTCGTGGTGATGTAATTTTTTCTTTCCACCCTACCATCCCCCTCGTCCAATTCTATTACAGAGGTGTCAAAATTGTGGTTTTTTTTCCCCAATAATTACAATAATTAAACTTACTATGAGTAGACCCAATCCCATGTAGAGATGTTTATTTCCTTTATTCATAGTTCTTATATATATATGCAAACGATATTAAAAAACTCAAAATTACATAGAGCGATTGCCAGTTGTATAGCTGTCCATTGGATGCCATGACGACCGAGCTCGGATAGTAAATGATTGTGGGCAACCCATAAAATACTTGCCTCGCCGATGTTTGAATTGCGTTTTCATCGTATTTACCGACAGGTAAGTGAGGAATACAGACATTATCTCTAAAATTTTAGAATAATTCACGGTGTCGATAAGAGGTGCCATAGATTTACGTATTTTTTGGAGATCGTTTACCTTTTAAATGCCCTCCCATAATGTCTCTACATCAGCCAATACGTCTTCTCAGTAATTTGAAAAGAAATTTTTTTTTCACGTGACTGAATATCTTTTCATACTTGTGTCGTACAGAATCAACTTGATTTCTAAACTCCTCCATTTGAAATGATTGGGAATTATCAGTGAATAGTAATTTTGTCAACTGTTCAATATTTTCATTTTCTGCCTGTTGTTCGTCTCTCAAAAATGTTTTATAATTCTCGCGAGTGACGTGCAGGCCCAAGCAGTTTTGTTGGATAGTATACTGCTTAAGACATAGAAAATTTAAACGATTGGTTAATTGCGAAATTTTAAATTTTATTTCAGAAGCGAGTTGATCACGTTCAGTCATTAACTATTATATATTTATGCCTTTTAACCTCAATACTGGACCGTAAAATATTTGTTATTTATGATGGCTGTCAGATGTAAAAAATGCAAGTACAGCGGTGGATTTAGTTTTATAAATTTAACCGATTCCATAAATTCAGAATGCATCACCTTTTTAATTAATTTTCTTCGCGCTTTTAACTTCAACAACTCTCTTATCGCAAAGATAAAATCACAAGGTATTATTGTTTTTTTCGTAGTGCAATATTAATTTACTTAATTACAGCCAGCTGCAGCTCCTGAATTAGTAGCACCTCCGAAAGATGTACTCGCACCAAATTGTGTATTCGCCAAGTCTTTAATTTTGCTTCTAAATTTCCATAAAACAACCCCTAAAATTCCAATTAATAAAATTAAGCATATAATGGTAAACACGTATATTTACTGTTTTATATTCATTATCTTATATACAAATACAACATGTAAAAAAATGTTTCACATGGGGTTGGGAAAAGTAGGATAAAAAGGATAAAGACAGAAAATCGTAAAATGTTAGGAAAAAAATATTTTTTGTTCATTGGCGTATTTACAATAGCCACAAAAAAGTATTTACATTTGAATAAATTTCACTTTATTCTTGTTTGTTGTTCTGAATAAGACTACATAAATTTATTCTAGTGTACATCCCCTCAAATTTGCATAAATGTCATTATCGATTGTTTATCCTATACTGCTCTGAACTGTATTTCCATATGTCATTTGAAGCGGAAAATCATATAACAAGAGTTTACTGTTTTCAGTAGCTTCACATGTGTGTTGAAAGGCAAATTTATCTATCATATAGAGATTCATCTTGAAGAAACATTTTGGTATCAGAAAGAGGTTTTTTTTCCTCGTCACACATGAGTATTTCGTCTCCAACATGTCCCAAATAATATAAAACTTCACGAATGCATACTCCATTACCATGAATTAAACTGCGGTAGGGAACACCAACGATTAGCGGTAAGTAGGCGGGTTTGAGGTTTTCATTCTCCTCTGCTATCAATGTTTTTTTATCGTTTGAAAAGAAAATCGGACTGAACCAGGGACGATTCTTGAAAATACTCAGTTTGTCCATCTCGGTCATGTCAAGCTGGCAGCTACATTCCTTTAGAAATGTTTTTATTTGAGCGAGAACAGCAATCGACACACTTAAATTGAAATAGTGTGAGTCGATGTTTGTAAAGGCAAAGAAAATTAATCCGGGAAACTTTACCAAGTTTTCCTGCACCCAGTTCATAGTCTCTTTTGCATTGAGTACCAAACGTGAAGCCGTTTTGATTTTCGACTCAATCACAGCTGCCGATAACTCTTCCAGATACTCAAAATCCAGAGTGAAACAACTCATGTTACGATTGTGTACACTGAAATGACGTGTAAGTAGTTTCTTCAAATTCGGAGCGGTATTTAAAGTTGTCAGAAATTCCTGGTATGTCGAATCTATGTTCCTAAACTGCGTGGTTAGGGAAATAGTATCACCGCATAGTTCACGAATAAGCGACATATCATTGGGTTTGTTTTTCATGAACAGCTTTAGCTGATACTGATCGCCACAAAATACAATCAATATTTTATTAAAAGTGTGCTTCACCATTTGGAAAAATTCAACTATAAATTTTGCTAGATAGGCGCTGATCCATACTGCATTCTTCAACAAACAAAATGATGGGTACATCGAAGGAAACTGAATAGTCGTTGCATTCCACAAAAAACGTAGCCATGTTGTATCCAAGATCGCAAAATTTGCTCAATACTTGTACCACTGTAGATATAGTGTCAAGATCAATCAGTGGCAAGAGCTGCATGAATTTCAAATATTCGTAGTAACTGAATCTAGTCAACCAAATTAGGAGAATTGATAATGTCGAACCATTTACTAGTTTCATCTGTCGACAAATATTTCGCAATAGAATGTGTTGCGGTGTCGTGTAAAAAGCTCTGTATTTTTTTTCTTCAAGAAAAATATGCATATAATGTAGATTTCCCACTACCAGCAGGACCACTAATAGGCTGTTCACAATCAAGTAAGCACTTTTTATGGCCCTCCCAACATGCGTTAACCATAATAAATACATCTTATTGTAGCCTCAGACATTAAATTTTGATGGTGGTGAAATGTATACACCGGGTTTATTGGACACATTGCAATGTTTGTATTAAAAAGCAGCAGGAAGATGGAAATTGGATAAAAGGAAAAATTTTCCATGAACAGCCTATAACGTTATGTATTTAAGTGTAGCCAATTCACCATCATTCACGTCTAGCCAAGTAAATAAAATTGTTTTAACATGTTCTTGTTCTATTGAAAGAGTTAATTTTACCGACTTAAAATTTGCCGCTGTTTCCACAGATTTTTGGTTCAGAATTAATATACAAGGGTAATTAACTTCTCCTCGAGACTTTCACGCGGAATTTGTTGCGCCCATAAACACATTTCATTACTACTAAACACATCTCTAAAACATAAACTCCAGTCTCGTTTAGCTGGAAGGCCATGCTTCACTCGTAATTTATATTTGACGATTTTTACAGAGGTATTGATCTATGAAATATGTTTTTTTTTTATTGTTTACTGAAGATATTTTCGAGGAACAGCCAAAAAAATAAAGGGACCTTTGTGATATTTTAAACATTTCACCATGGATGTTGCAGTAAAATAAACAAAGTTACTTATAAACTGAACCTTTTATACTAGATTTTTTGTCCGTAAAAATACAAACCAATGCTTTTTTTAGTTCGACATAGTGTAAAGGTTATTTTATTTTATTTTTTTTTGTATTTAGACTCTAAATTAAAATATGGGAAGTTCGCAGAGTTTTCAAAACAATAACAATTAAGGTGGTGCCAATTTAAAAAAAAAAACCTTTTACAATTTCAGAAGGTCTAACAAATGAATAACCGAAACATTTTGCTTACTAACACGATAATATTAATCGATTATAAAAACTTTATTTAGAGTTTACAAAATTTATCATCATTGAATGACTAGATTTTTTTTTAAATTTGAGGGAAAACTTCCGGATAATTTATATCAAGAAGAGGCGGGAAAAAAGAGATATGAGATTAAACATATTAAACAAAAATTTTTAAATATATCACAATGTTTACATAATTTGGAAACAAATTATGCGACTTTTAAATATTCATTCACACATTGGCCTATTGGCAAACGACCAACACCGCATTATTTGTGCATTAAACCAAAATTGCGCTGAACAATTTGATATTTTATTTATTGTGGATACAGTTTCTGTCAAGAATATTATCGACTTGGCGGAAATCGAATCAGAAAATCGAGAAATATTACTTAACGTATCCGAATTGAAGTCTCTTTAAGTTTCTCAACATCGCTTCAGATTTAACAATTCCGATATATTGGATAGATACAATTAATTACATGATGGTTGCCGAATCGAATTCGTTTAAAGACCTTGCCAAAATAATTAATAGTTTTGTCAAAGTACTCGATAGTAGTAAAACTGGATTCGTGATACTTGCGAAAATCTTACAACCTCGAGAGACAGTATATTTAACCAGATTGATGCAGGATGTTGGCTCTAAATCGGATAAATGCGTAAAACACAATTTTGAAGGATATATAGTTTTCGCGATGAACTACACAGACGTAAAAAATTCGATTATTAAAATTGAAAACATGGTCCCTTTACAATTATTGATGTCCGCCATCAGCCAAATCGATAGATATTTTATGGGTTGGATGTTCAAATTACGGCGATGGTCAAGTCGTATATCAAGGGTAAAATTCGAACACCAAATATCATAAAACTTACTAACAAAGTGATCGTGGCGAAAACGTTTGAGTATACGGATAAAGAGATTCGTTTACAACCCAATACTGAATTGGGAAAATTGTCAATTTCCGTTCTCGATGAAGAGAATTACTGTTTGGTGGCACAAATCATTAATAAACTACAACACCTATCAAACAGGCACTTGTTAGTTTTCAAGTGTACATCTCAGTTTTATAAAACCGATACAAATTTGATAAACCATCCCGTCGAGTATTTCGAGCTACAAAATAACTTCGTTTTCGTCATGCCGAATAACTTAAAGAATAGTGTAGCAGTGACACCGAATAACTTAAAGAACAGTGTAGCGATGACACAGAATAACGATGTGGTCATCGATAGTTCTACATTGCCAGCACTCAGCGCAGCTCAGATTCCCATTCTCGATAAGTTAAAAGAAGAACACGTCATTGTTTATGTTCCATCTGGTAACAATTCGATCATTTACCCCCTCATAGTTATACTATAGATTATTCTTTGAAATTACAAAATTACAATCGAATATCAAAAACAAAAACTATCATGGTGAGTGACGAAATTGAATATACTGATTTGAATACTAAAAAATACCAGTATTTTGCAATCATTCGATCTGCTTCAGAGCTTTTAATAGCAGAGGCGATGGAATTGATCAACAAGCACAACATTACCTTTTTGTTTCAAGTCGAAAGCAATTCGCTATCAAAAAGTACATTTCAAATGTGTAATACCAGTACGAAATGTTTGTTATTTCAAACACACATTATTTTATGATATATCATCCAAAAAATATTTCTGTTACTAAGTGACGAAATGACAATCAAAGTTTCGAGTTTTCCTATCCGTCATCCTCCTTCCCCTCCTTCTCTTCTTCCTCCATTCCTTCCACTAATATATTAGTTATTGGTTTTCCCAAATTAATTTTAAATAAGCCAAAAATGTTGGATTTGGATGTAAATACAGCTAATGTTATCTTTCGTTCGAACCAAATAACTACGAGCAAAAGTAGTCAAGAGGGAGTGTTTGAATCCTCGGGGAAGCTGTTTATTCACCAGTAGATTTGAATTGGCACATAGTAAACAACCACTAATTAAAGTTGGTGGATCGTATAAATGTTCATGTAATAGCTATCAATAAAATACGAAATTCGTTAAACTCGAATGACGAGTCAATCAATTACTTTGCCACACTTACACATGCTCTAATTTTCCTCTTTTTTTCGTAATGTTTCCGAATAATTTGTCCACATTTTTGTGACGAATTTGGCCACGTTTAAAAGCCAATGGACCAAATACATGGCTATTTTTGTTATGACGGTTAGGCTAAACGATGATTTTCAGGAAAACCAAATAAATACACAACTTACTGGTGTTTCGTATAAAATGCACGCCACATACAATAGTTCCATGTATCAATACAGGAAATCTAAACATCATTACTCTACAACAGAAACAAAAACGAAACGATTGTCCAAACGACCAGGTCGAATAAAACACTACGATTTGTCATTAGTGAAAACCCTAAAAATTATGTGAATGCCAACAACAATGATAATTTTATGGTCATGGCATCTTTATACAAAATTTCGGTGAATAAACAATTTCCATCAAATGCCGAATATATGTATAGTTAGATTAATGGTCGACATTAGGTCGTAAACTTCTCATCCTTTGCTGGTATTTCAGGGATTTCTGCCATTTACGAGGATAAAGATCCGGGAGAAATAACCATTTACAACATGCGTGACAATCACGAGCATTATTTCCATGGAATAGTACTATTCAAAGCAACTTTATCTGATTTGTTTTATTTGAGCAAGCACTTGGAAGCCATGCCCGATGGAAAACACACACTAGTGGTGAAGATTATTGATTCATTCACGGGAGATTGCGGTATCGTTTTCAAAAACGCTCTAGCCAATGTACATAACGAAAGCAATGGTTTCCAAGTAGTCGAAAATACTCAAAGGATCCTCGTCATCATTTCATATGCTCCCTCTGAAGTTGTAAACGATTGTTTGCAATTCGAGGATGGTGCAAACACAAAAATTTTATTCCACAAAAGCTTTAGCACGTCCGAAGAAGCCAAATTAATTTTAGATACCGAAAACTTGAAATTTACTGCTGAATCGTGTAGATAATTTACAATTAATCGAAGAGAATTACGAGTTGTTCAAGTTTAATACCTCAAATATCCATAACAATAACCATGGGGATGAACATGCGTATTTTGTGGTGATCAACAAAGTTTGAACTAGTTTAATTTACAGTTGAATACAGACTTCGGCAATGAAATACTAACGATTATGATTTTCTTTATTCATGCAATTTCGATAGCTTCCTTCAATATCATATTGCGATTTATGAAAAGTTATCAAATTGTTTTCTATAACAAGGTTGTAATTGCCAGTATTAATGATCTGAAGAAATATAAATTAACACACATTATGACGAAATCCGTCATTATGATGAAATGTTGAATTAGTTACGCATATCTAGTACAAGTAAAATAATTAAAAAGATATTGAGAGAGGAAATAGTTCAGATAGCATTTATATCAAAGATTTTCATGATATAAATGATACAATTATGGTGTATGTGGATTCGACAAGGAACCCCATACTACCTACTGGTGAAAATGTTATTTCTATTTCGCATACAAGATTTTGCGGTACAGATAGGCTCGCATGTTTAAAAGGATATACTATTTTAACCACGCAATATATAATCAAATATCCTTCGAATTTATATGCAACTAGTAATCTCGACACATCCAACCAAGAGTTTATCAGGGCGGCGAAAGCGAGTCAGATGTGTGTTTGTTACAATTCCTTCAATCCCTTTCCCAATTTTAATATCGTAGATGATATACCATATATTGTGCTTAGACGTTGGGAGCCTGAGGAATGTGAACCACCTTTAGGATTTATTTGGGTAAATATTTGTGCAAAATTTAACAATTCTACAGTGTGTGTTTTTTCTAAATCGAACTACAACAATAAAAATATTAGCCTGAAAGTATATTTTAATTTGAAAGAAACAAATCCAATACGAATAATATAAGAGGAAACTCAAATAGAAATCTAAAAAAAATATACCCTTCTATCTATTTGGTACATTCGGGTAAAAATTATATTTTAGCACCCCATATAGAGTACGTAGATAATGAAAATAAATTTTACTACAAAATTTTTATCCATCAACCTGGGAGAAAAACTTAACGACCACCTGCTACACATCAAATTATATGTGCATGAAAGCGACAAAGGTTTAAAAGATATTTTACGTATTACAAATAACACCTTTCATTTGAAAAACAATTTTCGGGTAAAAGAAAACCATAATTTAGACCTTTTTGATGAGGTGGTAAGTTGGGTTGTGCTCGAAGGCACTCAATAAAAGTAAGACATGTTGGCTGCCGAGATATTAGCAGCTGCTGAAAAAAGTTACACTTTTTTTTTCAACGATTTGATTGAAAACGCAAATGTTTCGAAAACTAAAACTACTATTGCATTTTTAATCACGAAAGATGAACATAAAGAGAATCTGGAATTGGAAAACGAAAATTTGCACAACACCACCTTCGATTGGCAAAATTTTTAAAAATATATGATCACGCCTACCCTCATGACTATCGTATTTATGCAAATAACACAGATAACGACAATTATATAAAGCATAATCATATTGATATTTTTAGAACATATTGCATTCATTTATGTAAGTCATTATGGAAAGAAATTAATAAAAAAATATTTTTAATTTTTTTTTCTCCTTTTCTCTCTCTCTCTCTCTCTCTCTCTCTCTCTCTCTCTCTCTCTCTCTCTCTCTCTCTCTCTCTCTCTCTCTCTCTCGGTATATATAGTGTGGTATTCAGAGTGTTGTAGCAAACTTGTAGTTGGTGTAAGTGAAGAAACACATCAAAGTGCTCTGGTGGCTATGAAAATAAATGTCAACATTATCACAGAGTCGACCGAAATGACTTATAACAAAGTCGGAAATAAGGATGTTGATGAATCAGTTGCCCTTTTCGTCAATAGGCTTACTAAAACTGTTTTACTGTTCAAAGAATGTGGATATTTCCTTACCTTTACCAAGAAAGGTATGAAAAAAACTAAAAAGGTTTGTGTAAACACAGTTTGCAAGATTTTCAAATTAGCCAAGGATCGACAATTACATCACAGAAAGTACTCACCTGATGAACTCTATGACTTGTTAATTCTAAAAGCCACCATTACTAATAAAATAAATTATACAATAAATAACTGTATTGTTTTATTGGTGAAAAGTCTGTTATTCCCGAGGTTAGTATTGAAACCCCCAACAAAAACAGTCCTCTATCGATCATGTTTATTCGAGAGTTTATTTTATATGTGTAGATTGTAAAGTCCAAAACTTGATCTGGATTTTGTGCACTAAAAGTTTTCACTTGATTTAACAACATCGTATCAGCATCATTGCCGCCCATATTGTTCCAATCTATACGAGATCCATTCGAGTTGACTTTGAGGGCCAGTAGGTATTGTAAACGAAATTGCAATAATGTTTTAAAGTCGTCATATTTTACTACTTTAGTAGGATGAGTACCCATAATAGGTGGATTAAATATTGCATCTTTTTTTTTTAAAGGCCGCAAATTTAACCGCAATTATCATTATCGATAGAGGATGGTTGGATATAAACATGATTCGATAAATCAACAACTCCTTTAAGCATATTCTTCCACGTCACCACGAACATGTTCGGTGTATATTCCATCTTTCGAAAACCCCAAGTCTCTTGTTTTAATTCCAATTCCAGCTTTGATATTTCATCTACATAATATTGACCTCGTAGGTTTTGCAAGATGAATGGATCGAACATGGTCAAAAACACATCGCAAACTTCAGTCATGATGAATACATCAAGTATGGGCACACCATAAATAGAAACTGCACAAATGCTCTGACAGCAAATCCCACCATTTTCAAAGCAGTCGATATCACAGTTTTCGTAACAAATTCTATAGTCAAGACTCTGAATAAATAAATTCCCAACTGACGAATCAAGATCTTTGTACCCGTTTCGATCATTGAGGGTCCGATGTGTTTGACTAGGGTCTTGAGAACATTGTTCAGACCTACCTCACCAAATAATTGCAGTAGGCACATGCTACAACCCAATCCTTGGATGCAAGAGATGATCATTTGATATTCGTCGATTTGACGTTTACTGTTATCTGTATATTTCTAGTGGTACGGCACCAAATCGGCTTGCGGTCCAATTCGATCTTTATCAGAAACTATGGATTCGACTTCATGGGTCAGTATCAAAGGCTCAACATGACTACCCCCTCCCCCATACTCCGTGGTCAAAAATAAATTTCTTGTGGTTTTTTCTGTGATGCCAATGTCACTGAGTTAAATGTCTGGATTTATGCAGAACGCCTCGTGATTGATTATGTTATTCTATTCTGCGACATAATCGGGCATTTGTCACATTGGTGGTACTTGCGGGCTCTTTACATCATACTGATCAATTCTAGTAACCAATTCCACAAAGCTGTATTCGATTATTTTTTACAAGTAATTTCCGATGAAAAAGCCTATAATTTTATTATCTAAATGGTCTGTGCATTCGTCACCTGCCAGAGACATGATAAAAGTATCGCAATAATACGAGTTTAGACGAAAGTGTATTGTTTCATCACCCATCTCTCACATATGGCGAATAATCGACATCGAAACCAGTTCCTATCGTGTTTACGTGCGGAATAATCGTGCCTTCTTTTACGCACCAATAATCATCTATTTCCGACAGGTAGGCTTCTTGATGAATCAACATACGTACATCAGAGCGGTCGCTCCAATAGTTATTTGATCCGTGATATTTCGATTCGGAATCTTTGGTTGGAAAACATGCTCCTCAGCATGCAGTAACATCTGAATTACCACTCTTGAATATTTTAGGGACATCTCGAAGCTTGCATGTTTTTCCCTGTGGATAATGCAGATTGCATCGAGATGCACCAAAGAATCGTTTCCATCTTTAGACAAACTTGAAAGCAATAATCCGGAATAATCCAAGTTTGCCTTTACCTCTTGACGAATTTCTACTTATAAATGAGAAAATATTTGCGGCGCTCGCAGCAAGTATTTGTTATAAGTTGATATTTTTTGTCTTTCAAAAACATTTCTCAAAGCATTTGAATAATCCAAGTTTGTTGGTCCTGTGAATATGTACTTCTTATGTATTTTTTAGGTGTGTATATATATATTTGTGTGTGTGTAAATAGCAAAAATGCAATCACAGAGTCAACCTCAAGCTCAGGGTAATTCGAATATATTTTCGAATATATTGTATGCATTCATCAAATCATACCATTAATCTCAATCAAACAAATGAAATTAATCGATATTATCCACTTATTTACTTTCATCAAATCCTTAAATTCAGTAACGGTTCAACATCAGAAACAGTTAAAGTAGATGTTTGTTTGCTGACGGCAAACACTTTTACCACCCTGTTGACGAATAGGCTCGCTGGAGAATATTGTAAATTGCAGCAATACACCCATTCATCTGCAAGTTGTTAATCGACAAATTGTCAAATTTCATAAAATTGTTGCTCTTACAATCAGATACAGTTTTTCAACACCGCCATTAACAATTTGCCACAAAATATATTTGTTGGAATTTTTTCTCTATTAATACTCATTTCTTTCATCTGCATCAGCAGCGATCGACTAATAACCAAGCAGATCGAAGCCATGCAATCGATATAATCATCTTTCATCGGCATAGGCACGGCTATTCTCTTTTGCAGTGATGTATTGCTCAGTTTTAAACCATAGTATCGATGCCGGGACTCTAGAACAACCTCGAAAATGAGCTTATTATTATGCACGAAATACACATTCATCTTTACTCATTCGATTTTCGTACACAGAGATAGAATGTCGTTATCGTCAACCGCCCATGATTTTCTGTACATGTTTGTCAATACGCTTACGTTGAAGTGTGGGTTATTGAAATATTCCAGCGACTCGGTAGAATGAACCTCGTCACAGTACACAGGCTTTTGGAAAAAGACCGCCTCGTATTTATCAAATGGTAGAAATACGGGCGCCGAGTCCTTGCTCAAGCGAATGCGAAATCTGTTTTTGGAATTGTTGTTGAAAATCATCCGGAAACGACGACAGTGTACAGTCGGGATGTCTTTATTTGCTTTGATTGTATACCCATCTTCGGTGAGTTGCAGATGACTAGTAAAGACCATTTTTAATTTCAGGAACCGCGCATCGTCACCCTCTACCTCTAAATGTTCGCATTTGCCATCCTGCGATTTCCTTTCCCCAACATCAAGGTAAACCTCCATGTTTTCTATACTGAGCTCTAAAAAACTAACAAGGGGTTTTGTGATTATTTTCGTCTTCAATTAGTTTAACGCGGTGAACAGCTTGGTCATTTTCCCATATTGGAATGTGGATCGTATATGCTCTGTGATGTGCGGTCCGAAAAAAAATATCCAGAGTCAAAACATGCTCCAAATCGTCATCCACGATCAATTTGAACGGTGATTTGATGCTGATTCTTCCTGTCACATCGTCCACCAATGGCTTGAATGGCATACCTCGGAAATTATTCAAGTTGAATATACCTTAAAACATAAGCTCCTCAATGGAACAAAACCAGCATCGAATCTTTGAGTGCAGTTTATTTGTTTCACTAGGATTCAACTTCTAATTCAAGGGAAATATCGAGTTGAACATGCACAAGTGACCAGTAAACGTTTTGTTTTTCATATCCGCAATATCGCTTTCATCCAGCGGCAACCAGTACCCTTTAGCAATCAGTTTGGAAATCCATTTGCCGATCCTACACGAATCAGTGCTCATGGACAGGTTCACATCCGAGACTAGGGAGTAAAAACGATTGAATGAATCGATGGCGACATTTTTTTTTCTTCTAAAAGACACAAAAATCCCAAATAATCTGTGAGTATCATGGATGTGTCAATGTTCTTTGGTACAGGTCTGATGACGAGCCCAAAGAAATCTCGATCACCGATCTGAAGAGTCAATGGTTTATGGTTCACGTTTGAAATATTTGTTCTTCTTTTCATTTTGTACGAATTCTTCATGGAAACGAGCTTGCACCAATTGCCAGTTGCAACAATCTTATTAGCCTGTTCTTCATTATTGTCGAATTCATACAAGACCAGCTGAATAAACAACATTGATGGGGAGAAAATTAGTTTATTGGAGAAACTATCAACGGGCCGGATATGACCCAAAAATCGTTTTAATACGTACCCGAAAAGTTGATGATGGTAGACAATGTATTTATCATCCACTTCGAAAGTGTGTAACATACACAAATAAAGATCATTTTCAAAGTTTTCACCTTCAGGATTATGGTGAACAAAAACATACTGTTCTTTACCCACAGGCAAAATCAGTTCGAAACAATGTCCTTTTTTTTTGGAGTGTAACTGTATTTGTTGATGCAAAAGCGAAGACTGCATCTTCGGCTCACTCGAATGTGCGATAGTTTGCGATTATTCGTCAATATATAGTGAACCAAACACAAATGACCATTTTCGATTAAATAACTGTAAATTTGGGAATTTATCATCGAATACTCTTCGATGTTTAATCTCCTCTTTTTAGAATCTTTCACCATGCAGTATTCCATCACACATTCGCACAACAATGGTGGTGAAGAGGATGATGACAAGGTTGATGATGCCATTTCGATGCCATCATAATAACCACAATAATGATGGGGACATCTCAATCGAAATCAGATCCCAGCATCACAGGGAATATATTGCAGATATGACGATCCTCCAAAGTTATACAAGTCGTATAGTTCAAGTTGTGATGATGGTACAAGTTCAAATAAACGTGATTGAAACAAGAACACGATGGAATACCGAAGATGCCAATCAGTTGGCATTTGAGAATTGTATTTTTGAAACGAGACTGAAAAGTCACATTATGTTTACAAGCCAAGTATTATACACAGTAATTGAACTGATTCAAGGTAACAGCAAAATAAGAATTCCCTGTGCATGGTCGTAGAAGAACTAAAATATTTTAAAAGGGAGGTGTTGTATTTATAGAGAGGGAGTTTCTTTATTTCATGTTTTTTTCAAGAGTAAAATAAAATAAATCTTTTGTCTAGAAATATATATTTTTTTCAAGAGTAAAATGAAAAATCTTTTATTGTATATATACCGACTGTTGTTTGTGTATCATTCAGTGCCGACAACGATGGTTTTCAACAGCGCTTCATTAATGGGTTCTGAGGCAGTGGACGCCTACAAATCCCAGTCTTCATACATTCGAACTTACCACAGGAACCAGAGCTAGTTTCCTTAACTTGCTTTTGAATTTACGGCTGATGAAGGTTACGGCGTAGCTTACTTGATGATTTACGTACTGATGAAGAGTATACTGAGAAATAATTGTGTTCACGACAAAGTAGATGGATATGTGGATGAAGATGTTAACGTTTGTCGGTTCTACATGTTCGATGATGGCAGTGGAAACAAGATGGAAGAACTGTGTGTAAATTGCTTCCTGAATCACGAATCTATTGTGCAAAAAAATTGCAATTCCATCAAACTCTTTGTTTTTGTTCGCAACATAAATTGCTGTTATCCAATTTACATCAGAAGAAGGAAAGGAAGATATTGAACATTCTTATATACTCGAAGCTCGTTACGATTCAGTCCAGGAAAAACCAACAACAGTTCATGTTTGTCTTCCAATTTTAGGTCTTGGCCAATCAGCATACCTATTTAAATTGGGAAATAATACAGTGTCAATGCGATTATCAGAATGTGTAGTTTTTTGCGAAATAAAACTTGTATTTTTATCACTTCTATATTAAATATTTTATTAAAATATTGTTTCACATCACAATGATTTTGTAACAACTTTGTGGGCGAGAAAATGGCATGTTCGAGAGAATTTACCAAGTCATTTTCTATATCATCTTGATGGTAAAACCATAAATTCACAGTTGCAAACACGAAACCCACTCTTGGATCAAAGAAAGTTTTATTATTAACACACAGTAGTCTATTGTCACTGCCATTCCCACCTTCACCATTGTTGTTTTTTTTTCTTTTGTACTTTAACTGGAATTAAAAATGGTGGCGTAAACGAATCTTCAAAATTTGATTTTGAAGTGTTCTGCCCGAAACACAACGATATATGTGTCGGTGTTACAAACATTACCAAAGTTCCATTTTCTTGTGGTTCGTCCCTTAATTTTACATTATCAAACACCTTCATGAAGGAAATATATCGGGAATATATCCTTTTGTCATCACCGATTTTTCTACTTCCGACAAGTGAATGTCGGCAAAAGGACATTAATGATTAGAGAGTAAGGATAGCATTTACTCAAGTAACATGATAGCAAGAAAAGTAATGGTTTATGTTTCGGGTATGCAAAATACTGCCAAAACGATTCGCATTTAACCAATCATATAGAAACTCTTTGGTGGCGGATGATAGTTTGCGATAGTCATCTTTGTTGTTTTAAATTTCAACCAGAAACAATTTTTGCAACTCAGACTCCACTTTGGTAGGATTCCTTTTCTCTAGAAATGAACAGAAATAAATATCTTCTAAAGAAATAAAAAGCAATCATTTACCATGTATGCAAACTGATTAAAATAAAATTTTCTCTTCAACCTCCAGTTTGTTTCCGCATCGAGTTCTCGAACTCAAGGCATTAGAAAATCCAAACTGCTTCGAGTATACATATTTGTTGCAAATAGTGTGTAGTTGTAATTGTCTTCTAGTTTATTTTTCCTACCAATATGTCTCAACATATTGATCAAAGGATTCAATGTGTACACTTGGTTTATATAAAGATAGTCTTGAGATGCTGACAACATGATTGTTTTATTGATTTTGGTTTTTGAATATGCAGTCACGAATTGTGCGGAAATTGATGCGAGCGGTTTTTGCTTTTTCCAATTTTTAAATACAATATGATTTTGTAAATTTTTTTGTTCTTTCATGAGCTGGTGGAACTTTAGAGAATTTTTCGGTAAAACATAGCACAGTTGTCATTTTCTTAAGTAACCAGAGTCATCGATGGTGTATTTTTGCGAATTGAAAACTACATAGAGGAACGAATTTTCAATGTTCAGGACTAGAATTGTTGGCTTATGAAAAACGAAAATTCATGTGGTACTTGACTTTGTTGTGGTATACTATTTCATAAGGGTTGAATTAATATTCTTCAGTCAAAGCCGATAAATCACATCGTCCATTAATATCCTGGAAATATCCTTCATCGAGCTCTTCTGTATCATTGTAGACAACGTCGCAATTGAGATATAGGTCGGGAGCGTATAGGAACTGAAATGTTTCGAGAGAGTATTGAGGAACTAATGTACAATACTTGTTAACATAATTCTCATTCAAAGTTTTCAGATAGGCGCTATTTTTAGCCTGGTCGTGAATAAATACTCCTGTATTTTTTGGATTGAGCATTTGTGATGTTAGATGTTTGTTTCCATCAAGGCGTGTCAACATTGGGGGTATGAATAAGATTTGAATTCACATTTGTTGAGATGTTCTTCGTCAATTTGTTCAATGTGATTTTTGTGGTAATATTGAGATAAATTTTCCCAATATAGGTAATTGAGATCTTATGAATGAAACTTGTAAATAATTTCGCCCCATGCATGATTTTTTTGGTTCTAAATGGATGTATGTCACAAAATGCAAAACTGGATGTCTTAATATTGGGTACAACAGTATTGACTAAATTATCGAATTCATCGCACACTAATATAGGTCTAAATCAATGATTTCAGGCAGTTTATCGATGGGTGGATAGTTGGGATCTTCTATAGGATCATGGTAGAAAAATACCCATGACAATAAGGATCTTGTTGTAATGACAAAAGGCTATCTAGGAATTCTTAAAAGCTCTAAATCAATCAATATGTTTATGTACATGTCTTCAACTTTGAAAACATAACCAATTCAATTTTGTATGATAATTATGTTTGGACAGTATGTGTTTTGCTAACCAATAAAGAAGATTGTGAATCTGAAACTTTAACCATTCCATTCGGTAATCTACCATTATTGTTGAGAAGGTGATCATGCAAAAAGTGACAGGGATATAACGTGAATCGTACGAGTAACATTCAACTGTGCCTTTCCAGTTTCATGAGCCAACCTTATAGCTCATAATCCGTTCTCCAGACAAGGCATCAATTTTACAAGGATATGGTGTTTTTTGTTGTCGATTATTTATGAATAAGGACTTGAATTTTGCATCTAGATAATCAAGTCTGATTTGTCCAAAATCGATGAAATCATCATGTGAAGTCTAGAAATAAGATTGTATTGTGCATAAAGGTCCACCATTAGCAAAGGATTTTAACTGGTGCAGGAGATCACATTCGTGATTTATTTCCTCAAACAAGTTCCATTTGTTGGATCATTGGTGTTTGTAGCCTTTGAATTGAATTGACAGCTAGAAAATATTAGGCAATTGGCATATAACTTTGCAGAAATGAAAATGTTTGGATATTGACAACCCCATATCCACATGTACCTATAGTTACTGTCCGAGGTAAGTATCCATTATCCACCATTCTTGGCCGTGCAAGTTCGCCGGCCTCTATCGTCCAACTACATGCAATATGTCTTGTCGTGGGGGACAGCCACTGGAGCTGCTGCTTGGTGAGTGGCTCCTGCAGCAGGGTGGGGGACATTCAGAGGAGCAGCTGCTAATGTGTGAGTGGTTCCTACAGACAGGTGGAGGACAGCCACTGGAGCTGCTGCTACTGGGTGAGTTGCTCCTGCAGATAGGTGCGGGACAGCCACAGGAGCTGATGCTGCTGGGTGAGAGGCTCCTGCATCTAGGTGGGGGACAGCCACTGGAGCATTTGCTGCTGCGTGAGTAACTCCTGCAGGCAGGTGTGTGACACCCACTGGAGCTACTGCTTCTGGGTGAGAGGCTCCTGCGGCTAGGGGGAGGACAGCCATTGGAGCTGCTGTTGCCAGGTGAATGGCTCCTGCATCTAGGTGGGGGACAGCCACTGGGAATGCTTCTTCTGGTTGATTGACTCCTGTAGGTATGCGGGGAACAATTTCTGGAGCTGGTGCTGCAGGGTATGTGGCTCCTGTGGCAAGGTAGGGGACAGCCATTGGAGCTGCTGCTTCTGGGTGAGTGACTCCTACAGGTATGTGAGGGATAGCCACACGAGCTGCTGCTGCTGGGTGAGAGGCTCCTGTGGCTAGGTGGGTGACAGCCATTGGATCTGTTGCTGTCGGGTGAGGGGCTCTTGCAGCTAGGTGGGGTACAGCAACTGGAGATGCTGCTGTCAGGTAAGTGGCTCCTGCGGCTAGGTGGTTGACTGCCACTAGAGCTGCTGCCGGGTGTGTCTCCTGCGGCATTTGTGGGGGACAGCCACAGGTTCTGCTGCTGGGTAAGAGTCTCCTGCGGCTAGGTGGGGGACAGCCACTGGAGCTGCAACCAGGTATGTGGCCCTTGTGGCTAGGTGGGTGACAGCCACTGGAGCTGCTATTGGGTGAGTGGCTCCTGCAGCTAGGTGGGGGACCGCCACTGGAGCTGCTGCTGCCATGTGAGTGACTCCAGCAGCCTGGTAGGGGACAGCTACAGGAGCTGCTGCTGCTTTTGAGTGGTTCCTCCAGCTAGGTGGGGGATAGCCACTGGAGCTGTTGCTACTGGGTGAGTAGCTTCTGCGGCTGGGCGTGGACAGGCATTGGAACTGCTTCTGCTATGTGAGTGGCTCCTGCAACTGATTGCGATGGGAAGGAGGACAGCCGCTGGAGCTGCTGCTGCTAGGTGAGTTGCTCCTGTAGCTAGGTGGGGGAAAGCCACTGGATCTGTGGCTGCTGGGCATGTGGCTATTGTGTCTAGGAGGGTCACAGCTACTGGAGCCGCTGCTTCTGGGTGAGTGACACCCGTATGTCCGTGGGGTTCAGTTCCTGGAGCTGCTGCTGGGTATGTGGCTCCTGTCACTAGGTAGAGGATGGCCACTGGAGTTGCTGCTTCTGGGTGTGTGCCTTCTGTGGGTAGGTGGTTGATAGCCACTGGATTCGCTGCTTCCGGGTGAGTGGCTCCTGCATCTAGGTGGAGGACAGACACTGGAGGAGTTGCTACTGGGTGGTTTGCTCCTGCGACTGTGTGAGGGACAGCCACATGAGCTGCTGCTACTGGGTGAATTGCTTCTTGGGCTTGGTGGGTGATTGCCACTGGAAGAGCTGCTACCAGGTGGTTGGCTCCTGTGGCTGTGTGGTGGACACGCTCATGAGCAGCTGCTGCTGGGTGAGTTGACTTCTGCCGCAGGTGGGTGACTGCCACTAGAGCTGCTGCTGCTGGGTGAGTGGCTCCTGCAGCTAGGAGGGGGACAGCTGCTAGAGCTGCTGCTACTGAGTGACTCCTGCAACTAGGTGGGGGAATGCAACTGGAGCTTCTGCTACTGGGTGAGTGGCTTCTGAAGCTGGGTGTGGGAAAGCCACTGGTGCTGCAGCTGCAGGGTCAGAGTCTCTTGGTGTTGGGGAGGGGGGGACATCCACAGAAGGTTCTGCTACTTTGTGAGTGGATCCTGCAGCTAGGTGGGTGACAACCACTTGAGATGCTGCTGCCAGTAGAGTGGTTCCTGCGGCTAGGTGGGGGACAGCCACTGAAGCTGCTGCTGCTGGGTATGTGGCTCCTGTGGCTAGGTGGGGGACAGCCACTGGAGCTGCTGCTTCTGGGTGAGTGACTCCTGCAGGTATGTTGGGGCAGCCACTGGAGCTGCTCCTGCTGCATGAGAGGCTCCTGCGGCGAAGTGGGTGACAGCCACATGATATGCTACTGCTGGGTGAGGGGCTTCTGGTGCTAGGTGGGGGACAGCCACTGGATCTGCTGCTGTCTGGTCAGTGTCATCTGCGGCTGGGTGGGGGACAGCCACTGAATTGGTTGCTGCTGTGTTTGGCTACTGTGGGTAAGTGGGGGACAGCCACTGTTGCTGCTGCTGGGTAATTGGCTCATGTGGCTTGGTGGGGACAGCCACTGGAGCTGCAGCTGCAGGTTGAGAGGCTCCTGCTGCTAGGTGGGGTACAGCAACTATAGCTGCTGCTACGGGGCGAGTGACTCCTGCAGGTAGCTGGGGAACAGCCACTATAGCTGCTGCTTGGTGAATGACTCCTGCTGCTAGGTGGGGAAAGCCGATAGATCTGCTGCTGGGTGAGAGGCTCCTGTAGGTACGTGGGGTACAATTTCTGGATTTGCAGCTGTTGGGTGTGTTGCTCCTTCTGCTAGGTTGGGAACAGCCACTGGAGCTGCTGCTTCTGGTGGAGTGACTGCTGTGTGTGGGTGGGGTAAGCCACTGGAGCTGCTACTGTGTGAGTGGCTTCTGAGGCTGGGAGGGGGACATTCATTGGAGCTGCTGCTATTGGGTGAGTGGGTCCTGCAGACATGCAGAGGACAGCAACATGAGCTGCTGCTACTGGGTGAGTGGCTCCTGCAAATCGGTAGGGGACAGCCTCTGGAACTGCTGCTTGGTGAATGACTTCTGGTGCTAGGTGGGGGACAGCCGATAGATCTGCTGTTGCTGTGTGAGAGGCTCCTTTGGCAGGGTTGGAGACAGCCACTGGAACAGCTACTACTGGGTGAGTGGCTCCTGCATCTAGGTTGGAGACAGCCACTGTATCTGCTTCTGGGTGAGAAGCTCCTGCATCTAGTTAGAGGACAGCCACTGTAGCTGCTGTTGGGTAATTGGCTCCTGTGGCTTGGTGGGGGACAGCCACTGGAGCTGCTGCTGTAGGTTGAGAGGTTCCTGTGGCTAGGTGGAGGACAGCCATTGGAGCTGCTGTTGCCAGGTGAGTGGCTCCTGCATCCTGGTGGGGACAGCCACTGGATCTGCTGATGTCGGGTGACTGATTCCTGCAGCTTTGTGGGGGACAGCCAATGGGAATGCTTCTTCTGGTTGATTGACTCCTGTAGGTACATAGGGAACAGTTTCTGGAGCTAGTGTTGCTGGGTATGTGGCTCCTGTGGCTAGGTGGGGGACAGCCACTTGATCAGCTGCTTTCGCGTGAGTGGCTCTTGCAGCTGGGTGGGGGACAGACACTGGAGCTGCTGCTTGTTGAGAGGCTCCTGCGGCTGGGAGGGGGACATTCACTGGATCCGCTGCTAATGTGTGAGTGGTTCCTACAGACAGGTGGAGGACAGCCACTGGAGCTGCTGCTACTAGGTGAGTGGCTCCTGCAGATAGGGGGCGGGACAGCCACTGGAGCTGCTGCTTCTGATTAAGTGGCTACTTTTGTGGGTGGGGACAGCCATTTGAGCTGCTGTTTGGTGAGTGGCTCCTGCGGCTGTATGAGTGACATTCTCTGGAGCTGCTGCTTATGTGTGAGTGGTTCGTACAAACAGGTGGAAGACAGCCACTGGAGCTGTTGCTACTGGGTGAGTGGTTCCTGCAGATAGGTGCTGGACAGCCACGGGAGCTGATTCTGCTCGGTGATTGACTCATGCAGCTAGGTGGGGGACTGCCATTGGATCTGTTGCTGCTGTGTGAGAAGCTCCTTCGTTTAGGTGGTGGACAGCCATTAGAAATACTGCTGCTGGGTGAGTGGCCTCATGAGAGTAGGTGGGAGACAGCTGCTATAGCTGCTGCTGCTGGGTGAGAGGCAGCTATGACTGGGTGGGGGAAAGCCACTGGAGCTGTTACTGCTGTGTGAGAGGATCCTTTGGCTGGGAGGGGGAAATCCCCTGCAGCAGCTGCTACTGGGTTAGTGGCTCCTGCAGCTAGATGGGGAACTCTCACTTGAGCTGCAGCTGCAGGGTGATTGGCACCTGCAAGTAACTGGGGGAGAGCCGCAAGTGCTGCTGCGGCTGGTGGGCGAGAGGCTCATGAGGCAGGGTGGGAGACATCCACTAGAGCAGCTGCTACTGGGCGAGTGTTTATTGCAGCTAGGTGTGGGACAGCCAGTGGAGATGCAGCATCTGGGTGAGATACTCCTGTGGTTGGGTGGCGAACATCCAGTGGAGCTGGTGTTACTGGGTGAGTGGCTCCTGTAGCTAGGTAGGGGACAGCCACTGGATCTGCTGTTGCTGGGTGAGAGGCTCCTGCGACTAGGTGGGGGACAGGCACTGGAGCTGCTGCTGCTGGGCATGTGGCTCTCGTGTCTAGGAGGAGGACAGCCACTGGAGCGGCTGCTTCTGGGTGAGTGACTCCTGTAGGTATGTGGGGTACAGTTTCTGGACCTGATGCTGGGTATGTGGCTCCTGTGGCTAGGTGGGGAACAGCCACTGGAGTTGCTGCTTCTGGGTGAGTGACTCCTGCATGTATTTGGAGGACAGCCACCGGATATGCTGTTGCTGGGTGAGAGGCTCCTGAGGCTAGGTGATTGACAGTCACTGGATATGCTACTACTTGGTGAGTGTCTTCAGCAGCTAGGTAGGGGACAGCCACTGGATCTGGTGCTGTCGGGTGGTGGCTCCTGCATCTGGGTGGTAGGACAGAAACTGGAGTTTCTGCTGCCTGGTGAGTAGCTCCTGCGGTTAGGTGGGGGACAGCAACTAGATATGCTGCAACTGGGTGGGTGGCTCCTGCGACTGTGCGAGGGACAGCCTCATGAGCAGCTGCTGCTGGGTGATTGGCTTCTGCGGCTAGGTGGGTAACTGCCTCTAGAGCTGCTGTGACTGGGTGAGTGGCACCTGCAACTAGGTGGGGGACAGCTGCTAGAGCTGCTACTAAGTGATTGTCTCCTGCAGCAAGGTGGGGTCCACCACTAGAGCTGCTGCTACTGGGTGAGTGGCTCCTGAAATTTGGTGGGGGAAAGCCACTGGTGCTGCTGCTGCAGGGTGAGAGACTCTTGTGCTTGGGTGTAGGACATCCACAGGAGCTGCTGCTAATTTGTGAGTGGATCCTGCAGCTAGGTGGGTGACAACCACTGGATCTGCTGCTGCCGGGTATGTTGCTACTGAAACTAGGACGGGGACAGGCACTGGAGCTGCAGCTACTGGGTGTGTGACTCCTGCAGGTAGGTGGGGGATAGCCACTGGATTTGTTGTTTATGCTTATGCGGCTCCTGTGGCTAGTTGGGGGACAGCATCTTTAGCTGTTGCTTCTGGGTGAGTGAATCCTGCAGGTATTACAGGGACAGTCACTGGATCAGCTGCAGCTGGGCATGTGGCTCATGAGTCTAGGAGGGGGACAGCTACAGGAGCAGCTGCTTCTGGGTGAGGGACTCCTGTATGTCCGTGGGTTTCAGTTCCTGGAGATGCTGCTGCTGGGTATGTGGCTCCTGTGGCAGGGTGGGAGACATCCACTGGAGCTGCTGCTGGGTGAGAGGCTCATGTGGTTGGGTTGGGGACATCCACAGGAGCTGCTGCTTATGGGTGAGAGGCTCCTGTGGCTGGGTGGATGACATCAACTGGAGCAGTTGCTACTGGGTGAATGGCTCCTGCAGCTAGATAGGAGACAGCCACTGTAGCTGCTGCTGAGTGAGAGGCTCCTGCATCTAGGTGGTTTGACAGCCACTGGAGATGCTTCTGCTGGGTGAGTGGCTCATGTGACCAGGTGGGGGACAGCCACTGGAGCTGCTGATGCTGGGTGAGTCGCTCCCTTGGCTAGGTGGAGAACAGCCACTGGAGCATCTGCTTCTGGGTGAGTGCCTCCTGCACACAGGTGGTGGACAGCCACTGGGGCTGCTGCTACTGGGTGAGTGGGTCCTGCAGATAGGTGGAGGACAGCCACTGGAGTTGGTGCTTCTGGGTGAGTGGCTCCTTTCGGTGGGTGAAGGACATCAACTCGAGCTGCTGCTACTGGGTGAGTGGCTCCTGTGTGTTTGTGGGGGACAGCCACTGGAGCTGCTGCTTGGTGAATGACTCCTGCTGCTAGGTGGGGGACAGCCATTGGATCTGCTGCTGCTGCTGGGTGAGAGGCTCCTATGGCTGGGTGGGTGACTGCCACTGGAGCTGCTGCTGGGTGAGAGGCTCCTGTGAGCGGGTGGGTGTCATAGACTGGAGCTGCTGCTTTTGGTTGAGTGGCTGCTGCAGCTCGATAGGAGACAGCCACTGTAGCTTCTGTTGGGTGAGAGGCTCCATCGTCTAGGTGGGTGACAGCCCCTGGAGATGCTGCTGCTTTGTGAGAGGCTGCAGCGACTAGGTGGGGGACAGCCACTGGAGCTGCTGCTTCTGGGCATGTGGCTCTTGTGTCTAGGTGGGGGACAGCCACTGGAATGGTTGCTTCTGGGCGAGTGACTCCTGTAGGTACTTGGGGTACAGTTTCTGGTCCTGCTGCTGGGTATGTGGCTTCTGTGGCTAGGTGGAGAACAGCCAATGGATCTGATGCTTCTGTGTGAGACACTCCTGCATGTATGCGGGGGACAGCTACTGGAGCTGCTGAGGCTGGGTGGGTGTCAACCATTGGATATGCTACTACTTGGTAAGGGGCTTCTGTAGCTGGGTGGAGGACAGCCACTGGATCATCAGCTGTCGGGTGAGTGGCTCCTGTGGCTGGGTGGTAGGACAGCCACTAGAGTTGCTGCTGCCAGGTGAGTCTCTCCTGCAGTTAGGTTGGGGACAGCCACTGTAGATGCTGCTACCGGGTGGGTGGCTCCTGTGACTGGGTGAGGGACAACCACATGAGCTGCTGTTGCTGTGTGAGTGGCTTCTGCGTCTAGGTGGGTGACTGCCACTAGAGTTGGTGCTGCTGGGTGAGTGTCTCCAGCAGCAAGGGGGTGCGACAACTGCAACAGATGCTGCTGCTGGGTCAGAGGCTCCATTTGCAGGGTGGGAGACAGTCATTGGAGCTGCTGCTGGGTGAGAGGCTCCTGCGGCGAAGTGGGTGACAGCCACTGGATATGCTACTGCTGGGGGGAGGGCTTCTGCAGCTAGGTGTGGGACAGCCACTGGATCTACTGCTGCTGGGTGAGAGGTTCCTGAGTCTAGGTGGGGGACAGCCACTGGAGCTGCTGCTGTTTGAGTGGCTCCTGCAGCTATTTAGGGACATCCACTTCAGCTGCTGCTACTGGGTGAGTTGCTCTGGCAGCTACATGCAGGTCAGCCACTGGAGCTGCTGCTATTGAATGAGTGGCTCCTGGCAGCTAGGTGGGTGACAGCAACTGGAGCTGCAGCTACTGGGTGAGTGGCTCCTGAAGCTGGTTTGGGGAAACCCACTCGAGCTGCAGCTGCAGGGTGAGTGGCTCCTGCAGCTTGGTGTGGTACAGTTGCTAGAGATGCTGCAGCTGGTGTGTGAGAGGCTACTGTGGCAGGGTGGGAGACATCCACTGGAGCTTTTACTACTGGGTGAGTGGCTAATCCAACTATGTGGGGATCAGCCACTGGAGCTGCAGCAGATGGGTGAGAGGCTACTGTGGCTGGGTTGGAAACAGCCACTGGAGCTGTTGTTGCTGGTTGAGAGTTTTTTTAGGTTGGATGGGGGACATCCACAGGAGCTGCTGCTGCCAGGTGAGTGGCTCCAGCTGCTGGGATAGGTCAGCCATTGGATCTGCTGTTGCTGGTTGAGAGGCTCCTGCATCTAGGTGGGTGACAGCAACTGGAGCTGTTTCTGCAGTGTATGTGGCCATTGTGGTTAGGATGGGGACAGCCACAGGAGCTTGCTTGCTTTGGGGTGAGAGTCTCCTGCGCCTGTGCGGGGGACAGCCACTGGAGCTGCTGCTGTGGGTGAGAGTCTCACTTGCGCCTGTTGCGGGGGGGGACAGCCCCTGGAGCATGCTGCTGTTTGGGCGAGAGGCTCCATGCAGCTGGAATGGGGACAGCCACTAGAGCTGTTGCAAGTTGGGTGAGGGGCCTTATGGACTGGTGCGGGGATAGCTGCTTGGAGTTGTAATGTGCTGGGTGAGTGTCTGCTGCAGGGAGCAGTGCGGTTGACAGGCCGCGTGGCATGGCACTAGCTGCATGCTTGCTGGGTGAGATGGCTCCTGCGTGGGGGGGACACTTGCAACTGAGAGGTGACCTCGCTTGTGGGATCGAGAGGCTCCTGGCCTTGGCGGGGACAGCCTGTGAGTTGCTAATGTTGGAGAGCCTCCTGGTACTGGTGGGATAGCCTCTTAGTCAGCTTCTGTTAGTGAGAGGCTCTGCAGCTTGGTGGGGGACAGCAAACAAGCTGTAAGTGTTAGGCCCCTGGACTTGATGGACAAGCACTGGAGTTGCGCTTCTGTGGTGAGAGGCTCTGGTGTGTGGGGAGACACTACTGTGCTGATGTGGACTGAACAAAGGGGCTGCTGCTTGATTGAGAGGCTTCTTGTTCCGAGGTGACAGCTGCTGTATTTGTAATTGAGCTTCTTATATTGAATCTTCTATCATTCCCTATCATTTGAATTCAAAAACAATTACAATAGGTTTCACCCTAAAATCAAACATGATATATCACCCAAAAAATAACATATAATAAGCTTATGATATTTTTTCCTTTACTTCCAATTTTTTTTGTAAAACTTACACATCTGTGTAATGTTGCACTGACAAAGTTTAGTCTTTAACTTGCGAGACTTTTTAGCACCCTGTTTTCGCTTCTGTTTTTTTTTTTACTCATTGCACCCTTTCGTAAACTCTCTATGTTCTGTTATCTACTTCCCCTTTTCATTCTGAATTTCCAACAATTTCTCAAATTCTTCTTTTGCCTATGTATATTTTGCTATGAGAAATTTTATTTCAGTTATCGTAGTCCAGAGCCTCAAAAACTTTTTATAAATTTCTACAACATTTGATTGCATTCGCTCAAATAGCCCGTCTAACTTTACCTTTGCTTCTGTATATTTTTCTAATAGTAATTGTATTTACTTTTTTGTACTACAGTGCATCGAAATCCAATAATAAATATTTCTAAATTTATCCCCCATTCCATCAAATAACCCATATAACTCTACCTCATTCGCTCCAACAACAATTAGTGACAGCTATCTTTACAGTCCTATACTTGCTATCCCTAGCACATTGCATAGTGTTTACATATGCACTGAGTAATTTTTTTAATTTTGTATTTCATGGAGGTAGTGAGTTATTTATTTTTTACTTCACGCACCCATATTTTTTCTTATTGGTGTATCTGACATGCGCTCGTACAAAGTCATGGTTAGTGTTCGTACATTGTCCAGTGAGACGATTGGCATACATTACTCAACTTGGCCTCATTATTATGCGAGAATTATTTCGTGGTAGAAATATTTTTTTACGATGCAAAAAGGAGGTACCCCTCATGTTTCCCCCACCCCTCTACCATCTACCTTTTATTATTTCTCTTAGTGTCTTGGGTAGGAGCCAGAGTATGTTTTTCTCCTAGTATCCTTGTAAGAGCTGGAGTATTTTTTTCTCTAAGTGTTCCAGTCGAAGCCAGATTATATAAGCAGTGAACTTTGCGACAAATATCATCAACCATCAGCCGATGGCCAACCGAGAGTGAATTGTGTGCAGTGGTTGCCAGTGGCCGAGATGCCAATCTTTGACGCCAATGATGCCGCAATCTACGTCGAGGAGGCAATCAACACCAGTGATGAAGAGGTCATCGAGGGGACAAACACCTTCGATGTTGTAGAGGCAAACACCTTCGACTTCGAAGAATTTGGCATCTTCAACTTCGAAGACCTCGTCGCCCTTGATGCCAAGGACGCCATCTTATTCAATGCCAAGGATGTCATGCTCTTCGACGCCGATGGTGCCATTCCCTTCGACATCGACACTGAAGAGATCATCCCCCTCGATGCCGAAGAGGTCATCCTTGTTTACATTGAAGAGGCCACCCCCTTCAATGCAAATGATGTAATGTTCTTTGACACCGAAGAGGTCATCTTTCATGGCGAAGATCTCATCACCTTCGATGTCAAGGATACTGTCTCCTTCGATGCTAAGGATGTCATCTCCTTTAACATCAAGGATACCATCTACTTGTCAGAGGAGGAGGATGAGGCCTGTTAAATAAAGGAATCCATTTTCGCCCCCTTTGGACCCATCGTCACATTTGGCACCTTCAGCACCACCACCCTCTGCTTGTGAGCATGTAATGGGAATGGCACCTCACGCACCAACTATGATGCTGCCTGGAGGGTTTATAGAGATACAATTACAGGTACCTTTGCCCCCTCCAGGCATTTTATTCAGCTTTAAGACTGTTTATTTTAATAATATGACTGTTAATACAGTAACGATTACTAATAAAAATAAGTAATTATTTTTTCAATAGTGTTTCATTTCTATATTCCATAGTAAGATGTATTTATTTCTTGTACAGCTAATATTATTGATAACTATAGTTGTGTTGTTGGTTTTAATGACTGAAAAGTTTTTAAATACACCCAAACATAAACATTTTGTAGAACCTCTAGCAATATCTAATCAATCTCCTCCACCATTGCCACCTACATCACTTCAGTCCTCTCTGACAACCAAATATAATTCCAGCCATAAAATATCTATTTATATTGGTTCAGAAATAACTTTGTAACCCATCATTCTGTCAGTTTTTGTTACGAATGTAATGTAAAGTCTGTTGACAAATTTAAATGGAAAGAGCTTTCGCGAAACTTGGGTGGAAATTTTAATTTTACGAGTAGGAAACACGGCATGCTGTCTTTCGCATTTGATGATATTTCTGTAAAGTTATTCAATTAATACAAACATTACTATGTTATATATTTCGCCCTAATAAACATCCTCGACGAGTCGAAATTAACTTTGAATTCTGCCTTTATGATAGTTCAAAATATTTCCAAACAACTTGCGATAGATGTGGCTCGAGACACGGCGATTCCTCTCTTCAAGAGAACCGTATTTTTCATAATGAAAAAACAAAACAACATCGACCCTTTGATGGAAATTTTACGCGTGAGTAACATGTTTACACATTTCGACTATAAGAAATACGATAGCTCGACTTTTGGCCACTTTAAAGATTCCGTCGACGAGAACAGCGTGTTTTTTCACCTTTTCGGCGGCGGCCGAGTCTTACTGGAAATGGTAATCATAAAACCATAGGCTCCCCCTTATGACGAAAGTGATGAGAGTGGCGATGTGGAGGATGCTACCCTTTGTTTTATTCGCTAATGATTCCGAGATTGGCATACAAGATAAAAAATACAAACAATGTAATTATTTCTAAGGAACAAAACCCTCTGAGAAAAAATTTTTAATTTATAACTAAGGTACAAAACAAATAATCGATAAAACAAAAATGGACAGTGGCAAAAAAAAACTCACCAAGATGGTAGGCCACTGTCGAAAGAATGATATTTAGTCAGTTTTTTTGGAAATTGAATATTACAAACAGGTGATAAAAATACTGGACAGTATGAACCAGTTTATAGATTTCACCTTAAACAACTTGTACTCGTACGAATTTACGAAAAATATTTAATTAAAGACAACTTTACAGATTTGGAAACTGATAACTTTCTAAATTAAGTCCAGCGAAACAAACAAACTTTGCACGAACTCGTCAGACTAAAAACAAAAGTGGAAAACAAATCATTTCAAATGGCATTTCTACAGAAATTGTACGAATTGGCTCCAATAGATGCAATCATTAATCCCGAAGAGTTTTACTCGAAATTACTAAACACTCTAAAAACAAGAAACTAAAATGTTTATGAAATGGGTTTATGAAGAAGTTTTGCCAACACTCTGGCACCAAAAACCTTCCTTAGAAAATGCTGATGAAATTTCACAAATGTTGGCGGCTGTCAATCGTAATGCAGATATGATTGTTGTAAAAAATGGCAAACTGACTCACATCTCATATTTGCATATGATGAAGCAGTTGAAGCGAGACATGATGTGGTAGAAGCACGAAAAGAAATGATCACGATGACTACTAGGCTTGCAGATATTGTTCAAGATGTGGCAGTGAAACCAGATTAACCCCAACTTCGATGTGATCTGATCGTGTGCAAGTACCAATCTGATGATGATGAAAAATTTGATACAAATGAAAGCAAACGAGAAATAACATTGACTTTTACACGTTCTCTCAATCGTGCAGTTAAAAAACTGTATAAAAACAATCCAAATAATATTTACCAAAAATGCAGGAAATTAAGCGCTTCAACTATGTACCAAACAGCATCAACATGGTCAACTGATTAAAAAACTATGCAACATCAAATATGTACCCAAATACCATTTCAAAAATTACTGAATTCTGATTACAAAGACTTAGTAAAAAAAAAATCTGGTAGAAAATGACAATAAACTATCATTATGTAAGATGAAAAACATACATTGTACAAGGGGGATTGAATCACCTTCCAAATAGACTGAATTTTTAGGGGAACTGGAAGTCGTTTTATTTGGAAGGTGATTAGTCCCCCATTTTATAAACTGACTTGGTTTTATCTAGTAAAGGGTTAAAATAAAATGTAGACTTATTTTCCCAGCCTTCCACAATTACAAAAAAAGATCCTTCTCATACACTTGCAGACATTATGCGAATCGTCAACGCATTGCACTGAATGATAGAGAGAGATCACTATATGAATATCGATCACAACAAACAAACACAAAAAAGATGTATATTTGTACTAAAAAAACATACATTGTTTATATCAAAAGGTTATACAGTCACCCCTTTTTGATATAAACGCTGTACAAGGGGGGGGGGGATACTGGTCTCCCCAGAACAATTCGGTCTATTTGGAAGATGATTCAGTATCCCCCTTTTTTTATTTAAATAATGTACAAGTGGGGGATTTCCTTTCCCCCCAAAAAATCTGCCCTATTTGGAAGGTGATTCGGCACCCTTTTGATATAAAGTGTACAAGGGGGATTTCTGGTCCCCTCAAAAACAATCTGTCTATTTGGAAGGTGATTCGGTACCCCTTGATATAAAAAGTGCACATTCTGAACTGGAAGTCCCCACTTTGAAAATTCTGTTTATTTCGAAGGTAATTCAGACCAAGGGGGGGGGGGGGGGATATCCAGCCCCTTAAAAAAATTAATTTATTTGGAGGGTGATTAATTTCCCATAAAAAACAAAATTAAATAATACTTTTGCAACGATTCCTATATAAAACAAACCTTTCGATCGAAACTATGTAATGTATGGTGCGAATCAGGAACATCGAGGATTGGCTTCGGAACTACCTATTAGGGTTCCGAATTATTATTGGTGTTGCATTAACTCATACTATACTCACGAGTAGGAGAATCATGTACAACACTGCAATGGATCTGAACACTTAACATTTTGTAAACACCTGGCGATGATGCATCTTCAGCATTTTAGCATTCCCTGCAGCGCCAAATGCGAAATGTACTTGAAAACTGTTAAAAGGGAAGAATTATATTATTATAATTTTGATTGGCAAATTATCGAAACCATGTACATTAAAATTGACTGAATGAAAGAATTACTATGTGGTTATACATATATGGATTGCACAAGTCCTTGGGATTCGGAAAATTGCACTGTAGTAATTGAAACCATGGAAAAACACGAAAGAGAAGAGCACAAAACATATTGTGGTCAACTTAGGCACATTACGGTATGTGAGGATCCAATATGTCCCACCAGATGTTTGTGGAATGAACATGCAAATTGCCCACATGAATTTAAACAATTTATCGAGTAATAAACACGAGTTGGTGAAAATTATAAAATATCACCAATTTAAATCAAAAAGTGTGCATTTTTTACCAACATAAATTGCTTCTTTGTGATGTGTATTTTTCTCATTTATCCAGTTCTCATTCAGTTTGTTTAGTTTTGGCAACTATTTAACCAGAGTGATCCACGATCGATATGGCATCCCCCCCACCTCAATAAATTCAACATCCAATCAGAGTAAACCATTTCATTCCCAAAATTGTTATCAGTTGCTAAACAAATGGTCGATGGGGGGGGGGGGGGTGCGGGGATGTCTATAGCATTTTGGAAAAATCTCACAAAACTAAAGAAAAATATTCACTGGTCCCTGTACAAGTAATTTGTATTAGAGTTTATCTTGCAAGATAAACTTTGAACATTAATAAGGTATATAAGGACTGGTGAAAAAAGAACAGTTATTTAGTTTTGTGAGATTTCGTCAGATTGCACCACAATCGATATTCCTCCCCCCAATCTTACTTTTTCAACAGTCAATCATGTTGCAGCACTTCATTTCCCCTCCCTTCCCCCCATTTCAGTTTAGCCTATATGACGGATAAATATGGAAAAAATAAATCATTTGATGGTGAGAGCTGAATGTGGAAACATCACTCTTCCTCCCAGAGCAGAAGGAAAGGCGTAAGAATAATAAGAAAAATACCTTATAAAATATAACATTTTATAGTGTATGTATTAATATATATAAGGTATATTTATTATTATACTTACTCCTTTCCTTCTGCTCTGGGAGGAAGAGCGTTTCCACCTTCAACTCTCGCAGTCGACTGATGTCTTTTTTCCATGTTTCTCTGCCATATAGGACAAATTGAAAGGTGGAGCAGGGAGGGGAAAACGAAATACCGCAACATGATTAGTTGTTGAATGCAACAAAGTGATTGGGTGATGTTAGTAGGGGGAGGGGAAGAAGGTCAGTAATGAAGATTTCTGATTGGTTGTTGAAACAAACTCTAATCAAACTCACCAACCCAACAATATTCAACTTGTAAAAACTTCAGGATAGTATACTGTAATGTAAAACAAGCAAGACTAAAAATTTCAATTATGGAAGAGTCTGGTTTGGTTCCAATACAAAATATCTCATGGGTGTTTATTGTAATCATATCTGTTTGGTTCCGAGAAAAACTCGCAAGTGTGTGTTGCCATTGCTGTTCTCCCCCATCTTCTTCTTTCAACAACCAACCAATCATATTGCAGTATTTTATTTCCCCTCACTTAACCTCCTTTAAGATTGGCTTATATGGTGGACAAATCTGGAAAGAAGATGTCAGTCTATGGCGAAAGCTGAATGTGGAAACATCATCCTTCCTCTTAAGAGCAGAAGGAAAGGAGTAAGTATAAAAATAATAAATATATATCATACATATGCCTTATAAAATATTTATATTTTATAAGGTATATTTATTATTTTATTATTATTCTTACTTCTTTCCTTCTCTTGGAGTAGAGGTGTTTCTCTATCCATCTCTTGTCCTCCACTGACATCTTTTTTCCAGATTTCCCCATCATATAGTTCAAACTGTAAGGAGGGGAGGAAGGGGAAATGAAATGCTGTAACATAATTGGTTGTTGAAAGTAAGAATTTGGGGGGGGGGGAGGAAAGCCAATCGCAACACATTCTGGTGAATATTGGAACGAGATTCGGACCCAAATTGTTGCAAAATATCCAAAAGTTTTTCACTTGCTAAAAAAAATTAAAACTTTTTATTATATACATTTTATTTAATTTTGGTCTGTTATGGTACCGAGCAACTTTCTGTTAGACTTTAAATTCTTTCGAAATTGTTTCCATAAACTGTTCGTTTCCTGTTAATTTTTCTTTGATTACCTCGACTATAGAGTTGTGCTTGCGAATTATCATAAAAAAAAGTCTTGCATAAATGAATAACTAGGTAAATTAACTTTGAGAATATGTTCAAAAACAGATCTCATTAGATATATGCACTCTGATGTTCTAATTTTTTAATGTTCATTGTCCAAAGACCAAATGTGAGGAAATAACCATAGACGATCGCCAGCTTCTGGGGCCAGTCGTTTTTTCCACAGAAAATGAACGGGAATATTTGTTGATTGAAATAGTCAAATGGTAGTTTTTTGTTCATGGCTTCGATTAGGAGCTGTAAATAATTTCTGTTTCTATCAAACAGATATGTGCACAAGCCATGTAATTGGTCTGCTGTAATTGACTCTTTGGCCCAAGGTCCGAATAGTTTCTGGGAAATGCCATTACAGCATCGGTAAAAGAATTTGTGTACGTTTAGCATGGATGCTTGGTTGTCGTCGTGTCCGAGCAGAGGTGAAATGTAATGCTCAATGACGGTATCGGGTTTGAAGATGTTTTTCAAAAACGAGAACAACAAATAGCATAAAACATCATCAGATCCCAGTGTATTTTGTGCTTCAAGACTCGCTGGTAAATTATTTTACTTTTGCACCTCTACACATATATGTTCGGCAAGTACAAACGCTAGGCAGAAACCCATCACTTGTACAAACAATATATGCAATAGCGAACTTACCTGATCAAATTCAGTCATGTAGAATCGGAAGATTAATTTGACCAGGTATATCATGTTTACTTGATTGGGTTTTTCCACGAGCCTGAATACATCTCGAGAAAATTCTTCGATAATTTTCGGTGATTTATTCGTCAGGTAACTCGCAAAAATTTGGTTTTGTTGGTTGATTATCACCGAATGTTCGGCCATTCATTTTGGAAGAATTAAAAAAAATATTAAAAACTACTTTTTGTAGAATTGTTTGAAACTTGAACTATGGATAAAAATGGAATGATTTTGATTTCGGGTTGAGTTTCAACAGAGCTTCATAGTTGACTATACCATCGAGTAGAAACAAGTTAATTTTGACCATTTTTATAAAGGTTTTTACATTGTATGTGAAAATAATATTGTCGTTTGAAAATTTATGTTCTCGAATATCCAACAGTTTAATATATTCCTCTCACAATTTATCGCATTTTTTACTTGCTGTGTTTGAATCGACTGGTTCCTTCAAAGTGTAACATTCAAGTTAATGTCGATAGTAGGAGCCATTTGGGTTGTTGGGTCGGGTTTCTTTATTGATTTTACATATACATTGTGTGTAGTTAAATTCGTAATGTCTTTTTATAAACTCGCTCTTCAGTAAAAAAAAGAGCAGCCAAGTGGAGATTGGTGGTTTATTTAAAGAGTATTTTTAGTTTTTAGCGAGATATTCAAACACGCATCTCATATGGAGACCATCCTGTAGCCATAGCCAAAAAAATTAAATTGGAACCATGAAGTCTGAATTGTTTTTCTGGCAAATTGCGGACCATCTCGCATCTAATGGCAGGGAATGGTTTGCCAAACAATTCATTTCGAGATTGGTAATTGTAGCATTATATGAATTTGTAATGACTACACACCGATGGAATATTCCCTATTTAGCGCAATTGAACAATCTTTCAACCATACAGTGATATTTGTTTACTGTCGTCGACAACTCGTGATTTATTAGAGTAATTTTATAAAAAAATGTGTACGGTAGCAACACAAAATTCTTTCTAAATTGTCTGTAGAGCGCTAGTAATCGATCATTGGAAAATAAATAGTATTTGGGCTTGGCTGTATCTTCTTCCAGCAAGGATAAAAGCGAATCAATGAAAACATCTGTGAAATTTTGCAAACTGAATAAAGGAGCGCCTACAAAAAATACACATTCCACATATTTGTAAAATTCCAACTCGTTGTAAATTTCCAATATTTTTCACCCCCCCCCCCCCCCAAATAATGGCCCACTATGAAAATTTCCAAAGAAAATTAGTATTTCGAAAAGTACTTTTCCACTTTTCCATCGAAAGTTTTACTGAATATGCTGACTGCAATAAATACTTACTCCAATCGTACTCAATTCCTTTAATTTTAACTTTCACAACATTTCGATATAAATGAGAAATTAAACTCGAATATACAAATTTCCCATGCACAGAACATAGTAAATTGCAGGGTCGTATTTAATCGTAATTTAATAGTCGCTGAAAATCTTTATCCAATATTTTTTCTGAAAGGAAACAATTTCTTTGGAAAAATTGTAGTTTTAAATCTATTGTCTACAACAAGCGAGGATCTATATAATCTCGGCACCAGAAATATAATTCTACTAGACATTGCTTTACACAAACACACACAATCATGAGTAATGAGTTTTTAAAACAAATTATGTAAAATACTTATGTACCTACTGATGAAATAATGCATGGATAATTACATGAAGTTGCCATATTGTAATCTGCACAGAATACATAATCCTTTTTTCTGCCTTCTAGATCGATGACAAATAAATTATTCACACATAACGGTGCAAAAAGTAATAATGTTGTTCTCACCATAATGAGAAGAAATAAAGTGGGTGAGTTAAAATGTCGGAACTCGGGGCGGAGGTGGGCATGGCGATTATGTGATATCATGTGGGATGATGCTGGAAGGGGGAGATTGGAGAAGGGTAATAGAGAAGAGGGGACAAGCATGCCGATTGGGTGAGGGACAAGGTTTTATTTTTAAAAAGGGAGAGAGGGATGGAGGTTACAATCCAAATACGGTATTAAAATTAATCAAGTGTGTTGATTGGGTTGGGAAATAGATTAAAAAAAAAAAACAAGTGTGGGGAGAGAGAGGTCACTTTCCAAATATGGTGATGAAGTAAACCGAGCGTGCTGATTGCATGGAGAAAAAAGGTGCAGCCGTGTCATTAGGTGTGATGTTGATGGAAGGAGAAGTAGGAGAATGCACCCAGTGATCCAGACAGTTACAAGTCTTCCTCAGTGTTACATAAGACCACCACAGAACCATGTAGGTAATTGTTCCATATTGCGTATCGTAATAGGAAAACCATACAAACATTCAGTGTATACTATAAAGTAACCATCCTAATTGTTTACATTGGAGTCAAGTGCAGTTTCGCAAATCCGGCAAAGATCTGTTTAGCATATCCAAATTCGGCAACAATTGTTCTGTATCGCGTATCCAATCAATTTTTTCAGGAATTTTTTCTCGAGAATCGCAAGATGTTGTGCGCAGGATCTAAAATCACAATTTTTAACACCAGGTAAGTTACTGATTCCTCGCCAGACATAAACACGTTTCTCATCGAGCACGACATTCTCAAATCGACGATACAGTGCGAAAAATGCAGGGAAGGCGAAGCTAAATTGGTGGAAAACAGGGGCTTGATATACTGGTGCCGATGGCTAATGGAGGACGGTAATAAATGCAACTTTAAAGTGTCGGCGAGACAGGGCAGTTTCGTGGGAGATTCAAACTTGTCTCCATGCAAGATCGTCGAGTTGTGTTTACTCTGGTGCCTGATAAAATACTCTCGTCAGCAGACTATAGTGAACGAACATTTGTGCTCGGGAAAGAAGGTCGTCGCCTGGTCGAGTTTCTGCCTCCAAGTGTGCATACATAGACTGGGTGTTAATGTACAGGAAACACATTGGCAGACTGGGCAAAGTGGTCGAGAACGACTAATCGAAATTGGGCAAACACAAGAACCGCAAAGATCATAATGTTCATGGCCAGTGGGTTTTCGGAGGAGTGCAGTGGGACGATCCGACGAAATTCTTCCTGGTGCCGGTGAAAAAGAGGAACGCGACGACCCTGGACAAAATCATTCGTGAGTGGATCGCTCCGGGCACGGCGATAATTTCAGACTACTGGTGCGGTTACAGCAACTTGGATATTCACAGCTACCATCACATGCAGGTGAATCACAGGAGGGAATTTGTATGCAGCGAAAAGAGCGGAATGGTAAACTCTCCAAAAATGCTAAAGATGAAGAGGGGCGAGACGTTGAGGGTGCACACTCAAAATATTGAGCGAAGTTGGTGTTCTGTGCGATACAGCATTCCCTGCTTTGGCCGATGGAAAAAATCTTGGGTCGGCTATCTGGCGAAATACGTCTGGAAAATGAATCATCAGTATGGAGAACGACTGCGGTATTTAACTGAAATTCACGCAAATTTCTCATTTTCAAGCAACAATTTTTCAATTTCTTCTGAAAACTTGATTCATCTCTTCAATTTCACCCCCAATGTCAAAATAATTTCACCCAAATCTGTGTCCTCAATTAAGCACACTTAAAAAAAAGAAAACATACTTTGTTCACGCTTTGTCAGTGGCCCATTTTCAGGGAGAATGAGGCTAAATTAGGTCAAAAAGGGTAAATATTTACTAAAAATTTGAATAATATCACAAGAAAAGTATGAAAATTCTTGGGATTTCATCAAAATTATGATGATTTACCATGAAAATTAGTCTTTGAAGAACCACACACAAAGAGTGAACACAAGTTGAAAACTTATTTTGATTTTGATTTGCACTTTGAAAAATTTGATGGGGTATTAGAAATTTGTTTGAATTTATCTTGAAATTGGTTGAATTTTAGTTAAGTTTTTCAGTTGCGCCAATATCTGCGAAAGATTTGATGCGGGATTAGAAATTTGTTTGAATTTAGCATGAAATTGGTTGAATTTTAGTTAAATTATTGAGTTGTGCAAAGATCTGCTATAATCTTATACACACGCCACCGACATGCACCATCGTAATCGGCACAGAGGAGATGGTGGCGAATGTTATCCTAATTTCGACAGGCATCTGTTTGTTATATTTATTTTAATTTGCAGGCACGAGCGAGATTGAGTTGCTGTTTAAGTTGCAGTATAAAAAAGTTTGAATGGCGTATTATCTGTTTTAGTTTTCAGGGGCGAGTGAGACTATGTAGCTGTTTGATTTAAATTACACATGCGAGTGTGAATGACATGCTGTTTGATTTTTAAATTAATGTTTGCTTGAGTAGGAATTTGATTCAAGTTAAAATTAATGTTTAATTGAGTTGCTGTTTGATTCCAAATAGATTAATGTTTGTTTAAGTAGCTGTTTGATTAAAATTAAAATTAATATTAATATTTAATTGAGTTGCGGTGTGATAATTGAGCTGTTTGTTTCTGTTAAAAAACAATATTTGATTGACATGCTGTTTGTCTTGGTTAAAAAAAAGTTTGAATGACGACTTGCTATTTGTTCCAGTTAAAAAAAAGTTCGAATGACTTGCTGTATATTTCAGTAAACAAAATAATGTGTGAATGACGTGTTGTTTGAGTAAACATTCATTCGCGATCTGGAAAAAAATCTAAAATAGTCCAGTAGGTCATTATGGGTCCGCCCGGCGACGACAGATGTACTTGCATCTGTTGCATCCACAAAACTTGGACCTGCCAGTTTCAACTATTGAGGTAAAATGATTTAAAAAATATTACATTCATTCACGACCCCAAAAAAGTATAGCGTAGTTGTGTCTGTCATGACCGGTTCGGCAGGCGGTGGATGCAATTGCATACACTGTTGCGTTCGCGGACTTTGGACTGCCAGTTTCGAGTGTTGAGGTACTTTATAAAAAATGTAATGGCATATATATATAAAACATTAAAATCTATATCGTTAAATTAATAAAAAGTTTAATTTCTAACTGTACATTGTTTTACTGTACCCTTTTTGTGATTGCAGGCATGTAAATATTTATATAATAAATGGTTAAAATTATAAAAAAGGTTGATAATTATTAAATATTCTCTTTATAATAAATTAAAAAAATTATGCATCGCGAATCGCGTTTACTTAAACAAGGATACGAAAAATGCGAAAAAAGAATAATTTTTTGGATATGGGATAGGAAACTTTTAGGAATAGTTACTTTTGGCACCTGGATACTCCATGGGAAACAATTGCGTCTTTTACTCTATATTCTATTTTCGGTTTGGATACGCTATAGGAAATAATTGGGTGTAGGTCGAAGTTTCCCCCCGTCTCGGTTGGATACATAATTCGAAACAAGTGGAGTGTGGCACCAATTTCCCCCCTTCCTGTTTGGATACGCAATGTCGTCCTTTTCGGTTCTGCACGTTTTTTCACCTGGATACGCAAAGGAAAGCTTTTGTTGAAACGCAGCCTTTTCAAGGTCTGCTGGATACGCAGGAGGAAACTTTGTATTTTATTTGGGCTATTCCCAGGTCGTTATTGGATATGTAAGAGGAGGATTTTGTCTCAACTTTTTTACCATTGGACACATTATACAATGGCTTTTGAGCGATTTAGATATGCGATACGGAACAATCACCTTTTTTGAGAGTAACACAAATTCTTAGTGGCTTGATTGCTTTTATTTTATAGCCTATAATAAATTTGTTTATTTTATTTTTATTATTTTTGACTGGAATCGCCGAGATCCTATGCATGGATTGTTTTTAAAGCTAACCTAAAAGTTTGGTGTGTTCAACAGAGCATTATTAGATTGACTGTTGTCTGTAACCTCTTTTTTCTTGTTGTTTTTTTAAATTCTGTTTGTGACCAATTTGGCTAACCTCTCTTTATTGTAAGATAGTAGAGAGAACTCAAGCAGATTATTTACAACTACCCTATTTTTATTTTATAGTTTTTGTAAGAGACCAGCACCTTTGACCTAGATTACAAAGGATTCAACTCATTGCTTTCTTGTTATTCATGTTTAAGTAAAAGGAATGAGATACTCTAAATTAGTATCAAATTTTCAAATAACCATACTCTACATTTTCTTGGTCTTTTCCTTGTATGATTTATTGAATTAATTAGACATAGACCAATCAGATTCTATACATTGTAATTGATCTGTCAATTTGAAATAAGTAAGATTTATCACTGATATACTTCACCTTTTTTCTCTTTTGTCTACCGTATTTTGTCGAGTGTACTCGTCTCTTTTGTTCAGACCTATGTTTTTGGACATTCTGTCATATAGACTTCAAATATTATTATTTTTCTCTTCTCTATTCAAAAAGGATAACTATGTATTAAACGTGTGCACGATAATTTTTTTTGCGATATTTATATTTTATCCAAAGTTATAAAAACAACAAATACTCATTTTGTCTTTTGGACTTGGTGGGTGTTTTATATATATATATATTTTAAGACTGTTACCATCCCCTTGGTTTGATGGCATTGGATTAGCATTGGTCTATTCCTTTAAAGTATAATATCGGATCAAAAGTTAAAACAACTAATTAATATGAGGAATATTTTACATACCTAATCGATAATATCTTTTGATGGAATAGTTCTCACTGGTAACCATTCCATCTCTCTCAGACAGACTGGAGAAACATATACTACAAAATATTTTGAGTTTTAGTAAACTCCTCAGTTATTTACTCTCTTTTGGAACTTGTTTACTAAAGTGAGACTTTAGTGTCATTATCCTAGCAGCCAGCCCTGGAGATTCATGAAAAGATCCCCTAACATCTCCGTATTGTCCCTCTGAGTTATTGCTACCCGCTATCTCTTACCCCCCCCCCCCCTTTTCCCTTATATTCATCATACTATATATATATATATATAATTGAGTATTTCTCTTTGGGGACCCACAGTTATTATTGGGAAAACTCAAAATTTTGGAATAAGTGGTCTTGAACTATTGTGGTTACAACCTAAGGGTTTCCAGGCTACCCCAATTATTGATGGTCGTTTTTGGATATGGTTTTTATTAACAGCCTGGTGGTGGGGGTAGACGAACATTCTGTTTTTTTTAAGACCAAACTAAATTATTTTCCTTCTATTTTTTCCCCCGAAGGATATCCCTTACCCCCTTCCCAACTTTTTCCCTACTCCACTACATTTTTGGTTGGAGAATCTGTCACATTTTTGGTTAGATTCGCCGGGTATTTTCTCCCTCTCTCTAGCGAAACAGAAATTTACCCCTTCTCTCCCCCCTCATTCGTCAAATATTACACTTCTTACAAATAAAATAAAATAGAAATACAATCATGTTGTATTCTGAACGGACAGGTTCGGTGCCGTACCATTCTAGTTGGCCACTGATACCTGGCCTGGTTAGCCAGTAAAATAAAATTTGGTAATCATAAAAATCTCACTAAAAATAACAAAACAATGTTTACACAAATTCCCGTGCGTGGGATTACCTACACGGACTTTGCTTGGCTTTTGCACTCTAGTGCAGGTGATGTATGAAAATAACATGTGAATGTCAATACGCTACAATACAATAGCATTAACCCTCTTATTACTATATCTGAAAGTTTCCTGTGTCAATAGGCAGTCAATGTCCCCTAGTTGGATGGTGCACTCTAGTGCATGAAAGGAAACACAAATCAAAAGTACAACTGTCAAAACAACACATAGCAATTACTGTAGTATACCATAAATATGTGTGCATCACTTGCACACGGCACTTACCTTACGATGTTATTATTAACAAAACCCATCAAAACAGCTTTAACACTAATTAAACTGCAAAAATGTACATTGCACTGAAAAATATGTTGAACACATAAAGATAAACAAACACATTCACGAGGTCGCTGCGGCACACACGTGACACATGGTGTCAGAACAGAACAAACTTTAAAAAGGCCATTATAAGAATATACAATATTACACTAAAACATTACACTGCACTCTCTTACTGGCATGTCGACTCTGAGAAGAGGGGGATTAATGTGGCACACGTCATGTGTTATGCATACCCATAAGACTACTATGACTTGTTTGGTTTCACAGTGAAGGTTCTCTGCTTTGATTTAATATATACTGAGGTTGCGCGAATTGTGATTTGAAATTAGATTCAATTGCTTTATGATTATACTTGTTAATGAAAGGCAGATGAGATATAAGTCACGATTTCATGCTACCGAAGTGACATGCATGTAGAGTGGCCAATAGAGGCAAAGTCGCATTAATGCAGACTATGAAATTGAATTCAGTTTTGCTACCAACCTCTGTGTTTTGGAAATGCATATTGCATACTATAATTTTGAAAGAGGTAATATATTCTGATTCGTCTCTTGTTAACTACACTTAGGTGTTTTCTTGGTGTATGTGATTTCTTACATTTTCTTCCTATGTGCCATACCTAACTCTCTCTGGGACACACTGCCCCATTCAAGTTTAATTGTACATTAAATGAGTCAGATGAATGTTAAAGATATAAGATGTCGGAATGAGCATATATGAGTGAGTAACTCGTTTCTAATTTGAGCTTTAGAGATTTATCCCTTTAGTGGAGTGTTGATTATTGTTATATCCCATTATTGATTAACTTCGTGTAATACATTATTGGATGCTCAGATGTGTAAGGGATAATTTGTTTTAATGGACAAAATTTTTAGTAATTGTGCATATTTATGCTTGACCAATGATATTGAGGACTGTTGTGTAATGAAAGTTAAGTTCAGTCGAAGCCCCAAAGTATTATTTGGAAATGTTTCTAGGTATGTTTAATTAATTTTTCAATTGGAAATAAGTATTTTGTGGTACAAAGTTTTAGTGGGTTTGTCATATTGTTCACATAATAGAAGAATACCTAGGGTGTGCCAGTGTATATCGTTTTGCCCTTTATCAAATTGTTAGTGGTTCAATGTATCTTCTTGAAATAATTTCAAATGGAATTTTTATAATGACATTTCTTTAAGCGGTCTCAATGTAACATAGTGAAATACAGCATAAAACCACCTCATCCTGATAGCCAGAATTGTATGTTGTGCACCACATAACAAAATCGTAAACTGTGTATGATGTTAGCAATATTTTTGATCCAGTTGGCGAGTAAAAAGAAATAAATACTGTCCCCAAGAAATATGTTTGCTCAGCTATACTCAATTCAGGAACCAGTATGTAGAATGCGTAGGAACTCACCTTTGACAACCCCACTCTCATTACAGGCAAACAATTATTTGCCACTACAGCTGTGAAACTTGTTAGATGTAACTACACACATAGCAAGACACTTGCTTAGTTCATTTCGAACTGAAAATAAGTAGAGTACGGATAGAATAAATGTGCATACTCAGAAAAGCTGTCAGACATGTCAAATCCAGGTAAAAATTATTTATTAAAAAATATTCAAAAATGTTCAAATAAAAAAAATTCTCTGTTTATGCTGGAAAAATAATTCAAATAATCAAATAACTCTGAATCGCAATGAGCATAGAAAAAATAGCATTCAAACTAAGCTGCTTTTATGAAGCAGACATGATTAACGGACATTTTCAAATACCTTTTCATGACAGGTATTAACAGTCTGACTTAAGCACTTTATGTAGTCCTCTCAAAATAAAATATCTTCAATTTAGTTCAGAATAAGTATTTAACTCAGCTGTCTCAAATGGGTATTAACACTCAACATCTCTCTCACGTAAAATTGTGGTTAAAGTGTGTTGAAGCTAATATATATTCCTTGCCAACATGGCATAGTGCAGAGTGTTCTTAGCCAGTGGCATAACGTAGCAAAGTCTAAGATGAAATAAAAATTTTAAAACTTGGTGAAAAATAGTTCTTGTAGTAATATACCAGTTTATAGGCGAAGTATATATATATATATATTTTTTTTCTTGTAGAAGGACCGGAGGTAGGAATTGCAGGTCTGGGTGCGGTGCTACTTAATGTGGCTCACCGGCTCATGGACATAAGAAGTCTAGCTAGCTACCTTAAACACCCAAACAGCTGCTTAAATAAAACTACATGGAGTGCTTATTATGTAAATTGGACGAAAATACACAAATAACTGCAGCAAGTTGTAAGAGCTTCTAATTACAAAACCTCCGCTACGCCCAACTGTAGGACGAGCATCCTGTCCTAGCATCTTATGCAGTTGAGGGTTGGTGGTAGAGAGAGTGAACTTTCAAACTACTTACACGGCCTAATCCTACGTTAAACTCTCCAGCCAATCGTAGCACAGGATTTGAACCTATTAGCTAATGGCAAGGCTTCCTGACTAACAAACTAAAATGACGCACTCCAAACGGCCTAAATCACTGTTCCATGTCTTGTAGAGGAATAATCAAAAATACAAAAGAAATTCCCTGAAACATTCACAATATAGGTGAGCCAAAAATGCAAAATATTAGTTATTAAATAAAATATAAACGAAGAAAATCTAGCTATTTATTTCAATTAAACATGATTGATTGCCATTCGTACAACTAAGGATAAATATTGTAACCATTAGAAAAATGAAAAATAAGAATAATAAAATTACAAAAAAAAAAAAAAAAAAAAAAACATGTGAAACAGGTAAATTACAAGTATTATGCATGAAAGTGTCCAAAGTGTGAAACAAACATTAATTATGACAAATAGGTGCAGATCGTCAAAAATGTTACGTTACACCAATGTGTGGCAGCATGATGTTTATATTAATTTTTTGGGGAGCCGAAAAAAATGTCTGTATTGTACTGAAAAAATTATATTGTGGCTGAGGGCTACAATGTAATTATCTTGTAATGATAAACCCCTTTTATGTATTTAGTGGTTTCCCCTTTTATGAATGAGGCTGTGATTTGACGAATTTAGGATATCATTTTCTATTCGATATTGAATCTACATCGAAACCTTTTGGACTATTTAAATGTATTATTTTTTCATGTGTATAATCTATGCTGTTAAAAATAAACATTGTCATTTAATTGAATATTGTTTGCTTTGTTTATAATACTTCCTTGGGCCGTAAGTACAGCACAAGTTGAGAAACCGAATGTAAATATTGAATCGTCTGAATCGACGACCTTCTGGGACGAAATTTGTTTAGCCAACTATTGATATGAATTATTATAGCTCTAACTGTAGTAAACTTCAAAGTTGAATTTGGAGTTTCTCTATCGGCAATATTGTCTGGTATGTTTCTTTTGATTCAAATGATATTATTGCATATATATATATCTTTAAGTGTTGCTTGCACAGTAATTACTGTGTTATAAATAACCCTTTGTGTGATTTTTCTTGCTAAAAAAAAACCACTTCGTAATGAAGAAGGAGATATGATTTACATATTTGATAGGTCATATAATTTGAAATCACTGAAAACACAAGCAGTGATGTGTTGCCATTAGTAAGGAACACCAGAAGCCCTTGTCAACCCATGTACACCATCTCTCGGTACACGTATGAACTACGTCATCAGAGTGCTAGCCACACGCTACCTGAGCGAAAGCTATGCACACGAAAATGAACCAAAATATTCAATACAATAACTTTTAATGCCACAAGGCACAAATGATCTGAAATGACATTGGATAACTATCCCTTTAATTATTTACTATGCTACATATGAATGTAACAAGATCCATACTGTACAAATATAACACGATACTTCTTAAAACAACCCAGTACATCATACAAAAAAAGGGAACACAGTGACTAGCAGTCAACATTTTTATTAGTTAAAAATATATATAAGTTTAATTACATGTGATGACACTGGCAGTGGCATGCACACCTCCAACTGCGCTATGTAAACATTACTATGAAAGTTAACTGGAAAAATTAAAATAAATTAAAATATTTCTAATTAATATATTTTCGTTCTTACAATGTTACATGAGGGTTTATGTATGCATGGCTTCCACAAGAGCCAAAAAGACATTAATCAAAATGTTATATGAAGTTATAAAAATTAGTATTGTATAATTTTGTGGGCCGATAGACTCCATGGAAAGGTTGTGGGAAAATACATAAGTGTTCTGGGAAATTTCCGGGTTTGGGAGCCAGTGCTAGGTAGAGCATAAGAACAGTTTGGGGTCATGATGGCCTTCCTGGTAGTCTGCCGATGGATGTGAAAGGAGTAACCATGTGGCTATCATGCTTACTCCCCAAGATGGTGATTATCTCTGCAGAGCGATATCCAATAGTTCCTGGGCTATAGGGAGCGGTCGACCTCCCCCATACGTCAATACACATGCACAGTCATGTGATTTATTCAATAGCTTTCCTCTATATAGAGCACTTACAAGAATGGTTCACCTTTGAAGCGAGACTACCTTTGAAGCGAGGTGACCTTTGAAGCGAGGCGAGCTCTTAAACTGTACTAATGGCCGAAGGCCTACATGGCATTACGGAATGAAATATACCCCGGCTGTGTACAATACGGCTGCGCTGTGAGGCGATGCTGACTTAGGGCGAGCAACAACAAATTGGTTCTGGTATACTAGCGTTAATAAAACATAAATTAAAATATGATTGGTGAAAATAACTTGAACTTCCCAGAGTCCTGCGGCACGGCGGCCACCTCACATCAAGCCAAAATTCTGACAGTCTAAGCTTGGGCATGAGGCCCTCTCATTGGCTGCAACTGCTTCCAACATGTCACGTGACTTGTTAAAGATTTAATATGAGAATGATAAATGGATTAGAATGATTAGCTGGGAGGCCGGTGAGATGAAAACATAAAAATATTCTTATAGAAATGGCAATAACTTACTTATAAATAATATAACGTAAACTAAAACTCCATTCAACCAATCCACACACATGGTAAACTAACCTCACTTTCGGGGTGCTGTATTTTGGCAGTTTATACGAGCAGTGGCTTTTCCCCCTATCAACTATTATTTTTATGTGGTAAAATCAACGAAGCCACAGTTTCGACCAACATTATGTTGTTGGTGTGTAAAATGTTGGCAATCTTGCATTCTCATTCCTGAGCACGTTGACGTTCCTGTTCCACTTTGTTTTCACATTCAAGTGCGAGTAATCGTTCCTGTTCTGATTTGCGACGTTCCTGTTCAGACTTTCTTCCTTATTATAAAGGCATGCATTGAGAAAAAAATATAAGAATATATTCTTAAAAAACATTTTAAATTTTTAATTTGTAAAATTTTTTTATTGTCATCTTAGGGTAGTGTGACATCATAACCTAAGTCGACAGATATTGGATTAATCCTACGAAGGAGTGTAACGTCATAAACCAACACTACGGATATAAGATTATTCATATAAATGAGTGTGATGTCATAACCTTAGTCGACGAATGAGTGTAATGTAACGACACATTGAGGCATCGAACAGGCGTGATATCATAACCCAAGTCGACAAATTGGTGTGTCCAACTCTTACAGTCGACTGACATAATTTTTTCCAGATGCCATATAGGCAAACTGAAAGAAGAGGGAGGGAGGGAAAATGAAATGCTGCAACGTGATTCGTTGTTCAAATTAGTAGTGGGATGGAGGGAAATTCAACTTCATTTAATCGCAAGGAGTGGAGGACAGTGTAAAGTACGTTTAGTTTGGAGAAAACTTGCAAATGGGTGTCTGATCCTTATACAGATAATTAGGTTTCAAAAATTGTCTGGTAAATGCGAAATGAATATAATGTAACTTTGTACGAGTTGTGTTACCCTTGTTTAGTTCTGCAAAACTTTACAAGAGTGTGTTGTGATCGACATCCCTCCCCCTCCTAATTTCAACAACCAATCGCATTGCAGCATTTCATTTTCCCTCCCTTCCCCTCATTTCAGGTTGCCTATAAATATATATATATATATAGCATATATTAATTAACTTTCCTTTTTGTTCTTCCCTTATTTCTCTTCTGTTCTGAAGAGGATGAGAAATTTGATGTTGCTCTGTCCAGCTCTTGTCATCGACTGAAGCCTTTCTTCCAGATCTCTCCGCCATATAGCAAACTGGAATTGGGGGGGGGGGGGGGGTGAAATGCTGGAACATGATTGGTTGTTCAAATTAGGAAGTTTCGTGGAACTAAACAATAAAACATGCAGTTTGCTTCAACATTTTTTTTATTTAATGTACACGTACAATTGTTTATTTTTTATGTAAAATAATTTTATAGCAAATGTCATATTCCAATCGTCGTTATCATTGTTGATAGTAACAACATTCCCATTAAACCATCACTATCGTTGTTGGTATTATCGCCATAACAACCAAGTCTCTTTGTGACGAATGACTGTTTTAGTGCACTCGAATGTTTTCTCTACTTATAAAAAACCACAGCAATATCAAATATATATTTTTGTTAATGCAAAACTAAAAAAAAACTGAACTATAAATACCCAAACTCAGATTCTTATTATACCCAGTTCGAGTAGACTGTTGACGATTTGCACTGCCGAATACTGCGTGGGTGTTATATAATCAAATAAGTAATCAATTTCACATCTGTTGGTATTTAGTATTTTTAACAGAGTCTAGGGTTTAAGGTTTATAGTTTTTTTCTTTCAAACCTTAGTCCCTCACATTTATCGTCAATTTCCACTACTTGAGTATTGCTAATTTTATTGGATTTTTCTTTCGGGAGTGAAATTGTTAGTTTTCCATTATTATTCACCATAATTGTGTTGTAGGGTAAAATTGGCAAATATCGAACATTTCCCATCTCGGGCCATTGGAAACAACATCTTCTAAAAGAAAAATTATGTATAAATTCCATCAATTCTCGAAACATTATATATATATTTTTTCCTCTTATCATGTATTCAATCAATATCATTGAAAATTATCACCATGGTTTTTCGCGTTCGCCGATGGATCTTATGTGTCACAGACATTGAAAATATCGATTAACTCTATTAGGTGGTCGCCGACTTAAATTTTCACACGATTTTCTTTGCGTGCGGCAAGACGATAAACATCAAATACATTTTACGTGATTATTACACATTAAAAACAAATTTTGTGGGAAAATTACCTACTTGGTCGACTTTTCGTAACCATTTCTTATACTGGAGATGAGTCGTTATGGAAACATAACTCAATTGATAAACATCCAGCTGATTTCGATGCAAATTCGTCGAGGTCACCTATAAAAGGACTGGCTATCACCTCTGATGTTACATTCATGGTCGATGCCCTAGGATACAAAGAGGTTAACGATGCTGATACTGGATGATTTTCTTCAACACCATCCATTCACATCACGATTCGATTCACAAAACTATGTGAGTGAATGAGTCTAATCGGAGGGAATGAGAAGGGAAAGTTGAGGCAACCTCAACTTTGCCTCTCGTGGTTCTTGAGACAATCTTGAGAATGCCTCGACTTTTCCTCAAGATTATGCCATAATAAATTGAAAAATTACGGGATAATCTTGAGGAAAAGTTGAAGCAATTTTCAAGTTTGCCTCAAGATTGTGCCAACATTTTTGCTTTATTACTCTTAACTTTGCCTCGTGTAATTTTTTTACTTGCTGCACATTTTTGTTTGGATTTTTTTTTCGAGTCTCCAGAGAGTCTCACTTGATGGATGAAAAATAAAAAACCAACAAAATAAAGCATATATGCCTTTTTTATCGGGTGAAATACACATACAATAAAAATAAGAATAAAAAATAAAAATAGAGTATATAAGTCTTTGTTTCTCAGGTGAAACCCACACACACACTAAAATGAAGTACCGAGTGTCGGACAACACAGTGGAACGAGCAAATAAAAATTGGCAATTGTTAGCACAAAACAAATGAGCAGTATCCTCAACAGTCGGTGGTTTAGGAAAAATTCAAAAAATTGTTCTTTAGTAGAGGTGCAAAATAATATTGGTATTTACATCGTACAAACAAAATTTCCATACATTCCCTGTCGGTCGAAACGCAGGGCCATGGAACAATTAAAAAACAATTCCGATGATCTGTGCTGTTTTGTTATTCCCAACTTGAAAATGCACACGAAGGAATCAATTTCTGAGTTTAAAAACATCCTGGAAACTGATGAAATTACCGAATTCAAGATGATTGGGAATCACCAGTACATTTCGAAAAAAAAATTGCATTCCATTCTGGATTCGTTTGATTCCCTGATTGCATCATTTCCAGAATCCCTTGGAAAATGGTACCGCAATTTAATATATCGGATAAAGACATCGCAGTACAGTTGAATTTATGTCAACTGGAAGAAAATATATAGATTTTTACTCTTGTTAGAATCGTGCAAGGTCGGTGAGTCGTGCACGGTTGACAAACATGCTATTTACGCCTTGGATGAGCAAACTTTTTGCCGCATCAAGCCAACATTTGTCGAGATTCAAAAATTTTTCGACATTCAATTTTGTAATGGGTCGATAAAGACAATGTTGCAAGGCAGCAGGAGCCAGGTGCGCTGGGATTTACTGTCACCACGAATAACATGTTTGCGCAGTCAAATCGTTTTACGAGCCGATCGTCGACCAAACGATATCATTGTTCCTCAGACGTGGATGACATCGCTAGGCATCGACCTGAACGTCTCTCGAATCGTCCTCTTTGACCTGACCTATGTTGTCATGGACAAAAGGAGAAATTCATCAATCTGGGGTGTAATAACGTCATTTTACTCAAACGAGATCGAGTGATACATCCCGCCTCGATCGTCGTCATCGATCGAGTGGCTTTTGCGACGACAAATTTACTGTTTGTATCGCCGTTGATCCCGGAGAATCAGAATGGCGACATCGATGAAGATATGGAATTATTGTACGTGGTTTCAGATGCGGTCGCCGTCAAGGAAGTTGTAATCAACATGTCTCCCGTTTAGAGTATTTACATTCCTTTTAATAAACTGAGGTTGAAATTTACCGAAGCTCATATTCTGCACATGCATAAACGAAGCTTGCCCAAAACACACGAGTTTCACCAATTATACGAATTGTTTAGCAACATTTATAACCTGAAATGGTTCGATGTCGAGACGAATCTCGAAGCATTGGACAAACTGATTGTCAACGTGCCCCACGTTTACGACTTGGTCGAACCAACAGCGGATATTTTGGAAAATTTTTGTCTCTTTGTTTATTTCAAATACGGCTCGAGAACAACATACAGTTTCTTTTGCGAGGTGGACCAGAAAACTTACCAGTTGGCAAATGGCATCACTAATGATTTTCACGACGAATCGCTCCCATTTCTCTACTCGTCAAAATCACCGAGTTTATTGGACTGAAATTTAATTCGCGTCATTTTGAGCAGCGCCAAAGGAAACATTCATCACTACCTGGGACTCGTGGATAAATTGGTTTCGCTCGACGGTATGCTCGAATTTAAAGATGCAATCAATTCCTCGAAACTTTCCTTGAACGGAATCGCAGCCGAAATCGATAAGGAAATGTACCAAATGGGTATAAATGCGTACATGGTTCCCCGACTCGGTCATAATTCGTTTATCTCGGCCATCGAATGGAATGGTTTAACTTTAGAGATGATGCTTTATATTTAAATGAAAAACGAATTTTAAATAAATCAAAGACTTTGAAATTTCCCAGGCAACGATTCACCGAATCATTCATGCAATACTTTGTACATACTTTGTGAATTGTTTTCATATACATATACACAAGGATACTCACCGAAAAAAGTTGGGTGGAATAGAGAGAGGAGAAAAATAATTATGGTAAATTTTGAGTATGCTTTTCACTAACATGGGCAATGGCCCCCAATTCTGTGCAATCTGCATTTATGGGATTGCGAATGGCATGTTTCGAAGAGACGGGTATAGTGGAATATATAGGTTCGAGGTATCCAGAATATAATTAGTTTGAATCGCGGTTGGCAGCGTATGAGTTTTGGCCCAAGGCGATGAAACAACGACCGAAACAACTTAGCCAACTGATTTCTTTTACACAGGGTACGATACGGTTATTTGCTTTTATTGCGACTGCAAATATTATCAATGGAAAAAAGAAGATGATCCTTAGATGGAACACATTTATAATTACTCGATGGTTGAATGCCTGTAAGTTAACTTAATAAAGGATAACAGATATCCTATTATGACTGCAAATTTCGAGAATGGTAAAATGTTTGTAAAATCGACATCACAGATGATGAGGTCGATGTTGATGTCATATATCAACTTTTGCAAAACAACAAAGAACAACATGCCTATCCCGAATACAATACGTATGAAGCATGAATAAAAAGGTTTAAAATAAATCAATGGCCTCCATGTCTAGTTCAAGACCCGAAACTGCTAAGTAATGCGGAGTTCTTTTACATGGGTTTTGGTGATAGAGTGACTTGTTTTCATTGCGGTAAAAACATTATACATTGGGAAGATGAAGACGATCCTCGGATAGAACGTGGCTTTTGGTATCCTGAATTTAAATTTTTCCTTTTGCAACAAGGAAAGTATTTCATCGACAAAATTCGGGTGGAAAGAATACAACGGCTTGAGCAAACAAGAACTAGGAGATGGAAAATTATGTAAACAACGATTTGGAGAAATGTGTGAACGGCAGAGATAATTTCACAAACAACGATTTGGAGAAATGTGTGGGTGGCGACAGCAGTGGCAATAATGAAGTTGAACAACAAAATTCATTTTTATGTAATTTGTTACCAAAGAGAATTCGAGGTTGTTTTTCTGCCTTGTGGTCATTCGATTTCATGTATCGAATATCTATTTACACATTACAAATGTGCAATATGTCGTAAAAAAGCATTGTTGTAAGTAAAATATTCATTTCATAAATAAATACATATTAAAAAACATTTTTTTTATTTATACATTTATTTTTGTCAATTTATTTGATACATATTTTTTCACAAACACAACTTCTTCATCCAACAGGGAAGTAAACCAAGCAAACAAGAAATTTTGATTAGTGATGTAGTTTTCCAAGTTGAACCCATTGGTGATTTCTAACATGTTTCCTTTCTTGATCAATTCCTTTCTTAATGGAATGTCCGTGGCAAGACACCATTTCATTTCGACCTTGCAACCCAGAATGGAAAATTTATACAGGAACCTTTTGTTTATGTGAAGTAAATGTTCGGCACAAAGTTGTAAGATGGGCAACACATTTTATCTGAACGTATGCGGGTCGGCATGTTGGCCATTGTAATCGAATAACAACCAATACACAAACTGCGAGTATGGAGAGCGGTCTAGAAACACTTCGCTTGTCTTCAGCGTTTAGTTCGTTTTTCAAGTCGATGATATACATCGATTGGAGTAGGTTATTCTCGTTCTTGATCTTGTATGGGGGATATTCCGCCAGGCACTTGAGAAAATCAAACTATCGAGCAGACACTGTGGTCTTCCCAACACCCGAAGTGCCTTCGAGTAAAACAACTTGTTTTTGTCGGGCAAAAACTCGCAAAGTGATAAACACCAAACTACTGCAAGTCAAACTAAAGACAGTCGTGATGATTGTAGATATAATTTCATTTACAAATATGAAATGTTCATAGAGTTGTAAAATTAGTAATTCCAAACAGCCGACACATAATCCAATAAGATAGATTGGAGACAGTAACTGTCTTCGCCAAACAATCAGTGTTAGGATATGAATGATCGAACCCAAATTGGTTGTCAGTCCTGCTATGATGACGATAATGTTGTTGAGGTATTCTTCGCGTAAATATCCATAGGTGATTACCATCAAAATCGAAGTAATCAGCCACGTGATATACGATGGGGTGAAACAGTTTTCGAGAACATCTTCTCTTTCTGACATGGTTGACGATGATCTTCTGATGAGTTGGAGGAGATTGGTTCAGATACACACACACATGTTTAAAAAAAAACAAAAAGAAAAAAAGAAACTTCTAAAAAAAAAACAACGTTGTATAGTAAGGGAATCCATTTTTTTCTTAGTCTCAAATCAGTGTTCTGTGAGTGAAGAGCATGCAATGCAGATGAATTAATTTCGCAGGAAAGAACATATTAATGTTCAGAGTTCCTCACGGTCGTTGCCTGAAAAGATGAATAAATTTTAAGATAAACAGTCTGCTAAACGAGGGTGAGTTGGAACCTTACATCTTATTAAAATTAATTGGTGATCAAGTTCCGATCGGTGATATTCTGATTTATTCCACCAAGATATTCTTTGTGCACAATTTTCGAAAAGGATACAAGTGTTACGTAAATTTCGAAATGGCATATTTACTGGCAAAGGAAAAGTTCAAACATTACCGGACAAGTGAATTTGAGATTGAATTTTATGATTTGATGAATCACCATCTCCCTAAAGTGTTAATGTCCTAGGGATTGGATCCGATCTTGGCGGAACATTTTCTTACGCTGTTGACGACCGTGTACGAAAATCATTGCGATGGCGAAAACTTGAAAGAGAAAATACTACAGAGTTTGCAGGCGAAACAGGTCGACGATGGGACGATCCGATCGTGCGAAGCTACGAGTGATGGATGTGTTCGATTCTTGACGCATTCTCCGCAAACCTGTGAGATTTGGACGAAACTGTCGACAAGTTCGCAAACATGGATGAAAACTGGGTTCGTATGATCAATCAATATTACTTACTGTCCGACATTGACCGTAGTTCGTCTCTAAACATCATTGTCGCCAATTACTTGGAGCCGAGGCAACAGGGAGTGCTCAACAATTAAACATTCAAACATGATAATTTCTGAAAATACTAACGGAGATGAACTGTTTGACTGGATGACCGACGATTTGATTTTCACATGCAATGCAATGTATGCAAACACAACTGCTTCGTACATGTGTTTCAAGTACCGAGTGTGTATACGCAATGACGTGTTTGACAAATTTCTCCATCGGCAATATATAATGGCCTACGAGTTGGACTCGAAACGTCCTCGGAGTTCGGTGTCGGCAGTGATTTATGTACACCGCGACTGCAATTATGCATTACTCGAGAAGCTATCTGAGACCCGAAAAAATGATGAGGCCAATGAGATATCCGCCGATGAATTGGAAAAGACGACGACTGTAAAGAGGTTGAAATCGCGCCATGCAACATATAATTATAAACATGGCAGTGTTAAGTATGTGTATGCTGTCGATTCGTAAAATGCATTGTTGAACATTTTTCGAGATATTCAACTTCAGTTCTCTGTTGTCGCAACCAATTTCTTCAGCGACCAATCTTTTTTCTACGTAAATTTTTATTCACTGAATTTTCTCGAGTTGAGATTGTACAAGATCCTACACAAATGGTTGGAAATCCCATCCATGTGGCCCAATCCGTAATCGGTCTGGGCCAAACGACCACAGACTTAGTTAATATACACGAGCAAAACAAAAACTCTTGTACTCGTACGAAGATTTGTACTTGTACAATCACCTAGTTTTGCTCTTTGTGCAAAATTACAAGATTATTCCCCTTCCAGAAGATTTACACGAAGAGACTTTTTGCATCGTCACCTTTATCAGATTGTTGAAAACATACATATCTTATGAAATTATTAAAAATAAATAAAACTGATTTGTTTCACATATCTTCGAAAATCTCGGGGCCTCTGGCAAACGTCATCAGCGAAAATAAGATTTAATCCATGGCATATGCGAGTATAACCAATCGAGAGTTTCAGAAGACAAACACATCGGGTTTTGCCACAATATTCAACACGCCCATTTTCAGCGGAATCCAAGCCGAACATTGAGCCGTGGAAATTGAGTAATGAATATGGTTATGTAAGAACATTAAAAAAAATTGTATAAAAACTACCTTATATTTTATTTCTATGCGCGGCATCCAACAGTGACCTTTCATCACCTCTACTATCCAAATCCAATAATACTGAACTTTATGATTTTTCTAGTTTAAATCAGAAAAAATCAACATTCTTTTATTAGATGAGAAGGGGTTACAAACTCGAATGTCGGTGATAAAATTGAAGGTGTAGTTAATGAAGAAACCATCAGTATTGGGAAAACAACAGCACCGACAGAGACTTTTTACTTTGTCACTTTTATCAGATAGTTGAAAACATACATGTCTCATGAAATTACAGAATAAATTGAGAAATGAATATGCATATATAAGAACATTGAAGAAAAAATGATTGTAAAAAAACTACCTTCTATTTTATATCTATGCAAAACCATGCCTTTTCATTACCTTTACTGCCCGAATGAAATAATAAAGAACTTTATAGTTTTTCTAGTTTAAATCAGAAAAATTTAACACTTTTTAAAACACTGATAGCAGGAAATGTGGAAAGTGACTATAATGATGATTTATTGGGACGAGATGCGGATACAAACTCGTACAATTATTTTGAACGTGAAAATGTTTCAAATTCCAGCGTGAAACCAAGTGTCGGCGATCCATCTGAAGATTTTGTAACTGAAGGAACTGCCAGTATTGTTTCTCGAAACGAGACTAGGGGTAATGGAATTATCGGGAAAATTGAAGATGTTATTAAGAAAACAACTACAACGACAATAAAAGAAACAGACTCAGATGCAGATTATGTTTCCCCATGGTTTATCGACAGTTTTGGTCCTGATATGTTCTCGAAAATGGAAGAACATAAAAAGATGATCGAAAAAATCGTAGAAAAATTTCAAGAGGCGAATAGTGAAGCCACGAATAAAACATCTCCCTCTTGTGATCGTATAAAAAATATTGCTATTGTTCAAAGTGTGTGTTTGGTTGTTTGGGACAGAATTCTAGGTACGTGTATGGTACTCTTAAAATGTGCATTAAAAAATGTGCTTGAAGGAGAAAAATGTCTTCATTTGGTTAACAATTACCCCTGTAGATAGTGTACTTAAAAAAAATAAACAAAAATTGGTCTATATTGGTGAATATATATATTATATATATATATATATATATATATATATATATATATATATATATATATTATATATATATATATATATATATATATATATATATATTCACATTTGTTGTTCCATAATTTTTTTAGATTCATACACAATGCAGTGAGCTCAAACTTTAAATACTGCACAATACTTCTGCATAGATAATGAAAAATGGCAAATACTGTTGGGATTTCGTCCTGGCATTTACATAGCGTTTCTAAACCGGCAGGATCCATTTTTGTTCTGGAGTGGCAGGAAGGGAGATTTCTGTTTTAGTTCAATCATCTGGTCGACGCGTTCCATGTCTTATTCTTCCACAGTGGAAAGAGTGGATTGGATCACCTTGTCTGTGATCAAGTACCACGAATTGAAACTTCCCCCACTGTGATTTTTGCGAACAATATTTTTTAGTAAATTGCTATCTATCATGAAAAAGGCATATTTGCTCAACAGTTCGTTTCCAATAAAGGGAATTTGAAAGCTTATCTTTATCTCGTCGACATCGTTCAAATTGACGAGGTTAATGTTTGAACCGAGTAGGTTAAACAACTGAAGGTATTTCGCCAACAGTCGGATAAAGTTGGTAATTTCATCATCTTCGGAGCGATAATTACTCACATTCACATTTATTTGATTGTTGCAATAAAACCTGAAGTAGTTGCCATCAATATCACCCAACATTAAAACAAACTTTACTTCGGAATTATCCACGACAATGCGCAGTAGACATGCTTTGTTCTCAACCTGTTGATATTTCACAGCTCGTTTCCCCTCTGGTTGTTGATTGATTGGTGCTTGAATAAGTGATTCAACTTCTTCGTCATCATCACAACATTCGGAATTTTTTCGCTTGACTAATTTGCGATCTTCCGCCATGAAACTAGTAACAGTATTAGCGCTATTGTCGAGTTGACACTGGTGTGGTTCGAGCTGCTGCTGTTGTTGTTCAGTAGTTTTATTAGGGGTATCCATCATACCGAGTTTCTTCTGACCAACTGGTAAATTAACAACAATTAACCTCCTCTTTTATAGCTGCCATCTAGAGCAAAAAATTTTTTTTTTACTTTTTTTAAATAATTTATTTTAATATTTTAATTATTTTTTATGCAATCATTTCAATAATTTTTGTTCTTTTTTTACTTTTGTTTCAATATTTTTCTAAACCCAATGGACTACAGGAATTAGTCACGAGTAAAATTGCACTTTCGCACGAATTTTTTGCAGGGTCCTTAATCGTGTCGAAAGAGCAAGGTATTTTTTATTGTATGTGCGAAGAATTATCGGTATTCAGGTTTATGCTCACACGTGCTATACTGAATGAATATTGGGCTTTCTGTATGGTCGGGTCACTTCCACCCATTTCGAAATGCATTTCGTACATGGAAGTTTAGGGTCGGAATTCAAGTTTAAATTTTGTAGGCCACAGTCACAATTACCGGTGGAGTAATAGGACATCACGTTTTCCGGTGGATTGAATATCTTTGAAGCACATTTATTTGGCATGTACTCGAACCATGATCCATTATTCAATGGAAACAATCTGGTGATCACCATCATCTAACTTTTCGTCCACATCCTCTATCCTAAACGTGCTGGGTATTATATCGGTGTACGTTGTATTCGTCGCTCTATCCACTATCGACCCATTACAATCGACAATCAGGTTGGAATCGATCCCTCAAAACAAGTGCGGATAGCGTGGAAGGCAAATATATTTGTCATCCATGTAAATTATTTTACCCAGTTGGGGACTACAAGCGGCTGCTTCCGAAGGCACACAGTAGGCACCTCGATACGACATGTGATTGATTATTGTTTCGGTAGGAAAAAACTTGTATTCGAATTCGCCATTGTTGTCGTTACAAATCGAGGTGCAAGATAGCGGGTAGTTTTTCTCACTCAGGTAATGGCCGATTAGGCATTTATTTTGTAGAAACAACTCGTTGCCATTTTCGCCATCAGCTGCACTCACATTCTCCTTCAACACAATGGTCGGTAATTTTTCGAAACCTGTTAACCCGTGTATGTAATTCATACCAGATTTTCGAAACCTGTTAACCTGTGTATGTAATTCATACCAGATTCTCGAAATTGTTTCCAGAAATTGCATCGCCTGTACACCAATTATATGCGGGTGGAAACGTGAACAATGAATACTACGAACGCAAATAAAAAATTATAAATACCAATTTATCTTTTCTTTGCATAATTTTGCAAAAAGGTTATGATTATATTATCGTTTTTTCTCCAATTGCAAACATTTTTACTTTTCAATCTGAAGTTCTTTTGTCAATCATCTGATTTCACCCTCCAATCGTTCACGATCATTATTCGATTCCTATGCCGACATGTTGTTGCCAGTTTTGTCAATGGTTAGTGGAATCTGACGCACTACTCAATATTTAAAATCTTTTCCAGTCGACAATCGCGATTTTATAATCAAATTACTTAGGCCTAATTCTGTGATGAAAAAGGTTCTCGAATTTCTATGATAGCTCGATGATGGAAAACTATTTGATTCTACTTGTTATCTGTACTTTACCCATTCATCTACAGGAACGTGTCTCCGAATGGCATTGCAAGTATCCATGTATTCCAAAAATTTTGCCGCAATCTTTTCTCGAAACCACTGTTGATTACACTTGTCTAAAAGAACGAATTTTTTTATCATTATAGATTAAATATTCCATATTTTCTTATATGCATGTGGGGTAAATTTCTTATATATATATATATATATATATATATATATATATATATATATATATAATATGAGAGAGAGAGAGAATAGGTTGATTAAAAAAGAAAGTAACTATAGTTTTTTAAAGTCTTTATTTTATTTTATAAAATACATACACTTTTTTTTATTAATTTTGATTTTGATTTCAACAAATACTCTTGCATTTCGGCTGGCGACAAGTGATGTCGGTCGGGAAAGGAAAATGGCATCCAGATGGGTTCTTCTCGATGGGCTGCAGGATTCACTTTGATAGTTTTTGTCGGTGTAGGTGATGGTGATGATGGTAATGGTGGTGATGAAGAAGATTCAAATACCGAGATGCCTCGCCGTGTATTGTAAAATTCATCATAATTGTCATCTGTCGGTACAAACGATACTATCATGTGTAGCATTATGAGTAGTTGAGCTAAACGAGATCCTTTCTCGGCTTTGAATGTCGAATTTCCTCGATTTTCCAGCTGCACAAAGATATCTCCTCTGTATTCTGAATCTATAATTACATTATAGGTTGAATACCAACTCCGAATGACTCGTAAAAAACCGAAATAGTCTTTGGGTATTTTACACGCATCGATATTGGCCACTTGGCTTGGTTGAATTTCAATGTCTTGAGTCGCCTTCAAGTCCTACCCAGCCGCTTCTTCACTACTGTGGACAAATTGATGTTTGAACCGTGCAGGACTGATGAGCGCTATGGTGTGAGACAAATTGTTTCTACACCGACAATTTATACATACTCGCCAAAGCAAAAAAATATCTACAATTTTTTTCATTTTTTTTTTTTTTACCAAATAGTGGAAAAGAGGGTATTGGAAATACCCCTTTTTTTATTATTATTTAAAATAAAAATTCTCTAATATTACTCTTGATGAAGGCAATGTTTGGGATAGATTTTTGAATCTTTTGTTGGATGAAGAGTTGTTGAAAATTTCCATAAATTTAGTTTTCGCCTCATTCCACGTGACAAAGGATTTCAAACCAGATTCGCCGTAAAACTCGTACAGGGTTACGTCGTCGATATTACCCCGAGATTGATATATAGAAATTAGTTTGCCTAAATTTACCGCGTGATTGTCCATATCGGGTGATTTCTGTCTTTTTTTTTTTTTTTTTTTTAAAAAAAAGCTTATTTGTATACTCTATTTGAGTTGAGACTAACCAACATCATCATTACCATTCATCTTCATCTTTCTATTTTGCAATCGATGCAAACATACCTCTAACATTATTGCGAAAAGTGTTTTGATTGCTCCCTGAACATCGGGATCGTTGAAAATCTCAAGGAATTTCGTTAAAGGGTCGTATGGTAAATCAGACATTTGTGAAATAAATTCATTACACGATTCATGTAGGGAAGCGAGTTTGCATCATTGTTAAATCTATCGATAAATTCTTCAATTCTGCCCTCTTCGATTTTGGAAAGCATATCCCGGAGATTTTCGAAAAGCTCCCCTTGCACATGATTCCAGATGGAAACATAATTCTTTTACATGTATGCAAATATAAAATGAAATGTTCGAGATACAAAATTTATAACCATGGGCATCTTTGGTATTTGTTTTACTTCTTTACATATATCAAGATATTTACAAACATAGTTAACTTTTTGTTATGAGTAATAAAAAGTTATTAAAATATATGATGTAAAAGAATAAATATTTTTTTTTGTGTAAAACTTTTTTTTATTCAGCATTAACAAATTTTTTTTTTACATTTCCCTTCTTTTTTCCTTGACAATGTTAATTGGATTTGCATCTAAAAAGTATTTTTGTGCAAGTTTACAAAAATCTTTGTCAAATTACAATTTATTTTCAACAAATTTCATGCTTAATCAAAGAAATCAAAGCAATTGTTATTTTCATTGTATCCGTACAATTAATAGTTCAACATCCTCTTTACGTACTCTTTCACAGATAATCTGAACACTTTGTTACACTCAAAATAATTTCATAAAAACATTTGCGGGATGGTGTAGATGTTCAATTCGTTGGCTCAACACACTGGTAATTCCAAGTTGGTTTTTTCTTTCGCTGTTGTTAATGACATCCGTGAGATTGCCATGGTCGTTATTTCCTTTCTCACAGCCATTGTTTTGAGGATTTTTACTGTCATTTTTTTAGGATGTTTATTAAAGGAACTTGGAACTGATTTTTCCACCCAACCACAGTCATTTGCCATCAAACCAAAACTGTTCTTCACAGGTCTCACTTTGTCGGTAAACATGACGAAAATGTGATATTTCCAACAAGTACCATTATCGGACCAGTACAGATAGAATCCGTAGTTGACCGAGCATTCGCCGTACATAACACTGTGTTTCCTCGACGAATTCACGACAGGCAGTAAAAAACTAACTTTCCTTTTTTTCAACACATTCTCGTGGAATATGAAGGAATTCAATCAGTCTTGATTCGCTATTTTATACGGATATTCACAAGAAATTAATGTGTGTGTTTTAGTGATTCGATGACGAATAGACTGCTTCGTTTGATAATTTTAAGGCTTGGTTTTTATTTTTGGTGATTGCATAATTTACATATGAGTGTGTTGGTTTCAATCTCGTTTCCCCTCTTAGTTTGAGTGGCGACATTTATGTACTGATGATTACACTTGATGAGTAAATCTATAGGAATTTTCGGAGTCAGCGACTGTTTGACAAATTCCGAATCGACAGCATTGTTTTTACTCGAGCGCTCCGATGCATTCAATACGAATGATCCATCTGCAAGAATGGTCGAATGGTCATCCTGGTGTTCTAGCTTTTCTGTTTTACTCGATTTTTTTTTTCAATGGAACTGCATCTTTCAAAGATTTTTTCCTTTTTTGTTTGCAGGGACCATTTTCCTCACCACTGTAATGGACCCAGATGGAATCTTCCGGTGATTATGGTTGTGTTGTTGATGGCAACGACCCCTCATCTTTTTTTATTGGACGTTTTCGTTTGTAATTAGTTTTTGATTTTTTTTTACAGGTTCGCCAACGGTGGCGGATGTGACTGAACTTCTCTAGCCGTTTTCTCTGTAACACCCTCCATAGTCGATGTTGGCTCTGTCGTCTCTGATATGGTCGCCGCCGTCTCTTTCGATATGGCAATCTTTACCATTTCCAGAAACAGGTTTCGTAGTTTACAGAAACATCGGTCCACTTTAATGACTTTCTGTTCTAGGTTATGAAGATCCATTTTCGACAGATAACTAATATTTGGAGTTTGTAATTGCATGTTTTCTTATATATAAGTATGCATTGAAAAAAAAAATTATTTTTTTCCCACTTTTTGTTTTCGCCTTTTTTGGAAGGAATTTTATCATTGTATTTTAGGTACAATTTATTGTTGGTGCCGGTCGTGGGAATCCCTTCGCAATCGGTCGTCAATTTGGCCAATTCTCAATGGGACATGGAATCGGCCGGCGTCCTTTCGACCAGACTGATATTTGGGTAAAGAAATTTAGGTTTTGTCACAAAGATGAGTGAATAAATTGCATTTTTGTTTTGTTGATTTTCAAATGGGGTGTTGGCCAAGACCTCTTCGCGACAGAGTAGATTTAAGTAGTGCTGAAATTTCCTGTTTGAGCACGAGTTTGAAATCTGGTGCAGAACAGAGTAATCATTACTCAACTCGAAATTGGCCATTTTATTGATGCATTGGTAAAATTTTTTTTAACACATCGAGGTTAATTAGTTCCACGTTGTGCATGTCGCTGTCAAAAGGAACAACCATGATTATGGATTTTTGTATCTCGGAAATTAACTCTATCGAATCGAAATGGCAGTGGGTGATGTGGGTTTGAAATGCCTGTACAAGACACCCGAATTGTAAAACGAACTCTTGTTTAGTATCAGGGCTAGAGATGTGTGCGGAGAGAGTAGAATTTCCAGGTTTGATTCGTCAGTGCAATTACACAAGTAAGAACGTGCTCTGTGCGAATGCGGCTCGAGTTCCACAAAATTGCAGTTGACAAACACAACGTCCGAGTAATAGTCGAAAATTGTATCGAGGGGAAAGATATCGACGTATTTTGAAATTGCAATTTCACTGCAAAAAAAGATGGATTCTCTATGTACAATTTCCGACAAGTGAGCCAACATCAACGTGCTTTCGTCTTCATCGTTTTTATCGATGCATAAATTTGTATATATACAAAGCATGGTCTTACTTCAAGAAGTATTTATAATGTATTACAAAAAGCACTCACCTATGTAAAAAGTATTAATGATATGGGAATGTTGAACGTAAACAAATTATTGTTTGATTATATCGCCATCAAAATTGCAGAGAATAAATTTGACGACTTGGTTGTATGTTTCAGTCCTTGGTACTACATCGGAGTGGACTATTTCGAAGAGTGTTTAAAAATTTTGGGCACAAAAAACATTTTAAACGACTGGTATTATGATGACCATGTGATAGAGTTCCAGATAGAATCGGAGCACTGCAATAAACTGGTAAAAGGACTCGATGTTTTCTACAAAACAAAAGGCATAAATGTCAGCTACAAAACTATATTCATCAATTACTTTGAACTACACAGCTTGTTTAGTCCATAGAGAAACTCAAGCCCGCCACTACAAAACATGTACTTGCAGTTGCTATTAAACTTTTATTATCACTATTACCTTTCAAAAAATTTTTTACCAAGAGATATTTCCGAGCCAATCGTACAAAAAATCTAAACCTACCTCACGAGCAGTTGGGATCCAGGACGAAAAGAAAAACTCGCGGAAAACATAGACAAAGTTTTTGTGTCCAATCATGTGAGATTCGTAGCCCACATGTTGTCGAATATCGCCGCAATGGCTATTGAATGCGAACAAAATTACTCTCCTTTCAAGTCCGATTGTAGAAATTGTTTACAACAAGATTATGCCAATCGATAACTGTGGTAATGATTTATAAAAAATGGATTAGTATCGAGATAACCCACTTATGTGTGTTGTAATCGGCATTACCGCCCCCTCCTACTTTCAACAACCAATCAAGTTGCAGGATTTCACCTCCGCTCTCTTCCCCTCATTTCAGTTTGGCCTATATGAGAGCGAAAAAAAAAAAAAAAAAAAAAAAAAAAAGTCGCCAGTCGAAGGCAAGAGCTGTACGTGGAAACATCACTCCTCCTCCCAGAGCATAAAAGGCGTCTGGAGAATGTATAATAATGTAATAAATATACTGTATATATAATAATAATTATTATTATACTTATTCCTTATTCCTCTTCTACTCTTGAAGGACGAGTGATGTTTCCACATTTTGCCGCCATATAGCCCAAACTGAAAAGAGGGGAAGGGAGGGGAAGTGAAATACCACAATGTGATTGGTTGCTGGAAGTAAGAGAGGGGGATAATGTTGATCGTGGAGCCATCTGGTGAAATCTCACAGGAAATCGAATTTTAAAGTGAGCATTTGCTGGGATTAAACACTCAACATCCATTAAAAATAACCCTATTATGATGTTGGTTTGCAATGAAGGTGTAAGTGGAAGGTGGGGGGAGAGTGTTAAGGGGAGTCAGATAAACTTTTTATTAATAATTAATATAAAAATTGAATTTTGGAAACTCAAAATTGAATTTTGGAAAGGGAACAATTCCGGTCACTCCCAGTCAGTGAACCTTTCAGCCTCTGGTAATTTTGAACGTGTTACCAGAGCAGATAGGTCAGGCTCAGAGAGGAAGATGCTATGTGACTGCCAGTTGGATGGAATGTCAATGGTATATTGAGTTGTGCCCTTTAAGTTTGCCCATGTTTTTCTTCCCATTTGGTTAGATAAATTTTGAAATTGCTTCACGTGGGTTATCGTACTTAATAAACAATGCAACATTTTCCTCTTTGAACCAAAATTGTTCGATTCCATTATGGTCGATCATCACGAAAATTCAACAGTTGAAATTCTCGAAATTTGATAACGAAAAATACCGCTCAACCAATGGCATTGTGAATGAAATTATGTCAGTTGTTTATATGTATACAAATAATAATAATAATAAAATATTTTTTGTGATTCTCTTTGTTAAATAATAATACTTTAATTACTATTAATAATAGATATGAGAACTTAATTTCAATGGGAGGACCTTTTTATGCACCCCCCAATTAAATTTTTGGAAAGAGACACTTTTTGGAGTGAAGGTGTTAGTTGGAGCAAATGTCAAAAATACCTTTCAAATTCGTCCATGTTCTGATCCATTAATTTTTTTACACTGTCTAAAATTACTTTATGTGAGTTCTTATATACAATAAATTATGCTATAAATTTTCCCTTTGAACAAAAATTGTCCAAGTCCATTATGGTCGATCAGCACGAAAATCCAACATTAGAAACTTAGAAAGTTTGGCAATGGAAAAGATCGTTTGAGACCGACATTATGAGTTAAATGATATTCGGTTACTTATATAGATGTATATATATACACACACATATGTATGATATATATATATATTGGGTGTTAAAGGGAGTCAGATAAGCTATATGTTGAAAACATTAAAAGTCGAATTTTAAAAAGGGGGACTTTTTGTGCACACCCAAATAGAATTTTGGCATTATACCAATTTTCCGGACCAAAAATTTAATTTAAAAAAGAAGTCCATTTTGTATAAGGACCCTCGCCCACAAAGGGTCTATTAGTGTAAAAATCCAACAGTAAAAGTTTTCGAAATTCGTAAGCTAAAATGATCTCCTATCCAATGACATTGTAGGTTAATTGTTGCTTATATATAGACAAATTGTTTAAAAAAAGAATTATACAATTATATAATGAACTAAGGTTTATTTTTAATTATTTATTTTTTTGTTCAATAATTCAAATGATACTGTTGATAATTTTGTTTAAATTGAAACTATTTGTTCTATCAATTGAACAATAATGTTTATAACATCATGCGCATTGAAATTCTCAGTATCTGGATATAATCTGATAAATGTGCAATTTAGCTTTCTCTTGATGTGTTTTTGTCGTTCGATTTCATATTCAATGTTTCTGCATTTGCGATTATATTCGTCGCATTCGACTGCAATTTTGTAATCCAAAAAGTACAAATCTATTCGGTAATTATTGATTGTATATTGTAACTTGTAGTTCATATGTTTGAAACAATTCACAATTATGCTGATGTAATCTTGTTCCTTTGTTCTCGAAACAAGATGCAGTTTCAAGTTGAATTCTTTGATCAGTTTTCGTAGTAGGCATTTCTATGTGGGTATTCTAGAATTTTGTATCAATAAATTCAATCCTTTTTAATTGATGAACATCGCATGTTGTTGCCAAGTAGAGGGGGTTCCACAGGTGAGGGCCAATCTGTTTACGTCTGCCCATGTTCTTTTCCATTTTGGTTTGACCAAATTTAAAATTGCAATATGTGGTTTTTTATATCCGAGAAATGAAGCTATATCTTTCCCTTTGAACAATAATTTCTCATTGCCGTTATTATCGACAAACACGAAAATCCAAAAGTCAAAATTCTTATTTCTCGACAACTGAAGAGTCCTTCTAATCAGCGATATTTCGCTTGAAATGGTTTTATGAAATTATGTCTAATTCCCTATAAAACAGGGGATTTAATATCAGTTGGTATTTGATAACGATTTTAGAATACAGATATTTTCAAAATTAATTGTATTAAAGTAAAATCCTTAATTTTCTTCCATGTCTCCCTTTCATTCAGTATGAGTTGTATCAAATTATTTTCTTTGATGCTTTTATTTTTATTTATGTATACCCTTTAATTCTGAATTCTTCAGCAATTTGTTCAATTCTGAAACTTTCAAGTCTTCTAAATTATTTGAAATTGTTTTTTTTTTTTCTGAAATAAATTTATAATTAACTATGTGTTCCACCAAAGGATCTCTGTTTAGATTACAATATTTTTTGGTTTTTACTACTTTTCCAAATTTTTTAATTTTTTTAAAATTTAATGCTTCAATTTCAGTTTTTTTTATAAGTTATTGTTTTTACATCCGGATGGTTAGTTTCAACTTTGTCAATCCTCTCTATAGGTTCGCGTTTTCTTTTATAGGAATATCCTCTGATATTTATTTGTTTTGCTATTTCCCTCAGTTCAATATATTTTTTATTATAAAGTTCTGTATTCTGGATGTTATATTTCGTGAGTTCATATTCGTTAGAATATCGAATCCAGCTCTTTTCCAAACTGCTTGTATTATTCGCCACGAGTAATTATTTTAGAGTCGAATTTTTTGAGCCATTTTTACAATAACTGTTAAATAATTCGACAACCGAAGAGATCTCCTGTCCAACAATGTTGCAGTTGTAATGGTTTCGTGAAAAGCCCAACGGCATATATATACAAAAAATAAACAAACAAATAAAAATAATTGACTTTTGACTGGTAATCTGTTATTGGTACCCTTTCAAAATTCAACTTTTATATATTTTTTATTAAAAATTGTAGTTGAATTATAACTAGTATACCATTACCATAATACGACAATTATGCCATAAAGGGATAAGAGAATGCAATCAAAAAAAGCGTATTTGATTATGTCATTTTTACAGTTTTGGGATTAATGTTGGTCTACTCTAATAATTTGACAAACATAAGAGTAATAGCTGGTTCTGTTTTGATAGTTGTAGGAAATTTATGCAACAAATTTCTTCATCTCGAGTAAATGAAACTAAAATATTTTATTTACAAACAAAATATTAAAAAATTGTTATTTACAAAAAAAAAATACATTTGTGAAATAGTTATAGACAATGTGATTTTTTTTGTCAGTCATCTTCAATTTTATTGAAGGGAATTTCTCCATCTTGCCACTCCAATCCACGAAAACTTTTCTTCAGTTGGCCAACAGATGTGGAGATTTGATCGACAGCAATCCAGTCGAACTCTCTCTTCTGTTGTGAACCCGCACCAAAAACTTTAAATGTATTGGGTGTGAAACCATGGATATATAAGGTCTATTCCCTCCCAGGGAGTATAACAGAATGGACACACTCGAGTTCAAAAAATTTGTTTATTATCACTACGAGAAGAACTGAATGTGTAGAAGCAACACGAATAGAAACATTGACGAATACATGGAGTTGTAATTACAATTTTTTTTTTAAATTTTTTGTGTTTAGTAAGTAATAGTATTTTTTAACATCGACCGGTATGTCATAACCACCCGTATTCAAATTATGCACCGAATCGTCTATTAACATGTACAGGCTCGTCGTTATCGGAAGTTTTTGGCGAATGATAGATACTGATTTAGTTTTTTGGTGCAACCCGTACAAAACTTTTGCAAATTTATTGGCTTGCGAAAACTGTTCGATAAACATTTTCGCGTGCACCTCGTTGCCCACCGTCCACAGCACCACTTTAAAGTCTTTTGCCAAAGTTGCTATGAATAAGATTGGCTCCATGGAAGTCATTTTTACGTTCGTCTATTAAAGTGCCATCTAAGTCGATGACTGCGATGCCTTACACTCGCCTTTTCTTCGTAAATTTTCTTTTTTTTCGCTCTTTTATCGGCCAGTTTGCGATCGTCTTCGTCTCTGCTGGCGATTTTCTGATTGCGAAATCCTTTTCTCATACCGCCATATCAGGAATCGCCAACCACATCGGAATCTTCATCATCGATTCTGATTTGTAAAGCAGAGTTAAACATGTTTCTTACATTTAACAGGAAAAAAAAAACAAATAAGGAAATACGAGGATTATTCACACAAAAAATAATGTCCAAAGTATTATCGATAGATTGGCAATTATCAAAACTGTTGTCATCGGATAGTACCGATAAAATTTTTGTGCACCTTTAGCTCGGATTGTTGAACAATGTCAAAACCTTGAGAAATGCTCATCCGTGCATATCGGGACCCTTGTGTTACCTGATGTTTGCCAAGGCGGCAGTAAATTTCGGCCAAACGAGCATGTTGATCAACGACGATCGTGTTTTTTCCCTCCATTTCTCGAAATGAATTCCATGCATGCGGAAATTGGTCGGTTGTTGGAATGTAAGTACAAGCAGTTGGAATTTAACCGGCCCGAGACACTTGCCTTCGATCAACTTCAACATATCGCAAAAAATATTTCTGGCAGCAGCATACCATACCTCGAATGTCATTTCCACATCTCCCATGATCGTCAACTGACGATCGTCGAACGTTTCACGGAAAACATGTGCAAACTGCGCTCGGTTTACGCGAAAACGTCTGGTTTTATGGAGATTATGCACCTTCTTCTAGAGTGGTTGTGGTTCGATTCTTTGATGACTTTGACCAATAATTAGAAAAAATATATAAAAGATGCTTGGTAAAAAAAATCTTCGCTCATTATCGAGCATTTGAATTATGTATTAAATGGCACAACACCTTTGATTCAAACTTACACATCCGATGGCCGAGTTTTATACACGCTGAATAAAAGCATGAATGAAATCTTATAGAAATCGATTATTTTAAAAAGGTTTGATACATATCTCAAATAAAAATTTAATTTATATAGACTAGTCGATCTGCTTTTTTCCATCGATTTGTCGTGGTTCATTTACATTGATGAATTTGGCAAAATGGTCGAACTAACATCGGAACTGGAAGCCATCGAGTCTGAACTACAAAATCGAATTTTGGTAAATACCTTTAAAAATACCTTTGATTATTTCTGCCTTATTACACGGGTGGTTATTTTGACGATTTTATTTGTGTTGAAGAAGCCGATATTGGCAGGTATATTTCAAATACATTGGCTCTGAAAGTAATCCTTTGATTATAACTTTTTGTTTCCTAAGAAAGTTTGTGTGTGAAAGAGAAAGAAATGCATTGATAGATTCCTACATGATTACCATCATTGTTCAAGCTGTATTATCGCTTGTAATATTGTTGGTGTACTTGTTTTTACTATGTGCGAAAACTCCAAAATACGATCCTGGAAATCGGGTAAGGATTTGTTTAGGTTGAACCCAATCAAAAATGAAAAACTTAAAGTTGTCACTTTGTGCAAAACGAATACGTATTGCGAGTACGAAGTTTTGCGACAGGTGCAGACAATGCAGAAAGCCCGAGAATCGAGGTGAATTTTATCGGTGAATCGGACAAAACACCTCGCGAACAGGAATGGAATTTCGAAAAACAAAAATGGTTCAAACGTAGTCACCCGCAAACACTTTCACCGAAACTAGTTAAAGTCAGGACGGATGATAAAATCTAGCTAAGCGGTGATTAAAATCCCCTAAACATTGCGTCGCTCTCCCCGAAACTGAGCATTTCCGAAGGCCTGCAGTTGATGTACAGTGAGTGTAATAATCCGAACCAAGTCGATTACATAACATACGAACAGTATTGCAACTCGATGCACATCGATGATTCCGAATCTCCAACAAAAACAAAAATCTCGTGGATATTTATATGAGATGCAGGCACGATCGTAAATGGATTTTGGAAGTATGCCCAAAGAATATGATTTTCGATGGCGCCGCATGCGTACAAACAATGATGCGATTAGGATGGAACGGGATATTGGCAACGTTTGTGTCGAGAAATTGAACAAAATCAGATTGCCTTACGCGGATGATGCCTACATCGTTTGTAATTACAGATTACCAGAAATCGTCAAATGTGAGCACGGACTTTCTAAAAGCCGAATAAACTCTCTACAACCCGAATGTTTGCAAAACAAAAATGGTTATATTGTGCATCCGTATAAGATCAATGCCTATTTTTGTCAAAATAGAGAAGTCGAACACTTTAAAGAATCTGATCAAAAATTAAAATATTTCTATTACAAATGCGATAGATGTCGCCTGACTTACCCCTATGTCGATAAAGTTTTCAATGTAGACACAGGTAGTTGTGAAAATACCACCCTCGATGTCCTTCCCATTCCCTATAATTTTCCCGATTACCCATCACTGCAGTTAAGGTTTAAAATAGTGCTGGATACAAACAACTTGAATTTATCCACACAACGCGATAGGAATAAACAACTACAACCAGCCATAGAAAATCAAACTATATTTCTTAAAAACGGCAAAATTGTGCGTCGTAGTGTAAGAATGTTGAGTCACAAAAAAAAAACGGAATTTGATTTTGGTAAAGTTCCTTTCGAAGAAAATATAATTTCCGTTAAAATTTAGCTAAAATTAGAATTTAGGAACTACATCGTAGAATCAAAGTTGTATTTGGCGACATTTTTTTAGGTGTTTCCTTGATGGTTTTTATGGAAATCATCGATGCCAAGAAGAAATTTTCTTCGGTTTTACACACAGGGTTTATAAAATGCAAAAAAATTTGATACCAAAAAATATACGCAAAAATATAAAGATGTTGCAAATTTTGCTGAGCAGGTGAAAGATGACTATTTAATTGACTCTATTGTTGCGAGAAATACACTACAAGTTTTTAAATCGTACCTTCAATTTTCAGTCTTTTTAATTTTTTCCCAGTTGGCTCGAGACGATGAGACTGTACCCGGACAAAAAATTTATTTACAACTATCCCCTTTTACAAAATTATTAATCTTCGCACTTTTTTCCCGGAATGTTAAATTACTTGATTGATGTCGTGTGTTCGTTCCATGAACTCTTTGAAATAGTGAATATTATAAAGTAATCCCAAAGTATTGGTTCCAAGTCGATGTAAAGTTTACGACATTACATCATCATAAATTAGAATACTAAAAACTTTACAATTACAAGACAAACTTTGAATATTAAATAGTTTTATAGAAACTAATGAATAAGTTTGTTTAGTTTCGTGTGATTTTGTCAGAGCGCTCCATGATTGGCATCCCCCCCCCCCCCAACAGACCTAATTTCAACAACCAATCACATTAAAGCATTTCATTTCCCTCTTTCCCCTCATTTCAGTTCTCCTATATGGTGGAGAGATCTGGGAGAAAGACTAGTTGACAGTGAGAGCTGTACAGAGCAACATCAACCTCCTTTCTCTCCAGAATAGAAGAGAAATAAGGAAAGAACTAAAAGGTAAGTTAATTAATATATAATATATATATACTACAAAAATGGAACTTCGGTAATGTTTGAAACACTGACGCTTATATCATTGTGTTTCGGGCAGAACCCTTCAAAACCCAATTTATAAGATTCGTTCTCCATCATTTCTAATTCGAGCCAAAGTGCCAAAGAAAAAAACTATGATGGTGAAGGTGGGGATGGTGGTGACAAAAGAATATTATGTGTTAATAAAAAATGTTATCGGATACAAAAGTGGGTTTTGTGTTTGCAAATGTGAATTTATGGTTTTACCATCACAATGATATAGAAAATGGTGGAAAATGTTCTCGACCATACCATTAGCTCGCCCATAAAGTTGCTAAAAAATCACTGCCTTTTGAAACAATATTTGAATAAAATATTAAATGTCGATGTGGTAAAAATACAAGTTTTATTTCGCACAAAACTACACAATCTGATAGTCGCATTGAAACTGTCTTATTTTCCCAATTAAAATAGGTATGCTAATTGGCTAAGACTTAAAATTGGAAGACAAACATGAATTGTTGTTGGTTTTGTACGATAATTACCAATCCAGATCCAAATCCAAAATTTTTGCCTTGTTTAAAATTAATTTGGAAAAACCAACTACTAATGTATTAGTGGAAGGAGTGGAGGAAGAAGAGGAGGACGAATATGATGGGTAGGAAAACTGTAAACTTTGATTGTCGTTTAGTCGGTTAGTAACAGACATATTTTTGGATGGCATATCATAAAATAATGTGCGTGTTTGATAGAACAGACATTTCGTGCTGATATTGCGCATTTGAAATGTACTTTTTGATCCTGGGACTGTCCATCAGAGATACTGAATTGCTTTCGACTTGAAACAAAAAGGCAATGTTGTACTTGTTGATCAATCCCATTGCCTCTCCTATTAGAAGCTCTGAAGCAGATCGAATGAGTGTAAAATACTGGTATTTATTAGTATTCAAATCAGTATATTCAATTTCATCATTCATCATGATAGTTTTTGTATTTGATATTCGATTGTAATTTTGGAATTTCAAAGAATAATCTATAGTATAACAACGAGAGGGATAAATATACGAATTGTTACCAGATGGAACATAAACAATGACATGTTCTTCTTCTATTCTTTAAGTTATTTGGCACAACGAAAACGAAATTATTTTGTAGCTTGAAATACTCGACGGGAAAGTTTATCAAATTAGTATCGGATTTATAAAACTGAGATGTGCATCTGAAAAACAATAAGTGCTTGTTTGATAGGTGTTTTATTGCTATGTTAGTTAATTGTATGATAATTGGTGTTCGAATTTTACCCTTGATATACGACTTGACCGCCGCTGTAGTTTGAGCATACAACCCATAGGTAAAATCACTATCTATTTTGCTGATGGTGGACATCAATAATTGTAAAGTGACTGCGTTTTTAAATTTAATAATCGAATTGTTTACGTACGTGTAGTTCATCACAAAACTATATGTCCTTCAAAGTCGTGTTTCACACACATTTACCCGATTTAGAGTCAACATCCTCCATCAACCTGGTTAAATACACAGTCTCAGGAGGCTGTAAGATTTTCGCGAGTTTCACGAATCCAGTTTTACTAGTATCGAGCACTTTGTCAAAACTATTAATTATTTTGGCAAGGTCTTTAAACGAATTCAATTCGGCAACCATTATGTAATTATTGTATATAACCAATATATAAAAATTATTTCATCTCAAACGATGTTGAGAAACTTTAAGTGACTTGAATTCGGGTAGATTTAGAAATATTTGTCTATTTTCTAATTCGATTTCCGCCAAGTCAATAATATACTCGAAAGAAGGGTATCTGCATTATATAAAAAATCAAATGGTTCAGCGCAATTTTTGATTAATACACAAATAGTCTAGGGTGGGTCACTTGCCAATAGGCCAATGTGCGAACATTTAAAAGTCTCATTATTTGTTTCCAAATTACATAAACATTGTGATATAATTAAAAAATGTTGTTTAATACATTTAATCCCATATCCATTTTTGCCCGCCTCTTCTTGATATAAAATATCCGAAGTTTTCCCTGAAAGTTTAGAAAAAAGTAGTCATTCGATGATGATAAATTTTGTAAACTGTAAGTAAAGTTTTTATAATTGGCTAATTTTATCGTGTTAATAAGAAAAAAATGTTTCTAATATTCATTTGTTAGAATTTCTGAAATTGTAAAAGGCCCTTTTTTAAAATTGGCACCACCTAAATTGTTATCGTTTTGAAAAAACTGCGAACTTCCCATATTTTAATTAAGAGCTTTATATACAAAAAAATACATTACCTTTTTTTGCAACACATAACCTTTTCATTTACACTATATCGAAGTAAAAAAAAATATTGGTTAGTATTTTTTATGGATAAAAAAATATACTATAAAAGATTCAGTTTGTAAGCAACTTTGTTTATTATACCGGCAAAATCCATGGTGAAAGGTTTAAAATATCACAATAATCCCTTTATTTTCTTGGTTGTATCTCGAAAATCTCCTCAGCAAACGTAAAAAATGGATCAATACCTTCGGAAAAATCTTGAAGTATAAATTACGAGTGAAGCATGGTCTTCCAGCTAAATGAGACTAGGGTATATGATTTCGAGATGTGTTGAGTAGTAATGAAATATATTTATGGGCGCATCAAATGCCACGTGAAAATCCCGAGGATAAGTTAATTACTCTTGTATATTCATCGAATTCCAAACCGAAAGCTGTGGAAACAATGACAAATCTTAAGTCGACTAAGTTAACTCTCTCAATGGAACAAGAACTTGTCTAAACAACTTTATTTACATGGCTCTATGAGAATGATGGTGAGTTGGCTACACTTAAATACATAATGTTAAATGCTCCTGCTGGCAGTGGGAAATCTACATTATTTCATATTTTTCTCGAAGAAAAAAAACAGAGGTTTTTACACGAACCCGCAACACATTCTATTGCGAAATATTTGCCGACAGATGAAACTAGCAAATGGTTTGACATTATCAAGTCTCCTAATTCGGTTGACTAAATCTAGTTACTATGAATATTTGAAATTCATGCCACTTATTGATCTTGACAAAATATCTACAGTGGTATAAGAATTGAGCAAGTTTTGCGATCTCGGATACAACACAGCTTCGTTTTTTTGTGGAATGCAACCACGACCATTCAATTTTCTTCGATGCATCCGTTGTATTGTTTGTTGACGAATACAGTATGATCAGCGCATGTCTGGTGAAATTTATAGTTGAATTTTTCCAAATGGCGAAGCACAATTTTAGTAAACTATTGTTTGTATTTTGTGGCGATCAGTATCAGCTAAAGCCGTTTCTGACAAACAAACCCAATGACATCGCTTATTCGCGAACTATGCGGTGATAATTCTTTTCTTACCACACAGTTTAGGAACATGGATTCGACATACCAGGAATTTCTGACAACTTTAAATACCGCTCTGAATTGGAAGAAACTACTTATACATCATTTCAGTGTACACAATCGTAACATGAGTTGTTTCACTCTGGATTTTGAGTATCCAGTAGAGTTGTTGGCAACTGTGGTTGAGCCGAATATCAAAACGGCTTCACGTGTGGTACTCAATGCAAAAGAAATTATGAAGTGGGCGCAGGACAAATTGGTAAAATTTCCCTTATATATTTTCTTTGCCTTTACAAACATCGAATCACACTATTTCAATTTAAGTCTATCGATTGCTATTCTCGCTCAAATAAAAACATTTCTAAAGGAATGTAGCTGCCGGGGTGACGTGACTGAGATGGTCAAACAGAGTATTTTCAAAAATCGTCCCCCGAACATTCCGATTTTCTTTTCAAACGAAAAAAAATAACAGTGATAACAGAGAAGAATAAAAACATCAAATCTGCCTACTTGCCGCTAATCGTTGGTGTTCCCTACCGCAGTTTAATTCATGATAATGGAGTATGCATTCGTTAAGTTTTATATTATTTGGGACATGTTGGAGACGAAATACTCAAGTGTGACGAGGGAAAAAAACCTCTTTCTGATACCAAAATGTTTCTTCAAGATGAATCTCTATATGATAGATAAATTTGCCTTTCAACACACATGTGAAGCTACTGAAAACAGTAAACTCTTGTTATATGATTTTCCGCTTCAAATGACATATGGAAATACAGTTCAGAGCAGTATAGGATAAACAATCGATAATGACATTTATGCAAATTTGAGGGGATGTACACTAGAATAAATTTATGTAGTCTTATTCAGAACAACAAACAAGAATAAAGTGAAATTTATTCAAATGTAAATACTTTTTTGTGGCTATTGTAAATACGCCAATGAACAAAAAATATTTTTTTCCTAACATTTTGTGATTTTCTGTCTTTATCCTTTTTATCCTACTTTTCCCAACGCCATGTGAAACATTTTTTTACATGTTGTATTTGTATATAAGAAAATGAATAAAATACAGCAAATATACACATTTACCATTATAGGGTCTAATTTATTAATTGGAATTTTAGGGTTTGTTTTATAGAAATTTAAAAGTAAAATCAATTTGGTGCGAGTGCGTGTTTCGGAGCTGCAACTGCCGCTAATTATGTAAATTAATATTACACTATGAAAAAAAACAATAATACCTTGTGATTTTATCTTTACGATTAGAGAGTTGCTAAAGTTTAAAGCATGGAGAAAATTAAATAAAAACATGATGCATTCTGAATTTATGGAATCGTTTGGATTTATAAAACTAAATCCGCTGCTATACTTGGTTTTTTACATATATATATAATATATATATATATATAATATATATATATATATATATATATATATATATATATATATATATATATATTCGTTAGTGACTGAGCTTGATAAACTCGGTTCTGAAATAAAATTTAAAATTTCGTAATTAACCCATCGTTTAAAATTCCTATATCTTACATAGTATACTATCCAAAAAAATTGTTTGGGCCCACACATCACTCCCGAAAATAATAAAATATTTTTAAGAGACGAACAACAAGCAGAAAATGAAAACATTAAGCAGTTGACAAAATTACTATACAAAGAAAATTCCCTATCATTTTTAATTGGGTAGTTAGGAATAAAGTTAGTTATGTACGACACATGTACGAAAAAATATTCAATCACATGAAAAAAATTAATTTCTTTTAAAATTACCACGAATATGTATTGGCTGATGTAGATACATCATGGGAGGGCGTTCCAATGACAAACGATCCCCCAAAAAAACGTAAATATATGACACCTCTTATCGATACATTGAGTTATTCTCAAATTTTAGAAATAATGTCTTTATTCGTCACTTACCAGTCGGTAAAATACTATGAAAATGCCATTCAAATATCGGCGTGGCAAGTATTCTGTTTGCACACGATCATTTGCGATCCGAGCTCGGTCGTCATGGCACCCTATGGACTGCTATACAACCGACAATCGCTCTACGTAATTTTGAGTTTTTTACTATTGTTTGCCAATATATAATTATGAATAAAGAAAAAAAAACAACTGTATGTGGCACTGGGTCTACTAATAGTTAGTTTAATTATTGTAATTCTGCTCGAGATATATATATTTGGAAAAAACACCACAATTTTGACACCTCTGTAATACAATTGGACGAGGAGGGTGGTGGCGTGGAAATAAAAAAACTACATCTCCACCACGACAGCATCTCTGGAAAATGAATTTACCACCGAAACCAATGATTTTACAAATACCAACGAATCTAATTTAACCGTCGCAAAAATAGAATCTATACAGTCATCAATTATCAAGCCAGGAGAGGCGAGCACGATTCGTTTTAAAACGGCAAAGAGATACCCTATGAATATTCCCAGGGGTGTATTTACTCGGCTAATGTTTAAGAATTTAAAACGGTTTAATTTCGGAGCATTTAATACAATTTATGACCTTTTGGACGAACATTCGCAAACTGTATTCACGGTTTGTCTAAACGATAATGAAGACGTCCAAGTCAAGGGTTCGTTGGATGTCAATGAAATAAATTACAAAACTTTACTCGACCAACCGCTGATTTACAAACAATTTTACATTGAATGGACTTTTGAAAATGTAATCGAATTAGTTTACGTGTCCGATAACAAAAGAATCGTGATTGTATCTCCCGAGGTGAGGCATCCAGAAACCTCAAAGTGTTTTCAATCAGTTTCGTCACTAATACCAAAACTATTTTGAAATTTGAAAAGTAATAAGCGAATGTTAAAATGAAATATGTTTCATCAGTTGACTAAATGAACTTCTACGCATGAAGGAGATGAAATAGAATTTTGAAGAAAAGGATTTTGGTGGTTATTTCCAATTCAACGAACAGCTGCGGTGGGGAATTCGGAAATGGAAAAATTTCTAATTGAAGAAGGTGTCAACGTTTTAGCCAAAGATTCAGCAGGTATAACCGTATTGGAGTATGCTAATTATTATTTTGAAAATTGGCCTGTACTTGTGTATTTGGTGCAAACAATAGATGCGGTAATGAAAGGGATTCACAAAGACTGGAAATTGTTGATGAAATTGGCTAATGTAGACCGTGAAAACATTGCGCATTTCCTAATTGAAAAAAGTTTCGGTGAAATAGTTTTCTTATAAAAGGATTTGTTGCTGCATTTTGCGGCCCAAGACGGCATCGTGGAAGTGGTAGACTATCTGCTAGAAAACGGAGCAAATGTTTTATTAGTGGGACGTAACAACATTACAGTATTACACGAAGCTGTATCTAGTCAAAATAAATCGACAGTTTTGTGTGTTTTGGACAATATAAAAAAGGCATTGAATAACGACATGGAAAAAATTGACGATTTCCTAAATACTGAGGATTTGTATGATGAAACTGCATTTATGTGGGATACTACAAATGACATTTGTGAAATTTTAATTGAACATGGGGCAAAACTCTAAACAAAACTAAATGAAGCCGATGTCCTATTTACGGGTATGCCATTAGGTATCTACACATATATTTTTTAAATGAAAATGGTCAAATATTAACAAAAATGTTAATAATATGTTAAAAATATATATATAAATAAGACTATAAAAATATGAAATTCTGTTTTATTTTTTTTTATAAATAAACAACATATACAGGTTAATTATAATACAAAATCAAAATCATTTTTTTGATACTTTCTTTGATTTGTTTTTCTAAGATCACAATGAGTCTTTTCGGGCTGTTTCTCGCTGTAATTCATGGCCAGAAATATCAGTAATCTTGGTTGGTTTAGGATTCTACCTTCGATGTTAGGAGACGTCTGTTGTTGGTATTTATTTGTCTTGAACTCTTACTCGGTGCTTGTTTTTGCTTCCACAAGTGTTGTTGGGTGCCGATTTGTGCTTTGTGCCTCTCTGTTGATGGACATCAGGAGTTGTTTGAGGTCTCGACTGGTGGGAAATGACTGTAGATCGAAAGGCACAGATCGTGCCTTTGCGATCTTCGAACAGTTCTGTTGGCAAAAAAAAATATAATTCTCAAATATAATAATTACAATCACATTAGAAAAAATAATAATAATAAATGTCTATCATAATTACATAGATTCATTCAAAGAAGTTGTTGGCCCAGGGAAAGAAGTGGCTGATTGTCCCGGGGCTGAAGAAGTTGATGGGACAGGGACTGAAGAGGTTGATGACTCATTATCTGTAGCCAAAAGTGTCACATCCATTTCTTCCACATCCTCCATGTCTGTTTCATCCTCCGTTTGGCTGGAACTCGAGAGATTCACCAGGGATCTGTGGTGAAAAATTCGAAAGACCTGTGATCGTTCCATATTGTGTACCTTAATTGCTCAAAAACCACTCTATTACGTATCCAATTATAAAAAAAGTCGCGACAAAAAACCACCAATTACACGTCAAACCACAATCGGGAAAATGCCCAAATAAAGTACAAAGTTTCCCCTTGCGTATCTAGGTGACAAAACGTGCAGGACCGAAAAGGACGACATTGCGTATCCAAGCAGGAAGAGGGAAAATTGGCAACACACCCCACTTGTTTCGAATTGCATATCCAGCCGAGTCGGGGGAGAAATTTCGACCTACGCCCAATTATTTCCTATAGCGTATCCAAACCGAAAACGGAATATAGGGTGGTGTATCCAGGTGTCAAATGTAACTTTTTCTAAAAGTTTCCTATCGCGTATTCCAAATTTTTTTTGGTCTTTTTCTCGTCCCTGTTTAAATACACGCGATTTTCGATGCATAATTATTTTATTTTTTTAAAGAGAATATTTATTAATAATTAACATTTTTAAAAATAATTTTAACCATTTATTATATAAAGGTACACATGTATACAATCACGAAAAAGGGTATGGTTAAACATTGTACAGTTAAAAACCTAATTTTTTTAATAAATTAAAAAATTTAATACACAATTTTTCATATGTATGCCATCACCAAAGGGTATGGTAAAACAGTGTACAGTTAAAAATTCATTTTTAAATAAATGAATCAATGTAATATGCAATTTTTTACATATACACTATCAGTAAAAGGGTACGGTAAAAGAGTGTACAGTTAGACATTCTACTTTTTATAAATTTAACCATATAGATTTTAAAGTTTTATATATGTGCCATCACTTTTTTTTATAAATTACCTCAACACTCGAAACTGGCAGGTCCAAAGTTCGCAAAAGCAACAGCATATGCAATTGCATCTGCCGCCATCCGGACCTATCATGACAGACACGACCGCACTATGCCTTTTCGGGATCGCGAATGAATGTAATTTTTTTAAAAATAAATTTACCTCAATAACTGAAACTGGCAGATCCAAGTTTTGCGGATGCAACAGATGCAAGTACATCCTTCGTCGCCGGGCGGACACATCACGACCTACTCGACTATTTTAGGCTTTATTCCAGATTGCCAATGAATGTTTACACAAACAACACGTCAATCACAATTTATTTACTGGAACAAACATCATGACAATTAAACTTTTATTTACCAAAATAAACAGCTACACTGTCTCACTCGCACCTGTAAATTAAATCAAACAGCAACTCAATTAAACATTAATTTTATTTTAAATCAAACAGCAACTCAATTAAACTTTTTTGAACCAAAACAGACAGCAAGTCAATAAACTTTTTTAAAACGGCAAATGCAACAGCAACTCAATCTCGCTCGTGCCTGCAAATAAAAAAAAAACAATATTAACAAACAGATACCTGTCGAAATTGGGATAGTCTTCGCTGCCATCTCCTCTGCGCGGATTACGATGGTGCATGTCGGTGGCATGAATCAGCAAAGAGTGCAGTCGTTCTCCGTACCGATGAATCATTTTCTAGATGTACTAGGCCATGTAGCCGACCCAAGATTTTTTCCTTCGGCCAAAGCAGGGAATGCTGTATCGCACAGAACACCAACTTCGCTCAATGTTTTGAGTGTGCACCCTCAACGTCTCACCCCTCTTCATCTTTAGCATGTTTCGAGTGTTTACCATTCTCCTCTTTTTGCTGCATACAAATTCCCTCATGTGATTCACCTGCATGTGACGGTAGCTGTGAATATCCAAGTTGCTGTAACTGTGCCAGAAGTCTGAAATTATCATCGTGCCCGGAGCGATCCACTCGTGAATGATTTTGGTCAGGGTCACCATGTTCCTCTTTTCCACCAGCACCAGGAAGAATTTCGTCGGATCGTCCTACTGCACTCCGCCGAAAACCCACTGGCCATGAACTTTGTGCCCTTTGCAGTTCTTGCATTTGCCCAGCTTCGACTCGTCGATCTCGACCACTTTGCCCAGCCTGCCGATGCATTTCCAGTACATTAACACTCAGTCTATGCACACTTGGCGGCAGAAACTCGACCAGGCGACGACCGTCTTTCCCGATCACAAAAGTTCGTTTACTATAGTCTGCTGTCGAGGGTATTTGATCAGGCACCAGAGTAAACACATCTCGACTATCTTGCCCTGAGACAAGTTTGATTCGCCCACGAAACTTCTCTGTCTCGCCGACACTTTAAAGTTGCATTTTTATCATTCTCCAGTCGTCGTCGACACCAGTAAAACAATCCTGGGTTTTCCACCAATTTCGCTTCGCTTTCCCCGAATTTTTCGCACCACATCATCGATTTGAGAATGTCGTGGTCGATAAGAAATGTGTTTATGTCTGGCGAGGAATGAATAACTTGTTTGGCATTCAACATTGCGGTTTTACCTCCCATACACACCATCTTGCGATTCGCGAGAAGAAATTTGCGGAAAAAATGCTTGGATACGCGATACGGAACAATCGTTGCCAAATTTGGATACGCTAAATGGAACGTGGCCGGATATGCGAAACGGCACTAGACTGGAAAGTAAACAATTGGGATGGTTACTTTATAGTACACACTGAATATTTTGGATGGTTTTCCCACTACGATACGCAATTACCAATGATTTTACAGAACAAATAACCAATGGCTCAGCTATAATGTTTGTGGATGACAAACATTTTGGTAACTAGTTCATATTATGCTGTTCCTGAAGAAAATATAAAACAAACAGTGATTGGGATGTCCAGATGGTTCCAGTATAATAAATTAATACCTATTAAATGCAAACAAATATGTGGTCATGAATTTCATGCAAAGAAATAAACATACAATGCAGGATGAAAGATGCACAACAATAGACGAAGACGGGTTACAGGCAGTAAATAGTAGGCTACTGAATTTCTAGGGCTCATTGTAGACAGTAATTTAACATAGAATTACCATGTTGATAGTGTCTATAAAACATCGATTTTAATGTGTTTTGTGATACATACATTAAAAAAAGATTTGTAATAATGATACAATACTTGCTTACTATTTCTTAAATATTCAGTCAATAATAATTCATGGAATCATATTTTGGGGTAAATCGACTAAATGGAGAAAGGCTTTTAGATTACAGAAGAAAATAGTGAGATTAACAAGTAATAAGGAAAAAGAAGCCACTGTAGGCCGTTATTTATAAATAACAAAATTCTCACTCTTCCGTGCATGTATATGTACTGTAGTATTCTTTTTTACATGGAAAACATAAACATAGTGATATACACCATTACTACACCAGACAAGCCAATAATCTTCACCTATTATCCTACAGAACCTCAAAATTTACATCGAATCCATACTATGCTGGGGCAAAACTTATAAATAACCTACCCAATCATTTGAAGTAAATTAATTGTTTACAGAAACTAAAAGAGCTGTTAAATTACCTATACTTTCTAAATAAGGCCTTCTATTCCATAGGACACTTAGATAAAGGTAAATTTATATAACACAGAACAATACTGATATAAGGAAACTTCATGTAATACCTTGTGTTTCAATCTAATGTAGACTTTACATATTTATACTTTAATATCTATCTGTACATTAATTGTAACAACTTGCACTGCAAACAAATGTAGCGTTAACATGTTTTTAGAGCTGCTAGAATTAATAAGTGTGTAAATTATATTATTTATCTGTTATATATTTTTATGTTAATGTAATTATGTGCAAATTTCCATATTGCATAACCTAAATAAAAAATAATAATAATTGTCAAGTCCTTAGCCAAAGTGTATTGTATGTATATGGGATGCAAAAAAAAAAGTGAGCTTCGTGAAACAGCGAATACTCTAGCTGATACACCACCATGGCCTCCATCATCTTAAGATGGGAAGAGTTGAAAAATGTTTGGTGGTTTGTAGCAACCAAGGTATTGAGAGCCAATGAGGGTGAAATATGGCAGATATGGAGCAGCGTTGAAATGCAAGGGTGGGGAAATCAGGAAAACCTTGAGAATACATGCCAGCAGCATCAATCAGCACAATTCCTATATGGGAAACCAACATGCATCACATTGGTGGAAGGCAAGCGATAATGCTTTTTCTTAGAGGAGTGTTTGTTTGTCAAGTTTCTGCAGCGTGGTTCGGAGATATTGAAACTGAATAGTTTTTAATGTATTCAGAGGGGAATGTCACAATAAAAATAATAATTGCACAAGATGGTTGGTAACAACAAAGAAATTTTGTCACAAGTGTGTCTGTGGACCACTTTGGTAAATAGTTAGTACACGTGCGCTTATTATTGATATCATTGCGCTGCATGCGTCTTTTACCCATTGTTGTTCAACAATGTATCCTAATCTTATTAAACTACTCAAAGTAATCTAGAATGTTGGCGAATAAGTTTTCATATATTTTAACCTTATCATAATATATTCTATTGTAGTTTTCTCTCCCAATGTGAAATTTTTTAACATGTTGGGCTGAATTAAAATTGTGGCTACTGTCTGACTAAAGCCTATGCTACAATCACCGCAGCATTCCCGTAACAAAATAACAGTGGCATTACCATGAAAATATGAAAATGAACTGGCTACAACTGCAGTAAGAAGACTGTTATGCAACTAATGAGAAACAAGCACAAAAAGAAAGGCAGACTGTACATGAAGTGTGGATATTTTCAAACAGTGTGTTGGCTAACCTGATATTAATTTTTGTTTATCTCCTTTTGATGAAAAAGGTTTCGTGGGAATCGTGTTTCGGGATATTTAAAGTGTGGTATACATGTTGATAATTGCATTGACTATTTAAATGAACGGAAATCTGAACTCTACCACAAAATCCATTTAGTAACTATGTTCTTGTTATAAACTTGCAATGCGCTGACTCCCGTGGTTGGAAATGTTGTCTCGTGATTGGCCGGCATAGAGCTCGGCATAAAAGAATTGAACATATTCAATCCTCTTAACACCACTACTGCGAGCAGGCCGCCATTTTATGCCATTACGTTGTGTTGTAGCTGGTGCCATATGCATGTGTGGATTCAATTTTTTATTGCTAATTCTTACGGTGATTGTAGCCGGGACTTAACCCCTTGGTACTAAATTGCACTTGTGGAGAAAGATGTAACACAATTTTTCTAGACATAGGGAATAAAATTATTCATAAATGTGTCTTGTACCTCCCCCTTTTTTTCTGAAAAATGTCTAAAATTGATTGTCAAGTGCAGACAATTCAGGAAAAATTTTAATTTATGTGTATTGATTATGTACCAAGGTTAACACTGTCTAACATTGTATATGCAAGAAACAAAATTGCACCCTACAATAAGGGATAAATAAGTATTAAACTGTATCATAGAGAACTAATGTAATGCAAAGAGAGGGAATAACTAAAACGGAATTTGAATTTATTTACCAAAAAACCATTTACTATACTGACATTTAATATGTATAAAGGAGACGAAGTCATATTGGAAACAAACCTCTCGAGTCATTGTCAGTGTTAGAAATTTAAATATAAATGCCAGCAAATAGCCCCCGCCCTCACACTTTTCGCCCCCTCATTCTCATTCAAGCCCATATGTACCTCCCGGTCGGAGGGGCTTCTCCCACACAAACACTCCAGGGCTCACAACAACAACACATAAAAAAAAAAAAAAAAAAAAAAAAAAAAAAAAAAAAAAAAAAAAAAACAGCAAATAATTATTTATGCTTGGCTCAGGAACATGTGAACTTTGCCTGCCAGAAATTCAGCTAGGCTGCTGATCGCCATTTTGTTGCACTCAATACTGATATGGAACCTATATTACATTATACGACAACTGTAGCACTTTTGCTATAATATATTTAATCATTTATTCAAAACATAGCTTTCCACAAATCGTGATATATGAGCACTATATCTAAAACACGTGCTTATTGTCGCACATAATCCAATGCTGGTCCACGGTACACACACTCACTATCGGTAGTTTTATGGGGAAATTATTTGATTGCACAACTAACACAAGCCAATAATAAACTAGTAAAACTTCACACGCGAATTGTAATATATATTTATTTATTCATCAGCTTCTTTGTTCAACACGAAATGCTTGGAATGTAACATTTCTGTCAACGCCATTCTAATGTAAACACAATGTTATGGGTTACTGTTAATATGGCGGCTAGAGTCCATAGTAAAACCATCTATCTCCAGCGGCTTCACATACGTCACAACTTGCAATCTCCTGTTTAGAGATGGGTGGTGGGTACTTTTTCCAGTACTCGTCGCAATCTAATACTGTTCCAGTAAAATACCTCATACAAATACCTGATATTTCGTACTCAGTCAGAGTCTCACACACACACACACCACATTTTTGTACCTTACATTACAAACAATGCACTTAATTGAGTCATTTCCCAACAGAAATATAGGATATAGGTATCCAAAAATCATGTTTACATACCAATTCATAAACACGGACATTCTTATCAAACAATGAATTGTTTTCAACAATTTGTTATTCATGAAAGTTTATGTATAAAAAATTGCAAAAAAATGTTTTCCATATTCTTATTATTTCTCAGTCAATATTTATGCCAATTAAAATATAAGTTATTTTCAAGTAGATATTAGACTAAATTTTGTGTTGACAAATTATTCTTGGCATAATGTCTTCGCCGCACAGCTTCTATTTTGCACAAATTAAATATATACGAAACAAAAAATAGAGAATTAAGTTACTTGAATGTTTATAGGCCAGAGTGTGTTTTTATTACATATGTCGCATGTTATAAACTCTGCATCTGTACGAATTCAGTAACTCCATCAGTTTATATTTACTAAAAACCGACTGAGGGCATGACGTTTTCATCGGCCGTTATTCGGAACAGTAATAAATGTACGTATACTCGGAACAGCAGTGGGTAGCAATATTTATCAGGTTCATCAATATTCTCGTTCCACACAGTTCACATCCTGTGGAACACAAAAGGGAATACCCAACAGCCATATCTTATATCTTTCTTTTCCTTCTATTACTATCTTTATTTGAACACGAACCGTAAAATAACTTTCCCTCCCTTTTCCGTAGGACAAAGCTACGCTCATCGCGCATGCGCAGGAACGGAAAGAAAAAAAAACAAGGCTTTCGTCTCTCTTTTAGGAACCCGAGTTACCGTATTCCACCCCCTCTCTGACCACATGGTATTGTTTACGCTTCACGTTTGCGCAGCCGACAGACTAGTGATCAGAGACAGAAGACACGTTTCTAAACCTGATCCGCATCCTACCGAAGAATAAGATACTTCGTACCTAGTACATTTAGAAAGAACTAATTTGCAGTACCTGTTCCATGTTCTAAACAGTTACGAAATACCAGGTACAGTAAATACTCCCCATCTCTACTCCTGTTTACTCATAACATGGTTGATAACACGCTCCAATAACGTGTTATTTTCTGTAACAAGTTACTGTGAAACCGTTTCAACCATTCCCGAAAGAACCTCTATCCCTGGCATGCGCAGTACACCATAGATACATATACGATATACAATAATATAATCTGGCATGGATTACAAAAAAATATAACAAAACGTTGCGTGTCGTGTAAATAAAATTAAATGTCTAGCTTATTCGCTCGTACGTCGGAAAATGCCGAAATTCGCATTAATTTAAGTTCACACGAATCTACGGGAAAATCTTGTATTCATGGCCTTTATGTTATTGTTCGTTATAGGACGTTTACGGTAAAGTGAGCACTTTTTGAAGCTGTTTCGTCAGACATAATAAGCAATAAATACATGTTATTGTGGCCTCTGAGTTTTGGTTTTGGGCATGGTGAATGTATACGCCTTGTTTATTATTCACATGGCAGGGATTACATCAACAAGTGGCGGAAAGATATAAGTTGGCTGAAAGAAAAAAATAACTAGGCTTCAAAAGTGCTCACTTTAACGTGAACGGTTTATAAAAGGAAAATTAACTTATTTAATTAGTGACGTGAAACAATTTTACTGATTGAGTGACAGCTAACTGCACCAGCGAATTAAATATTGTTTGTTAATCTAGTCAAATAATTATGAGAAATAACCAGTAACTAACCATCTGCGCTACATAATCAGACAGGAATACACTAGGAAAATAAAAATTTTTCTATAATGCTGCTCTGACGAGTGCCACACAAAATGTACTAATCAAATAAATTTAAATTTAGCTTACAAGTCAAAAACTGCACTGTATTGCTTTATATTGTAGTAACTCTAGTTTATATTGCCATTTACTAGCGTAATACGTATATCGGAACTTTATTTTTCATCAGATTTAAAGCAGAAAATTAGTTGTGATGTAACACATGAGCTTCTATACATAAAACACATTTTATTTTTAAATCGTGGTTTAGCAACTTTAATAACGCGTTAAAGATATTAAAAAGCACGCCACTGTATTTAATTAGTAATAAATTAAAGCTTATTTATACTGATATTTCAATTTTCAGCTAATTGGGTATTAAACATTACCACGAACTTTCGCTAAGTTGAAAGTTATACATAGTTTGTTCTTCTGAAATTCGGCTCCTCGACATTATCGAAAATAACGTTTACGCATGCGCAAAGTTCCAAGCCGAGCTGTTCCAGAATATAACTTTTACGCATGCACAATAATCAGGCGCCGAAGAATTTCCAAAAAATAACACTAAACTGTGGAACATGCGATTACAGTAACGTGTATCCATATTGTAACAGTTACTTATAACCGTTACGGTAAATAACGCCCATTTATACTTTGTTTGCGGTTTCGTTTGTGGCTCGCATATTGTATAAGTGGTGTGTTGTTTGGAAGTTAGAAAGGAAGATGTCATATCAGTCGAAGAAATGTCTTTTAGAAGTGGACGTTGGCATAACTAATTTTATTGGTAACAACAAAGGCTTCTCCGGCACACTTAAACATCGTTTTTCTGATTTCCACGTAAATGAAGTGAGGTTAGACGGTTCCATAGTGAAGCTGACGGACGAGTCCGTTCCTGATGAAGCTGCGGAATCAGCAGACGTAGATTATAAAATCGATGCTGTTTCTCCGGAAATTTTGTTGCAGCTTGTCGAACTTGCAATGCATGGTGGTCAGGAAGTGATTATAGACGTTACTGACAAGTCTAAGTCAGAGAGAAGAGAAATGCATGACTTGGTACGTAAAAAGTTCCCGTCGAAGTTAGTCAGTAATACCAAAGAGAAATATGGCAAGAAGGTGCTTGTTGTTTCCAAATCTAACAAATCTGAAGCCGACAGAAGACCTACTTGGCCAGCTCGACGGAAAGGTGATTATGTTCATTTTGTGATGCACAAAGAAAATAAAGATACAATGGAAGTTGTTAATTTGATTGCTCGTAAACTTAAAATGAAACCGAACTACATTACGTATGCAGGTACAAAAGATCGGCGTGCTAAAACATCACAAATGCTGTGCGTGAGACGGGTGGAGCCATGTAGGCTAGCAGCTATCAACAAACATTTGAACTATATTAATCTCGGGAACTATGTTTTCCAACCCGCTGCTCTCAGATTAGGAGATTTGAAAGGCAACCATTTTAAAATAGCTCTTCGTAATGTTATTGGTGCAGAGGAAGACATAAAATGTGCATTAAATTACTTGAAAAGTGAAGGGTTTATCAATTACTATGGGCTTCAACGCTTTGGTAGTTCATTTGAAGTTCCAACCTACTACATTGGAAGAGCGCTCCTGTTAGGAGAGTGGGCCAAAGCCATAGACTTGATTCTAGCTTCGAGAGAATATGAAGCTCGAGATGATGTCAGAGCTGCTCGTGCAACATGGCAAGAGACGAGGAATGCTGAAGCAGCTTATGGGAAATTGGGAAAAGGACAGAATACGGTCGAAGGTAAACTTTTGCAAGGTCTGGTGAAGAATGGCTCTGATGTAATGGGTGCGTTGAACTTTATTCCACGCAATATGAGATTGCTCTACTTGCATTCTTATCAGAGTCTAATTTGGAACAAGGTGGCCTCTCAGCGCATCGAGGAGTTTGGCTTGAAGCCAGTTGTGGGAGACTTGGTGTTGAGGAAGGTGGAAGATGGGACGAGTGCAGATTGTATGCTGCAGGAAGTAGTGTCCGAGTGCAACGCTGGCGCACTGCCAGAGGACTGCAATGGGGAGAGCCAGCCAGATGCAGTCACGGCGAGCGAAGGTGTGTGTAACGAAGAAGAGATTGATTTTAGAGGCAGACAAGTGTGTGTTCTGACAGAAGAACAGGTGAAGGAAGCAAGCATATTGGATGTGGTGCTGCCCCTGCCAGGTTACAGCGTCACCTACCCCAACAACACCATTGCTGGTTGGTATGAGGACTTGTTGAAGGTGGATGGCCTGACTTCAGCCACCATGAGGCAGAAAGCCAAGTCGTACTCTCTGAGAGGCTCGTACAGGCACCTTGTCGTGCGTCCGGACTACATGTCCTGGAAGGCTTTGCGCTACTCTTCTCCGGACGATACGCTCATCCTGTCGGATGTGGAACAACTGCGTTTGGTGGAGACACCGAGGGACAACCCGGATGGGGAATACAAGGCATTGGTCGTGGAATTCATGCTCCCGCCGTCGTGCTATGCGACCATGGCACTGAGGCAGGTGATGCGGCAGGATACGTCTGCGGGGTTCCAGGCGAACCTCGGCCACCATGTGCAGAGACATAAGCGAATGTGTGATACTGAAGAATCACCCTTGAAGAAACTGAAGTCAGATGATTACAGTGTGTGATGTTAATTATTTCATTGCAAGAATGTTATGTTGTAAACTTGGTGTACATATTTTTATTACAGTTGTATGTGTCAAATCAATGGCAAGGGACGTTGTCTGGGATAAGCCGTGCAGTCTCAAGAGGCACTCTCATCGACATGTTGCAGTCATGTGGTTTCTGCCATTATTGTAGGAATTTGAATAAATTAATTTATTTTTAGAAATATATTTTTTTCTTTAGTAAATTTTTTAACTTTACAGGTTAGATTAGGCTCATGCTGTGAAACACTATCAATCTGAAATGCATTCTGTCTTCCTGCTTAATTTTTAATTTAATTCTACTTGGGGACAGTTTTACCAATGAAGATTAACTTTTTGGAATATCGAGAAAATTTTATCCAGATGTGAGGTTTAACTTTTATTTTAATCTCAGTAATGTTGAACATGTTTCACCAGATTTAATCGCAGTAAAGAATATCTCGTTAAAATTATCTCGACATTCTGTCAATCACAATTTTCTCGTTGTAATTATTAGAGATTTTGCTTTGAGTTTGTACCGAGAAATTATTTTGAGAAAGTATGGCAAGTCGTGAAGAATAGGGAAACAGCAAAGCAGAAATTTTTCATCCCATGAAAAAAACATTTTGTTAGAGTTAGTAACATAACATCATTGAAAATAAAGGAACTGATACTGTGGCACAACAAAATAAAGTGAAATAGTGGCAAACAATTGCGAATAGTTTTCTCGTGAACACTACAGACAGGACAGCAAACAACTTCAAGGTGGTGTGGAATAACCTAAAGTAACATACATGAAAAACATATGCAGACGAACAAGTTCAGATAGTTACTGCAGCAGGCATGTTCCTGCAGATAAGAAATAATTAAATTACATACAGGAAAACAAACAAATTTATTACAATATGCTGGCATCAAATCATCACATCTTCGAGCATCACTTGAAACGAGTGTGACATAGTAGAATATTTATTTCGACAATCATAATTAATTATATATAAACCTACTTGTTGGTGGGATACTCCAATTGATTTTCGATGCATTTCAAAACATATCTATCTACCTAACTGTTTTGGAAGGCAAAAGTGTACTTTAAAATCATCTCCATCAAAAGTTCAAAATAATTTATTGTTTCACGTAACCATTGTGGGCGATGAACAATAAAATCCTCGTCACCATTTTCCTGTTCAAAAATTAAATTGTATATTACCCGAGCTATTTTCTCTTTATTCTCAAAGAAATAGTTTTACAGTTTAATGCAGATAATGTGACATAAACCACTATAATTGGCGGGATAAACTATCATTATCTAGCATGGTGAAACTGGACCTCACTAGTTTAATTGAACTGGGGAGAGTGAGGAGTTCATACAACAATAATTATAAGTGTGTCCGTATTCCAAAAAAGTACCTGACAGCCCCTGGTCAATATGTACTTGAGTGTTTGTGGTTAAAAAGAGTTGTGGAGTGAGATTATGATTATTATTTTTCTGACTGGAGCCTGGAAGTTGTGTAGTGATTATGAGCGAAAAGGTTCCATTTTTGAATTCGGCCTACATAATGAGAATCTGTGTAATGGGGAGGGCTATGAAGGTCAGGAAAATCTATAAATATAAACTTAAAAACATGAAGGTAATCTTCTAGAATTGAGGCTTTTTTGAAAATAGGGAAAATAATACTTGGATATGTTACTAGGAATTTAATAATATAATCAATACACCCAAATATTACTGTGATAATGTCTGAGGTAATTCTTAAGGATAAGGGTTTTTTCGGGGGGAAAACCCCTGAAAGTGGTACAATTCCACTCTACTAATTACACAGAACACAAAATTGACTAGGGACATTATTTGACCAATAGAAACCCCAAAAACGATACTGGGGAGGTTATTAAGATTGGGGAAATTGTGGGGTAAAATGAGTGAAATATATGTACATAATGCAGGGCTCATAAACAGGTAACTATTTCAACTAAAAGTTTTTTTTTTTTTTAACAATCAACTAAAAGTCACTTTTTTCTTGGTTTTGATTTCCATTTGCTTAAATAATTTAAAAAATGGAATTCAGGCCTACATATCATTAGCTTTGGTCTTATAGGTTTCAATAATTTGACTTATTTGAAGTTTCACGTTACTGTTGAGTCTCTATGAAGCATATCTGAGGCTCCAGCTGGTTTATAACCCAGGTGGTTGCAGTATTATATTTTGCAGGTCTGTGGGGTATGTATTGGAAGTCCTGTGTGTCTGTTTATGTGCATAAAATGTTATGCTATTCTAAAAGTGTGCTATTTTCTTTGTATGTGCAACAGTTGTTTGTGTGTTTGTATTGAATTATTTTCATTTTGTCCATATGTTTAGTGTGCCAACCAAGTGCATGCCTCTAACAGACTGGCATGTAAATACTGTATATATTAACAATATCACAATTTATCTCACAATAGTCTTCTTTCAGAATTCCTGTTGGCTTTCAAGACATAAGTTTCAGTACAGCACCTTGACTTTTATGAATTTACTTTAACAATGGGGAAGTGCAATTTCAAGGAGTAGCTTTTAAAAACTGATGTTATTGGTCAACTTTATTCAAGTTAGGTCAAGAAATTTAGTGACACTGAAGGATTATGCATAGTCTGTGAAACAAATTAGTGTAATCAAAGGAATCCAAGGTTTGTCTCAACATGCTCTAACAAGTAGGCACAAGGAAAATGCTTGAATTAAGCTAGAACCTCGTCAACTTAATCTTATTGCTATCAGCCCTAGCACTTCCAGTACATTCAATACAGAATCAGGGAGAAATTCTGGTGACATATCATCTCTTGCCTGTGTGACACCAGTTTCATCTTGCCCTGGTGCTGGTACAATAACAGTGTATAGTGTTATGGACTCTGCAACAAGAGCAGAAATAATTTGGGCTTTGAAATCTTTAACCCCAGATTATTCAGCTTCTTCGAGCAATGTTTCTTGGGGCAGTTCCTGAGAATTTTTCTGTCTGCAGGAAAAATTAAGTACCTGATAACAATTGGTATTGGACCTTATTTCAAAGAAAAGATTGTTGAAGATGTATTGCAGTGACCTTGCTACATGATCCAGTATGATGAAACCACCAAAAATGCTGGAAAAAAGAGCTCCGATTAATGGTTCGATATTGGTCGAATTCCAGTAAATCAGGTAGAGTCAAGTCATTTGCAGACGTGTTTCTTGGACAAGACAAAGGGCGAAGATCTTGTCAAGCATATCAACTTAGCAATTGACAATACTTGGCTACCCAGACAGTCATTGCTCATGATTGGATCAGATGGCCCAAGTGTAAATAAAAATGTTCAACGCCTCCTGAATGAAGATGTAAAATCCATGCGCAATAAGCAGCTCTTAAACTTAAGGTCATGTATAATTCATACTGTTCGTAATGATTTACAGAAAGGCATAGAAAAATTTGGATGGGGTATCAGCGATTTGACCATTGAAATATACTATTATTTCAAAGATTGACCTACCAGATGAAAGGACTTTTCCCAGATCCAATCAAAACTGTCGCTGCCAAAACATAGGTTTGTGAAACATTAACTTCAAGGTGGTTGACAATGACGGACACATGCAAAAGAGTTCTAAAGCAATACTCGAAGTTGATCCCTCAAAAGAAGTCCACGGAAATGTCATCTCACAAATACCTGTCTGTAACCATGTTTCTTAAAGATCTTACAACAAAAATTGCAATAAGGTTTGTAATATCTAGTGCAAAGGTTTTCACAGATATCACAGGCACAGTATAGAAGAACAAGTCCCTTGTTCATGTAATTCACTCCAAATTAGTGAAATTGGCTAAAACAATTCTTCTTTGTTTTGCTATGGAGGATGTTGTTTATTCATTGAAAATTCTTGATAAAGTAGTATTGCAGACAACAGCAACTTCGTACTAGTGATGGGAAATGTAGTTCACTAGAATGAACTAGATCATTCCAAACTACTCACATTTGTGAACAGTTCATTGGAAACCGTTCTTTTGAACTATATACGTCACAGTCAAATGATCACTTGTACTGGTGAACTGCAGAGCGCAAGTGTAACCTCGGTCTGAGAACTAGATAGGCCTTTCTCTGTTTCCTCTTTCACAGTTCCATTTCCCCTCACCAGAAGAATCTAAGCAATCGTGAAACGGAAAAAGAAGCAAATAAGTGATGTTTGTAAATTAATTGCTAAAGAATTAGTGTATTATTGGTGTAGATGAAATTACTTCTTTTTTATATAGAAATAAGATAAATGAATAGTGAAAAAATCTTTATACTGTATTATCCACGCCTATGTTGTGTAATATAAGACCAAATTACTTTTGACTGATAGTAACGACCTCAACAATATTATAATAGGTTGTGTAGTGAGAGACAACCAGGTGTAAAGATAATTTTTCCAAGTCAGACGTGTACAAACAACAAAAATGGTTCCGACACACTGGATTTATTCGTACCAGTATTAGAAACATTTTAACAGAACTTTAATTACAAAAATTACTTAATTTTAATATGATGCAAATAATGTCAAAAAGCTATATCTGAAGTATTGAGTGAATACACTAGAAAAAAGCAGTTTTTCACTTCTTTATTGTGAGTGTGTAAAACTTGACATTACATTAATGAGTGTTTTTCTATATTTTACTGTCGTAGCTATACTCGTATTAGTGCGGCTATCAGATGTATTTTCTTACAGATACGGGAACTTCCGTATGTCTGGCAACATTGTATTTATGGTATGAGTAAGTGAGAGGGTTTTACAACACCATAACAGCGAGGTCTTTAGTGTCGGAGAATGAAACGACAACACAAACAACCATACCCTGACTGGGTTTCGAACCCGGAACCCCTCGCACCGCAGACTGGCGTGCAACCGACTATGCAATTGGGGTTGGCACGAGAAAGTAAGAAAGAATGAAAGATCACTGCATAGCCATAAGTTTGTTAACTGTCTCATGCTGTGTGTCCTGCAGTTCCCGACCGATTTGCGACTCATGTCACTATTGAACTAGGTAGGTCTGCAATCCCTATAGTTCGAGGCAGTGCTGAACGAACAAAAACAAAGATACCGATAGACAGAGGCAGATAGATAAGAAGTACACACGTGGCGATGTGGCCAGTCACGGAGGGAGGGATAGCCGGAGAGGGAAAGCTGCAGGGAGCGATGAACAACGGATTATCTGAGCATGCGCATGTGGCATAGTTACTGGTACTAAGAGAATGACTGAATGATATCACAAGAGACTAGTTCGTGGTGAACTATGCTCTTAGTTCTTTTTGAAGACCAGTTCAAAACGAACTGGTAGTTCGTGAACTACCCATCACTGCTTCGTACCAATTTACAAGTTGAGTGTGGACAGGAGACTAGTGAAATCGTGAAGAGTTTGACAGAGAAGCAAACATTAACTTCCAAGAAGACTGTTCAAGATCACTACATTGCTGCCTACAAACATATTGTCACTGTTACTCCTGTCTCTAAGGATATTTGGAAGTATCTGATTGGCTTCTATCCTGATGATATTTCATCAAGTCACAGCAGCATGTACATCACCACATTGGGAAACCTCTTTTCAATCAATGTTGTTACCAAAGTACTTCTTGATGAATGGCAATTGTTGCAGGTTGAAAGCGAAGTCTCACAACTGAAAGATCAACGTATCAACCACTATTGGAGACAGTTTTTTCTCGAAATACCCATGTCTAGCTACATTAGTAAAGGCATACTTGTCTTTAAGTCATGGCAGTGCAGATGTCGAGCTAGGTTTTTCTTTATCTGGCCGTTTACTGGCAGAAGATCGTGCTACAATGAGTTCAAGAATGCTAGATGCTAAATGGACCATCTTGTCATACATGAAGAAATACGGGAGCAAACCAGAGTTGGTACCCATAGTTTTCGAGCTCCCTCAAACAAGCAAGATGTGCTGCTCATAATTATAAGACATATTTAGAAAAGAAAAGGAAAGAAGAAGTTGCAAAAGAGAAAAAGAAACAGCTAGAAGAGGATGAGAAACTGGCTAATGAACAAGCAAAGAAGAAACTTGATGCAGAAAAAACTGGAATACAAAACATGGGAAAAAATCTTCAAAAGAAAAAGAAAGAGGAAGTAGTGAAAAGGAAAGGTGACGAAGAAATATTGTCAGAAGCAGCTAAACAGATTAAAACTGCCATCAAACATAACGATATGGCCAAAGTACACGTAGCGCAAGGGATTCTTGAAGGACTGGAAAAGGTGCGGAAAGACTTGAAAGAAGAGAAGAAAGAGGCTGAGAAGATTCAAACTCAAATTGATAAAAAGGAAACAAGTCTTATAACTCAATTCCTTGTGAAGGAGGACAATTAGAAAGTCATAACACTTATCACGAATAATTTTCATTTTTGTAATTAATAATCTATGATCAAAAGTCTATATATGGCTTAAGTGGTTGTACATTGCAATTTTTTTTTTATTTGCAGGTGTTAACAGTAGAGAATATAATGTAAATTTCCTCATAATTAAGTGTACAATTTTGACAATCAGTTACAGGCAATTTCTCTGCTTTTTTTTTTTTTAACTGTCACGCATTATATTCAAGATTATTTGCTTTAAAATTATTGTTATAAGTAATATTACTATCATGGGAAACAGTAGGTGTATGCATTTCTCATGAATTGCAAATATTGCTTCAGACTAATTTAATTTGTACTTTGTCAATTTGACAATAGTATGTAATATAGCCTATTATGTATTTAAACTGTGTGTAAATGGGGGAAAAAATTTTTAATGTTACGAATTTTAGGATCTGTGGAGGAAAAGGTCACTATCGGCCACTGTTGGTCATTTTTTTTTTTTTAGATTTTGGTCAGTATTTCAGATGTCATAGCCCATTATGAGCCCTGATAATGTAATATTTGTTCACAAAAATGTGGTAAATTGCAAAAAAACTGTACTAGCATAGCCAAACATTATTCACTGAGCCAGAGTTCCAGCGCCAGTAGGGGAGTAAATCTCCAAAACAGTGATTCAAGGTGCGCCAGCAATTTTTTTTTGGTGGTGATGCGACAGCAAAGCTTGGAGTTTCCCCAGAAATTATTTTCATGCGTAGCCCATTTGCACTGAGAAATAATGTATGTGTTTGGCAATTTGACATATTTTAATGGATTTGTAATTTATTGTAATATTGTATCATGAAAACATTTAATTGCAAAAATATTGAACTGAACATTACTTAAATTGATTGTTAACAATACAGTTTACAAATATGATAATGGGGAGGGCTATGAACTGGAGGGAAGTTGTGGGGTAAAATTTTATCCTGAAAACTTACTTTTTTTTTTATCCTGCAATTTCCGTGATCTTCATAGCCCTCCCCCACTATCGTTTTTGGGGTTTCTATTGGTCAAATGTTGATACCTTAGTAAATTCGTGTTCTGTGTAATTAATAGAGTGGGATTATACCACTTTCAGAGATTTTCTTTTCTTTTCAAAAATGCCCCCATTGTAGAATTTTACCGAAAATTATATTTCCATTGTCATAACCGTGGTAAATGTAAGAAGACTTGACCCAACTTCACAGGGTGGATATGTGTTTTGATGCACTATCACACGTTGGAATAAGTACAATAAGGAGTCACGTTTAAGAGACAGATGTAACAACCTCGTACATTTTTGTACCTTTTTTTTGTAGTTAGTGTAATATGATTAAAATAATGGTCAGTTAATCCTGTTAGTCCTTATTATGAGATGTAATTGCAAATCGGTACACACATCCACCCACCCACCCCTTGTGAATCACTTTTTTTTTTTTAGTTAGTTTTAGTTAGGTTAGGTCCTCTATATTTACAGGGGTTAATTGCTGGCATTATGCAAGCATTGCAATTTCCATGCCAACAAAGCCTATGTTGTTCAGTTCATTAAAATTAATTGAAAATCACAGATGTTGCTCTCCCATCTAGGCGTCGAATACAATCCCGTGATTATATGTTGGTGATAACACACACATGTGTATGGCACATTCACTTTCAATTGTAGTGATTTAAAATGTGCCAACAATTGTAATTCTGCACAGTTATTAGATCCAACCAACACTTCACGTGCAAAAAATTGAAAAGAATCATGAGTTCAAGCACCACGAACCGCTTTCAGCAAAACCACCATTGAAAATAATGGTCAAGCACATCAAAATAAGTAAACCAATCACAGATTTCTGCTTATTATTTGTTAACTGTGGTAGTAGTATCGAACATTATATTTTTTTTGTAAAATTTTGGCAGGGTGTATTACAATGCTGTAGTAAATTTGAACAAGGTAAGCGTTGCCTACAGTTTTCATAGCTCTCTGACATTTCCTCCATAATAGTCCTGATTCTTAATGGAATAGTTACCTTTCAGTTTACTTTACCGAATACATTTAATGTGACAATCTTTGTAGACCTAATAAAATAATTGAGTTGGTAAATTTGTCCATGTTAAAGGCAATTTTTTTTTTTTTTTCCCCCAGTGAAGATAGATAATGTACAATTTGAAAACAGCCCAGTCAAATACGATTTTAAATAGTGTAACTTATATACTGAATACAGTTGGTAGTCTGTGTATATTCCCAACAATTGCAAACTTGAGGTCAACATACCTGTTCAGGTCACTAACATCACAACTACGGGCATAACTTCCAGGTTTTCTAAATATACCTCAGACTACCTATATTAGGATAGGTTTTAAAAACACATTAAAGTCCTCTGTTGTGACTTACGACCCCCAAGCATGAGATAAACAGTTTGGAACTGACTGTATTTGTTGTTTGAGTTGTAAGGTAGGTATTAGGGGAAGATACATATTTCCTTCACTTCTACATCCATACTGGCCTTGACCACACCGCATGTTAAATTTTGGTGGTGGCTGTGGGTCGTTGGAATGGGATGACCCAGTACCCCAACGCCAATTCCGGCCATGCTGTGACGAAAATCAACAAGAAATAAAACATCTTTATTGCTATTGACGCCGGCTAACAGCCAGCCGCGTTAAGACCATGATTGCGCTCACCACTCACATGACACATGGGCATGCGATGCGCAAGGAGGCCGTAACCTGAACTTTCCAATAACGGAATATTTCTTTGAAGTGTAAAATGATGTCTCTTGCTTATTTTCAGGTTCTTAAGTGTTTAAATGTTTTAAATGTATGTTTGTTAATATTGCACAATGTTTGGCTATGAATTCAAAATATGCGCTGCACGAAGACTGAGAACATTATTGTTCCGGCATGAACGCAGTCATAATAGACATTTGAAAGAATACAGAAAATTCACCATTTAAATCTAAAATGTAAATCAGTATTAGATTATTTTTGTGCCATTTATTTAAGAATATAAAAGTTTTACTCAGCGTGCATAGCACTTCCACTTGTGTGAACCCCGTAGGCAGCCATGGTAGGTCTGCGCGACCCCTGCCTCTGAGCAGTCCGTCGAGGAGAGCTGGTGAGGTAAGACGCTGGTATGTAAGCACCACAAACTTTTTACACCGAAGTGGATTACCATAGTTTCATGTAAGTATACCAGTTAACCTTTGCTTTGCTTATGTTTTGCCAGACATTCCTCAGCATTATGCTTCCACGTAACTTAATAATTTGTGCCCTTGTGGCTTTTTGAATGTGAACGAGGAGAAAAATGTCTGAAAGGCCACGTGACCCATGTAACTTTGAATCACGTGCCATTTGCCAATTTTAAAGGTGTTCAGTGTAACTTTTGTATAATTGCTGCATGCAATTTTAAGGGCTTTACTTCCATGTATGTATTTTAGGATAATTTTTGTGTTTGATTGTTTTGCGACCACGTGGTTAACCGCCGCCAAGTTAATGTCGACGCCATCCATGCACTTTCAGGGTATATTTGTGTAATATCATGTGTGCCATAATTTATTTCAGGGTTCTGTGTAATTTTCACGTAGTTGATGCTTTGTATGTATGACCACGCGGTCTTGTCAAGATTGATTTTCCCGCTATCAAGTATGCTACAAGCCTATATCTGTTTAAATTGTCAGGATAATATTTTCCCCAACATCAATGGTAATTTAGCTGAGACAAATTTGCCATTTTTACTGAGAAACCTTGCAATTTCACCTGCACCACGTGATCCGCTACAAACTTTATGTAATTTGTATGGTGATATTGTTTCTGTAATAGCCGGCTATGTGTAAAGACCATCACCACACTCACCATGTGCTGGGAGGCGAGTCCGTGTTAGTGATGCCAAATAATCACATGTGTTCATGTTCAGATTCATTTTATAATTCTCTGTGCCCGGTCTTCAGGAAATATCTACAGTCAACCCTAGCGGCTGTAGACCCCTTTCCTTGTGAAGGCTGTATTATCTAACACCACAGTAGAAGTCATCCATCTAGGAGTGCGCTAGACAAATTACGAGCTGGGGGAGCGCCCAACGGATTTAGCTAGACACATCCGAGTTTCAGCACGTAACATTCTGGTACATTTTTGTATGAGTGGTAAAATAAACACCACATTATCAGTGCATAAAGTCTTTCCTTGTCTTGACAGCAACCTCGCTTCATTTTCAGTGTTAAAAGTTTAGTAAAGATGTTTAGTATTGCACAGTGTTTTGTAAGTACGCTCGGGTGGGACGGACACACACAACCCACAACATTCCTGAGAACCCTCAGTCTCAACAGTGCGGTGACTGTGAAACACCGCTGGCGCCCATCATCTACCGTAAGTTTGTGTCACAGTTCGTCTCGTGTCTCAGCCAATGGCGTCAATATAAATATATAGCAAGGTAAACAGGTGGACAGACTTCTTTCGTACAAATAAATCTAAAATAAACAGAGGCAATTCTGCAAATTACAGTATGCAGCTCATAAACAATTTAATTAAAAATTTACTGTAAAAACAGGAAGATCAATAGCAGCAAGCATTATTGTAGCAAATTACAACAAACTTATGAGTATAAGAAGCAAATGGTTCCATTTCACCTCCATCACACCACACAGAGAAAGTCAAGTGTCTTCAGCAAAATGTGAATAACACAAAACAAAACTTTAAATCTGATAAAATTACATTCAGGAAACTGCAACCATGAAGTAATTAGTACGAAAAAATGAAACAATTTAGAATGGGTAACCAACAGAGAATTTAGAATGCTACAAAACACTCTTGATAACTACCATATTTGTTACATGCACAAATTATCACACAAGTATTGCCAAAAATGTTAAAAAACTAAAATTGCTCAACCATGACCAACCTGAATAGGGTGCTAAGCAAGTCAACACAGCGATGAAACTGAAATGAACTGACTGTAAAATGTAACGTTGAACAAGCATAAACTTAACTTATACTAGGCTACAAGGTAGTTGCATCTACCAGAACATGCATGCATGGTGGGAGGGGGAACATAAAAAAGAATAAGGTCAAGGAGTAAAGGAAGAGAAACTGAGACCAAACGTGAGCAGATTGGTGACCCCAAAAATGTCTTTAACGAGGAGCACATAGGGAGCATTCTCCCTATCTAAAAATTGATGCCCTGGTTTGAAGAGATGAAGTCTGATGATGATGCAAGTTAAAATATCATAACCACTTACAGTAGAAAAATTTTCAAGTAGAGACACGGACAGGAAGCAAAGACTCTTGTAGAAGGTGAAGAAAACCAAGTACGTTGGAACAGTTAAGTTCATGATATACATGCGTACATATAAATATAGTAAGAATGCCTGAGGGGCGTATCTACTGAGTTCATTAGGGATGGTGGTCTTAATAAAAATAAAAGAACTGAATTTGATTTCTAATTTATTCACAACAATAAATGATCTATCTTCACCATTAACACTTTTTTTTTTCTCAGCGGGCACTATATTTAATGTCTGTTTAGTTATAGTCAATTAACTCATACTCATCATTAACACACTTTCAGTCTGTCTGTTGCCATCATCTGTAATATTTTCACTCATGCATTTAGTGTAATAGTCCAGCCTACCAGCCGTACGATACGCTGCTAGGTACTCGCAGTTGCAGATTTCCCTTCCGCTGGTCACTTCTCTTGCCGCTCATCATCTATTGCTGACACTCAGTCACTTGTCCACTCAACAACTCCCAGCCTGGAGGCGCATCACACAATTTATACTCTGTTGGCCTTGAGCTGAAAGTTTGATGCACCCCGAGTCACGCTTAGAGAAATTAGGTCAGCAAACCACTAGAACATTCTTAAGATATATACAGAAACTCAATACAACCAACTTCAGCAGTGCATGCCAAAAAAGGATTGTCTGCTTGCTTTTTGGTAATAGATACGTGCACACCTGTAATTCAAAATATACCGTTGACTTGCCATCACTATCACATAACAGCTGTCCTTCACTTCCACTTGTTCGTGCGGGATGCAAAGCAGTGGGTGTGTAACACTGCCCCCTCCTCAAGTCTGTTCATTCTGAACACACTGCAACATCCGGACCATTGTAGGTAGAGTGCCAGTTGGTTGATGTGGACAACCTTCGGCTTCGCCCAAGAGCCTTGATGATATCCAAAAGATCACATCACTGATCTTATTCAGAATCCTGTGGAGGCTTTCCCAACATTTCTATAGCATCAGGCAATATCTTTTTCTCCTCCGTGGGTTGTACAGCCTGCTGTTGAACTTGTTCAGGTTCTCCTCATCCACCTTCAGGCAGCACCTCTTTGTGCAGATCCTTGCACAGCTAACTGCCCATCATCTTGTAAAGTCCCATCTTCACATACACCCCTTTTTAGTGCAGCCTGCTGTTGTGGGCAGTAGGCTCTTGGGTTCCCTGGCTGTCCACCTGAACAACACTCCTTCGGTTTTGGTGGGGGACTACGAAGCTCTGTAGCCTGAACACTGGAAATGATGTCCCTCAAAGCCAAATACAACTCCTTCAGTGTCTTCTTTATTCTGTCTTTGTCTTTGTTCAGCATCACTGTGTGTACTGGAATTCAGGGTGCGGACTAATGTCTTTCTGACTCTACCTTCGGTGCTCAGGCCTGAACTATAGCTTATATTTCAGATAAATATGTAATATAGTGTGAAGGGAGCTGCGTGAAGAACACACACAAGGCCTCCTCGTTTCAATAGCCGATATAAGATATAATCACGTTATATTCAAATAGATATGTGCTGTGTATAGTGTAGAATTTACATACGCAACAATGGGACAACGCATATAACACTTGAGTGACCAGGCTGCACAGCTGACTTGCAATACATCAGTGCGGAAGGATGTGATCTTACCTAGGCTGCCTCTGTATAATTGCCCGGTGCAGTCCTGGGCCGGTAGGGGAACAAGTTTATTACCAGTAGCACCCTCTAGAGACTAGCATTTGGTACGTACACCATTTATGTATGTATGCCAAAATAAGGCAGACAATTGTAAACTCTAGTAAACACATATGTAAGACACTGGGTAAGAAATAGGTTAACTTGACACTATAGTAGAGAAAACGACAAAACAGTTACGTCCTTTGAATATATGTCATTAATTTTACTTTTTATTTCCTTTTGTATTGTAATTGTTTAGATCAGAAATAATTAAAAACCTTGATGGCAATATGAGAAAAACTATAAAGACAACACACTATCCTAACAACGATAAAAGCGGCCATACCTAGCCTACTTGAAACCTTTTATGGTTACGTGACATAGCTTGCCAGTCTGAATATACTGGTTTCAAGATCAAATTACACAAACTGTTCTTTGTAGTAAATATAACATTAAAATAAATTTTGCTCTCACTAAACAGTCTAGCCGTGGTAGAACTACTCTTATCACAGGTTTTGCAGTGGGCGCATGTGTGTTGGAAATTTTCGTACTTATAAAAGTCAAGATGACGTCGCTTGTGTACTGATGCTAATGGACATTGAGCTGAATCAAACTATAAATAAAAAATTAGGTCCAGATGAAAATGTCAGATCTTTTTGTAGGACTTATCTTTTAATCACCAAGCAGACTGAAGGATTTGGCATAGCAGTATTAAGGTGGAGATACGTGGAGCTCCGCTGTACAGGTATGTAGATGGCATGTTAAAACTATCTAGCTACTGAAAACTTAGCGTCGTGAATGGGTGAGCATTGACACACGCTCCATTGCTTGTTACAAATTTACTTAAAAGTTGGTTCAGTGACATGTCTACACACACTAAAACTAATTTAAAGTTATACCTCTCCGTCCACTTCAGACAGGAGGTCCTGTCCTACGTCTGATGTCGTCGGAGTTTGCTAGCAAAGGAAGCGTTAGTCTCTGCAGGCTGACACTAGCTTAAGAGGGCCTATAGCGCCAGCCAATCAACAATCAGGATTTAAACCTTTGAGCCAATGGGGATCCAAACTATTCAAATCACGCACATGAACCACTTGTAACAACCTAAATGAAGAAAAAACAAAGAATACGTGATCTCGGAACTGAGATATAATACAATAAAAAGTAGAAACACTTACAAAAATGAGATCACACCAAATATAAATATTAATTATATAAAAATAAATACACAATGAAAAAAGAACTAGCCTATCAAAATTACACATAAATATTATTGCCCCCATACATGTAAGATTTAAAAATCTTACGTCTAAAAAAAAAATGAAAATTAATAAAAATTACAAAGGCAGTTGAAAGCATATAAGTGACATGTGTGAAAAATATTACATAAAATCATGCATGACAATGTGTGTAGCAATCAGAACAGGAAAATTAATATAAGTCAGTTGTATGCATAAAAACCGTATTTTTATGGGTGTTACAGGCCAGGGCTTCCTACATGTTATGGGATGCAACCAGACCGTGCCTCCTCGGGCCATCCTTCCAGTGATAGTTGAAACAGCCACACAATGTCTTGTCATAGCTTTGGCAGTGGCACCCATGGCCGCTGGGTACAGCTTCGCAGCTGTGCATGGTGGGCATGTTGCAGGTACCAGTCGCCAAAATGTAGTTCCAAGGCTGACACCAGTGTGGGGCACTCTAGTGGATGTCGCTCTGGCAGAGATTGCAGTATTCTCAGTGCAGGGCCTCTCAGTACAGCAGCAAGGTAGTAAGTTCACTGTTCGGCTGTCTAGTCATTCAGGTTGGTGACTATTCCAAAGTGGTGTTGGTACTCCCGCCATGAAGTCTGGCCATAGTAAGGGGCGGGCTTAATTGAGACTTCATCCCCACTCCATGTTGCGCGATGCTAATGCTACAGAGCTTCACTATCCTCTGAAATTGGTGTGTTGGTTATGGCCTGCATTGCTTCCCCACTTTTCTCAGCTACAAATGTGGTGAGGGTAGAATTCCACTGCTGAAAAAATTCTTGCCATTCGTTCTCCATCGCGCTCATTTCATTCTCTATACTGCAGCACACTCTCCCATCGACACTGTCCATTTTTCCGCTCCTAGACCCTCCAAGGGTCATGGAGGTTGCAAGCCTCTTGACACGGGGGGTTGGTTATCTCTGGTAGTGGGCAGTGTAGCGTATTTTCTTATCGCCCTTGATTGGGGGTGATGACAGTTTTACCTCCTCTTCTCGAAGCTTGGCATCTGTGACATCACTGGGCACAGGGTGCTGCCAACTTGTGGGTAGCTTTCCAACTTCTTTATGTATGTTGGTGGGTTCGCAGCTCAACGGGTAAAGTAATCTTGCGTAGGGGGGGGGGGGGGTGCAAGGTTATCCAGGCTCGTGGAATCAACTGTCGGCACATGAATTTCGTATGCCACTGTTGTGACTTGCCAGGAGCTCTTTATTGCTCGTTGATGGGGCAAAGTTACCCGCAGAACATGCAGGCACGCTGCGCAGCAATGTGGCATGCATCAACTTGGAAAGGCATGTTGAGGCTAAGTTAAACAAATCTACATATGGCTAATTTACAAAAAATTTTTGATAAAACGGGCGAGGTACTGCAAATTAAATAAGGGGAACTGGATGAACAATTGCTTACGAATTGAACCATCTACTAGTCAAAGTACATCTAGAGTCTGGAGGAAACGAACAATTCAAAGAAGTAAACCTACAAGGAAATTATGAGAATCAAAACCCTTAGGCCTCATCAGACAACATCGACCAACCACAACTAAGAGAAAATTAGGAAAGGAAGTACAATTAGGTCAACAGCAACTGATAACCGATACTGCAAACGTGGTTTAGAGGGGTGGTATGGTGTGCAAGATAGGTGTTACAAATAATACGGAACAAAGGCAGAAGAGAACACGTCGTAATCTAGTGAGACCTATTGTCTTCATGGAAACTAGTAAAACAAGTAATGGTACTACCATTCACATCATAAGGAAACACAGCTGTAAGCCACAATCTGTGCAACACGTGCACAGAAAACACGTGAAGGGAAAACAGCTGAGAAGTACACGAGAAAGGCGAAGAGGTGAGCACAAAAGATGCCTAAGTGCGTGAAGCAGGAGCCCATGTAGACAGAGGGTGGAAAGACGAGAAAATTATTCCACCATGGCCACTGCCGAATAGGAAGAGGAAAAAGGTCAAATGGAAATTTAAGTAAACCATGACATCCATTTACAGACGAGCGTCTGGTGAGTTCAATAAAAGACCTGAATGATCTACCGAAACTTGACATATGCACAGTGGAAAACGACCTTGAAAAGGTGCGACAAGAACTGTTAGAGTTAGTAAGAAGACAATTGTTCTTGTCTGTTGAAAGTAGGAAGAAACATTATAAAAAAAGTAAACATAACAAATTTCAAATCAACAATCTCGTACTACGCTGGACATACACTAGCAGCAATTTTTGGGAATGTGTTATACAAAAACTTTTTCTCACATTTGAAGGTCCTTTTAAGATTATAGGCGTTAACAAAAACAATTGCTATGAATTAGTGGATTTAGATGGATTGCCTGTGGGCAAATACAATACTACCCAACTGAAGTCTTATAATCTTCCTAAGGTGTACACCCAGATACATACTGGTGACAATTAAATGCAGAATTTACCTAACAGCCAATAATTTGTAGTCTGCTTGACTGATGTATCTAAGTATGCAAATGCGCATCTCAGAAGCTATACTGCAATTTGCTACAGTTGATCCTGACAAGAGACTGTTGCAGAGCCTTGAGTATTGGGTAAACTGTCTATATGGTTATTTTTTGTTGACGCACAATGCTTTTTGAGAGAGTTATTTATGACTTCAGCCCATCCCTCAGGTATTTTGCATTGAGTTTAAAGCTTAAAATTATTACATTAAAAATTGAGGTTGTACTGTCTGCCGTGCAGCTTTTATTATTCACCAGTCCACCATAATCATGCTAGGAGGGGAAGCGAGTTTATTAATTCCCCCACTAGATCGCATTAGTAGTAATATTGCTTGTCTTTTGTTTTGCATCCCCTTCCAGCCGGCCGGTGATGTCACAGAGGCAAGTCATGCATTCGCATCCCCCGCTCAGTGACCTCCTTCCCAGCGCGCATTGCTCGAGAAGCAATCAGAATGACGCCAATTTTTGTTTCCAGCATGCACTGCTCGAATCCAATTAATTTGTCAAGTCTATTCTAGCACTCGTTGATCGGAGATGATCTTCCCTGTCCTTAAGCTTAGCTTAATCACCACTGCGCCTAACACACGTTGCTCAGGCCCATGCCAGTTACCACATCAAGTATTGTATTGTCGCCGTCATTCCAGCACACGCTGCTCGGAACATCCCCCCCCCCCCACCTTTCCAACGGTATACATCAGCAAAGCTTGTGGTAGGATAGGTCTATGTCAGTTAGGAGATATTCCGCTATGTACCCCGCAACCCTACATCCCGCTGTCATCACTTGTGATCGCAGTGGTTCCTATATTAGACTTTGTTAAGGCTACTATCCTGTCACTTCACGCTTGGTTTCCCAAGCAAGTGCCAGCGATATCGTTACGCAGTTTCCTACAACACGTACACGTCAAGCAATAGAAGTCTGTTACAGAAATTCTCAACGCACCCTTTTTTGAGTCGGACACCTCTGCTGGCCACCCTAACAATACCTTTCAAGGTTTGAAGCTTGTGCTGCTTGCCCGAAGCTAGAGTGCTATCACCATGTGTTTATTTTCTCGAAAATAAAATGTGCGTGACCTTTAACTTGAGTACCTTCCATATAGTTGTAGTACCTTATAGTTACTCTTGTCACGTACTTGCAGGTATTCACGAGGGATTTACTCAAACGAACTTCACGCTTACTTTGAGCACAGTTCACACACTAGAGCCAGCTTTCCCTTCTACCAATCTTGGATTGTGGGAACGGAAGAGCTCTCACAGGTACACTGTCTGTGAAACCATAGTACTAGTTTGGCGATTACTTCTCCCCAGAGCGGAATCTGCTGGGGACCTGTAACCGCCAAAGTGGTCAGACGGCTACCAAGCCACGCGCCCTAGTGGTGACAAGCGTAATTCTCATAGAGGCAAATACCTGCAGGTGCAATACAGCTTGGTGGGGTAATTTCCAACATCCTGATGTCTTTTGCCAAAAGGAGGGGATTGAAGGAAAGGGTCTAAGAGACACTTGTTGCTTCGGGTCACGCTCACGAATTTCAACCCTCTCTAGTTAAACAGATAGCTAACCTTCCACCCAGAGAACAGGCACAAGCTCTCAGACACTTGCAAGAGCCAAGAGGAATTCCTGTGCCACTGCATGAGTTTACACCTGCTACACTTTCTAGACCCGCAGCATACCCAGAGTGCATCGTCGAGTATTTGAGAAAGCCAGACTTGCTACCTACTCCTGCCATCGTGCACGTAACACCAATTGTGCTTCTTCCACCCTTCACAAAACCATGGAGACCCAAGACAACCTGGACATTGTGGCTTATCCCATCCCAGTTATAATGTGTTTTAATGTCAAGCAGGGTTTCCCTAGTGCCTGGGTGACCAGCTTGGGAATGGTTGTGATGGTGCCGGCATATATTGGTGCTTAGTTGTGCTGGGACCCAGATCTTCCAAGGTGTGTCTGGGTGTCTGCTACGCGTCCACACGACATCATCCTATAGTTCGAATCGTTGGGGCTGTTCCCGTAGTAGGTGTCGAATGTCAGGATCCTCCTGCTGACTTAAGGCTATTTGCTGGCGGGTTATTTGTAGTTGGAGAAGCAGGATTTGCTACTCCAGACTTCTTTCGACTTGCGGTGGCAGAGACATTTTCTGTTCCGCTTCAACTTTTTCTTCCTGTGTTGGGAGTCGAGACAAGGCTTCCAGTATGTCATTCAGTTTGCCGGGACAATGTTGGACCTCAAAGTCGAACTCAGTAAGGTACATGTCCCACCAGCCGAGCTTGGCCTTCGAATTCCGGGAATCGTGTAGCCACTGGAGGGATTTGGAGTTGGTCCAGAGAATGAAGTGTTGCCTTTCGAGATAATATTTGTATTTATTCATGGCCCAAATAACGGTTCGACACTCCTGCTCATTGATGTGGTAGCGCTGCTCGGTTTTGTTTAAACGAGTTGATGCATATGCTATCACATATGGATGTCCTTCTACGTCTTGCTGGTACAGTACTGTGCCCAGGCCGTTCTAACACGTGTCCGTTTGCAGTATTAATAGCTTGTCTCCTTGTGGTTGGTGGAGTTGGTGGATATTCGTGAAGCTGCTCTTCAAGTCGGAAAATGCTTGTCGTTGTTCCGGGCCCCATTGCCATCATGTGTTTTTGTCTAGGAGGGGATGTAGTGGTGCCATGTATTTTTCGATATTTGGAACAAAGTCTCATAACCAATTACACAGAACCAAGGTACCGTCGAAGTTGCAGCTTATTCATAGGTTCTTCCACTTTTTCAATCGCTCATATTGAACTGTGTTGCGAGAAGTTTCCTTCTGGTGAGATGACGTAGCCCAGATAATTTATTGAAGACTTGCCGAAAAAGCTTTCCGACAGCTTGCAAGTCATTCCATGCAATTCTAGTCTTTCCAACACTCTTTGTAGATGGCCTAGGTGCTCTTCCCAACTATTGGAATATATTATTACATCATCGAGGTACGCAAAGCAGAACTCGAAGATGTACCCTGTTAACACTTCCACAGACATTAGTCGTTGGAACGTTGCTGGGGCGTTTTTCAAGCCCAATGGCATGACTCGAAATTGCAGGGTTTCCCCTTCCGGCGTTGTAAAGACCATATATTTGCGACTGTCCGGTGGACTGCAATCTGGCAATACCCCGACTCCATGTTGAGAGTACTGAATATTTTGGCCTTGCCAATGTCTCGTAGGGTATGAGAGAAGTCTATAGCTCGGGGAGCGATCGGGCGGGTGACTTCATTTAGCGATTTGTAATTTACGCAGAATCACAAATTCCCGTCTTTCTTTGGAATGAGGACCACATGTGGGTTGTATGGGGAATTTGATGGTACAAAGATCCCCTGGTCCTTCATGTCGTTGACCTGCTCCATAATGAGGTAACTCCGGTGGGCTGACACACTGTATGGTCGGTTGTGAACCGGTACGTTGGTGCTCAGCCATATTTTGTGCTGAATAGAACATGTTTGTCGTAACAGCCCTCCTTGTCCGAATGCTCTGGCGTGCTCGTCTAGTACAGCTTTTAATTAGTAGAATTCTGGTTCTTCAAGTTCGTGGTTAATGCACATCGGGTCGATGGGCCTCGGCGGAAGGTCATCTGGATTTTGATCCCAGTTAACTGTGTTCTAGTTGGTTTCTCCCAGATAGGCTCTCCGTTGTCTGTGATATAGAATACAGTGATTGCGGATAAGCCATGGACACCCTAGTATTATTGATTCAGACAGGGTTGGTGACACAATAAATTCTGTCAGTGTAGCAATACTTTGTATTTTCACAGTCAAGATGATTCGTCCAGTTATGACCAGGGTGGAGTCGGGTTGCGCCAATTGCACTGTCCTAGTTTGCGGTCTTGTTTTGGCAAGTTGACTTGGTGTTAACAACTTACTCTGGATAAAATTGCCTGTGGTCACTGAGTCCAGCAAGGCGAGCACCCTGTCTTTGTTTACCTCCACTATGTGTGGGGCTACAGGAATAGATACTTCTTCTTTTAGTCCCTGGAGGGTGGGCCCTTGTGTACCAGGGTTGGTGGCCCGCTTCGTGCCTGGCGTCGTCGTTTCCTGGCTTACTACTGGGAGTTGGTTTTCTAATCTGTTTGGCTGGAATCATTGATGGTGTTTTGTCAACTCAGTTGGATGGAAGGGCAGCTCCCTCTGGTTTTCGAAAGCAGTCCTTGTTCCAGTGGTTCTCTGGGTAGAACCAGCATTTGGGCACAAAGGTCAGGCGGGGAGTTGGAGTCGGGGCACTCTTAAGAGGTGCCACTGGTGGAGCTCGAACTCCTGGCGTCTCGGGTGAGAGAGGCTTTTCTAGACTAGCGTGCACAGCAAAATTTTGTTCAGCCTCTCAGGCTCGGTTAACTAGTTCATTCACAACAGTTAGTCTGTCTAGTGGCAAGGACATTTCTAAGGCTGGGTAGAAGCATTTGACTGATGGCGCGAACGGTGGTAGCTTCGTCAATACCGGGGAAAACATGTCAGAACATCTGTTCCTTCCTCTATATGAAGATTTCCGCTTAATCGTCGAGCACCTGGGTCTGACTATAAAATTGAGTTGTCAACCTAGCCAACACTCCTTCGCCCTTGAATTCCATTGCTAGCTTGCTACTGAACTGCTTCCAGTCCATTAGAAATTCCCTATATCTTTCCCACCAGGTATGAGGGATGAGGCCCTTCAGATGTAGTTGAGAAACTGCACTAACTTCCGAGTATGATATTTTCACATTTAAGGGCGCCACGGGGTGTTTGTAGACTCCTCGATGTCCACTTGATTGTTTGGCTTCGACCCTTAGCTCTCAGGGTACGGTTGATCTAGTTTGTGCCGTTCACTGCGCACAGCTACTTGTCTGACGCCCCACATTGGGCACCAGAAAATCTCTTGTTGCATGCCTGTTAAGATTAGCACATAGATTGTCTGCAGCGCGGCGACACATCTGTCAATCGGCCCTAGATTCTCGGGACTGGGCAGCTTTCGGTTGGTCGATACAAGCTGGCAGGCAGCGGTTAGCTGGCCGCTGCAAGATTATTCTGGTGGGCGGGGGACGGCCGGCTGCTGTCAGTGCTGTCATTACAGGGCCGGTTCGCTTCGTAACAGTGTCCCGGTGTTGATAAAACATGCTGATAGATGCAATTCACGTCAGTGTGTTGAATTCATACGAATTGTAGGCGGCGTGTTGGCCTCTGCACTGGCACGATGAGGCCCGGCAATGTTTACGGGAATATAAAAATTTAGTGCGGTCTACTTGAAATATTAATTATTCCGAATTTTTCATCAAAAACTTCTGACATGACCTATACACGCACATGACCTTGCTTGCCAAAATATGGTAACATAAGAACACATTTTATTTGCACATACTTACCTACCTTTATTTATTTTGCACATAAACTTTTCCCAAGAAAAAAACAATTGCCCACCATAAAAAATTAGTACATTATGTAGGCATGGGTGCACATAAACTTAAAAATAATCATTATAAAAAGGGCATTACATTAAATTTGAAGTTATCATACATACACTGATTAAGAAACTACTAGTCTGTAATGTGCTGCTGTTTTTACAGCAAAAGAGGAGGGATAATGGAAGTGAAAAAGACAGGGCGGGTAAGGCAGAGGCAGTGGCATGTGTCTAGGACAAAGAAATTCTTACTGACCCTGCCTGCAACTCCCCCCCCCCCCCCCCTTTTCGCGGACAATACACCAGTGTCCCCTTCTGACATTAGTAATTTATTGCTTCACGGTGCGGGGGACAACAAATGTCAAAGTGTATGATGGTAGCTTGAGAAATGTGCAACCACTATCATCAGTAAGGGCTAGTTTTCCATAGATTGAAAACCATTGATAATAGAAACTAGTATCGCAGTTGGAGAAAAGGTCTACAAAAACAAATCCGCCCATAACTGACACCGCGGTTCAAGATTCCACGGTTGGCGAGTGATTACTGTGTATATTTTTAGACGTCCCTCAAATTTTCTACTTTTTCGACCCAAACTTTTCATGGTTCCTTGGGATTGGGTCGTAATAAATGGCGTAGTAATGAAGGGGTTTTACTGTAGTACGTAAATAATACCACATGTCAGGCTGCAAAAATAGGAATGTTTAGCGTTGCTACTGTACACAGTTGGGATCTTCCCCATGCATTTTACTGTTTCCTGAGCAAATGTTTTGACACTACCAAAGATGTATGAGAATATGCTTTATCAAACACGCTTTCTTACCATAGGCTGTTCACGATAAATTTAGCACCATTGAAAGCCCTGCTTAAGATCTACTTGTGTGCACATAGTGTATTCTTACACCTTGTATGGGTCTAATCACTTTATTCATGGTTCGGTCCAGTGGAAATATGAAATTTTTAGAAAAGGAAATATTTTATCAATAGGCTCTTCTTACACTTACATGCAGAAAAATACAGAGCAAAATAAATAATCTCAGTATTCAAAAATATTTATCCAAGCACTTTTAATTCAGTGTTTAGTCATGAAACTATTTTCCCCTCCATTGTTACCAACCTCACTGGATGCATGCCACTCAAGGAGCCCGTTTAAATATATGCAGGTAGAGGCAGTGACATTTTTCCAAAGGTTAATTTCAAAAGTCCTACCATCCATGGGAGTCATAGTTACTCCAGTCAGGGTCCTTATCGCCCCAGTGGAGGTCGGGACTCCCACGGCTTCTACGCTCATGCTGCCATGTTGTGGTGATGGACCACCTCAGATTTCTAAAGTATGTTTACATTGTATAACCCAAATATGTTGCTTGTAATATTTTTTTCTGTTTTATTTTCGTTCCTAAACATAGCCCCAGGGTAATATAGTAATTTAATTTAATATTTTATTTTACCACCTTTCCAGGGAATTAAATGTGAGAAAAAATATTGTTTATATTATTATGGTAAATGTTCACTACGTCTGTAATGTTTATTCTTTTAGCCTGGTTTTCATGCACTGAATCTGATCACTGTTAATATGTAATCTTGGAGTGTGATAAGCTATATTTCCTCTTAGTTTGGGTAGAATACCTGGCTAAGATAGGCCACCGAGGATAAACTTATTGCTAGACATTTCTATATCATGACGACATCATAGGAACTACACAATCGTAACTTCCGTTTCTTGTAAGTTGATTTGGGTTGAAGACCCGGAAAGAGGGACTCTCCTTCTACATACGAATATGGACGGACCATCGTAAGTTAGGTCTCCGAGATGTTGGAGAACTTGCCAAGTCCACCGACCTAAGATAGGGCTGGAAGGCATAGTATGGAGAGATGCCCAGTGTAACGTAATATCCAGCGGACAGTTTGTGAAGAGGTCTGACTGGGATTAATTAGAGTTTCAGGGCTTTTCAAGATGCAGTTTTTGCTGCCTTGGAAGGACTTCAGGGCTACGTCATTCTGCGTCTCCAAGTGTCACTATTTTCAATCCTCCCCGAATCTGAAGTTTTACATAATTATTTTCTTGTATTTTAGTTAAATAAATCCATAAATGCTAATTTTATGTCTGTGTGTCGTTTATGTAGTGTTCTTTGCCGTAGTTTGTTTCTTGAAAGAAATTAAAGGGTTGTTTTGTGCAAATATGTTCTTTTCTACAAGTGCTCTCGTATGAAATGTATGAGAATGATATCTTGTGTTTTTATTTTTAATATGTTGCAGTATCATACCTATGCCTACTTGGTAGGCAACTACTTTATATGAAAGATAAGGGCCACAGTTCATGAGTGTTATCATTCCTACATGTAGGCTGAGGTCCACCCAAAAAAATTATTAATATCCCTATTTTGCATAAATTTTGACATTCCTTTTTGTCTTCTCACATTCCCGCATTCCTAGGAGAAATTTCATCTTCGCGTGGCTCCTGGCACCTGCATGTCTAGCGGCGAGCGAGCGACACAGCTGGTATTTTACTTCAACTCAATAGCTCTTTAGTCCTGTGCCACATGTGAAAATTTTTTATAAAAATAAATATTTAAAAAATAATTTTTCTGTCCCATACCGTAACAACAGTGAACAGAAATTTGGCGCACGTGGTGACGTTCAGAAAAAACTTTTGCACTACACGTAATTCCATGCCAGAAAAATGTGAACACAATATGTAGGCACAAAAATTAGAGCTTGTTTACACACAGTGTAGAAAGATACCGATACTTGAGTTTACAGAGTGATGAGCGATTGGCCAGTGCATGAACCATATTTCTTAAGAAACTCGCTACATTCACGTAGGCTGATTATTTTAGTCGAAATGGAGATGGAAAATTCAGACACTGACAGTTTAGAAAGAACTCCATGCACATTAGCGATAATGACAGTTTGGAGGAAGGATGCTGTGGTTCTGAACACATCCGTTCATAATGACAGTTTGGAGGAAGGATGCTGTAGTTCTAAACACATCCGTTCATAATGACAGTTTGGAGGAAGGATGCTGTGGTTCTGAACACATCCGTTCATAATGACAGTTTGGAGGAAGGATGCTGTGGTTCTAAAACACATCCGTTCATAATGACAGTTTGGAGGAAGGATGCTGTGGTTCTGAACACATCCGTTCATAATGACAGTTTGGAGGAAGGATGCTGTGGTTCTGAACACATCCGTTCATAATGACAGTTTGGAGGAAGGATGCTGTGGTTCTAAACACATCCGTTCATAATGACAGTTTGGAGGAAGGATGCTGTAGTTCTGAACACATCCGTTCATAATGACAGTTTGGAGGAAGGATGCTGTAGTTCTGAACACATCCGTTCATAATGACAGTTTGGAGGAAGGATGCTGTGGTTCTGAACACATCCGTTCATAATGACAGTTTGGAGGAAGGATGCTGTGGTTCTGAACACATCTGTTCATAATGACAGTTTGGAGGAAGGATGCTGTGGTTCTAAACACATCCGTTCATAATGACAGTTTGGAGGAAAGATGCTGTAGTTCTGAACACATCCGTTCATAATGACAGTTTGGAGGAAGGATGCTGTAGTTCTGAACACATCCGTTTATAATGACAGTTTGGAGGAAGGATGCTGTGGTTCTGAACACATCCGTTCATAATGACAGTTTGGAGGAAGAATGCTGTGGTTCTAAACACATCCGTTCATAATGCAGAAAAAATGGTGGCTCTCTTGGTAGGTACCTCATTAGCTGCGGGTGCCTCTGATAATCATAACCCACTAATGCAAATATTACTTAGTATGAATGTGAGGATGGAGGAGAATTTTGCTAAGATTGATGAAAGATTTTCAGAACAAAAGGCAATACTCGGGGAACTTTTTGCGGAACAAAAGGTTTTGGACCTACTTTCCGCAAAACAAGATATCCGGCTGGATAAGACCACGCACCATGGCTCAGCTAACACGATAACTGCAGTTAAGCCTTTTGTACAAACAATTGATGTACCGGAACGCAGAGCTGAAAGGGCTGCCGAGATAAACCCCACAGTCTAAACGAAAGCCATTGTGCCTAAGCTACGTCGACAAGGTAGACGATGCAAGAAGAAACGCAGAAGAAAGTGTCAAAATAAATTGCACAAAGTGAGACCCTTAGAGCAAGTGAAACACTACAGAGCAAGTACATCTACGCGTGAGGTAGGAAGGGGCAAAGACGCAACCTACACAGCCCGGCGAAAGTTGTCCGACGTAGTTGGAAGGGGTCGTTACGGTTACAAAAGTTCCCACACCAAGTTTCTACGAGGTCGCAAACAAGGGCGTGTGTATCGTGTGAAATGTATACATTTGACCGGCTGCCGAAGAATGAAGTCTGTTCGTCATGGTGCGAAGACAAGTGGCAACGAGGTGAAGTCCGTGTAACAAGCACATAAGAACCACCAAGAAGGCAAACTTTGGCAACTTGTACGAGGAGGACAGGAAAGCGAAGGTAAAGATTCTGTAAGAAACCAAGACCAGTACCAAGGTATAGAGGAGGTGAGAAACATGATTCCACCCTGGCCACTGCCCGACGAAAAACAGAGAAAATCCCCAAGTAAAGCTCATACCGCTGAGACTAGTACACATATATCACTAGAGGTGCACTGCCTCGCGAGGTGCTAGCAAATCAGAGTTCTGGTTGTTTGATTAAAGAGTTGGAAGACCTACCTAAACCGGATGCTCTAACTACGGAGAAAGACAGTGAGAAAGTGCGCAAAGAAAATTTACATGTAATCCGGAGACGTCTGTATGTAATGGCCAGAAGCCGTAAGAAGCAATACAAACTCAGCAAGAAAAATAAGTTCCAGGTCAATGATTTAGTATTACGGAGAACCTGTCCAACAAGCAGCTATTGGGAATTCGCGACAAGTAAGCTGTGTGTAACATTTAAAGGCCCTTATCGTGTAGTGTATGTCACGCATAACAATTATCAGCTGGCAGATGTAAGAGGAAAACCAGTGGGCAGATACATCATCACGCAACTAAGACCCTACACAGCACCAATGGTTATCTGTGCAATAAAAGTCAACAACAGCACAGTAAATTAATTACTTCAAAAGGGAATTGCAAACTAAGTATTTTTAGCGGCTTGACGGAAGAAAGAAAATACTACTAGGCACAGTTGAGGCTGAGATGATTAATAGTTGATTCTGCCAGGAGTACGGAGCCTTGAATGTTTGTAAATGGCCCATGTTATTGTTTATTTTGTTCAAGTGTTATTATGTCTAGATATAAGTAAGGGTTTTGTCTTATGTATTATTCTGCACCTTACAAGTACGCCAGTTTGTATACCCCGAGTTATAAGGATCCTACAATGTGATATTGTTGCCAAACTGCTAAAAAGATTTATTCCTGTCACCAAGATATTATAAATGCTGCCAATACTTATGAAGTACGTATGCCATTGCTGAACAAGAGGGAAGCGAAGAAGGACCTTGGAAGAAGAAATGAGAGGTGAACACGTGTATCATGTATCCACGCCACGGACATATCAATGACACACCGCTACAGCTGGTTCAACAAACTGCAAGTTACGCCTGGTCTAACTACGACGTGGGGATAAAAACAATTTGTTTTAAAACATGCAAGTACATAAGCATGCACACTCCTGTCTTTCCCTAGTCAGAAATGAGAAATCATTGAAGAACTTACAGTTTGCTGGTACTAAATCCGAACTAGAAATGTTTGGAAGGAGATTGTATTTATTTGTGGAGATAGGACATAAGGTCTTCTTACATGTTTTCTTCTCAGTGTTTATCACATACTTATCGCGAAGTCAAGGCTAGACTCTTCTAAAGCTGAAGCTTGTCCTAATGACGAGTAGGGATTTGGGGAAAATTTTCCCTCCCAAAATTCTAAACTTCCTATAGGCTTTAGAAGTCTGGTGGCCCACCACAATGTGAAGTGTGATTAACATCTGGAATTCACTCGTGAGAGTGATTGTTTTACAGAGTTTAGGACAGGATTAAAACGACGAAAGCTTGTGAAATTTTCTACAGCCTCAAGTGCACAATTGTGTTTATATGTATATTTATGTGACAAAGTACTGTTATGTAATATTATCGCCTGTAGCACTGAATTTGCCAGTGTAGATAGTGTGGGAAGGGCCTAATGTTACAGTTGTCGGTATGTCTCTATAATGCACTGTTATGTGGAAAAGCCCACCTGTCATTGTTAAAGGCTGTATGTATAATCTCCAGGGAACAGTTTGGTCACTTTGTGAGCTATAGATATCAGTGAACTTCACCTAACTTGGTAATGTGAGATTAAAGTAACGTCGAGAACAGTATCAAATTTCTCTGCAATGTAACGTGTCTTGGCATATAGCGAGAGGCTAGGGATGCCTGGTTTGAAAAAAACCTAGATGCATGGCTATTTAGCACATAAAAGTATAAAGTTTCATAAGGGTGCCAACTCATCTACAGCACGGATAAGCTCGAAGACTTTGTTTCTCAGGGCGGTAGTTGGTCGAAAGTCACGTTGTGTATCCCTCTTGTAGCTCACGTTTAAGAATAAAGTACGTTAAAAAGTCACTGATGCCTATACATTACATAAATGAGCACGTGGACTTAACACTTTGGAGTGTGCCAGTACCATACAGACACTCAACTACACGAAATCCCCAGAATGAAGCAGCATGGCATACAAGGCCCGCCATCGGCCAAGTCTGCAAAAAGCACTCATTAGCACGTGAACAAATTAAGCAGTAAAATCTCCAGGGCCGCAATCATACGGAGATGAGTGTGCGGCGCGGGGGAGAAAAGAATTACATTAAATGTTCCGGATAAAAGACACTTACTATTGCTGTGACTGGTCTGACAAAGACAATGATGTTCCTCGGTTACGTAAACACGTGCACTCATCCTAGGCCCGCGGAACTAGACTGAGGAGGATAGCATGGAAATGACGTTACCAAGCGGAGATCTCCCACTAGCTCTGTGAGGGAAAAGCCGTTACACAAATCTTACAAACAAGTATATGTAAAACTGAATACAACACAGCAAAACACTTGGAGGAATTAAGTCAATAATACTGACATGTTTTTATTTATTTTACATGTTTATTGTCCATGTTGCTATGTGTGCCGGGGAAAATTATGATATTTTATAAAAGCCTGAATGGGCTTGCAAAATAAACGTAAAATCATATAAAAATTACACAAAACATATTACATACAAGAAACTCTTCAAAAAACACTTCAATAAATTAAAACATTGATTAAATGAAAGCTCTAGGGATTTAAGTTTGGGCACTTGGTATGGCAGCTGCTGGAACTACCAAGATCAACTTACTGTTTACGTTAATAAAACTGAAAACATGAATTACGTCCTTCCAAGCCAAAAGTAACATAACATCAGCTCTCAAAAATTATGGAATGAATTCAGAGCGTCTCTAAATGTAGGTCTCTTTCACTACGCTGACCACGTGGCCGGGCACGCTTTAATTAACTACGGAGCACTGAGGGGAAGCAAACGGGAGATAACAATACCCTCTATTTACTCTAGGCTCTGCTTTCAGGGGATCACAACACTGAAGTTCTGTTTTTTATGGCACTACATTTTAGAATTTGCACTTTAGATTTCACATTGTGTTATTCCACTGCGTTGTATGTAACATGTTTGTAATTATGTGATTTTATCTTGAAATTTGTGTGTAATATTTTGAGTGTAATGGATTTATGTTGTTGTGTCTCACGAGTTTTCTTCATAAGAGGTAGGTCATCGTTTAGTCTTCAACTATTTTCCTTGACGAATTATGGATTTGAGGCTACCCAAAAGCTCTCACTAGGCTCCATTAGCAGTGATTAGCTCTCGACGATCCCACAGAAAGTTGTTCCACCCAGCTATGTGTGCACGGCAATGTATTCACTGCTGGCCCCAGCACACGAGTGATCCAGTGTATCTTCATACATATTATCAATAAATGAAGTTCTGTGTTTTGCTTCAAACATAAGGCATCTCCAACAGTGTTTAGTTACATTTTAATAATACATAGTCTTAATCTTTTCACACACTTTCAATGGCCATGTCATACTGTGTTTAGGCATTCTTTTTTTACGACAACTGGTGGTCCAATATACCTTTCTTGGGTATCAAATTAATCATCAGGAGACGCCCAGCTATTAAAATATATGTACGTATTTATATTTAATTTAAAAAGTGGTTTTTTATGCGCTAGAGACGATTGAACATGAACTTCATGCAAAAAGGCAATTTTGGGGGCATAGCGGTTAGGGGTGGGCCAAAATCGGCCCAAAATTTTCCAAATTTTTTATTATGACCCCCCCCCCCCCCCCCATTAACAACTCTATTCTCGGGAACCGTGAGGGGTCATAAAATTTTCCAAATATTTTATTAAAACTCAATTATGACCCTATTCTCAGGAATCGTGAGGGGTCATAATAGAGAGATTCTACTGTATGTATAGATTAAAAACTTCTACTGGGTACAGTTTAGCAACTTTACCTGAATTTTTTTTTCAGTGTATATCTTGTTCTCAGTAACTATCACATCACTTCTTGAAACTAACAAATATTATTTGTTTGTAATATTACATCCACCTGAAAAGCTGTTTACTCTAAGGTGTACATTCAGGATGAGATGAATGTAAAGTCATCAGAATTTGTATAGGATATATTCGTGTGTATCATAAGTAAAGAATTAAACACCTAGGTCATCATACAGGTAAAAAAGAAAAAGAGCACGAGTGAAAATTATTACTTACTTTGAAAGACTTGACTACAGGTGCAATAATATTACCAGCAGTCTAATACAAATAGTTGATCGGAGTTGGAAGCAATAAAAGAATGTTATGAGCTGTAACAAAAAAAAAAAAAATTAATCTTAAAAGTACCTTCCTTCCTTCGCTAACACTTGGGGAAATAGAAGACACGTGAGTCTCGTAGCTTTAATCCTTCGTCAGGCGCAATATGATAAATCACGTCTTTTGGCGCAATGTGCTTGAAAGGCACATTCCATATACAGACTGTTTTTAGTCATAAAACCCACAGCTACATATTCTTATTGTTATAAAATATGTTTCACATGCTGTAAAAAACATTTGCATTCTAGGAACTATAAAATACTTCTTTGAATTGAATTAAAAACAATGTACATCATAATATAGGCTTCGTAAAAAGCAACGTCAAATTTTGTAAATATATACGCCAAAACTAATTCCAATTTTCTTATTTACATTACCCATAACCAGTAGGCATATTCTAAAATAAATACAAAATAATCACAAAGTAAACAATATTTACATTGTAAATATTGAAGTATTGCAAGCTATACTTGCAGGGTATATTTACTGAATTGTTATACAAATCACAAACAAAAATGTTATGTGACAGATTGCATTGTTGCATTTTTTTTACACATTCTTCTGGTTGTAAAATATATCCCATTCATATAAGTGTACTGTATATTATTCAAATAATTTTTTTTACATAAAACAAACATACATTTGAATATAATTTTTTACAAACAATGACAAATTTAGAAGACAATATACAATAGCAATTTCTAAAAAGTTTTTCTTGTTTCATTTACCCATTTCCAGTTACCTAAATCATTACAAGATAACCACAAAATAAACAATGGGTATTGTAAAATGTTGAAATATTGCATGCTTTACTTGCTGGGCGTAATTTCATTGTAACAGAAATCACAAACAAAATTTGCATGTGACGTACATATCGCATTCTTGCATTCATATTTCGACAGTCTTCTGATACCGGTTTCGGTGGTGCATGTAGCACATGTACGCTTTTCAATGGTCCTGGAGATGGTTCATCGTCCTGATCTTCTGAGCATAGACAAAATCTTTCCAATCTTTGTAGGAGTTCCGAGGGCATACCAATGGTCTTCATATTTCTGCGTTGTATTTCTCCAATTACCAGTTCGTGGGACAGCTGCTTGAGAAATATTTTTCTCCGCATTGCTTCAAAACTGTCGCGGAAGTAAATAACTTGTGCATTGATACCACTTATATTCAACATCATAAAAAATATCACCATAGGCCATCTCTTGATGTTTCGAGCTTCATTGAATGTAGCGCACATCTTGTCTGCAGTATCGACTCCTCCCTTAGTACAGTTATCAAATGTAATTATTGCATGTTTATTTTGCTCACCAGTATCTTGATCAATTTCTTGGTCATTATGAACACACGACACAAGTATGACAGTCTTCTGTGGTCATGGTGCGTATGACACTAAAGTAGTACCTTTTTGAAAGCCAATATTACTAGTATGCCGTTTTCTTCCTTTGGTAGCACCAAACTGTTGTGGTAACTGTCTTTTATTATTTTCAAAGTACAGACATACAACAATTTTTTTTGTTTCAGTTCTTCGACAAGATCTAGGTCACTAAACTAATTATCAGCTGTTATGTTACATCTTGTTCCAAATAAAGGTGCAGCCAATCTCTTCACTACGTCAGTTGGCTTATTACTTTGCACAAAAGGCCCTTCTGGTTGCTTCCTGGGATACATTTCCAAATTATAGGAATACAACATCCTCAAATCTACTAAAGCACAAATCTTTATAACGTATTTATTCGGTTTTGATGGTATGTATAGCTGAAAAGCACATCCACCATGAAAACCAGGAAGCATTTCATCAACCGAGATGTTTTCTCCAAGAGAATTTAACTTTTTTGACAATTGGCTACAAACTTAGTGAAAATATCACAAATAGGAGCAAGACGATCTACTGCATTTCTAGCTAACCTGGTATCACGATCATCGAAACGTAGGCAACGTATCAGTGTCTTGACCCTTTTTAAAATTTTTCGACTCCATCATCATTACTCCCTCAAAGTTCCTCGAGACTCTGCCTATTCCCTCTACAAGGTCCTGCTAGGTACAACAATCCGATAAAAGCCCTTACTTCAATAACATCTGTGGTCTTTATGTCCCTTTCTTTTGAAAATTTATTTTTCATGCTTTCTATGTATTGATTGGTGAATCTAACTATATCTTCCAACATTTCATCGGTAATCAAATTACTCCAACAATCAACAGCCATTGTTGCGCACTTAGCAGTTCCCATAACCCCAGGCAAATGAGAACGTAAGTTATGAGGTTTCCTTCTTTTGTTTCTAAGTAGAGGATCATTCCTCCATTTTGTAATTTTATCTTTCCCTACAAAATAATTCTTATCTGCCGTTGAATTTTCTTCATCACTGTCCCGGCCCTCAGCCTCTTGCTCCGATTCAGAAACACTGTGACGTTCGTCTTCATGTTCTGATGCAATGTCACTTTCTTCTCCAAAATCATCTTCATTATCTTCATCATTTTGTATATAATTAATTATGTCTGAAGTCATCTGAATTATTTAAATTGTAGACTTTTTTCAACATTTTGCACAAAAATGTGAAACAAAAAGAAAGGCAATGATAAATATCACGTTCAGGCGCAATGTGACTGATAGGCCAAATTGCTAAAAAATACATAATTTAATTATAATTGTTGAATTCATGTATTCATTAGTTTATAAATTAATAACATAATTAAATTAAGTAATAAGTATTCAAAATGCATACCTTACCAAATGTTGCAATATCAGGCGCAATGTGCCTGACAAGCACTTTTCACATTCTATGACCTCCCAGGAGGTTTACAACAGACTGACTTGCATGGACGTAAACAACACTAGATATTCAAGAGCAGCTATTCAAGAGGACATTTAGTGCTGTCATCTATGTACAATATGGGAAGGTACAACATCAGAGCTGTGCCTAGTAGGCCGGTTGCACACGACAGTATACCAGATTATCACCATTTAAGCCACTGGGTCAGGCTTTCGATAAGGCTTTAGTTGGGCGATATTGTAACGTCCAACCACCTGATCCCCTAAAGGCCTGTCTACAATTGCGCTATCCCAACCTGTCTCTTAGGACAAGGATTCGCTGATTGGTGCACGTGACCCTTTTACGTCATGGTGCTGTCCCAAGTTGAAGTATTCGGAAAACTGAACTTTGTCCCAAGTTGTGTCCTAAGATGATACAAAAAGAAGAAGACTTCAAATACTTTTGTGCACATTCGTGGAATGTTTACATTCGCCAAAGATTGTGTGCATAATTCATTTTTGAACACTGCGTGAATGTGAAACAACAAAGATAATCGACAACTGGTGTTATCGATAGTATTGATTACATCCGGCAAGGGTTTTCCGCATTCTATTTTCTTCTTACATCTTTACTACATTCATAGGTTGGCGACAATGAGAAAGCAACTGGCATCACGATCTGGGATTCTTCTTATGCATTTACTTCACTCATAGGTTGGCGACAGTGAAAACGAATGTATGGTGTTATTGTACACTGAATTTTGAAAGAAAACGGTAGCTGCAGTGATGTTAGACGTACCATTTTCATGGTACTTGTACCATTATTAGACCTTCTGTAACATGACGACCTCGTCATAGTACACAAGTGTACCATAATCTAACTACAGTAAAAATATGCAGTAAAATTACTTAAAAGTACAACAAAAGATAATCAGTTTCTAGCCTGTGAATTAAGGCTGATTTTTGAAGGCTTCACGAACATATTGAGACTGAAATGTATCAATATTGTTTAGGTTTCTGGCTATGTTCCGTTGTTCCCTTTTAGTTTGTGAGTTTGTCGTTTTTTATTGTCAGTCAGGTTGTATTCTGTATCATGTGCAAGTAATTTAGCCTATTTTAGTTAACAAACACATTCCATTGCTGTGCAGGCAGGGATTGTCATATTTTCTAAAGGTGGAATCATTATTTTGTATTTGATTTAATTAATGTAACATTCAAACAACAGTTGTGTAATGAAAAAAAAAATAGTGGTTTTACGCATTTGTTAGAAATGTACCACAATTATGTGCTAGTGTACCATTATTTATAATTCCCCGTGCCATGATAAAGAAATTATGATTTAACATCCCCAGGTGACAGTATCGTGACGGGCGTAGTTATTGTTAGAAACTGTCTGATGCGGGTTTGGTTGGAATTGTAAAAGCATTGAATAAGACTCTGCAAGTAATAATTGGCAAAAATTGTTGCTAATAAATCAGTTGTAATTTTAACCAAGGGATTGAGTATGGCTCGGGCAATGAAGGAGTGCTAAGCAAAAATATTATTATAAATAAAAATTACCTTTCACTCAATTTTTATTTTATATATATAATATTAAATTAATTTAAATAAGTTGTTATGAATGATATCTTATAGGCTTTCGATTTAAACAAACATGCATTTTGATGTTATGTGTAATATTTCTGCAGTCTAAAAACCAATTCTGCATCAGATTGCCTGAAGTTTTGAGGTTGTCTTTAATTAAATCAGTTCGTAATGAATACTGTAATGTCTGGTAATAGTTTTTTGCTTGACTGTTAAAGTCACTATTTGCCCAGTTAAATTGTCTATCTTAATATTTATTATTAAAATTAGTGTTGTATTTAATTCCTATGCTGTAGACACCAAATACAAAGTGCTTAAAGTGTTCACAAAACTGAAACTTAAATTTAAGTACCGGTAATAAAAGTATTACCAAATGTTGGTAATTGGGAATTATAATAGTGCTCACTAAAACTGTTATCAGCCTTGCTGTAATTGGCGGCATCAGCAGCTGGAAATCAGTATTGTTGGTATCTGCCCATCCCTAGTAATTATGTACTAGGAATGCAAAGTAAAAGTGGGTTTTAGTAATACAAGAAATTACACAAGAATATGTTAAAATACGTGCTATATAGACGTATTGAGAAAACAGGGTGATTCTACACTAACTATTAATTTAACATAAGTTAATGGAAGTTATTCCTAACCTTAAAAACAAAATGAAGACAACTTGGGCAAGAGCTGGGCAAGTTAATCAAATTCTAATAGCTAACACATTTAACAGCGCTTAACTACCAGGGGGGAGGTTCTTAAGGAACCTAAAGAATTGGTACTACCAGAAGGGTAGTTGATGTAGCCATACTCTCCAGTGGGCTAGAAGAGACGTTAACATGACCTGCTACCAAGGGGGTGGGTGGTAGATTAGGAACAATGTCTTCGGGAAGCTGCAGGATCTGCAGTGCTGCAGAGGCAGGTCGATAATGTCTTCTGACTGGTACAGATCCAAGCCCTTGGAAACGGTGGGATCTCCGAAGTACCAGTGGTTGCGCACCCTGATGACTGCCTCCGCAAGCGGTGAACGAGCATAGACACTCTCGAGCTAAGGGTTGCTAGTCCTGGAAGCTTGGATGGTGTGGGGGTACGAGGGAAGGTAGCCTTGCTCTTAAGGGTTGAGACCACTGCTTCTGAGGTGGCGTTATTAATTTCTTATCTCCCCTGCAGGCGGCGTGAGTCTTTCTTATTGCCTGTGTTGGAGGCACTTGGTGGCTGGAGTCGCTGGAGTAGACTGGGTGCTGCACTCCAGTGATGAGCTGTGGAACTAGCGTGACTGCTGGATGGTGCCGGTGTCTTAACCAACAGTACAATTTTATGTCTGGAGTTGGGCACTGGCATGATGACTTTTTTTTTTTAGTTTCTGGGCGAACAGTACAATCTGGGACCACATGTCTGTCTTGAGGTGCGCCAACATTCCCTGTAGGAACGTGTCCTGTAGCACTATTATGGGCAATGACTTGCATCTGTACAATTGCCACGCTCGAAGATGGGGCGAAGTTGGCGAGTAGAGTGCACATTGCAAATGTGCAGAAATATTTCATGCGTCAAGACAAGTGGCCAATAGACAAAAATTATTTTTGTGGTAAACAGGTGGCCCCAGAAGCAAGCACTTGGCATGCCAGTGAACACGTAATGGTTTCAGTATGGATACCAACCAGCACACACACATGTACACTAACGGCATGGCACACTACTTAGAGGAAGGGAGGGAGGGAGGGAGGGAGGGGTCAAGTCGCCACTGTACAGGTGTAAGTCTAGACTTCCGAGTCGTGGCATGGGAAGACACTAGCTCATTATAATTTTAGTAACCAATATTAAATAAATCAAATAATGCCAGCATTAAAAATAACATTGATATTATTTCATTTCAGTTTTAAAACACGACAGTTTTATGTAAATGTGTGTGTTTCGGTAGTTTAAAGAAGGAGGGGTACGTCTCTGTGACGCCCACTCTGGATCTGCCCCTCCACATTTCAATAACAATTACTGACACTGCTGCTAACAGTGAAATAATTTTTATTTAACCACATTTCATCTTAGTAGCAATGCTTGTAAGTAACAATAAATCCATACATGATGATGAAACCAAAAAGTGGTAAGTCTGTCATCAGTATCAGTTCTACAAGACTAGCACAGATAATTGCAGACAGCTCACACACACAGCTCTAGGTATACATAAAAGAGCTTCTGGCACACGGCCAATTACACACAGTGTCACACTGCTACATACCATCTACACATTTTAACAAACTACATTACTGTATCAACCCCACCATTAAACTACTCAACCATAGAGGGAGCAAGAAAAAAAGACAGATGCAAAAGTATGTAAAAATGCTTACAAACTAACATCAGTTGATGAAATTTGAAATAATAAAAAGTTTTATATATAAAAAACAGGAAATTAACATAGGCAAAAAAATATGTAAGAACATAGAAAACCTGCAACAAGTGAAGAAACAACCAGTGATCACAAGTTACCAACGCCGGACTACTTCAACCTCAAGCTGCAGCCTTGAAGAGTCATCGTCGACCCCACACCCCATTCTTCCCCCTTTAAGTCCTTTCGAGACTTATGAGATCATTCTTAGGGACTGTCATATGCTACAATACGGAAAACTAAAAAAAACTTAGTATAACATTAAAACTGTGGCTGAGGTGGTTCAGAGTGTATGTCATTGTAACATGTTTGCTGCTGAAGAGAGGAGGAGACTTGGCTATCCAACTTTCTGTATGTTACATTCATCTCCACCCACTCGGCCACAAGACGGAGGGCAAATGAATGCCACGCTGGTTCCCTACCTTGCTAGCAATGTAAGGGGAGGACACAAAGTCATGCAGGCTAGGCCAAGTATCTCCCAAGAACATCTGAGGTTCATCTCACCAAGCTGCACGTTCCTTCAGCTGGAGGAAGGATGCTGGACACACTAGATTGCACATACGAGACTTTCGTTTTATTTGACAAACATATGCCTTTGAAAAAATTAATAATATTTAATTTTCAAAGTGTTATTTCTGAGACAGAGGCAAATAAATATACTCACTAAGATTTGTTTCTTTATGACCTTCAGCCAGTAATTATTAATTTAAAGCCACATCCTTGCATAGAAAGTATATTATTTTACAGTTGGCTTGTTTTTTTTTCCCACCAAAGATATAAACATTTGTCCACAAAATTTTTGTACAAAAATAGTCGCTGACAAAGCAAAGAAAGCAAGGCAGATGACTGGCTTTCATCATAAGTCAGTGTCTGTTCAGCAGTGACAGTTATATTGTATTTATTATTCAGAGAGTGAGTGGCAGCAAAACACAAGGAAAACCTAAACTCAATAATTTAAACTTCATAAACAAATGTACAAATACAGGAACTCGATGGAATTTTTGAGATATAAAAGCATTTACTACCATTGTTTTAGTTAAATAACTTTTTTGCCATTAAACGTATAAAATTTTACAGTGTGTTTGTTTCTGTTACGTGCAATTTCCATGTTCCTCTATTTACATTTTAGTATCCAAACGAGTACTACTGTATTTACCAGAATACAGGATGACCTTGAAAATAAAACCAAATGAAAATTTTTACTTTGGTCTATAGGAAAAATTTATTTAGCCACAAATTATTTGCTCATATAATTGGGAATGATTATAATATAATCCAGGCATTTTAATAAAGGTTTCGCATTGGCAAATTCTTTGCATTTAATAATACAGTAAAACCTCATTAATTCGAAGTGCTCATGACCTAATTTTTTGACTTCAAATGACATAATTTTGAATTATCGAATTTAAAAAGTTTGTTTATGTGTATTAAAGAAATTCACATATTCCCTTTCCAAAGTAAACACAACTACTGCCCTGGTAATAAATAACCTCTCGAAGTTACACCTTGTTTTGGGAACCATAAAATTTTTGTTTAAAAAGGGCAAAAATTTGAAGGGAATAGCTAAAAAAAATAAGGGTTTGTTGCATTTATCTTGGTCAATAATTATATGTTCACGTACAGGAAAATATAGATGTAATTGTTGCCTTTAATCGCTATGCCAAAATAAACGAAAAAAAAAAAAAAAAAGAAAAAAAAAAGGGTAAAGTTTGGTTAAAAACTACAGCCGTTGTAGCAAGTATCCTCTCGCTCGCTCTACTATGAATGCACTTCTGGCGAATATTGATAAAGTTGAAAGCGGGATGCCTATGCTTGCTTGCCTGCCAGGATTTTTTTCAAGCATGGCGACGAAAAAAAAAAGGGGGGGGGGGGCTAGGGAGCCCTGCAAGGTGGTGGATATTGTTTATGGGTTTGGAGATGACAGCGCTGTTGCCAGTTCTCAATCCTATGCTATCTGGCCGGCCAGTCGGGCGCTGGAGCCAAGTGGTGTGCATTTTTTTGTCAGGAAGCACCCCTCGCTTAGCTGGGTCTGGCCTCTGAAAAGGTTGCTCCCTTCTTCATCTTTGTTCCCCACCCCTGAATTACAGTAAACCCTCTACCGGCTGTCCCGTCATCTCTCCTATTAGCCACGTTGCCCACACCACACTGCTTTCTTCCTTCTTCCATCATCCAGCCAAGCCCACACCGCTACTCACCTTTTCTCTCTCCATCATCAAGCAACGCCCACACCGCACCAAGCTTCCTTCATCACTTCAACCGTCACAACAGGCAGCCCGGAATTTTCTTTGTCCTACTCTCACTAACTTCACGCAGTGTGTGGCACTGTCGCATCTTGTCACCTCTTCAGCAGGTGGAAGAGGTGACAAAAACCAGTCAACAGACATGAAAACTCTGGCACGATCAATGACCTAACTGTGGTGGGCGGCGATGGCAGTGGCTAAGTCAGCTGATTACCACCACCCATTGCTGGTTTACGTGAATGCACCCGCGACAGTGTAGGCAATGCATTTTTATCGTCATAATTATTATAGCTTTGATTAAGTAATCAGAACTTCACATATACTTTTGCATGAAACCCAACTTCGAATTACTTAAAAGGCGAATGTTGAATTAAACTTAAAAGCATATAAAATCCTATTCTTCCATTTGGGGGTGAATAAACACTTCAAATTATATACAATTTCGAATTATTTGACTTCAAATTAACAATGTTTTACTGTATACAGTCTAAATTAAACCTACACTTTGTAAAAATACATTTGTGATACAGGACATATTCATAAATGTTAAATCTCACTTTTTGAAGGGCATCTAAAGCATATACAAATTTATAATTACATTAACATCTGGAATGAAATCATGCAGAGATTATTATGAACAATTTTTTTAGAAATGTTACCAGTGCCAAAATTTAATAAGAGTCAAATTTTAAATGTTAGTATTTTACAGTACATCAATAAAATGTTGAGCCTTAGTTTACTTTTAACCAGTAATGTTGATAGAGGCTTATAATGATACTGTATGGTGGTATCCGCTCAGCACTAGTTGTGAAGTACACAGTGATACAATGACATGTAGCAAGGTCACAGAACAAAGACGCATTATTCAAGTTGGAACCTGGTTGGGCAGGCTACATGTTGGCTGATGTGGGTGCTGGAGAACTCAAGAGGTAACAGCATAGAGGAAATCTGTGCATGCCCGATGTGCAGCAACAGCTTTCATGTTCCAATGTTGTACTGGTATTTTCTCAATAGCTCTACCAAAACAAGCATGGATAGCACTTGAGGTCATAAAACATTTTCACATTACTTCTCAACAAGTTTTAATACAACTAGTAAATACTAAAGTTATTGAAAATATTTTATTGGTTTATATAAAACGACTGGTCACTTGACAAATCAAATGTAAAGAAACATGTTTATCACAGTTGAACAGACCATTATACACAGTTACCTGTACTGGCGACCGGTGAATCATCAATGTTGGGAACGTACGTACATGGAAAACGACAGTCAGTCTAATTACCTAATTTTTTGTATATGGGTAACAAATTCCGTGCTGTTCCAAACAAAGAGGTTATGCAGAGTATGCACCTGAGTTGAAACAGACAAACTGAATTTTAAGCTATGATACCCTCGTATTTCCTGCTCCTAATATTGTAAATGTTTTTCCAAGGAAATAAAAAAAGTCAAATTTGTAAACAGTTCAGCAATGTATAAACTTTTGTGTTTGGCATTGTGCAGTCACTCAGTGTTATACTAAACAAGAGGAAATACAGTAATTCTTACTAACCAGGAAAACTTATTACAAGGGTCAAATTACACTTGTGTGTATAAAGTGCAAAATTATTCAACTTATTAAGCAGGAAAACTTCTTAACAGTGTTTCACTGTAAGTGTATTTTAATGCAAACAGCTCAGTATTAGGTCACCAGGGGGAAATATGCACATGCAAGTTTCAACTTAAACAATAAATGTGGTACCCGGCCAACTACACTCTAATCAGCTGCCAGGAAACCATGTTCTTGTCACTCAAGAGAAATATTATGTATTACAATGATAAACGGGAGAAGAACGTTTGAATTGAAATAAAACATTCCAGTCTTTAATTTTGGTCGAAACCATTACCTTCAAGCGTTACATTCACCAATACATTTCTTACTTTCTGTGAAAAAAATATGGAAAATGGTATTGGGTAAATATGGTAACAGGAAAAAGACCTAATTTGACAAAACACAAAGCTGGAATGGTTAACATATTTCCCAAGTGGTGATGTCTGAGCTGACACTGTTTATCTCGAGATACCACTTAACTGCAGAAAGCTAGTCACTAGCCACACAGCCTTCAAGGCTACCAACACTCTCCACAATGTGCATTGTTGATGTCCCCTTGCCATCCTCACATACTGTACTGCCAACAGGCACATTGTACAACACATAATGGTAGCTCTAAGCATTGCAACACAAGCAGTTCACAAGGGAATACACAAACCCTCTGACATGCACTGTGTCCTGTAGGTTTGTACGTACTCGGTAGAATGAGCTTACAAATAGACCAAGACAACCAATGTCACAGTCTATTGATTTATGTTCATGATTAAAAACTAACAACAGTAAACAACAGACAGGACTCTGTAGATGTCCACTGTCAAGAACTCTTGTCCTGGCAGCTGGTGCAGAGGGAAACATGTTGGCTATGTTACCTTTCTCCAGCATCACATAGCTGCGAGTATACTCGTCCACTGTTTTAACGATACACACTTGTCATTTCAATCAGTCTTCTGTCACAGGTGGTAAGTGCAGTGCACTTAAGTAATTATAATGAGCATTTCTGAGGTCCATCATTACAGGTTTCTCTACAGCAACTTTTGTGAAATGTTACATCTCACATATTTGTAACACAAAAATTTTACCTTGAAGAGAACACACGTAATCATGAAGGTAGTTACAAACTTCCCTGTGATTTTTACTGTAACTTATTTATGGCACATGTAGCTGCAACATTGATTAACTGTTTCAAAATGTAAGAATAATACCTACTTCCTCATACCAATAACTTGAATACGCCAGCACTGAAGTTTTGAATCACTAGCTGCTTGAAGACTCTCACGAGCAATGTGCTTTCATAAGAAGGCACATCCAAGGATCAAGAAGAGGACTGCTATAGGAAATATGATGTACACAGACATTCGAGGCTCACAGCTGGAAATAAGGAGAGTTATATCGTCTTCCTCATGTTCAATGCCATCTCGGGTTGGCACTTCCACAATCACTATCTCATTCGACATGAACGAGATAGGAAAAGCACACACTGTTTGATTCACACATCCTTTTGTGAAGTTTGCATACTGGTATGTAGGCTTGTGTATGTCAAATGTGACATGGATGTCATTTTGAACATAATCGTTATCACTGTAAAAGATATAATAATAATAACCATCTGCCAAAACATCATGGATCGTCTTCATGGTACGATGGTTGCTCTCCAAGAGATGCTGGCTGGTGCAGTTGGTCGAAGATGGGAATGGGTTGACAAGAAGTATCTGTCCGCCGTAGCATGCCAGCAGGTCATTCTCAAAGCTCGATGCAGCTGACTCTTCAACTTGTTCAGGCGGAATATTCGTGACATTTACAACACCCGCGTTACCTCCGTGACCAATGCCGGCATCCAGAACATGGCCGGGGTTCAGATTTCGCTTGCTTCGAGACTTGTTCCTCTTCTGTCGCTTGAATTTCTTCTCTCCATCATCTGTGTTGAAGAGTTTCTCTAGAGCTTTCTTAATTTTTGTCCTTGAAGAGTTCCTGTTGTTTACGTCGACACCAGTTCTCAGGCTCTTCATCACGCGGCCTTCCTTTTCTCCCCTTCTCTTGGCATGTCGATGCTTGCGATCAGTGGTGTTGCCCAGCAAGTGATGTTTCTGCAGATGCTGAGCAACCAGCTCTTCGAGCCCTGGCAGGTCCTTGTTGAGTTCATCGCTGTCACTCTCACTATCACTCTCATCCTCGCTGGCTGTGTTGTCGTCGACCACGTACTCTGCCGCACCCTTGTCCTGCCTATGCTCCAGCATCTTGCCCAGCCTCGCTACACCATCCTTTATGGCTGCAGCATTGTGGTCATCGTGGATTACCTCTGCTCTCGTCTCCAGGGTGATGCGAACCTGGTCGTGGTTGGTTGCCATATGAATGGGGCCCTGTTTCTCACTGTGGTCCATCAGGCCACATGTCTGTAGGTTCTTCTCTCCCTTGACAACGAGGATGTGCGAGCCAGGGTACCTGCACACACCACATCTTGCTACAGTCCTGCCACACCTCCTACCTCACACACATTACAACTGACACTACTGTGTGACAAGGAACAATGTTGATGTCTATTCATACAGGAAATCTATACAACTTGTAAAATTACTTAAAATATATAACACAGAACTTAACACTCAGCTCAATGACATATGCTCTTTAAGACTTCTATCAGATATGCATTGCACCTATCGAAAATGCTAATGCATGCTCACTGGTGTTGGAAAGCTGAGTTCCAACATATTGCCATGACCACCACAACATATTACAAAGATACTAAGATGAGACAATACAACATACATGTCCATCATGGTCTGTACTGCTCAGACAACAGCAATCCTTTAGAAACTGTTTTCCCAATAATGTTAATCATTAGCAGAGGCCTCTCCAACTATAATGCAATTAATACTGTATTTTACTAATTTATACATGTAGTACACATAAGCACCTGATAGGTTATACAGAGTTCACAATTACATGTATCATATCTCACAACAGCAGAGATGTATAGGTGAAACATTACACTTGCTAATAACTCTGCAGGCATATCAAAATAATTTATACCATAAAAATTTTACAAATTAAGAGAAATTTCAGTTATTTTCTTTGAATTTTGTATGAGAATACCACTAGAATGTATTAAGATGGAAGTAGAAAGGTCCAATGGTTATGGGTGAGAAGGAGGCAAACGCTCCGCTTACCAGACAGTAATACAACTCCTATCTCTTCAAAGACTCTGGCAGTTCAGATAATGCTAAATGGACAGGAAATAAAACTTGCTTTCATTGAAAACTTTGCAAGTTGCCTGGCAGTTTCTGAAAACTTTTTCATCCATACGAATATGACCAATATCTCTCTTCTTGTAAATTTATGGAAGGATCAATTTATTATACAAAAATTCATCATTCGAATATATATACCTCATAACCAGTCATATTACTACCAACAGGTTTATTTGTTTCATAATGTCAATTTCTTGAACAAGTGTACTTTACGACAGCCAGTGTATGGTAACATGCCATAAATAAAAAAAAAAAGTTCAATTTACAAAAGCCTGTATCAGTTAAGGTCATTTGGAGTACTCGAACTTTTGAAGACAGGAACTAGATAAGAATGAAATATTTGTGAGGAAGGTGTACAGTCGTAAAAGTGTCGGCTACCTCCCCATCAATCTCCCCAGGGTAACAGGACACAATAAGATCCAATGTGGAAGGCGCCCTGCGGTCAGTGGTTTTTTTGCTGTCCTCACGATGTGACATGATGTTCGGGCCAGGATGAAGTGTACTGTACGTGTTTGTATGCATGTTTAGTTTTAATACTTAAAAATGCTGATTTGTTTTTGACATATAAACATGGTGAATTTTGCAGTAGCAATTTTCCCAAATGACTCTTACAACATATATGGCATGATTTATCACAGTTTCCCTAATGACGTTTAGGTCTATCTGTTTTGAACCACTAATAAAGAAACATGCTTGGTTATAATAGACGTTATATGTCGACTCGCAAAAAAATGTACTGTATTGGCTCTCCTAATATTCCTGTATTATACGTTAAAACACCACAAAGGAATTACCGCACAGAGTCACAGAATAACTAAAACCAGTTCGTGTATATTTGTGGTAACTTACTGAAAATTTGTCCACCGTACTGTTACCATTACAATAACCATAAAGACCCCAACAAATACATATATTCTGATCATAAATGTTATGTATTATCCTAAAACAAAACTTTAAAATTAAACTAGATTTTAAATGTATATATTTGTGTGTGTATGTGCACACGTGCGTGCGTGTGAGAGAGAGAGAGAGAGACAGAGTAAAACCCCAATATTCTCATAATGAAATTAATTTGGATGTTACCAGAAAAAAGAAATTCACCGTAATATAACGACAGTTGGATTTAATTACATTTCAAGGCTGCGATGCCTAATGTTTCAGAACTGACGACTATGTATGTAAAAGCTTCACGTAATATTTCAAATGGTTTCGTTAATGAAATGGAAATTAAACTAAACAAATTTCATATATGTAAAAAACTTATTTTAATAATTAATAAGTACATCATTAGGGGAAATGTGAGTCAAATGAATCAAAGTAAATGTTTTATCATTATAAATATAATTATGATATAGTAAACAATATGAGACAAATGAGCTCAGAGTATTTAAGTTAAAAAAGATACGTACTGAATTGCACTTTCTGTATTTGAAAACAAATAAATACTACATATAGATGGTTTTTCAAACCTCATTTATACATTTCCAATAAAGATGATGTTAGACTATATTTTAATAATATTAAGTCATACTTTATTGCTAAAATTTATTTGTCTGTTTCACAATTATTTACATCAATGAAAACATTTAAATATCAGTAAGTACAAAAATTAACTTAGCAAATTTTCATGGCATTCTTAGCATGCCCTAGTTCACGCCGAACACAACATTTACCTACATCACAACCAGAAAGAGCCCCACTACACAGAAATACAAAATGATTATAAATGTTATGTGTTATTGCAACATTCAAAGCCTAAAATTAAAAAATACATATTTTTTTGTAATAGCCAAATATTCTCAGGATGCATTACGTACATTACAATTAAAATAAAGGAATTCACAATACCAAGCAAGTCGAGGAAAATACGTTTGAAGAATAACGATTGTTTCCGAATTCTAAAACGCATACAAAATATTCAAGGTATAAAATATTTTTTTTACAAATAATTACCAAGTAAATTACTATAAAATGAGTAAACTGAATCAAACAAATGTTCAATCATAATAAATATAATTTTGATATTGTAAGTTATCTTCCTTAGTCAGTAGTGCCAAATAATTTGAGATATACATTAATAGTGTTTAATCATTTTTGTTTCTAAAATACAAATAAATACTATAGTTCAAAATATTTTCAAAATTTAAATAACAAGTTGCCCTAAAGATAAAGTTAAAATTACATTGTAATCATATTAGCAGGGCTGGATTTAGGTACAAGCGGCCGCTTAGGGCGACATGCCTGGAAGGGCGCCAGGAGGGTTTCGAAGGGTAAGGGCGCGCTGATGGGATAACGACAACAGGCAATTACTTATCCAGGAATACATGGCATTGCGCAGCGGCGGAGCCGGAGGCAGTGACAGGGAAGAAGCGATACGCGCAAAGACCACATGCGCACAGATTCATTCCTTTGGTGCTGTGACACAGAGCAGACAGTGTCGAGTTACGGTATAGCAAGCAGGAAGGGACTCGTGTGCACCATCAGTTGTTGCTGGTCAAGCAAGGGCACTGGCAGTCAGCGACATTCTACAGAAAACAAAAAGTTGAGGAAGCTAATGACAGTGAGCGACAAGCTAAACTATTTAAACTGTTTTTCTCAGATTCCGTATATTCTGAAGAACAAAAATTTAATGAGCGTTTGAAACCTCAAGAAACGTCAGTTACTGGAGAAGTGTTATTCTTAGATACAGAAATTTCAAAACCTGAAAGTCGCTATAGAGAGTAGACATAACACATAAAATAATGTTTTCATTTTTCTGATCCTTAGCCTAGTGACTTATTGTAAGAATGTAATAATTTTATAGTTTTGTTTGTTTATAATATCATTATTTATGTTTTTACGTGCAGATTGCTTCAACAAGCCAAATTACTTCATCGCTACACTGAGCTGAAGCAGATGAAAGAACAACAATACAAGTTAATAGGCCTACACCTATTGCTGTTTTGAACCTGGATGGGAAACATTATTTCCAGGTAATTTTAGATTTAAACTGAAATATTTTTGTTGGTTGATTCCCATATTTTCCTAGGCTTAGGCTAAAATTTAAAACAAGCCCTGCAGCTGTAAACATTAGGCGATCTGACTGATGCTCGGCATTTCTGAACCACAGATTTTTCGAAATTGAACAGCAAACTTTATCAACAACCATTTTAACACCATATCACATGGGTGAGGGTGATCCTATCCTAACTATGCTCACCTGCAGTAAATTGATGTTGTGGATATTACATTGGGTCATTTGCAAATACTGAAACTGTTGTTTCTCAAACCGCTGTTATAAATAAAAAGTAAGCTCCTGTAATATTTCTCATAAATGTGTGAAATTCGAGACGGTTGACAAAGTGTGGATGTATCATTGTTTGATAGGTAAGTACCATACGTAATAAGCACGTACAGTAGACTCTCGATTATCCGCAAGTGGATTATCCGCTTTGCGGCTTAACCGTGGCATATTCAGAAAGATAAAAACAAATTTTGGAAATTAACTCAAACACTGCCAGAACAAAGTTATTTAATAAAACGCCCATCTTAACTAATGAAATTCATAACAAGTACTCTCTGAAAATAACTGTAGAATGAAGTATGTTTGGTTATAGATGCAAATGCACGTGAAAATGTGTTTCTGATGGTGTGATGAGCTTAGTTAAGTTGCAAGACAATGAGCTGACAACACTGTACAACTCGCTAGCCTAGCTGCTGCCTGCCAGTTATAGCCGGAACCCAGCGTGACTGCCACATTTCTTCTGCGTATCGCATTCCCACGGTCAGTGTCAGTTTTATCTCACCAGTCAGTAGTTACGTTCAGTTTTGTTTCAACTCATTTTCAGCCGAAAAATGTCTGCAAAACGTAAACGTGTGGTTTTAAATTTACAGCAGAAACTGGAAATTATTAATAAACTTGTAGGAGGAAGTGTAGTAAAACAGCTTTCATTTATGTATGGAGTAGGAGAAACAACAATTCATGATATACGAAACAATAAATCCAAACTTATTGAGTTTGCGAGCAGTGCGAACTCGACAAGTGGATTGCCGAATAGGAAAACAATGAAACTATCGACATATAGGGAACTAGATGAGGCTATGCTGGAATGGTTTAACCAGAAACGTGCCGCGGGAATGCCAGTGTCGGGCTTAGTGTGTGTGAAACAAGCCCAATATTTTTTTGAAGAACTGGGAATGGAAGGCAAAACTAGTTTCCTACATTAAACACTGTTTTCCACACGCTGAAAGAGCCGGCTGTATGCCGCACACACTGGACAGTGTGGGAGGTGTGTGTGTGACACGGGCGACATGCAGTTCGCTTTGCACGTCTGTTTCCACTCTCCGGGGAGGTGGGACGTGGCCTGTTGCCTAGCAACCAAGTGACATCAGCCTGTCCTTCCCTCTTACACAACTTCAGATTCCAGTATCACTCCGCGATAAACACTACCGTGATTACCCGCATATTTTACACACTTTATATTCCGGTTTTGTAAGTTAGAAATAAGGGGTGAAGAAATTACTCATTTTTTAAATTTCTTGTCATGTTAATAAATAATGGGGTATGGAAATTATGTGAAGGCCGTAAAATATGCGGGTAAATACAGTAGTGTGTCAAGGATAGGCTATGTTTCACACTGAAACACCCAGTATTCAGTTACGACCATACGAAACTTAATGTTGGAAAAAATGTATTTTTCTCTTAGTATGCGGATTATCCGCGATTTTGGGTTATCTGCGACAATCGTCCCCTCCATTATCGCGGATAATCGAGAGTCGACTATATATTGTAATCTTCAAATGTTTATTATTTATAGTGATTAAATTAATTGTTTAGGTTAAGACTACTGTTGGACTTACAAAATTACCTGTGGCTAAAATATATACATAAAAATAAGCATTTAATAAGAGATTTTCTTTTTAAAAAGAAAAACAAACAATTACAATGGCCTGCTATTTTTACATGGTTATTTGTGCAAAATTCACATTCATATTTTCTCCCACCAAAACAACCAATGTTGAGATGCTTGTATCTACTGTATTTAGCGGTTTCCCGTGACCAAGCCAATATATCCACTCACCACTATAATATAGAATATAATAAATTTATGTTAATTTTACTATTGGATTGGTTTCCTCTTACAGGACTGCCAGGAAACTCCTCAGCTGCAGCCCAAATATTGAATGATTGCAGAGAATGGTCAGCAAGAATTTCTGACGACATGCGGCAGATCTTAGTTGAGCGAGGTCCTTCGCAAGTAATGGAAATGAATTTCTCAGCAGATAATAAAGGTAAGAAATTCACACCTGCCAATTACCGTAGAAAATTAACAAATGGGGAAGAAATTCAAAGGGAGTGGTTGGCGTACTCCATTCGACAAAATTCCATTTTTTGTTATTGCTGCAAACTTTTTAGTAATGAAAAAATATCTGTTACTTCTGCAAGTGGGTTTTTAAATTGGAGAAATATGTCTGGATTTCTTTCTCATCATGAAAAATCACCAGTCCACATCAAAGTCTTCCATTCTTGGTGGGAGCTTTCCCAGCAATTATTCTCTGGTAAAACTGCAGACGAAGAACATCAGAGGTTGAGTGAAAGAGAAACTTAATACTGGCGCGATGTTTTGAAGCATTTGCTAAGCATGGTTCAGTTTCTTGAAACCCAGGGTTTGACATTTCGGGGAACAACTGAGAATCTTTTCAAAAAAGATAATGGGAACTTAAGCACATAGCAAAATTTTATGTTGTAATGGCTGAGCATCTACGAAGGGTTTCAACTCAGGGAAGTAAATGTCATTATTTAAGTAAAACCATATCAAACGAGTTCATTTAATTAATTTCAACAAATATACAGGACTCCATACTAAGTGATTTGCAAAAGGCAAAATATTATTCTGTCATTTTAGACTGCACTCCGGACGTAAGTCATACTGAGCAAATGACAATGGTAGTTCAGTTTGTTCAAGTGGAGACAAATAAGATATTTCCATTCCATTTTCATTGCTGTTAGTGATTCGTCAGGAGTGGAACTCATGAAAAGTTTTCTTTAAGAACTGTCAACGCACAACCTTTCATTAGATAACATGCGTGGCCAGGGTTACGACAATGGGTCAAATATGACGGTGAAGCAAGTGGCACATCAAAAACGAGTCCTTGATGTGCACTCTTTGTGCCATGTGGTAGTCTCTCGCTGAATTTAGTAGTGAACGATTCTGCTGTATTTTGTACTGAAGCAGTGAATTTCTTTAGTGTCATCCAAGAAATGTACAATTTTTTCTCAGCTTCTACATATCGATGGAGCATTTTGAAAAAAAATTCTTGCCTCTCTCACAGTAAAACCACTTAGTGGCACACGCTGGGAAAGCAGAATAGACACACTGACACCACTTAGGTATCACATTGAAGATGTGTACGATGCAATATACGAGGCAAGTGAAGATCAAAGAATAGATATACTTTCGGAAGAAACACTGCGGCTGGAATAGCCAAAAAACTGTTCGATTTTAAGTCAATTTGTTGCTTAATGACGTGGCACCACATCCTATTTAAAGTCAATCTTGTCAATAAGCTTCTTCAAAAAGTCAGTCTGGATCTGCAGAATGCTATTAGCCTCATTCACATTGTTAAGTTTCCTTGAAGGCATCACATCAGATGAAGGATTAAACAGCATCATCACAGATGCCAAGGAACTAGCTGAAAATTAGATATAATTCCAGAATTTGAAAAGAAAGACGGTGTTCTGCCAAGGAAAAAAAATTGGAGCTTTTCCTACGAGGGGATGGATGAGCCCGTTAGACAAAACTTTTAGTTTTTGTATGACATTCGTAAACTTTAAGAATGGAATGGTGATGAATTGAAGGCCAAATGCATGCAACTAGCAAAAGTGTTGACTGATGGTGAGAAATGTGACATAGATGGGCAGGAACTTCATCAAGAATTGCTCATCTCACCAGCCATGCTACATTCAGGAAGTTCTCCAGCGAATGTGTTAAACCACATAACAAATAATAGTCTTATGGATATATTTCCACATGTTTTCATTTCTCTTTGTGTACTGTTAACATTGCCAACCTCTGTTGCAAGAGGCGAATTGAGTTTTTCTAAACTTAAGATAATTAAAAATTACTTAAGGTCAACCATGTCCCACGAAACATTGTGTCTCTTGCCACAATTGTAATAGAAAATGATGCACTTAAAACTATTGACAGAACAAAATTTTTGAAGAAATTTGCAAAATTTAAAGCTAGAAAAATTACCTTTTAATAAGTAATGCTATTGGTTTAACACTGAACAAAATATTTTAAGCTTAAACATATGTTACCATTACTAATTCATGCAGTATTTTGTTTTGTGTAATTATTCCAATATTTACGGTGAATAAAATCAGTTTTATTACTACATCTCAAATAGTTTGACATTTTTATGTAAATATGTTTGGTTGAATGACTACTGAAAATAGGAATATCTGTGGTTATGACTACTAAAAGTCTTTTGTATACTTGTGTTAATGCAAGTGTTGTTTACCACAATTATTTACAGCAAGAATATATTTAACAATTATTGGCCAGGACAAGAATGAAATTAAGACATTTTCACATCTTTTATGGCATAAAAACTAAACCATTTATTTAATATATATATTTTTTGAGAAGCTTGAGCTGTGATGATGTACTCAGGATCTCTACACTTCAGGTTTCTCCTAATGCGACTATCAATAATCTCAGGTAGCACAGAGTCAAGGTAGAAACGCTTCAGTTTTGATAGCATCTCATTTTTCCAAAGTTCTTTGTCTCGGCAAATTCGTTGAACAAAGAAATCATTATTTAAGTATGCTACAAAATATTTTTCTCGAGATACTTGGCTTCCCCAGGATTTGGAAGTAGTACGCATGGCGGGTTTTCAGGCATAATGTATTTGATTTCATCTCAAAACATTTGTTCTTTCCTAATTCGTAAACAATTTCATCAAATTTCTTTTGTTTTTAACTAGCAACAACAAAGTCACTATGCCAGTAGTGATAACTGATGCTACATGAAAGTATTTACATTTATGGTACAAAATAAGTAAAGCACTGTATTGTAAGTGTATAAACACAAAAATGATTTAGTACTGAGGCCAGAAAAAAAAAGACGGAATCTAAACAAAACATCTTGTGTCAGCATTGAAACCATGCATGAATAGTCTTTAAGTTTTCAACATACATACTATTTGATATAAATAAGTTATAGTGGAAAAGTTGCATCGTACCGCACAGCGAACGCATGAACTCTACTTCAGCACCACCTATGCAGTCTGGGCTCTCGGCAGTCATCTGCCCCCTCAGCTGTTCCTCTATCTTTCTCATTTGATGCTACCTTGATCCTTATTGCCCCTCTCCTTGCACATGGGTGCGTGTTTGATGCTCTTGTGTCTAGGATTTTTGAATTGTTTGAGTTTGGGTTGATCTCCACTTTTCACCTTTGCTGTCCACAGATGTTTAATTTTAATAGATGTTTTAATGGGGATCTTTACTCAGGTGAGTTATGGGTGCTGTGTGTTGAAATTTGAAGTGAATTTGTGTGAGTTTCAAATCTGCACACCATGGGTTGGTTATTGTAGTTTACTTCAAGTTGCCATTGTAGTGATGGTTCAACTTCCACATTTAACTTGCGGCCGCTGTTCTAAATTGTGTTTCGTAAGCCACATCGCGACATACTGCCCTTGAATTTTAGTGTTGTTTTCAAAATGTTAGGGGTGAAGTTTTAGAGTTTTTATATGGTAAGCATAGGTGGTTCAGTAAAGCTTAAGGGGCTTTGCAAGAACCAAATATTTATTCTATTGAGAGATGTAATTTTGAAACACTGCAGTCACTCACTGACTTTGGCACCCCTCTTTCACATGCAATTTTGTAAACCTACATAATTGATGTTTTTTTGGATCTGGAATCAAATTTGGTACATTTCTTTGATGTGGAAGAAGCTCTTAAGGCTAGTTACAAGGTTGCAAATTTGGTTGTTTTTTGCAATAGAACCTCTATGTTATGACCCCTCACGGTTTCCGAGAATAAGGTCGTAATAAATAAATTGGAAAATTTTGGGCCGATTTTGACCCACCCCTAACCCCTATGCACCTAAACTTGCCATTTTTGCATGAAGATCATGTTCAATCGTCTCTAGCGGATAAAAAACCACTTTTTAAAATAAATATAAATGTATATGTATATTTTAATAGCTGGAAGTCTCCTGATTAATTTGATACCCAAGAAAGGCATATTCGACCACCACTTGTCATAAAAAAGAAGGCCTAAACACAGTATGACATGGCCATTGAAAATGTGTGAAAATATTAGACTATGTATTATTAAAATATTAAGTTATTATTAAAGATCTATTACGAAGGTCTCGTGGGTCATACGTTGCTATGAGGCATGTAGCGATTAAAAAATTTAAGTGGCGTTGCACAATACATGTGTGCGCACTGTGCTCTGGCTTTGGTCTGGCCCATGGCGGGTTATCTCTTACAGTCCAATTAGTTCAATGTACAGCCGCGGGAGTCTGTTTGGGCGCTAGTTGTGTCCGATCCACGTTTGTTTACAAAAGTGGCGCTTGGCTAACATGTTGGATTGTGTGCCGTTCGTGAAAGGTTGGTTAACGAGAGTGTTGCGGCGAGGTTACTAATTTTATATTAAATGGTCTAGTTTCGTGACATCACTATGTACACGAAGAATTGTTGTGTGCCGGAGAGTGAAAACCGGACAGAAAAACGTCACAGATTCCTTCGTGTTTGTGATGCCGAGTGATTTGAGCTCTGGAAACGTGCAATAGCATCGCAGAAGTTTGCTCACATCAGAGCATATTTATAAAGTATGTAGGATTTGCAACTACTACTTCAGTACTGATTGTTTCAGTCCCGGGACGAAGAGGCTCAACGCAAATTCTGTTCCAACACTGCTTTTGCCAGGTCAGTATCCTAGTTATTTCTAATTAGTGTATTATTTAATACGTAAAAATATATTAGTATCTCACATCATGTGTCCTGGGTTGTATGTGCGTATGTAGATTTGTTTTCCCAGACATCAATTTAAGGCAGAATATATTCAAGTCTTGCATTTTTCCTAAGGTTCATTCCATCCACTACAAATCACAGTTTATATGCCGCGGTTCTAATTATATGACTTGTTGAACGTTTTATACAGTTATTTTGAAATAGATAACTTGCCTAGGACATTGTACAAAGTGATAAAGAGTATAAATAACAAAGGCACAGAATGAATAACTATTTGGGGAAAAAATAAAAACAGGCAAGCAAAGATGTTTGACAAACATGGTGGCAGAAGAAAAATTTATGTTTGTTTCTTTTTTATATGTAACAATTTCCTAGCACTTAAAGTTTTAATTAATTAATGTTTTCTCCTGCTTGCAGGTTCTAGAGAGAGAGAAGACCTACAGGAATCGCAGGAAAATATTGTTGTTGAAGTACATTCAATTCCCTCTACCAGCAGTGAATTAAGGGATCAAAAATGTGCAGGTGGGTAGCCAGCTGCAACTCCTTTCCAGTATGCAGGCAATTGCATATATTATAATTTGTGAAATAAACTCTGCAAAATTTCAATGAAAATTTTTTTTAGGAAAGAAATGAAATTCAATATTTTGTTGCCAATAAAAATCTGGTTATTGAAATGTAAATTATGTCATTGAAAAGTGTAACTCAGCTTTAATTTGCTGTTAAGTAGCCATTTGTCCATAATATTTGTTCCTATGTAAAACAATGTTTTAAATAGTGATAATGCTGTGGTAATTGTTACGAATTGTGACTTTTCCAAAAAACTGCAAAAAAAAAATTAAGTGTATCGACATTACTAACCATGCTGAATACAAATTTCATGGAAGCAACGCAATAATTTCAATACATACTATGAAATGCGATAGTGGGAAGGATTGTGACCACCAGTGAAATTGTGAGGTAAAACTTGAGAAAATTATATAAAATATGTATAATTCAAGTTGCTGCACCTGATTAAATGCAGGAAGACTTGATGTAACATAAACAAATTTCACAATACGTGAATCAAGGGGTGTATCTGCCGATTAACTACGATTGAAAAGTATTTTTAGTGCGAATGGACTATGCTTGAACATCATTTACATTGGATAATAGCAATTATACACAAAGTAAAAAATATAGCTGCTACCTAAGTGAAGTTTGGTTTACTTCAGTTAGATCTTCTACATGAGAGCAGTGCGAAACCCTTTGATTCCCATTTGTGAGAACAATGAAAAGTGCATATTTGGCTTTTGTAAGGCTTACCTTGTTGAAGTTGAAGTGGGGTTTGTAATACGTCCCATGGAAATTGTGTGTTTATATATATATATATAATATGGGGAATTCAGAGCCTTTGTTTACATGTACTGCCGTGGTATGTTGGTTGTATTATGATATATTCATGTTGATGACAATCAATAGAAAGTTGTTACAACAAACTGTAAGAAGTAATTAATAATTGGTTCAGCCATTTCACTTTAACAGGCCACAGCATGGTGAACCTGGGAAGTATAGCAAGAGCAGCTAATCAAAACGGTTCTGTGATTTGATTTGAAGGGTGTGATAATTTTACAACACCCACACCTTTCACTCATTTTGGTTAGATACCTGTCCATCATAAGACATTATACTATTGATAGTAAAACACTGCTTTCAATGTGTGCTACTTGGACTTGATTGTGACAGTACAAAACTTTTATAATAATAAATATAATCCAAGAGAAAACTACTAACAGCATTTTTAAGGCTCTCCTGCACATTTACCATAAGGGAACGGGAAAAAATACAAAGTGCCATCTATAGTTTAATCCACTGGCTTGCATGATATATTATAATATCCTACTGTTAATTATCTATTGTTTGAAACGTTCAGCTAACTTTGAACGCAAATTCAAGCCTTGAGAGGACCCGTGACAATGCTTCCTTGTGACCAGACATCAACTTGAGGTGTTATAAATGTTTTGCTGCCATTAAGAGGACTGCCATAAAATATTTTCTTTGAAATTGTTTGTGCGTAAACACATATCTTGGTAAATAAATGTTGTTTAACAATCAATGCACAGAAACCAAGTTATATAAAGCAAAACTTTCTTATAGTAACAAACTTATATACAACATCTTACTGTCCTAAACATGAAATTTGTTGATACAATATTCTTTGACATATGCCAGAAGCTGATCAAGTTAATATGCTTCATCTTTGTTCCCTTGCAGTTACCCACAAGGAAATCTGCGAAATTGAAAAAATATCAGTATCCAATGAGACTATCTTTCTTGAGAGGTGAGATGAAACAACTACAGGTGTACAGCACTCCACAAGTAAGACTTACAATTTCATAAGTGTTTGTTAGACATTAAAATGGAAATCGAATTTTCACTTAATGTGCTTATTTGACCATTTACTATTGGGTAGTAACAGAATGTAATAATTCACTTTTTTAATGTTTGTCACAAACAGAGCATTTTAACTATAGATTCATAGTTACTTCATTCTTTCCTGAAGCCCTGCTGAAGTTCTACTTGTAGGATATTCCTCCACCCCATGCAAAGTAAGCTTAACCAAGTGTTGAAAATGACACCAGAAGACGACGCACCATTAATTTGGTAATTAGTTGTAATGTTATTTTGCATGAGAACTATTTATTATTATGCGCTACCAACACAGATTTTGTCTCACTGCTTTTATTCATGTTCATTATAAAAGAAATATTATAATATATAAATAAAATAGAGGTAAAACTTCAATTTAATGAAAAATAAGATACGTATGTCTGTGATCGCCTGGCACACCTGACTGGCTGGGCTTGATCGCCTGACACGAGGAGACTGCGGCAGGGCTTGACCGCCTGCCACTCTTTCAATAAGAAAAATATTGTGATTGTTTGCTATTCTGAAGTAGTTTCAGTTTAAAGCAAAATTACCATGCAGTAATGTTCTTTTCTTTTATTTTATGTTCATTTTTCTGTCTTAAAATTTGCCTTAGTAAAGCCGCAGGAAAATTAAATTTAAGGGTAATTTTCCAATTCATGCACCAGTAAGTGTGTGCGACCCTTAAAGTTGGAAGTGTAAAGAATTGGCACTTTCACTTCGATCACCCTCTACATACAAAATTTTTTTGTTATGAAACTCTTTTGGATTGGGGGCCACGGTGGCTGAGCGGTTAGCCTGCTTGCCTCCCACCAAGGTGATCTGGGTCCAATCCCCGGCCGGGTTACTTCGGATTTTTGCATATGGGAATCATGCTGAACGATGCTATTGGGCGGTGGGTTTTCTCAGGGATATCCCGTTTCCCCCACCCTTTCATTCTGGTGCTGCTCCATACTCACCTCAATCACCCTAATCTGCTCTCTAGACCTTGATGTTAAGAGCCGCCAAAATCTCTTCACCCACTCTTTTGGATTGGACGATGGTTACTTGATGTTATGAAGTGCATTTTCACTAGTGTATATGAATGAATTACATTTTTCATTGCATTTATTTAATGCTTAAAAACTTCTTTGCATGGTCCAGAAGAGTGTGTTTTTCCCCACTAGCAAAAAAAAATGAATTAAAATAATTGTTCCTTTCATATTTCGTGTAAATAAATAGTGACAGAGCTCTGTAGTTTCAAGTACAACATGAATTTTACCTAAATGTTACTTAAATGACTAGACAGTGCTAGTTTGTGTCAAAATAGTTTTTATCATAGAGTAAACTGTCATAACACTGACGAGAGCGGGAAAGTTTTTACAAATGAATTATTTTTACTGCCAAAGTGCATACAGAACAATGTATTATGTTAACCTTATATTTTTGTTTTGTAAAATGACAAGCTGTTTAGTTTTTAACATAGTAAAACTGCATGATCGTACGCATCATGAGTATCTGCTGGAAAGTTTTAACGTGAAGTGTGAGTTGTGTGTACTTGGGTATGTGTGCGTGCGTGGAGGGAGCGAGGGAGGGAGGGAGGGGAGTAACAGGGAGGTTGAAAATGATACCAAATGTGGAAAATGCTTATTTGTGCAATTTTTCAATTTTTTGGACAACAGCGAAATGGATTTAATTCAAACAAATGTACATTACACTCTTGTTTGTGTGCTGTGCTTAACCATTTTCAGCTTATCTGTCCCTCTTTGTAATGTTTTACTGAATATTTTCTTAATGTTAAAATTGTTTTTTTTTTTTTTTTTTTTTTTTTAAGTATGAGTCGCAGGTGCAAATGTGTTGTGGAGGGGGGGGGGGGGGGGGGCTGTGACACACACTCAAACCAGTGTGCACAGATTGCAGCCCAGTGTAGTAATTAGCATAAGCCATTAAATCATACAGAATATAAGTAAGCAAGTAACATTCATTGTATTATACTTATATGGTTGGTGCTATGATATGGTAATTCCACTCAAGTATTTTTTCTTATTTTACATTTTTTTATAAATTGATTATAAATTTCCATAATGCGAAAACATAGGGAGAAATTATGATCATTAAGTAAATGCTGCTGCTTGGTAACTGTTATGGCTTTAGTGGGTAAGGTTTTTACCAATTCAGTGCTGTTTTTAATTTTGAATTTTGTAACATTAAATTATGTTGGTAGACTTAAAGCTTAAGAATACATTTTGTTAGTTAATGCCATTTCGTGTTGCTGTTTTGCTTTGTGTTAAATTACATACTGACAGCTTTTTTTTTGCTGATGGTTAGTTACCTCTGATTGTCCATCAGAAATTGAACAATGTACTGTACAAGTTCATTATTTTATCACTTTGTCAGTAATTTTGTTTTCAAATTGTCTTGTCAGCAATATTTTATTGCCTGTCATAGTTTATTTGTAAAATGTCAGTGCCATTATAAGATTATTTGTATTATGTTAAAGAAACTTAGTTATTTTGTTATTTCTTCCACAGTAGGTATCTACTATGTTACACTTCAAGTGGCAATGCCTTAGTCAATTGTGTACCGAAGTATCTTTTAACCAATTTAAAGGCTTTGTTACTAAAAACTGAAGAATTATCAATGAAGTGTGTTAACTGCTTGCCTAATAAAAAGTGTGTTAGAGTTTGCAATACTATGTGAGGATGACTTTGTCATTTCAAAACCCATCAATCCAGTTGTATGTCTGTGTACTGGCTAGCGTAAGAGGAGAGATATGTTCGTTCATCTTCTCCACAAACCACAACAGAGAGTTCCATTTAAAGTCTATCAAATAGTACACTCAATGAGAAATATTAATATTAGAATTTTATACCCTGACTAATTAATATAGTATCAAGATACAATAGCGAGTATTCAGACATTCATTCGTAAAAGACAGTAGCATAACCAGATTTCAAGGACCTCTCACATTTAAGATAGGGAAAATATGTAAAGTTATATTCTGTTAGAAAAAGTGCCGCGATATTCATTTACTCAGTTGTGACAGTTGTACAGATATTCTGGTGTTGGTTTCTGAAATTTGATTTGCGTACATTTATAGACAAACATGATGTATTATAAGAATACCTTACATAGCACTTTTAAATACAGTCGCAATCTTGCTTGGTGAATGTGGTATACTTTTTTTCATGTTTTTCATACACAATAAATGATGTGCAAAAGTAATTATGGCATGACATAACATCAAAGAATAACATTTAAGTCTTACTGGCATGGGAAAATTGTCTGCAATCATTTCAAAATGGAATGGAAAATTCTGTGGGGGAAAAATCTCTTTCTGTGCAGTCATTCAGTCTCAGTTATACATTTCATCGAATTCTGTCGCAACTGTAAAATTCTAATAATCTATTGCCTTAAAAAAATTTACAAGACAATTTGTGAACAGCCATTATTTTGCATAAACGAGTGCTACTATTATTATGCTTAAAGAAAACTTGTTTTTAATATTTGTATTTAGTGATTATTTTGCAGGCTTTAATATATTTGATTCTTCACAGTATCAGAAGATTAACAACTGCACAATCTTATCCCTCTGATTTTTATATTGTCATGTATTTTGTGTAGAGGAAATATATGAAATAAATAACTTGATGCACACATGTGTTGGTTTAATTGTTTTTTTTTTTTTTTTTTTTTTTTTTTTCCATCCTGCTGAAACATTTATAATATATGCATAATTTTCACAACTCACCTCTGGTCTGGCTTTAAATTGTATTAATGTTGTTTTTTTCCTTGTGCTCTGCATAATCCGGTGCGCATGTTTCCTTGGAAATAATAACAATTTTTAGCTTGTGTTTTTATATACTGATTATTTGATGTGCAATTACTAAATATTAAGGTATATCTGAATTATACCAACAAACTTCAGCTGCAATTTTAGACATCTTGTGTGTGTGTTTGTGTATATAACTTATGTACATATATAAAAGTATATGTTTAAATACATGTATTACATGCACACACACACGCACACACACATAGAGCTAGTTGTGTGTAAAAGTATTCTTAATTTGGAACATTTATTACAAAAAAAATTAGAATTGAGTTTCGAATAGCCCGCCACGTTCGCCATTTTGAATTTAGTTCAAGGTACAGCCACTAGGAGTGCTGCAAGCACTGTCAATGATTAATGCGTGGGAGATATCCATCTATACCCCCCTTTTGTCAATGGTCTGGCAATGTACGTAGCTGGGCAAGTGCCTAGATCCTCTGCAGCGCGGCCTGATGCAGACGTGGCGGTTTGCTGCTGAAGCTAGGCCCTAGATCCTCAGGCTGGGCAGCTGTCGGTCGGTTGCTACAAGATGGCGGGCGGCGGCCACCCGCCTGCCCCTGCTGTCGTTACAGGGTAGGTTCACTTCCTAAGAGCGGCCCGGCATTGGGAAAACATGCTGATGGATGCGATTCACATCAATGTGTTGATTTTATACAAAATGTATGCGGCGTGTTGGCCTCTACACTGGCACGATGAGGCACGGCAATGTTTACGGGAATATAAATATTGGTGTGGTCTACCTGAATTAATTATCCCGAATAAATATTTCATCAACAACTTTTGACGTTGCCTAAACAAGCACATGGCCTCACTAGCCATAATATGGTACCGGTAACATATGAACACATTTTATTTGCACACACTTATCTTTATTCACTTTACACATAAAATTGACTTCACAGAAAAAAAAAACAATTGCCCACCATAAAAATTTAGCATATTACGTAGGCGTGGGCACACATAAATTAAAAAATAATCATTAAAAAAAGGGTATCGAATTAAATTTGGTTTTCATACATAAACTGATTAAGAAACTAGTCTGTGTAATGTGCCGCTGTTTTTACAGCAAAAGTGGAGGGATACTGGAAGTGAAAAAGACAGGAGGTTAAGGCAGAGGCAGCAGCATGTGACTACGACAAAGAATCCTTACTGACCCTGCCCCAGACAAACTCCCCCCCACCCCCCAGACCACGGACAATACACCAGTGTCCCCTTCTGGCATTAAGTAATTTATTGCTTCACGCTGCTTGGGACAACCAATGTCAAAGTCTATGATGGTAAAGGCCATTCACGATAAAGTGAGCACTTTTGAAAGACCTCATTTGGAATAATAGTCAATAAGTATGCTTTACTTGAGCCATAAACGTTAATTTGAGAGTGTGGTGGAATATACACTGTGTTTATTACTTACATGGCAATATTTATTTAAAAAGATGTTTAAGGGATAAAATATGGCTGAAAGGAAAAAGTAACCAGGCCATCAAAAGTGCTCACTTTACCGTGAACAGCTTGTAGCTTGAGAAATGTGTGACCACTAACATCAGTAAGGGCTAGTTTTCCATAAACTGAAAACCATGGATAATAAAAACTAGTACAGCCGTTGGAAAAAAGTTTATAAAACAAATCGGTGCATAACTGAAACCGCAGTTGGCGAGGGATTACTGTATCTATTTTTAGATGAGACTCAAATTTTCGACTTTTTCGACACAAATTTTTCACGGTTCCTCCGGATTGCGTTGTAATAGAGAGGTGGTCGTAATAAATGGGGTCGTAATGGAGGGGTTTTACTGTAATAGTCTCTTTTGAATCATGCCTTTTAGCAATTTAATGAAAAAAGGGCTTTGATAAGTCAGACCAGTGCCTCCCATTTTCAAGGTTTTATCAATTGTTTTGTTGAGTGTAACGTTTATTCTTGTTTGTGATTTTAGCTTGGAATTTTAAATGGATCTCACGTGAGAGCTTTGTTTGGGCAAGGAGTTTCAAATGTGCAATGCTGTCTCTCTTTGCGATGCTGTATATTGTTGGGGTAGAGAGAACATACTTTTTATAACATATTGGATTGATTCCATGACTTTCATCTAAGTGGCTTAAGTTAGTGTTCTGAATACTGCTGGTGTGCCATTTACATTTGTGTATATGATTTGATGTTATTTTTAAGAATTTTGATGTTGTTAAAGTGTTTTTAATGTCAAACCAGAACATTTATTTCATACTCTTGTAATTTTTAAATTGGTTTTTATACCTTCTGCAATTCTAGTGGTAAATATGCCACAAATTTCCAGCGCAACTCTGCGGTGTCATTAACTTGACAAGGGATTGCTTGTCTTTTTTTTTGTCATGCTCAAAGAATATGGTCATGGCAGATTTTATCTACCAATTGCTCTGCCGCTGGTGAGATTGTCACCGAGTTGTGGCAAGCAGCAGTTAATTCTTGGCTTGTACGAGTAAAGATAGCGAACCATTTGCATCTGGCAGTGACCCCGGTGACCATTGACATATTATAAGTTTGCTATGAAAGCCCTACAAAATATCCCGGTCCTGTTCTCTGCTGAGCCCTGTCATGTAACGGAATTATTTTGTGTCTGCAACTACAATTGTTGATTTGCAGATTTTATAGTGTTTTCATCAGATACCTTGCTGCGCTGTCTTTGAATACTGCTGAACGTGAGTTGGTAGGGACTGTGTTACATAATACTGACTCAACATGTACCCTTACTAGTCGGGCAGCTGGAGGGCAGCGCCAAGACTCTTCCTCTACTGGGCAACGGTGAAGCAGTGGTCGCCACTCGAACCGGGTTTTTCTTAGGGCCTACGCTACTGGGTTTGGCCACTCCTATAATAGAGTTTTCTGGAAAGTAGACACCCTGTGGTAGAGTTGGAAGCGGACCCTCTCTGGCGAGCAGCCTCCTCCTCCTTCCAGGTGTATATCTGGTTGACACCTGAATTACTACTCTTCAGGACTCCAGCATTAGCTAGCCTCTGCTAGTCAGCTCTGCACCGCCCAGCTCTATGATGAGGCATAAGGGGGGTGATAGACCAGATAGGCAGATAGTGGGTGCCACTAGGGGGTAGGTATGGCCTGATGGAGAGTAGGGTGCTGGCTGTGGTGTACGCTAGGTAGCCTGGTCTACTGACCTTCAGTCTAGTGGCTTGACGAGCGAGAACATAGCTGGTAGACCCCAAGTACCAAACTGAGCGTTACAGTTGTCAGATCTAGGGGCGACCGTTCTCGTGGCACCCTGGCAAGTGAGACGTCGCTGGTGCACCCAAGTGTCGCATAGAACAAGGCTCGTTCAAGGGTTGACCTATCGTTTCCAGACAAGTGACCTAGCGTGCAAGACGTCGCTGGCAGACCCAGGCACTAACTGGAGAGCCCATAGTCCAAGGGACAACTGCTCTGGTGTTGCCCAGGAACACAAGCTTCACAGCTGCACTTCAAGACAGTTCCCAAAAGGGTGAGGTAGGGTATGGGGTTTCGGCTCGTGACTATCCCTGTAAGAGCCTTACTAGGATTGGTGATGAAACAGGAAATAGCAGGAGTAAGGTGAATAAAGAATAGAGTGCTGGAAGAAACAACTTAACCAAGCCAGAATTATGTCTGTTTATTGATTGCCGATTAAACACATACAAACCAACCTGTAGCCTGACTAGTGACTGAAGGGCGATCCTAGGTTGCTAACCGGTAATTTACCTAGTCTCGGAAGACGCGGAAGCGTGAGGGGTGAGGGCTAACCAAAGTTAGCGGAACTCAAACTCTAATCACCTGTGGGTGAGCTACGATGTAGCTGGAAGCACGGCAGCCTTTGGCATGCTGGTGGGCAACGAGGCAGTGTTGTGCAGAGTAGAACTCTCAACAGTGCTGCAAATGGCAGTGAAGACTTGAAGAAGTCTGTTGACTCTCTGGCAGAGTGATGTTCTGTGAAGGTAGATGAGATACTAGTGGATGCCCGGGCAGCAAGACAGCCTCAAACTGGGGAATGTGCATCATATTTACACATGACGCACAGGGCCAGCACGGGTGTTGCATAGTGTGATGAGCGAGAAGAGACGTAGAGAGAGTGGTGGCTTTACTCCAGCAGAGATGACCGAAGGCGGCCTAAGCTGGCGAAGAGTTACCTTCTCGCGGCCGAAGGATGGTGAGGTAGAAAGCTGTGATGTGCAGCAGGCTGCAACAAATGGGCAAGCCATCCCTGGTCTTGAAGGCGTGCTGTGGCTCTTCTTAGGAGGGGACAGCAGCTGTGGCGAAGTTAGATGAGAGAATGACATCGCTCCTGGTGCGTCAAACCCCCCCACCCCCCTCTTCCGTTAGCAGGAGCCACAGGTGTGAAGTACGAACATCCTCTAAAAGGTGTCTGGACTCTCGATGGTGACTGAGACAGTGGTTCTCTCTCTCTCTCTGTCAGATGTCTCGCACATGCTTAACCCGTGAGACCAATATAAGCAAAGGCGTGTAGAAGTAACAATGATCAGCATGACCAAACAGCGCTTGCTTAACGGGGGCAGATCTGAAGGATTCTAATCCCTACCCTCGGGTACGGGACTTTGGTACAGATTTGACCGAAGATCTTCTTAAGTACAATTATATCCCAGTTGGTTAGGTTGAAGCTTTAAATGGGACAAGTGGTTGCAAAGTTATTTCACAGCTCGTTTGCAAAGCTAGTGAACAGTAAAACATAAGATTAGAATTACATTGAATCCTAGCCTAAGAGAGTAGGTAAGTTCACTGTGGAAACTAAGCAAGATCTCCCTTTGTGTACGTAGGCAAAAGAAGTTAACTGGTGCAAATATCAAACTCGTGAGAAAACTGTGTGAGAAAATACTTATTTGGCTAGCAACACCTACTTACGAGAAAATAGAAGCTGCTACAGGGTACAAAATTCGGCTGGTTACAGTCCAAAATACACAAAAGAACAGTTAGGATGGAACCATTAAACTGTTTATTTTGAGGTAAGTGTCTATGAAAAATTTTGTCTTGCTTTACAGTATTGACTTGGGTTAAAAGAGAAATATTATTAGTGCAAGAAGTTACATAGGGCTACAAGATTGACGTAAAAAGATCCTGGTTGTACAACGTTTACACAATAAGTTGAATAGCATTAAATTGACAATTAACAAATTGATAAATGAATAAGGTAAGTTACACAAAGGTAAACAATGAAAAAGTAGTCGATACGGGTGACATTGTGCCATGACACATTTGAAAAATAATATTTTATAACAATTCTTGTAATTAAAATTTCCCTTCGTTATGATATTTACAGTTTGCACAGTTGGTACTGCAATCAGACAACACTGCATATTACTCTGTATAATACATTTGTTTTCAAAATGGTCACTATTTGTGATTGAGAAAATTTTAGCCATATCTGTTAATATTGTGAAGTGTTAATAGTTTAATTGTTTAAAGGCTTGTTTGATTGGCACTCTACTATTAGGTATGTTGTTAGCAACTTCAAAAAGGTTTTCTCAACATATTTATTCAGTATATTTTGTTTTGGGGTTATGTTTCAGGAAAGGCGTCTTTGTACCACGTGGAACAATGTCACCCTCATTGGTACAGTGACACCCTTACCAAAAAGAATTTGTCACATACCAAAATATACATGGTACATTTAAGTCCTAAGCAGTTTTTATTTGGTTTTCAGATATATGTTGTACACAAAATTCCCAATACATATGTATCACACCCTGACTCGAGGACTTTCAGATGAACAGTTGGAAGCATGCCTTACAGACATTGCAACAGGAAAAATGTCACAGAGGAAAGCTTCAGTACATTACAACATACCCAGGAAGACTATACGAAACAAGACAAAAGGTTTACACAGTGGCAAAATTGGTGGTCAGAAGGTTTTATCTGATGACGAAGAAATAGAGTTTGTTCAACATATTGTTTGTGTGTAGCGAATTCGGGCTCTCCAATAAGCAAGACTAATTTTCGTTTCATTGTCAAGTGTTACCTGGACAAGAAAAAAACACCAGCTAAGTGCTTTAAAACAATTATCCAGGTCGTGAGTGGTGTAACCAATTTTTTAAAACGACATGATGTGGAATTGCATGAACATTTTGCACACACATCAGCAAGAAATGCACTGCTGTAACAGAACAAATTGTAATTGACTTTTTTGATAATCTGGAAAAGGAACTGGATGAAGTTCCATCTGAAAATATTTTCAGCTTTGATGAGACAGGTATCAATAATGACCCAAGAAAAAAGGTTATCTTTTCAAGATCACATGAACAAAAATGCACGAACACAAATCACACTGTGTAGCAGTTTGCTGAAAGTAACCACACTCTACTACCAGATTGTAGCGATTTAACCACGTTCTGCTACCAGATTGTAGCGATGTACTTATTTTATTATTTAACTATTAATTTATTTTGTGCACTCCTGTGTGCTCAATCGTTTATTTGCTGAATTTTTATATATTTGAAAACAGAACAATATTTTATGTAAATATATTATTTAAGCACACCACAAATTGTGTGAACATGTCTTGTGTCAGGCAAGTCTCAAAAGGAGGCCTTTTTTCCATTGAAAATTTCATTTTGAGCCAGCATTGGTCTGAGTAGTGTGACAGTACAAAATGAACTTTCAGGTTCCGTTTTAAGCCAATGTGAGTTTACTCTCAATATTTTCTATGTAATTTTTGATCATAATTATGTGTCAAATAAAGCCAAAACATTATCGCTATGTGTGAAGTTAATATTAAAAGTGGTACAAAATCACCTGCTGTGGATCAGTTCTTATTACAACACTATGTATATGGTGCTGACTAATGTGGTACAAAGTCACAGAACACCTGCAAGTGACTTTGTACCACAACATAAAATTTTCTTGTGCTTCTATAAATATAAAGAATATGAAGTTCGACATTGCTAAAGAAAGCTCATTGAAACACTTACCCTTCCTCCTAGCCTATAGGCTGCACTACTAGCACTATCCCCATTACTCAGTTCACCTTACGAGGCAAGGGGGTGCTTGTGGGTGTAACTCACTGGTAGCTGAATAAGTTAGATAGATTACAAAAATATATATTTAATGGAACAACAATTACTTATAAAACACAATACAATTACTTTACACTGAATGACAGATGCAGTTATTATACTGAATTACACTGTGACCATTTATTGACAATAAGACACAGTTAATCCCTGTCCTCGCTGAATATAATTAATGACAATGGGAAAGGGGACAGTGACTCGATACCAGTATTGGTCCCTACCGCTACGCGAATTATGCTCACCCTTAACTTCTGGACAGCTGGCCTTGGAACCCATCTTGCCAGTAGTAGGTTGGTGCCCTCGTCTTCAGCCTCAATCACACACTCACTACAAGTAGTAGTCTAGTCGCCTTCTGGGGGGTGGAGGGGAGCACCAGCCTGCAAGGTCTCTTATATAGCTGGGCGTGTTTATAAAACAACTATGCCCGGCCACTATCTATACTCCATCTGACCTAAGGTAGTGTAGCACCGCCACATGACACTACAACGTGAAAAGTACTTCAAAATACGTATTTAACAAATAAGTTTGAAAGAATTTATATCCAAGAAATACATCTAACATGCTTTCTGTCGTACATAAAGTCACCCACATTGAATGTACATTAGCTGCAACATGAATATAGGTAAACAGTTACATTGTGCACGGGAGGCAATCTAACAAGGCTAAACATGATTTTTAACACAAGAGATTTAGGCAAAAATAGTACACAATAATAAAAGCAAGAATTAACTTGATTAGCAAAATGCTAGTGGGAATTGCAGTTTACGACAAGCGAATATCTTAAAAAGAGTGGTTGTACAAAACAAATACACGTGAATAAAAATGTGGTTTAGAATTGCTACGCATTCAAGCATGAGGTGAGGTGCATTACTAAACATTAGTAATACAAAATAATTAAAAAGAAGCTAAGTCATCTTAGCGTGAGGCACTTTACAAGTATAATGAGTAGAGGTACACGAATTTCATTAATGATCAAATCGCGAAATTTTGCAAACACGTTTGAAACTACACTCAAGGTACATAAATGTGTGTTTCCCAACAACTGTTTTGATTTTATAGCATTCGGTTTTTGCATAATAAGCGGCAATACTGCAAAATTTATTATTATTCACAATATCTACCTGGATTCACGAAATATGCAAGATATTCCAGCATTTTTATGCGATATTAATAATTTGTTTCACAGTAATACATTTACTGCAAAATGCACTATGCTTCGTAAACAAACACATTGTTCACCATCTCTTTTCCAAAGTGCGCCAACGATAAGTGGAAACCAACTATGCTGCAATGACCACAACAAAGCTGTGCTGCATGCAGCGCTATGTAACACGTTATTTTGTACTTCCAAAGACTACACAGTACAAACACGGCAATAGATCTTTGGTACTTTCATAAACGCACGTAGAAAACAATACCATTCATAGCATCCATACCATAAGTCTTTGGTAGCAAAAAAAAAGTGTTGTAAACAAACACAGAGGGTGTAAATGTTTCGAATTATAATTGTGTTGATCGTGTGAAAAGAAAATTCTACGTCCCGGGTAAATCGAGATGAATGTGCGACAAATAAAAAACACGAGTGATTATGTGAATTAAAATAGTTGCGTATTTTTCATTTGCATTTTATTTAATACAACAAACAATGCCTAAGGTAGTGTGTGTGTTTGAACGAGCCAAGGAATACGAACATGAAGAATTCTATATTTTCAACAGAGAAAAACTGGTAGTGATGTACAAATTATGCAATACGGTAGTGGACTGGAAAAGAAAAGACATGTGTGAGAAGTATTGCAAACAGTGAGCATCTCATGCTACAAACAAAATTAAATGCCTACCTTACCATCAGGTTCGGGAGTCAAAAGGCAAGTGACACTCGAAGATAACATTTCTCTCAATAAACGAGCAAAAGAAACTAAACTGAAATTTACGAATGACACAGTGTGTGCATTTGTTTCTGCAAATATTCCCCTACAGAACTTGATCACACAGCCATCAGGGAATGGTTACACAAATACATCAAAGGTAAGTCAAGGAATTATAATATCATGAAGTTAATTGAATAATTCTGACTTTATGGTATTTTTGACGAAAATTCTAAAAAATTGTTTTAAACAGGGATTTTATTTTACTCTACAATTGTGATTGGATGTATTTTGATATTCGGCCTACAGCCTGAGAAATAAATGTGTATTAACTGATAAAAGCCCCATTAAACAATTAACAATTATTGTTTCTTACTATAATATGGCCCTGCTAAGTACATTATTCTTTTGTACTCAGGCTGATGATAAAAACGCACTTATTCAATATGAATTGAGAAAAATAAAACATATCAATAACAACCAGCTTGAAGAAACTTTTTCCGGAAAAATAATAATAATAATATGTATTGCTTATTTGGAAATACACAGGTTTATGTTGCACATTCAAAATACACAAAAATTGATAGTAGAATTCCAGGCACTGTATTTAAGATGCAAAATTTGAAGTAGGCCTACTCTTCATAAAAGTATCTTGACAAATGTATTACCTTTTTCGCATAAGTGTGATTACATTCATATGGTAAAATAGTTTGATTAGCCTAAATATATGTGGTTAAGTAATTGGGTTCATGTTTAAACTCTGCAGGAGCTGGTGACCTAACAAATGCAACAACACTACATTCTTCGTACATGAATATTTTGAAAATGGAAGAAGAATCCCAAATAAAAGAAGCTGTAAAGGATCAGGCCATTGTGATTCTATGTGATGAAACTACAAATCGCAAAGGTGAATGTATCTTTGTGGTATAGTTCAGAATTCTCTTGGCAAGTGGTGAACAGAAAATGCTTGTAGCAGGGACTAAGGTTTCAAATAATGGCAATTCAACAGAATGCTCAAGAGCAGTTGCGGGCATTCTTTTACATATCCAATGCTGGGCACACAAGTTGAACCTAGTTGGAAACATCTGGTCCAGTGAACTTGTTGCCCTAACTTTTTCCTTCTCCAGTAGTAACCCGATGGTATTTGTGGTTCCATGCAGTCAAGTACTTAGATGAGTATTTGACTCTTTTGGTTACATTCTTCAAAAAAGTTGAATATTTCAAACAACTTGAAGAAGACTAAATAACAATTTTGAAACGTCAATCTAAATTAGTGGTACAACACTGCAAGCAAACTTGTTGGCTTGTTGAAGATTTTACAAGGATTTTCATACCCTTCTGCTCATAAGTTGCACTCCAAGTTGTCAGATTTGAAGACGTAATTCAAACTTGCCAGTGACCGGGTTTTTGGACCAGAAACATCATGTTCACTGGCTAATCCTTCTTGTGTGAAAGCTTCAACTACTGCTAAACTTGCTGCTACAGGGCAATAGTGTTTCCTTAAGCTCTCATCATTAGTGGGAGCTGATCCAGCAAAGTTGTTACCTTTTTTCGCTCCCATTATCCCTCCACTTTTGCTGTAAAAACAGCAGCACATTACACAGACTCGTTTCTTAATCAGTTTATGTATGAAAACTTCAAATTTAATTCAATGCCCTTTTTTAATGATTATTTTTAAATTTATGTGCACCCACACCTACGTAATATGCTAATTTTTTATGGTGGGCAATTGTTTTTTATTGTGAAGTCAATTTTATGTGTAAAGTGAATAAAGATAAGTACGTGCAAATAAAATGTGTCCTTATGTTACCAGTACCATATTATGGTGAGTGAGGCAGTGTGCGTGTACAGGCAATGTCAAAAGTTTTTGATGAAAAGTTCGGGATAGTTAATATTTCACGTAGACCATACTAAATATTTATATTCTCGTAAACATTGCCGGCCCTCATAGTGCCAGTGCAGAGACCAATATGCCGCCTACATTTTGTAAAAATTCAACACATTGACGTGAATCGCATCCATCAGCATGTTTTCCCAACGCCCCGCTGTTATGAAGTGAACCGGCCTTGTAACAACGGTAGTGGCGGTGGACCTGCCCAGCCTGAGGATCTAGAGCCGAGCTTCAGCAGCAAACCTCCATGCCCGTGCCCAGCCACGCTGCAGAGGATCTAGGCGCTCGCCCAGCTACGTACACTGCCAGACCAAAGCGAGAGCACAGTGTGCACACATGTATTGCGCAATGCCACCTAAACTTTTTGATCACTACGTGCCTCATAGCAACGTATGACCCACGAGACCGACCTGCATAACAGATCTTTAATAATAACTATATATATATATTAATAATACATAGTCTAATATTTACACACACTTTCAATGGCAATATCATACTGTGTTTAGGCATCTTTTTTATGACAACTGGTGGTCGAATATGCCTTTCTTGGGTATCAAATTAATCAGGAGACTTTCAGCTATTAAAATATACATAAATATTTATATTTATTTTAAAAAGTGGTTTTTTATGTGCTAGAGACGATTGAACATGAACTTCATGCAAAAATGGCAAGTTTGGGGGCATAGGGGTTACGGGTGGGTCAAAAGCGGCACAAAATTTTCCAATTTATTTATTATGACCCCCCCCCCCCCTCAATTACAACTCTATTCTCAAAAACCATGAAGGGTCGTAATAGAGAGGTTCTACTGTACATGTGCTTCAAAATTTACTGGTTTACTTGTGGCTAATGGCCTTAATTCTCAAATGGCAGAGTTAGGCTGCGCAACAATTAAGTTGCAAAACTTCAAGCAAGCAAAACAAATGAACAAAAGAAAGCAGAAACAACATAGTACTTACTTTGTTCATGAACCAGTGCACGTTGTAGAAGCATAGCTGGTACCTTGGTCTATGGCATCAATAAAGAAATCAGCTGAACAGACAAGCAGTGCATTCCTGGTTGGCTGAGCACAAACCATGACGAGGTGTTTAGCTGGCAGGTTTTCTTGACGTAGCACGTAGGGGGTACTCTGCTTTCAATTATGCAAAGAGGTATTTTGCTTTTGTAAACACTCCCTACTCTAAGCTAACTGGCTAACACTTACACTTATCTAGGGCTAACTAATCCTATTCTCACACACTCACACATGGTCGAGGCACTTCACACTGTAAGGCGGGTGCTCTCAGCGGGTGTGGCGCTGCCGAAGGACTGCATCACACACAGAGCCTTTGGCTGCTCTAAGTGGGTGAGGGGTGCAAAGGCAGTCCCCTTACACAGTCTTTCTGCTGCAGAGCTGGCCAGCTGTAGGTGGGAGGGTTGGCACCACTGCATCTCCTTGTAACACCTGGGCCTCCCTTCGATGCTCATGTGGCAGGCCTGCCAAGGCTGCACAGTATGTTGTAGCGGCACGTTGCGATGCTCAGCTGGTGATGCAGGCAGCACTGGGTCAGTGGGCCGGGGGTCAGCGAGCTGCGACAAGAAGGCTGGGGCCTCCAGACTCAGCTGACTGGCTGGCTGGCTGGAGGAGTAGCGAGCACTTCCTCTCTCGGAGGGCGAGTGGAAGACTCCTTCCCCACCTCTGATATGGTAGGTGCAGAGTTAGCGGTGGAGAGGGCCCGACAGGAGTGGCGCTGAGGACTCTCTTGTCCCCCTGGTTGACGCTAGTGGCAGCGAAGGCTGCCACTAGCGTCAACTAGGGCATTGTTCGATCAGCTAGGGCATTCCTAGGGTGATCGCCCTTGCCAAGTCTTTTACCATGTGGAAGTGAGTCTGGATCGCTTCGTTGATGAATCACAGTGTCGTCAGTCTTCCCTCTGTTTGTAAGCGAGCTCTTTTCTGAGTTATGTATATGTGGCTGTCACCAGCAGGCTTGATTTGGTTTCTGTACTCTCTGAGAATAGCGCCGTTGCGGATAATGTTGGCGCTAGCTGCCGTGTAGAGTGTGGATAGTTTTCCGGTCTTCCCAATGAGCATTGTGATTCGTGGTGGATCTTGGAGGATAGGACTACCTGAATAACGGTGATTTGTGGGGCCTCTCCTCCTACGTTTGCCTGGGGCCCCGGCCCTGTCGGACTTCCTGGTCTTTGCATTTCCCTGCTTGCTAGGGCTTTTCTCAGTGTGGTTGCTCCCTTTTCTTTGCTTCGGGTGCTCGGGCTGGTCCTTCCTGTCTGCTCTGGAGTTTCAGCCGTAGGACTGGGCAGTCTCGGTGGAAGTACCTAAAGAGGCAATACCAGCACTTCAGAAGTATTGGTGATGGTGTAACAGTACGTCCAGACGTCCGATCACATGTTGGGGTTTCGGTTATAACCGATTTCCTTGTAGATGCAGGTATGGCTTTGATTCTGGGATGCAACTTACAAATGTCTTGAATATGTGCCCATCTCACCAGCTCTTCCAGTGTCGCTGGCTCTGGGTTGCGGAGGTGGGCGCATATTCCAGTAAGAGTCTGGTGATGAGTTTGACGGAGTCGAGCTCCTCTCGGCCTGGGTGAACTCATTGGAAGATTAAGGCTTTTTGCCTAATAAAGAGTTCGGCCTCCTCATTTTCCTTCTGGGTTTTGAGCATAAAGCTTGTTAGCTGTGCAACCATGTGTGGTCCTGAGCAACCATGTGTGGTCCTGAGAAGTGCGTGATTAGTCTCTTGGACAGTTCTTCCCAGTTGGTGACAAACTCCCCGTACTCAGTCCACTACATTTCTGCATCACCTTGAAACTGGGTCTTTGTCTTATGTACCCACAAGGCTTTGGGTAGGTGTAACTCTTGAATTCTGTCTGACATGCTTGGAGGAACTTGCGGGGATCCTCTTGGGTCTTCCCTGAGTATTCTGGTAAAGGAGGGGCTCAAGTATGGCTGGTGATTCTTGCGGTATGGGCTCGGTTTTGAGCGGTGTCCATTCAAGCGTTATTCAGCAGATTGGGCATTTAAAGTACAGACCTTCTAGATCTCTGGCTTTATCTTGCCATCCAAGGCAAAGGTTATGAAAAGTGCATGGGCACTTGTGGCAGGCTATCCAGTACATGACCCTTCCCGGACAGTCGGCTTGGTTGCAATGGCGATGTCTGTCCCTACAGTTCAGACATACATACTCTAGTCCCTGGGTATCTCTCTCCTGGCCTTCCAAACTCAGACAGACATAGTGAAATGTGGCATCGTGATGCATGCAGGTTACGAACAAGCAAGCTACACCAGGGCATTCCTCTATGGCACAGACCTACCCTTCTGGGATGGCTTTGCTCTCGGTTGTGGCCTATCTGGTGCCGTAAACAGGAATTGGGTGCCACAGGGTGTTTTAAGCTGACTCCCCGGAGTCAAGTTACTGGTGGTTCTGTGGGGACGCAACGGGGCTTTTCTCAGGTGCTTCCCGGTCTGAAGAAAGGTGGCCCCACATTAGGCGCCAGGAAATAAATTGACTCAACACGCACCCTTAGCAGGTCGGGTGGCTAGAGGTTGGCACCAAGGCTCTTCCTACCCCAGGCTACGGCAAAGCAATGGTCGCCACTCAAACAGAGTTCTTCTTGGGGCCTACATTGCTGGGTTTGGCCACACCTATAATAGATCATTGTGCCTTAGAAGGTGCACTTACAAACGATGGGAGAGTAAGTACCCAGGTAGGGGTACAGGAGGGTGTGCAGTCAAGTGGTCTGACTACTCTCGTGACATTAGTAGGCCGAGTGAAGGTAGACGACTTTGACGGCGTTGAAGGCAGCAGAGAAAATGACAGTGACACGTGCCAGATGAGGTTCAAGGTTGAACTGGTACATGGTGTCTAGCCAAGTTGGCTCACAGAATTCCTGTAAAATTCCCATGCAGTAATGAAAAAATCCTGTACATCTGCAACTTCCAAGTACCCTTAATGAGGCTCACAGACGAGTGAAAAGAAAATTTGTACAAAACCAACATTAATAAAAAATAACGTGCGTTTCAACAGAATTATAATCAAATACACAGAAAAATCTTACATTTTTGTGTTGCTAAAATTAAACTCACACTAGGTTAACTAACTGCAGTCTTGAATTTCACCTGCCACATGAATATAAAGTCCAATAGTACCACACAGAACATGTTACCTACATAATCTTTTAAAAATAATTGCTTAAAATAGTGGCATGGACCCCTGCATCTTTTGTGAAGTAGTTGTTTGCACGAATACGTGTATCTGTAAATAAATATTCTGCAAATATGACTTTTTGTCAGAAAAGATAAAAAACAATTAGCTATACCCCTATTTTTCTTTTACTTTTGTCATATAAGTGTATTCTTGGAGAAAATAATTTATGAAAATAGTCAAATATATAGCATTTTTAAAGCTTGCTTATGCAGTTTTCTTAAGTGGCACGAGAAAAGTACAAACATACATGCGTAGTTTAATATGTGGGCTTTTATGGCATGTAATAAAGTCCCACTGTTACTGATCTAATGTACACAGTACAGCATCACGATGGAAACGCTGCATGCCTTGAGTGTAGGAGCGATGAGGCACTAGGTGTGCATGTTAGTATTACCCATATCGCTCGCTCGCTTCTTGACCTTGGATGCGTGGGTCCATCCCTTTCTCAACTATAAACCACAAAAAATCTTACTACCTCTAAAATTACTATTTGCAGCTACAAATTCAAAAGCTACTCAAATTTCACCAAACTCAATGAAAGTACCTATACGTTATAAAACACAATGAAAATAGATGTTACTACAATGTGTTACAGCATACATATAATTATTTCTGCAGCTCATTCACTCTTTCATTGATACAATACTTTCATTTGTCCAACCCACATTAACATATTTTTCTGTGCATTATCAGTAGCGAGTGACAGCGTGCAGTCAAAGTCAGCAGTATAATACTAACCACAACTCACGAGCGAGGCTGCTTCGCCACCAACTTTGGCATTCATGACAACATTATAGAATTTTGGAGAGGAGGAAAGAAAGGAAAAGCACGTAAAAAAATACGTATTGTCCATTTCATGTAAGTAAGGTAAATTTTGACAGTTCTAGAAAAGTAGCACAGACACAAGAGTTGTTTTTTCAATGAAGAAAAGGATGTTTGTAAACAAATGTTGAGTCCAATGCACACTTGCATTTTCCTCTTTCCTCGTGATTCCTGCCATGGCACGGATTGAAAGACTGACATTAGCTAACTTCTGTCCAGTAATTAATATGGGATATTATAGTTAGGTTGGCATTCCAACCTGTTTAATTTTTGTAATTGCCAAGTTAACTTTGTTCAGGTTCTGTTTATTTTATTTTGAGGGAAAAAAGGAAACAGTGTGGGGCTGCAACACTTTAGTTTAATGTCTTTTGTGAGACAACATTGTTTTGATGTTCTTACGAGTGTGTGGCATTTTGAGTTACATGTTGTTTTGATGGAGCAATGGAAAAGTTTGCTCGTATGGAAATAGCATTCAAATTATTGTAACTTCGAAAATTTTAAATTCAATGAAAAAACAAAATGTGATACACACCTCACTGTTCGTATTCGTACAGTAGCAGCAACACACAAATACACACACACACACATTTTGAACAAAAATAACCTTACACTCTTTAAACTTACAATACAGACACGTAAACAAATATTATTCACACAATACAAAAATGTTGAAAGTGCGGCTTTTTTAGGCCACGCACATTTCAATAATTATAGTAACGGTTAATGAATAAATTATTTACAAAACATGCAAACTTACTGTTTGTAAAATTTGCAACCTCTTGAACACATGTTGCTTTCTATGGTAATCCTTGCAAGTTTACTTCACTAAAATCATGTTTGTTTGTCACTAGCATTAAATAATTTATTTCCAGAATTGTTCAGTAAAATAATCAACACTGCGCATGTTTCCTGAAACCAACACACTCACTTACACTTAGATTCATAAACTATTGCAGTGTTCGAAATGGCTACGAGACCATTATTTAGAATACTAAAACAACCAAGTGACCAAGTTTACGCCCTAAATATTTAGGAATTTAGGGTTGAATTTTACTGAGGTGAAGTAGAACAATAAGTCCCCAAATAGTAGGTCCTTAAAATTGTCTGCTGTTGTTTATTTACGCTTTATTTCCCAAGTTTTGGTGGAAATTAGAGTATTTACTATTCTCCAAACGCTACACAATTAATCATGCACAGCACGTGAAAAATGGGCAATCGGGGATCTACATGTTTTTTTGTATGTAAAGAATAACTTATTTTATAATGTTTGTAAGTTGTTTTAAAATTGCCAAAAAAAAGTTGAGCAGTTATTATTTTTAATGGAATGTTAATTGGAGGGAGCGAAGAAACGACGAGAAGATTGATATTGGCTAGAAATAAAAATGATATCAGATATTCACAAAACAACAGGGTTAAGTGAAAGATGCTTGGGAGCAAGTTATTTATTGATAGATAGGGTGACAAACAAAACAAAGCTGAAATTCAACAAGCCTGCAGTTTCCAACTTTGTTACATGCAGCGCTGTTACAAGCCATTCAAAACCATCCACCCTAAATTCCTAAACCCTAATTCCCCAAATTGGCCATTTCGAACACAACTTATATCTGTGTCGCTTCACTGCTGATGGTAGTTAAGGAAAATAGCGGTAAACAATAGCCACATAATACCTATTACATTTCAATCAAGAAAACACACTAAAATGGTACCTACAACCATTCTAAAAATAAGCAATTAAAAAATGATCAACTACCTATAAAATATTCCAACACCAACCAGATACTAGTATAAAACAATGAGAAAAAATGATCAACTACCTATAAAATATTCCAACACCAACCAGATACTAGTATAAAACAATGAGAAAAAAAAGCACACGCACAACAGCGTTCACCAGACTGGAAACTGAAAACAGAAACATGGCTAGTCATTGGCTGGAAATGTTTACTGTTCGTATGTGTCAACATGCTCCGTCAAAATCGCTCAACATGTTTTTAAAGTCCATTCTCTAAAAGCGATAAAAAATTAATATTGCTTTAAAAACATAATTTAAACCAAAAATGTTGCAAGCGTAATTATTTTAAATTACAACTTTAGTTCCGAGTAACATCTTCTTCCAAAGCCATCATCAAAATCACCAGCTTATTAACATGCATTCCGCAGCAATTCATCAGCTGATACAATAATTTACAAACTAAAGTGGTTTCCTATTTACATAATGTGTACGTTGGTTACATTGTCTGTCAGATTTTACTGCATTTATATGAAATGGACGACAGTACGAATTACCAGACAACTGATTAAAATCCAGTGTAATTCCTGTAATTTTCCTAGGTAGTAGAATTACTGTACAATTCTAGTTTTTCCTGGTTTTCTGGAAAGTAGACACCCTGTGGTAGAGTTGGAAGCGGACCCTCTCTGGCGAGCAGCCTCCTCCTCCTTCCAGGTGTATATCTGGTTGACACCTGAATTACTACTCTTCACGACTCCAGCATTAGCTAGCCTCTGCTAGTCAGCTCTGCACCGCCCAGCTCTATGATGAGGCATAAGGGGGGTGATAGACCAGATAGGCAGATAGTGGGTGCCACTAGGGGGTAGGTATGGCCTGATGGAGAGTAGGGTGCTGGCTGTGGTGTACGCTAGGTAGCCTGGTCTACTGACCTTCAGTCTAGTGGCTTGACGAGCGAGAACATAGCTGGTAGACCCCAAGTACCAAACTGAGCGTTACAGTTGTCAGATCTAGGGGCGACCGTTCTCGTGGCACCCTGGCAAGTGAGACGTCGCTGGTGCACCCAAGTGTCGCATAGAACAAGGCTCGTTCAAGGGTTGACCTATCGTTTCCAGACACGTGACCTAGCGTGCAAGACGTCGCTGGCAGACCCAGGCACTAACTGGAGAGCCCATAGTCCAAGGGACAACTGCTCTGGTGTTGCCCAGGAACACAAGCTTCACAGCTGCACTTCAAGACAGTTCCCAAAAGGGTGAGGTAGGGTATGGGGTTTCGGCTCGTGACTATCCCTGTAAGAGCCTTACTAGGATTGGTGATGAAACAGGAAATAGCAGGAGTAAGGTGAATAAAGAATAGAGTGCTGGAAGAAACAACTTAACCAAGCCAGAATTATGTCTGTTTATTGATTGCCGATTAAACACATACAAACCAACCTGTAGCCTGACTAGTGACTGAAGGGCGATCCTAGGTTGCTAACCGGTAATTTACCTAGTCTCGGAAGACGCAGAAGCGTGAGGGGTGAGGGCTAACCAAAGTTAGCGGAACTCAAACTCTAATCACCTGTGGGTGAGCTACGATGTAGCTGGAAGCACGGCAGCCTTTGGCATGCTGGTGGGCAACGAGGCAGTGTTGTGCAGAGTAGAACTCTCAACAGTGCTGCAAATGGCAGTGAAGACTTGAAGAAGTCTGTTGACTCTCTGGCAGAGTGATGTTCTGTGAAGGTAGATGAGATACTAGTGGATGCCCGGGCAGCAAGACAGCCTCAAACTGGGGAATGTGCATCATATTTACACATGACGCACAGGGCCAGCACGGGTGTTGCATAGTGTGATGAGCGAGAAGAGACGTAGAGAGAGTGGTGGCGGTAATCCAGCAGAGATGACCGAAGGCGGCCTAAGCTGGCGAAGAGTTACCTTCTCGCGGTTGAAGGTTGGAGGGTTAGAAAGCGGCTATGTGATGCCAAGTGGGTTGCGGCGCAGCAGGTGGCAATAGCTGGATAAGCCAACCCCTGGACTTGAGGGAATGCTGTGGCATGTACAACTTAATGACTCTTCTTCGGAGTGGGCCGCGGTTGTGGCGAGGCTAGATGAGAGAATGACGTTGCTTGTGGCGCGTTAATATTGCGCCACATGTTAGAACACTGTACACGTTACTGGCTTCTCCAACAACTGTGCAGGAATTATGTGACTTAGCTGTGGAAATTGAAGGTTGTTTGTTTGCTGCAAATGAATTTCGAGCTGCTTTTCATCTGCTCGCACTGCCAGTAAATTGTATCTAGCCACGCGTTTTCAGCTGTTACACAGAATATGCACTGTTACAAAGTGCTGCAGTAATTGTTCGGTGCACTCTCATTTGCACAGTGATTGTAAGCAGGCCGTTAGATCAGTTACCCTGGTTTAATCATAATCATAAAAGTATACTCAATTCTTTCAAATGGCTGTATAGAACTTTGACTACTTAAACACTTAAAACACCTTTATCAATTGCCTTTGTAGCTTTGGTTTCCCACAGTAAATGCCCATGTTACCAGCTTAATAATAAATTACATACACATATTCATAAATCTACAAATATGTTCACTTTGATGGGATTCTAACATTTATTGAATATGTGTTCATAAGTTATTTATTTTGATTGTTTAATTGTTGAAATGTGTATATAGCTATTCTTTCACTTAGTGTATGTACTTAATTGAAAAGAAGCTAAAAATTCTAATGACAAATGTAATGTCCAAATTCATTTTTCACATTAATTATAAATATGTACTTCTACAGATATAAATAGCTCACAGGAGGTGGTGATGAATGGTGAGACATCATCGCCACGTATTTTTAATGAAAGGCCCATATCTGAATTTGTAATGCAACTTACAGTACAAGTGGATGCATGCAGCTTTCCTTTTATACGACTACGACTCATCAGCCTCACTTATTTCTACATAACCCGAGGAAGGGTCAATTCCGACAACATCTTTCACGGGTGTCCTTAGATCGCCAGTACCCTGGAGGGAAATTCTAAACACGTGAATATAAGGTTGCGAAAGCCATCAAGAAGCACATCCCCATTTCCTCCGTGCTGAACACCAACAAGCTGCCACGTGTGAAGCTACGTCACACTTCTCGTGCCAGTCTTCCCGAAGTGTGATGACTCACCAGGGCAAAACTATCATGAAGCGCCAAACAATCTGTCACAAGCCACCACATCTGCCACAAAGTGCTCAGTAACTGTCACGAGGTGCCCAGAATAAAAGAAACAGAGAGCAGGAGTTTTACCCCCGTCCTGACAGGCGTCATTAGCCAGAGGCAGAGAGCACTTCCAGTAGCTCGCTCTAACACTTCGTGTGCTGGGGCCTTTTACTGCTCAACAGTCATCGGCAGCCACCAGAGGCTGCTACCATTGACGTTGCAAAGAGGCTCTTGCAGCCTTTACCAGAAGTTCCTGCTGCAGCCACCTGAAGTTACCAGAGGCTTCATTGTCGACAACCACTACCATCTACTACCAGAAGCTCTTCTTCTTCACCAGTCTACACCACACTTTCTGCTACTGTTCCTCCTGGATCAGCAGCCACTTCTACATGCTGCTCTTAAAGTTGTGGTCCCCTTTTTCTATTGTCTCTTCTAGACGTCCCTTGTATAGAGTAGTTGCGACTGAGTTGTTATCATAGCCGTCAACGCCACTAAACATCTCGGGTAGTTTAGGAACAAGTCACCTACACCTGTAAAGTGTAGGTTACTTCCATATTCACTCTCTGCTTGGTTAGGAGGTAGTACGCGTCACTTGCATTTATTACGCCTAATAAATACGGTTTGTTCCTTTTCTGATGAGTATCTGGTCTAAGGTATTTCCCTTGACCGCTAGGAATATATCTACTGTACGTTGTCAACCGAGACTGAGTTTTGATATAGCAGTATGAACCTTAGAGTCGAACTGCAGTCCCTTTAAGAATCCGTACGTCTGCTACACACACCATTCGATGGCCTCCCATTCTAGACCCCAGGGGATAGAACGGTAGAGCCCTGACCACTAGAAATTGATCCAACAGGGGTGAGGCAGTCTCCCCAAGTTGTATCCTAACCAGAGCGCCTACGTTGCCGGCGGGGATATTTGCTTGAGACTAAAGGTGTACCTCCTGTTGCGACTAGACATCTGCAAAGCTTTGAAAATTATGAATACAAATTGAATATAAAAAATTTTGCTTAGAAATATTGAATCTAATCGACAATGAACCAAATCGAACCAGTAAAATTTGGAGGTTACCGGTATATCTGTAAAACATCTAGCTGCTTTTTAAATCACATGCATCACTTACTAACACATGTATTCAATAAAGATCTGGTAACATATAACAGAATCACCTGTTTTTCGCGGCACGCGAAATCGTGAAATTTTTTGCAGAAATCCCTTTATTTACGCGAAATTATCATGAAAATAATGTATTTCTCCACATCATCAATATATTACCAAATTGAAATGATTACTACACATTTCTGCGATAATTATCATGAGAATTGCTATATATATCACAGTTGTAGAAATATATTGCAAATAATAGGATACATATAGCAAGTATACAATATCTATCATAACACATGCAATATAAATTGTGACGCTAAACAAATATGCTAGACGTGTGTAGTAATAATGGTTGTGACAGTAATTGACCATGATACAGAATTTTCTCACAAGGGGTTTTATGTATTTAACAAAGTCAATAAAATACTTACATGCAAATTTTGTAATGTACGAATAGAATGGGCTAGAAAGGACACTTGTCTAAAGCACATCCAGGGTAGTGCTACTCAAACAAAAGCTTTAGCGATGGAAGTGAAAGCTGCCAAACATGTTCAGGGTGCATCGACGTCTGGTGTAACATGCCACATTTGTCTTACCGATCTAGTTTCCCAGTCGAAAAATGTGAGTAGTAGGATGTAGTATGTTCAGGCATAAGGGGATCAGGGATTGAATTTGGGGGGAGCCACCATCTTGTTACGTAACCCGACCACCATTTTTTTCCTATTTCCCCTCAAAATCGACCAAAAGACCGTAAAAATGTCAATTTTTTCCTTAAAATTTTTTCTTTTTTTCCCCTCAGAAAAGTTAGAAACCCCCAAAATTGGTAGAAGCCACCCTCGTGCAAAAACAAGCCCCTGGAATCCAATTTCAGCCAATTTAATTAATTTGAGGGGCTTCCTTCGGACCTACAGAGCAGTGGCAGTCACATTGGTTTCATAAGTATACCCTATGCCAAATCGATATAAGATATAGAAGAGTGGACTCAGACATAAGCATCAACCATCTTGCATCCATATTGTATGCAAATGACCTGTGACCCCGGCCATGACCTCTAATGCGTGACCTTTGACATTGAAAATAATGAAATTTAAAAAATCCAAAAAATTATAAAAAATTTATTATTAAGAATTATTAAAAGCTATTTTTTTAAACTTTCATTTCTGAAAGTCCCCCTACCACAACCAATTACTCACCTCTGTAATCCAACAGACGACTCACTCCCTCGCCTCCAATCCCCTCACCTATAATCAGTCCACCATTTTGATTTTTCTGTTTGTCATTTGTTTACATGCTGCTGGAGGCAGCCATCTTTGTTTATATTTTACTGGAGGCTACCATATTGTTTTTTGTTTGTCATTTGTTTATGCATTACTAGAGGCCACCATCTTGGTAGGCGACTCCAATCTTGGTATACATCACCCATCCACCATCTTGGAAGACAATACCCAATAGTAATACACCTTTCACCTTGAATACCAAAATTCGAGAAAAAAATGCATAAAAGTTAGCAAGCATAATACATTAGAGACAACTATCGCCATGTTAAATGCAGACTACCTCGACCCCATGACCTTGAAAATAAAAACTTGAGAAAAATTACATAAAAGTCAACACGCATAATACATTACAGACTACCACCACCATATTAGATGCAGACTACCTTGACCTTAACCCCGTGACCTTGAATGACCTAAAATAAAAAACTAGAGAAAAAATCTATGTGAAGAGGCAGAAGCTATTCGAGACGATTCACCTTCCACTCAGCCGCTGTCAAAATAAACCTCTCATCTTACCTCCCTACTGCTTATAATATACAAGTGTGCAAGCCCTATGGCTAGGGTTACCCGACGTCCAGAAATTCCCGGACATGTCCTACATTTTAACTTTCTGTCTGGAGCCTGGAAGAAATTTTGGAATAATCATTAATGTCCTACATTTTGCTTAGAAGCCCGATGTTAGTTCCGAACAAAGCTACAGCGCGCTACAAACGCTGTTCGACTCTCGCAGTGTGCTATCTATATTGATCCTGCCTGTCTAGCATCTCATAACAGGTTTTCTATGACTACATTTATACTGACACCTGTAACATATGTTTCGTTAACCTGGGTTTCGGAAAGCAGAGTTTGTATATGGTATAAATGCAGCCAAAGAGAGGTTTCGCCATATCTTGAACCCGAGGTTATAATTCAAATTTTGCTTTGATCTTAGGTTTAGTGCATGGTATAAACAACAAAATGTTGGTTTCGTTTGTAAATATGGTATGAAATGTACAACTAGGATATATTGACGTATAAAACAAGATGATTAATTGGTTAAAAATAGCATGTGTAAACCTGGAGTGATTATATAATTTTGCTGTTGGTATGAAAATAACTAATACATAATAAATATATTGCATCTTTAATAAACATTAACAAATATCTTTTTTTAATTACGTTTTGTCAACCAATGTATAAAATTAAAAATCATTTTTACTCATAGTTATGATTTTCTGTAAAATGTATGTACCTTAGTTTGTAAAATTGGGTTTCCGAAACTGAGGTTTCGGCTGACAGTATAAACAAATACAATAGTCTCTATAGTATTTGGTATAAACGTGGTGTATGGTTTGTTGTTCCTGGTGCAAAAGTTTTGTTTTGAAAGCAACACGTTTTGCAAAATGCCGAAAAGAAAATATAAGTTTGGTGATTTGTCAGCAAAAAACTACACAATGTTCAACTTAGAAAGGCACGAAAATGAAGCACAGAGTGTTATTTGCCCTACCGCAACATATGTTGTATGTATATGGTAAATATTTTTATGATAAAATTATATATGAATTTTCATTTCTCTCTGCAGATTAATTTGTATGTGTGAATATAATGGTTACATAATAAAAAAGAACATGAATTTTCATTGCTTTGTGCCCGTCACTGTTAATTTTCACCTTTGTTCAAGATATGCATGCTGACATGAGAGAACGGTTTATAAAAAAGAGTCCTTTTCGTGCGTTCAATCTGCTGGAGTCAGTCTCTCCATCAGTCGCAATCTTTCCATCAACCTCACAACTTATACAGATCCACACATGCACACCAATCCCATTCGCAATCCTTTGATCAATCTTTAGCAATCACCACCACCGCCACAATCAGAGGTCAGCACTGCAATCAGAGGTCATAAAGGGTCAATGAGTCATGCTGGCAATGGGTCAGTGGGATCGGTCTTGTGAGGGGTCGGACCGACAAAAGGAGTCAGTGGTCTACTTTATAGGTGAGTGAAGAATTTGCCTGCAAGAAACTATGGCAGATATAACTGCAAGGTAATGTGATCAAGGAACTAACATCTAAAGCCTGCCTACCTGCGTGTGTGATGTCTCAATGCTCGCATGTGATTGGTTAGCTGCAATTATATGGTAACTTGGTGATTAGCTGGTCAGTGTCTGCACAATTTATAAATGGTGCAGTATGATTGGTTCAAAGTCAACATGAAGCCATAGGGCTTGCACTCTTGTATATTATAAGCAGTAGGTAGGCAAGCTGAGAGGTTAAGTTTGACAGCAGCTGAGTGGAAGGTGGATTGTCTGGGCTAGCTTTTGTCTTTTGACATAGATTTTCTTGAGTTTTTGTTTTTAGGTTATTTAAGGTCATGGGGTCAAGGTCGAGTTAGTCTATTTCTAATATGGTGTTGGTTGTATGCTTGTTGACTTTGATGTATTTTTTCTCGAGTTTTTATTTACCAGGTCATGGGGTCAAGGTCGATGTAGTCTGCATCTAACATGGTAGTAGTAGTCTGTAATGTATTATGCTTGCTGACTTTTATGCATATTTATCGAATTTTGTTTTTCAAAGTCACAGGTCAAAGGTAATTGCTATTGGGCATTGTCTTCCAAGATGGTGGATGGGTGATATATACCAAGATGGCGGTCGCCTACCAAGATGGTGGTCTCTTGTAAGGTATACACACATGACAAACAAAAAACAAATATAGCCTCCAATAAAATAAAAACAATGAAGGCTGCCTCCAGTAACATGTAAACAAATGATGAATGAAAAAATCAATATGGCGGACTGAGTATAGGTGGGGATTGGAGGCAAGGGAGTCAATCGTCTGTTGGAGTTAAACAGAGGTGAGTAATTAGTCGTGGTGTGGGGGGGGGGGGGGGGGGGGGGGAAGGGGGGGGGGGGTACTTTCGGGAAAATAATTTTCAATAATAAATTTTTGGAATGGAAGGGAGATTTAGATGGAAAAAGGGAAAAATTACCTAACAAGATGGCGGCTCCCCGAATCCGATCCCCTCATGCCTGAACATACTAAATCCTACTACTAATGTGAAAGTTGAAAACATGAATTTGTTTTGTCAACAACGAGCGCTTTCATGGCAGATAACATTCCATTGGGAAAAGCTGATTACCCAAAGTTATGGAAGTGGATGATTAAGTACATTGCAGGTATTAAAAATAGTTGGTATAAACCCTTACTTGGAACAAATAATGGCCCACTGATCATTTTTGCATTACCTAAACTCTCATTTATAGCTACTGGAAACAAATGTGTACAAATGTTCGACAACTTTAACATAATTAATTTCAGTTCTGGACAGTAATTTCTTTTTGCAAATATTTTTGTCTTCAAAATGGTTAAAACCTGCTGCAGGAATTAATTGCTGACACATATGCAACAATTCTGTCATTTGGAGGTAACTTTTCATCTGACTGCTTGAAAAATGTGTGCAATTAAAAATAACTGAAAGTAACAAAAATTTATATTTTATTTAAAATAAATTGTTGGGTATAAAATTTAAAAAATAAAATAAACTGCAGTAAGCATATAGGTATGTTAATGTCCCATTCACATTTCAATTAAATACAGTATGAAAAATAATACAGAAAATATTTTGTTGCTAGGTACCTGATGATAAAAATTAAATGACAACACAACATAAAATATGGAATTGATGACTGCACTGGCATTTACTTCATGCTGAATTGTCCTAATTGTTTGTTCAACAACACTTAAATGTTTATTTTCACTTATTACAACTGAACAGAACAGTATAGTTGCATGCAAATTTCCATGAAAGATAATTAAGAAGCTTATTATTGGTCTAACAGCTAAAAATACCTACATGAAGTGACATTATGTTGTTTTTAGTCTTTTGAATACCAGTCTTTCCCACAAAAAAGTCTTAAAATTAATTTCAAACATGCAGTTTTGTTTTTAGAAATGAATGAGAAATACCAAAATCACTTACAAAAATAACAAAATTTACCTTTTCTTTTCACAGTAAACAGGTGACTACACATAAAGAATGTTAATTTGTATATGCACCAAAATATGGGTGGGAAAATGCACTTACGGTATAGGAAATTTGCAATTATCTGAGAAAATAAATTGTAAAACACATTTGCACATAGTGAAAATAAATTGTAAAATACATTTGCACGTAAAGTAAAAACATAATAAATTCCAAATTAATTTCTCCCCTACAAAACATTTGTGACAGAAAATTTGTGTTATGTTGCAATGTTTACATAAATACGTATCACAATTACTATTCCATAGATCGTAACGTGACTTGAGAAACCAAAACCACGGCAACAAGTTACAAAAAATGGCTTCTATCAATGTGCCTTGTGGTGCAGTGGCAGGTGTGCGAGCTACGTGACATCTTTCTCTTGTACAACAACAAAATTATATTCTCATATACGGCATCTATGGCCGACGTCAGACATGTTTACATTTTACCATGCGGGATGAAGGTTATTTTATTTATGAATGTGAGTGAACAAATTATTGCAAGAGTGAAAATCTATTAATTTGCTCTTATTTTTACTTCCTTAGAAACTAACTTTAAATATTAAAATGTACTGTACAGTATGCTGACAAATTTCTAAACATGTTTTGGGGGTAAAATTTTTTTTAATACCAATAACTTGCCTAGTGGCTGCAAGTACACCTTATCAGTGAACATTTTATGGTTTGAAGAGATGTGTGTGTGTGTTATGTTTGCCAAGAAGCTATCTTGTTATGCCACCATGATTTCCAACATATTTTCAAGTTTCTTCAGTGCTCAAAATTCTTATAAATTTAGTGTTTGTTTAATAACCCTGAATCTTTAACAAATAGTATACTTAAATAAGATACAGTACTTATTCAAGAGTGTCACACAAGATTAAATATCAGTAAACTATTGTCATATATTAATTATAGGGAATACTAATTGACTGTTGCATGAAGGTACAAAATTTTGCATGTAATGTTTTAATTTACTTTGTTAACCAGTAATCATACGTACCACCTCTGGGGAAAAAAATTTAAGATGTAATTATATTTGTATAACACTTGCAAGAAACAGGAGAAAAATTTCCGAAAATTATATATTGAAATACTACATCAAATGTCCATAAATATGTAATAACAGAGTTTCATATCACTTGATATAATAATGCTGTTCGCCCACATTGGGATGTGCTATAAAAAAATTTGATTTGATAAAAATCTGAAATTCTGGAATAATTTTAATTTTGATTCAAAATTAGATTCAAACTGTAAATCCCTGATTCGCAGTTGTCTAGTTGCGACCTACACCCAACAGTGGTATGAAGATAGCCCTTACAGTTCAACGCTCTTGTCTGTGCGCCAGTGGCAGGGGACTAATTAGAGCACCAGACTCATGCCGGCAAATGCTATTGGAAATACACTTAAGATAGGGATTTGACTCATGTTCACGACGATCAATCAACAACTTTAAGTGAAAACAACCTCTATGCTTTTTTGGTAAAAGGCAAGGCTCACAGAGGAAGGCGCAAAAAGTGGCGTATACTGTCGCGAAGCGAGCGTGTATATTAGACCTGCCTACACCCAGTAGGCAAGCAGAGCGGGGCAGTGCGGCACTAGCCCAGCTTCTGGAGAGGCCTCCATCTCCAGTATTTAATTATCATCCTCTCTCTCCCCCCCCCCCCAATTCTTTCTGTCTCTTTCAGCCACACCTTTCTTCCTTCCTTCCATCACATGCCCTGCCAACAAGAGGGGATGTTGTTGTCGAGCAAAAGACAAAGCAAGTCCTCTCTCTGCCATGCCTGCTTCGATTGCCTTCCACACGCCACCCGCCAGCAGCAGAGCAAATAAACTGCACCTGGCAAACTAAATTTATCAAGAAAATGTGTCGCTCAAAATAGTTGCACCTATCATCACTTGTATTTCACAGCAAATGATTTCACCTGAAAATACTACGCTAAATATTTTTACGAGGAATTATTATTTCTTATTTTGTGAATAAAGGTGGTTTTTTTCCTGTAAGGTTGGGGTGTTATTGTATCTGGTGTAAAATTAACATGATTTAAAAATGTAATATTTATTTAACTCGATGGGCAGCATCTTCGCGAATAAAATACATGCCCAGAAGCATATATTTGAACCCACCTTGTCACCAAAAATTGTTTGAACATAGAACGACTTGTATTATAAGTGTAAAATTCATTTTCAATAACTTCTGCGAGGAAATTGGATTTATATTAATTTATTCCAATAGACGCACGTCTTTTGAATAAACTGATAATAGAAATGACCTATTCGACAACTTTTGCCTTTTAATAATGTGTAGGTAAGCATCAAGCAGAGTGCAGTATAACTTGACAGGGAAAATCAGAGGACGTAGTTTTGAATGACTGATTATTAGACAATGAAGAAATCAATTATAATCAACTTATTTATTTATTTTTATCCCAAATTACAAGTTTTATTTGCAGTAAATAATAATTAATTACTTTAAAAGACAGACATTTGTCACGCGTAAGGTGTCGGCAACATTAAGAGGAGTGGAGGGATAATGCACCCGGAGCCACTCCTTCCCCACCAGCTGCCGTGAACACATTGCCTGATTGATAACTTCTTCATGCACTCTCAGCTGATAGAGCCCGCGCTGGACATTCAAAATTTGACTTGCATTTGGTATCATATTATTTTCATTTTCCGAGGTGTTGAAAGTATTAGCTCAGCTTGCATTTGGTGGTGAATTACAATCAATTATATGCAGTATTTTGAGGCGTTATTTGCTTTATTTAAACAAATCTAGGTGAAATGGTTTTTAATGTATTATTTCTAAAATTCATATTTTTATCGAGTTTATTACCTAAACTGTATTCATGATAATGAACAGCTCTTACTACACTCAACATAAAGATTTATAAGGTTGGAAGATGTATTTTATTGATGTATACGTCAGAAACCACATCTACTGAAATCCTGCATGTATTGACAAATTTTGGCAGTTCCCTGAATTAACGATAGATCGAGAGTCAACTGTACTTCATATGGCGGAGCAAAATAAAGTCTACACAACATCAAACATTTTATACAAATTGCAATATCTCTTTAAAAGTGACTTTAAAGATTCTCTATAGAGCAAAGTTGAACTTGATGCTACATAATGGGTGGACTAGCACAGTGAAAACAACTAATAACTGGCCTAACTCCCTATTCCACTGTTGCCCAGAAGGGGCTGCAGTGTAAGAGTGTAGATGACTTGGCTTGGATTGCTTCAGCAAGGTACTTGGATAACTAAGCAGGGCATGAGAGGAATGATCTCGACGAGGTGATCAAGGATTACAAGACCCTTCTGCACTGAAAGTGCGGTGAGAAGGGAAGGTGTAGCTGAGGAGCTTGGTTGAGCAGGCTGGTCAGTTCCGGCAGCGAGTGCGGTGGAAGATCTGGTCCAGAATCATCGAATTCTGACTCCGTATTTACACTCCGCCGGGCAACTACCATGGCGTTCATTGGCTGGCATCTTGTGGTCGAGGGGTTGCAGCTAAGGGGGGGGGGGGGGGTGGTGGTGTGGCAAAAGCATAGCTTCTATGGCGTGAAATCACCAGCCGGCTTGGAAAAGGATAGAAGACAGCGACGAAACATACTGTAAGAGCCATCTCGCGGTAACCAGTAGTACTCAGTGCCTTCTGCTGCATAACTTCGGTGGACTAGTGAATAACACAAGTTGCTGGTTGGACAGTACATGTTTAAAGTCACGTGACGGCCAACAATGACAAAACTCAGTTGTAATCGGATGCAATGCATGCTATGCTGATGAACTGAAGTCGTTTAGTTATCATTGTGGCCAACGCGTCATGCGTTGATTCACTCCCACTCTGCTGCGACGAAAGCTCATCCTTGAGGGGAGTTGAAAAACAAAAATTCCCCTTGAAAGGAAGTGGGAATGTCCTCGCAAGAACAATATGTCTTCCTCTTGGTCAGGGCAGAGGGATGGCTTGGGTTGAGAAAGAAATTCCTTCGAGAGAATGCAGAGCTGTCCTTTCAACAGCAATTTTTTCTCTCCCGATTAGCTTCTGTAGCATCTGCTACTCTGTGCACTCTGCTCTGCACTCGGAAAACCCCGCTGATAAACTTGACCCTGTAGTGCGAAGAATTAGCTGGCTTGGAGAAGGTTGTGTGGCGCAGATGGCTTGAATTATACTAGCAGCTTGCCAGAGCAAACTTTCAGCAAGTGTAACTAATCGAGCTTGGTCTCCTTGGCAGAAATGATGACTGGTAACATGACATGGTGTGATACTGAATGAAGCAATAATTTATCTTCTTGTGAAAACTACTTTAAATTATTTCATTAAGTTTGTACACATTATGATTTGTAAACATACGTAGGCAAGTTAAGATATAGTGATAAATCTGTTTTTCCACGGAAGGAAGAAATATACTGTAAATATACGGTGTGCCAATGTGTGCAATTGCAAATATTGGACATGCTAAATTTATATATTTTTTATGTAAACTGTTTTTATGACAGATTTAGTTTTCTGAACAATGCATCTGTTTATTTATCACAATGCTGTAATGTTTCCCTTGGATGTTTGAAACATAATTGTGATACGTGTCTATGTTTCTGTAAATTTAATGTTTGCCAAAATCCTAACAAAATACTAAGCCCAGCCAGATAAATTAAAATAAATAATGATAAAATAAATGTAGAAAACAGTAAATACCAATGCATATAAATATGGGGAGAATAAAAGTTTGGTAGGTCTAGTCTATTTGTGTGCATGTCCACCTCTAAGTTTGTTGATACTTTGTGTGTGTGTGTGTGTGTGTGGGGGGGGGGGGATGAACAAACACACACAAACCCCCCCCGACATGAGTTGCCTGCTTGAATTTACTGTGTCTTCATTTGAGTGGTTGTTCCTTCGTTTTAGCAACATTTGTATGAAATACGAAATGGTTTTTGAAATACGGCAGAATTCATTTGAACAGTTGATGAGAAAAAAAAATTTAAGCATTTGATAGTTAAAACGTAGAAGTTACTACGTGTTTGACAAGTCTGCCATTGAAGAGCTAGCACACTGTTGTCCATTGACAACTAGACTATGATATACCAGTGCGGGAAGATGGGATGGCAAGTACACTCCATGCACATGCATAATAGACTCTTAGGAGGCCTAATGAACATTCAGGGTTGTCACAGGTCACAGCACATGCTGTTCTGACGTAACTCCTAGAACCTCTTAGTGTTGCCAGCTTTTCTTTACCATGTAATGTGTATGAACTCCTGTTTCGTCCGTATACACTACACGTTTGTTAGGTCCATTTGCATTTTGCCACAGTGCACATAGATAGGCTGCACGCCGTGCGACTATATCACTTTGCTCTGTTAACATGTGTCTAACATGTTTATTTTTTTTAAATTTAAAAACCATTGGTTTAATAATTCTCCAAATGTATTCTTCTTCCTGGAAAATGGTATATTTTCTTTCACAGCATTAAAGGAGTTTACGCAGAGTGGGAATTTCTTTCTACTGCTTTGTCTAACGGGATAACGAGACCTTGTTTCTTTTCTTCTGTACAAAATTGTAAAACATTGTAAATAATCTCTCTACTTTGTGACCGCTTCACTTCCCATGAATTTTTCTGTACGTAGACCCTGATTACTTGTCAACTCACAGTTCATTCTGTTATGTAACGATAACACTCATAATAACACTTTCACTTTAAAGATGAAAAATCAGCAGTGATCAATGCTCACTGCAATCTTTTTAGACCCACCAACACTTCTGTACAACGAGCGCGACTCACAGGTGCACATACATAGTAATGCAGATTGTACAATGCAATCTGCAGGATGCGATTGCATCATACTAACACTGTAGTTCTCCAGACTGCCACCGGTAATTACTTATCACACATGTAGTACACGGCATTGTTTATGTTTACACGTAGTGGAAGGACATGTAATCAGTAACCAAAAGTAGAAATTTATCAGGGCATCAGAAAAGTACGAAGTAACCGTGAATGGCCTATAAAATTAAATTTAGGGTAATGCCTTAATGAAATTTTGCTACAGGAGGCAATGTTTATCATAATTTTAAATTTCATTTGTGGGCATTTTTGGGGCATATGAATTGCCATTTGTAATATAGGGTATATAAAAACTAAATATCTATATTAAATGTAATACCTTCTATTTAACCAATTTGTGAGAGTACCTTTTTTGGTGATTTTCTTTGGCAGTTTTAAAATAAGTTTGGGTGAGTGCAGCATATTCATTTCCTGCCAGATTTAATGCACATTTATGTACTCTATTTTGTATAACTTTTATATGTTTTAAGGTAAGTCATGTATTCAATTTATATTTTTGTATTATATATATTTTTTGTATAACAAAAAAGTTGGGATCCTAAAAAAAAAAAAATAAGGAAAAGAAAGGTAAATTGTTTTCCACAGAAACTCATCAGTTTCCTGCATTCAGATGGTTCTTCGTTATATATTTCCCAACCTGTTTTCTCAATTTTCTGCTGTCTCTTTTATTCTTGGAGTGATGGAGGAGGCAATGGAACACAACAAGGAAACGGGTGTTCTCTGGGTGCTGCTAATCACAACCCAGAGGTCAACTGATGTCTCTACATGTTGGTAACAATTTCTCCATATTCATTGTTCAAAATGTATCTGAACAATGTTCCAATAGTATTACAGGAATATAATTGTGTTAAAAAAACTTCTACAGTAGTTACCATTCACTACCTAATTACAGTATTTAAAATAAAATTCTTTACAGGAAGAAGCTACAATTTTACTATGTGAGCGAGATATATCACTACATATTCGCATTCTCGTATAGCAATCCTTTATCTTTTTCACGAGACAAGAGAGCAGTGAAGAGTAAAGAGGTTTGTGTGACCCTTAACAGTGCAGTCTTGACAGCTGATGAGGGTGAAGTGAGATGAGTACGAAGCAGCCCTGAAATGCAAGGGTGAGGGAAATGAGAAATCCCCAAGAATACTTGCCAACAAGTTGCATCACCGGCATGATTCCTACATGTGAAAATGAGCAGGCAGGCACTATGTGTCGTGGTGGCTGCAGTGGCACTAGGCCTCACCTGGAGCATGCCGACAGCACGACAGTGGACCCACGTGGCAGGAAGAACCCCCAGTACTCAAGCGTGTCATCGGGCAGGATCATGCTCTTCTTCAGATGGATGTGCTTGCGCCGGTCGCTCCTCTCGGGCTCGCTGCTCAGCTGGAATGCGTGGAATGAAGAGTTCATCTTGAGCGACTGAGCCTGCAACACCATGGCCACACACACTACCTTCTACTGCTTCTACTTGGTTAATGTTGCATGAATAATAATTAGCTAACACACTAACTACCAAGTACTTTGGCTAAGTTGTTAATGGAAGATTCATTTCAACATATACATACTTTGTGTACTACAGGGCAAACTGAAATGTGTTATCAAAACATAAACTCTATAAGTCAAATAGAAAATATGAATCTACACATCATTACCTATTATTTTCACTTCAATATTTAAAAACAAACTTAAGAGACGGAAGGTAGACTTCATGGTTGATGCTTAAATTAATTAAAGAAAGAAAGAAAGAAAGAAAGAAAGAAAGAAAAAAACAATAAATATTCGATATCAAGTTTTACTAAGATTGTTACATTTTGTAAAAATCACAAATTTACAATTATCACATTGGGCACCATTTGTAACATTTCAAATTAAATTCTAGTTGAATATTTCAAATCAATTAATACGTCGTCATTTTCTTCTACTGAAATATTATTTATTTAGTTCTTCCAACAAAATTAGAACAATTTATCAACTCAATTCTTCTCAAATACAATAAAATTAGAATTTCTTGTTATTTAATTATTACTTCTTCATCCTTCAAAACTTATTGATTTTATGAATTCAATGATTAAAACAGTCTTTCTATACTACTCACATCCATCATTGGAGGTGGTGAGAATTATTTTGTCAGAAAATGTTGGTTCTATTATAATTCTGCCTTACTTATGTTGTCTCCTGTCCTCCAGCTGACTGTCCTCTGACCATGACACATCTCTCCGCTAATCAGCTATGGTTAGATGAGAGACAACTAGGATAATTTTATTCAGTAATTTTGTTTAATAAACATTTAATGCTGAACAACCTCTAGGAACAAAATGAAAAATAACAAAACAAAATATTAATATTGAATACTGTCTAGAAACAAATAAAAAATACTCACACATGATCTCTATGTCAATACACTATTAAAATAACCAAAGATTATACTGTTAATTCATATAATAAAACACAATTTGGAAATGTTATTAAAGAAAGTGACAACCTAAGCAAGTACAGTACTCTGTAATCATATATAGGCTAACTAAAATACCTATGATCAACGTTAACCATTATCACAAAAAACTGCAATGTTACAAGATTACTAAATAAATTATTCACAAGCATGTGCCATTTAATTTATTTAAATAATTAAATACACTATAATGATAAGCAACTGAATACCCTTAAATTTAAACTACAAACAGTAATTTCTTTGGTTTTGTAAATAAAATATATAGGTTGAGGACAAACAATTGGGAAAAACACCTGGAGGTGACTCCTGAAAGGGAAACAAACAAAAAGTCCATATCAACATGTGTCCAGAAATATATACAAACACCGTAAAATGTACTGAAGAACTATAATTAGAGCAACTGGACACGAGTTGAAAAGTAGAAAAGAAAGGCAGCATGAATAATGATAATCAAACCGGGAAAGGTGGAATCGTCAATACAGAGATGGCACAGGCAGATGAATTGGACAAGGGGAGACTGTAGCATGGCTCAACCCGGTCACCGGACCATAACGTCTTTGACTTCTACCAATGGCAGCACCTGACAGGTGTCATGTATGCTGATCTATTACTTAATAAGCACACACTTGAAAAACATGTCAATAAAGCCTTCGCCACTCTTTGGGTAAAGCCATAATTAATTAATTAAAAACCCTAGTTGAATATGGGGCATGTTCAAAAGGAACCTAAGTTAAGGGGGTTCATTACCGGAAGGGCAATGAGTAGCGTCGGCAGGACCCTTTGGTTAGTGTTGGTGTCCAAGGGCCGCTGGAGCTGGAGAGCTGGAGGCTGCCCAAGAAACTGGGTCCCTCTGGGTGGTAGTGATCCTCCGGAGTTGGTGGCTGCTGAAAATGTTGAGAATCCTCTGGTGGATATTGGCTTAATGACGTACCGAGTCCTCAGCCATAAAAACAGCAGAACTCTAGGGCCTAGTGGCTAGCACACCCTGTAGATAGTTTCCATCCTTGCAGCAGTGGAGCGAGGTTGGCAAGTACTTACCTGCGACTGACACTTCCAGCCATCACAGCGGTGAAGGTGCAGCAGACTGCCCTGAGGTCTGTTCCGCTAGTCCTTTTATACTAAAATTTAGAGCTTGTAGGACCTCAGAAGGGTAAGGGGGAAAGCTATCCTTGCTTCAAACGGGTTGAGAAATTCCAAGTTTCCAAAAGGGTGTCTTTTCTTATCGCCTGTGGGTGAGGCATTGACATATCTTATCGCCTCGACTGGAGGCTCAGAAGTCTGTGGCACTCCAATAGAATGTGTGCTGCCATCCAGCAGTGCACTGTGGAACTGGCGCGACCTTCATGGAGGGTGTCAGTGGCTCGGTAGACAGTACAATCTTTGGAGAGGGGTGTTGACATAACTGCTTCTGGACGAATTCCGGTGAACAGTAAAATATAGGAGTACATGTCTGTAGTATCAGTTGAGCTTGCCAAAGCACACTGTAGGCACGTGCCCTGCCTCAATTACTGTTCAAGTGGCTTGACTTACCCCATAAGGAATATTGCACTCCAAGATGGGTCAAAAACGTTCAGCAGAGTGCGCTGCCTAGAAGCACAGAAATATGTCATGCATCAACCAGAAAAAAGTGTTGTGTTTGCATGATAGTTGTTTTGGAATAACTGAGGTCCATGGTTTTATAATATTTTCTCAATTCTGTGCTTGGTGGTCATCTGGGCGAAAAAAAAAAGACATTTTTAACATTGAATATGCCTAACCTAGATTAAGGGGCGACATTTCTGACTTTGGGCGTTCTTGCGACTTATGGCAAAAATGTAAGCAGGCTTAGTACACTAATGTCAGGCAGACGGTAATGCAGATTCCCCAGGCGCCTTGGAGCACTGTCCATCTTGATGTATTTGGATCCTTAGTTAGATCTACGAAGAGTAATTGTGTATTTTAATCTTGTTGGATACCTTTACTAAGTTTGTTATTCTGTTACCATTGCATAATATGAAAGCCTCATCAATTGTCAAAATGCTTACTGATCAAGTATGGAAAGTGTTTAGTGCTCCTGTTGAGATTTTTACTGATAATGCTAAGTATTTCACTCCTAATGTTTTTAAGAATATGTGTTTTAGCTGGGCTATCAACATTTTACTTCCAGTCCCTACTATCCCAAAAGCAATCTGGTAGAAAGATTTAATAAGAATCTGAAGGTTTGCTTAACTATATTTTATAATCAGGACCATACTAAGTGAGATCAAGATCTTGATTTTATAAATGTAGGGTTCAATAGCACATTGCTTGATTCTCCAGGAGTCCCTCCTTTTTCTTGGTCGTCCTCTTAACCATCCTTTACTCAATATCTGGAATATTTTCCCTTTTCCCTCCCCCACACCCCTTGGTGATGCTGATTGTGACCACCTGCAGGAGAGGTCCACTGTAGGCACAGGGCAGCAAAGCTACAGATACTAGCTAAAGTGGACAAGGGCAGGTTATCAAGTTACAAGACCTGGTCCTGTGCAAGAATTACATGTTGGCAGATATGGGGAAAGATATAAGTGGGAAGCTCTAAGTTTTTAGAGCCATTTAAAATCATTAAATATTTAGGGCCTAATACAATCAGCCTTGTTTCGCCAAGCTCTAATTGCTCCATCAGAAAGATGCATGTATCTCAGTGAAAGGCTTATCTGCAACACAATTAATTGTTTCAATTTATTATGTGTATATATCTGTAGTTTGGCTGTTTTTTGTTTTGAAACTGTAAATGTAAGCTTGTTACATTATCCCTTACCCTGTGTAATTTTGGTTATCGTTCCTCCTTTTCTAATCCTTTATTAATTTGCTTTCATCCCTTCTTTCCACCGAGCCGTGCCAAGCCCATCCTGAGTCGTGATCGTCGTCGTACAGCTGAAGAGCTGCTCGAGTTTGCTGCTGGAGAGGCAGAGTTTCAGGTGGTTATTTCTACCACAACTCTCTCTGATGATAGATAGATGCTGTACCTTGTGCTCGAGAAGAGACAGACACTTTTGGCGCTGAGTAGCATGTGCACTTGTCTGCTCAGCATCTCTGGACACACCTTCAAGAAGGAGCTCATCACTCCTTGTGTCATCATTTGAATTATGGACTGAGCTACGTGTTACTTTGATAGTTATCTATCTATTAGGCCTGTGCGAATATCATTTTTTTATTTCAAATTGAATTTGAATATGAAAACCAAAATATTTCAGAATATGAATATCAAATTTGCAAAATTAGATCAACAATAGGCCCAAATATATCAACTATAATTGCCATGACAAAAATGTATAATTTGTATTTAACATTTCAACAAAAAGGACAAGATATAAATTTAACAAACTATTTAAATATGTAGATTTCAATAGCACCTTTAGTATACCAGTTAACCTTAGCTTGCATACATTTTGCCAGACATTTCCCACCATTATGCTTGCTCTTAACTAATTTATTTTGTCCTTGTGGCATTTTCAACTTAATCGAGGAGAAGGAGAAGAAATATGTCGGAGAGGTCACGTGACCCGCGAAACTTGAATCAGGCGCCATCTGCTTCTGCTTAAGGCATTTCATTGAAATTTCTGTATTATTTCTGCATGCAATTTTAAGGGCTTTAATTCTATGTACGTATTTGAGGGTATTTTTCAGGTTTGAATATTTTACGGCAACATCGCGTAGAACCATGTGGCTAATTGCAGTCAAGTCCATGTCTGCGCCATCCTTGCGCTTTGAGAGTTTGTTTGTTTAAAACCATGAGTGCCATAGTTCAATTCATGATTCTATGTCAATTTCATTCAGGGTTCAATGTACTATTTATGTGATAGATGCTTTTTCTGTTTCACCATGCAGTCACGTTAATGTTTGCTTTTCCCGCCATCAGACATGCTACATGCCTGTAACCACTGTAATCACAAAGAGAATAATTTTCTCTACCAGAATAATATTTTGTTGGAATTTAATTTGCCGGTTCCATGAAGAAATATTGCAATTTCACCTGCACCACTTGACAGAGGTGGACAAAATTCCTAGCATGGAAAAATTTTGCACACAACATAAAAATTAAGGTCAAAATTTCCCCAAAAATATAAAAACATACATTTATAACAAATCCTTTACAGTGTTGATGAACATTGTAATACATTACAATTTACAGTAAATAGTTGCACATGCACATTTTGCAATTTAGATAATTTAGAAATTATATTAGCATTCAAAAATTTCTTACCCCTGAAGGGGCCACAGTGGCTGAGTGATTAGCACGCTCGCCTCCCACCAAGGTGAATCGGGCTCAATACCCGGCCAAGTCACCAAATTTTTGCAGATGGGAATAGGGCCGGACAATGCAGTTGGTCTGCAGATCTTCTCTGGGATCTACCGTTAACCTTGTCCCTTCATTCCGGCATCGTTCCATATTCACTTCAACCACCCTCATCGGCTCTCAACACCTCGCTGTTAAGAGCCCCCCAAATCTCTTCACTCACTCACCCTTTACCCCCGTAACCTGTTTAGAAATTTGTCAACACAGAGTACATTTTAACTTTGTTTCTAAAAAAGTAAAGAAAGTTAGAACAACGAATAGCTTTTCACTCATGCAATAATTTGTTCACTACGTTCATCGCCAAAAGTATTTTGGAAAGTTGATGGAAATATAAGTCACACTATGTACTATTTGATGCTTTAAGTAAATATACAAAACAATAGGTAAATTAATTGCAAATAAATTCAAAATCGGAGAATAAAAGCAGCACTCAAAAATACTTTAGTAATACATTTTAAATCTTAAGTCAGGGCAACTTAAGCAATTAATATTACTATGATATATCTTCCTAGGGTAATACCCTGAAGAACGAATTCACTTCCAAAACATTTCAATTACAAATATGGGGAATAAAAAATTTAAAAAAACATTAAATCCCGAAATAATACATAAAACCTGCAAATTGAAATGAAACACATAATTGAATAAAGAAATTTACCTCATAATACTTTAATAATACACAAAAACCAAACTTCAGAAAACTCTAGGATACTTACGCTCCCACTATTAACAACTTGAACCTACTCAGGCCGCATTTAACATGGGAATGGCAAGTTCCATGGGGCACCACGTAGGTTTAGACGCTGCCGCACGTGAAGGTTCTTATCCCCGGAACACATCTGGGTTCCAGCTGTAGATTATTATCCCTTACAGCGCCTGTCACAGTGCGGTGGGAATGGCATTTCACGCTCTCCCTTTCACTTCCTGTAGACGATTATCTCTCGGCAGGGTAGCTTTCCCCCCACCGTTCTTAGAATAAGAACTGCAGGCATCGGCCCAGCACTAAAGATTTCCCCGGGCTTAAAATATTCGTGCATTCGCACATTATGTCCACCTCTGCCACGTGGTCCACTACAAACTTTATCCAGTGGCATCTGCACCATATAAACTTGTTTTTACACATGTGTGTGTTTATTGTGAATACTCATCTCGTGCCCCATCATCTTTTAAGTGTCTTTGTGCAATTTATGTAATTTTGAAATTTGTGTACGGTGATATTACTTCTGTCCTAGTCAGCTCTGTGTATAGGCCGTCACCACACTACCCACGTGCTGGCGGGTGGGCCCAGACGAGTCTGCGTTAGTGATGCCAAGTAATCACACTTGTTAATGTATCATGAAGTGTTTCATTTTGTAATTCACAGTGTCTTATCTTCAGGGAAAATCGTCAGTCCACCCTAGCAGCTGTCGACTCTCTTCCCTTGTGAAGATTGTGTTTTCATACACCACGGTGAGATCATCCATCTAAGCGTGCGCTAGAGTAATTGCGGGCTGGGGAGCACCCAAGCTGAGTTAGCTAGACACGTCCGAGTGTATCATTAATTTCATGGCACGTTGATTTGTACGAACTGTATACATAAAACAGGTATCACAGTGAACCATCTTCTTTCATTTGTAGTGACAGTGTCCTAACCACATGTTTTTCTTTTTCAAAGTGTTAAAATGTTTGGTAAAAGTTTAGTATTGCCAAAGTGTTTGTAAGTATGCTCGGGTGAGACGGACACACAGAACCCACAGCATCCCTGAGACACCTGAGTCTCAACAGCGTAGTGATTGGGAAGCACCGCTGGCACCCATATCATGAGTAAGTAATTGTGTCATTGTTCGTCTCATGTCTCACCCGATGGCGTCACTCTGAAAAAAACTCCATCCAGTAATTGATGCACAGTATTAAAACTAGGTTGACATTCCAACGTGTTCTATTTTTCTCCTGGGGCATTCAGTTTATTTCAGTAGAAACATGTGAAGGGGGGCCTTTAGTTTAACGCTTTTCGTGAGACAGCCTTTAGGTTATCGTCTTTCACAAGACTGCATTGTTATGTGGTTCTTACGAGTGACAATTTGAATTGCATTATTTTTATGTAGCGGTGCAAAATTTTGCTTACATTAATAACATTAAAATTATTACAACTTCAAAAGTTTAAATTTCAATGTAAGAAACACAATATATGCTTTTTTACAGATGCAGCAATAAACACACTTTCAGCGACGTTAACCTTACTCTCGTTGGATGTTCAACACATGCGTAGTAAACAAATATTATTTTTACAAGAAAAAATAGTTGAAAGTGCTGCCTAAAAAGGCGCGCACATTTCAAACATTATAGTAACTGTTCCGAAATACATTGTTATAAAAGAGGCTAACTTACTGTATGTAATTCGCAACCACTTGAACACGTGTTTTATAGGGCCTGTCTACAATTACGCTATCCCAACCTGTGTCTTAGGACAAGGACGCACTGATTGGAGTATGTGACCCTCTGACGTCATGGCGCTGTCCCAAGTTAACATGTGTCCCAAGTTGAAGCAATTGGAAAACTGAACTTTTGCCTGAAGTTGTCTCCTAAGCTGATAGAAAAAGAAGAAGACTTCAAATACTTTTGTACGCATTCGTGAAATGCTTATGTTATTAATGTAAACAATGGATGTGCAAGGTGGGCTTTCTCAAAACAAATATGATAAAATGGTAATAAATAATTAGGGATGTCTTCGTTCAGTCTGAACAATTTATTTGAAGGCTAAAACTTTGGATATCAGTTGCCACACTTATTTAAAATAAAACCGTTAAGGCGTTTATTATACATAAATATTCAAATCAACAATGAAGTAAACTATAATAAACAATAATACAGCAAATTTAAACACCAGTACGCAACAATATGCAGAATTGAGTGCCATCTAGTGTCAAATTATGAAAGCTCAATTCGGACAATGCATTTGTAGATCATATTCGGACCATGTAAATGTGACGTCACCTGACACCGAGTTTCGGACACGTCTACATCTACAGGAATGGTCGAATGTAGACATGGCCACATGGAAATCCTTGCACAAACACTTTGTCTTCATTATAAAGATGTTTGTCAATCACCGATATGAAATAAATTATTTGCGTAAACATTCAGTAAAATCGACACTTTGCCCATTTCCTGAAACCAACAAACTTAAACTTTCAAACTCGAAATGTAAATACGTGTGTGTAGCTTTGTTGATTGTTCATAACGGAGCACGGCAGTTGGAAAATGGCAGAACGAGCCACTGTGGTAAAATATGTGCAGATAATATTACATTTCATTCAAGAAAACTGCTAAAACAGTACCTGCAACCAGTTATGTTTAATGACAGCACATATGAAAATAATTATCTACAGATAAAAAATTTTGACAACACTAACAAGGTACTCGAATAAACGTGATAAACACGAGTACAGTTTACAGGGACAGTAATATTTTTTCTATAGTCATCAATATTGCCAACATAACATACATCCTGCAGCAATTCGTTAGCTGACAGAATACTTTGCAAACATTAGGTGTAGGTTGGTCACATTATCAATGAAATTTGACAAAGCAATTTTCAACATGGCGGATGGCATCATATGATCGCATTCTTAACAGAATAAGTGTTTATACCGCAAAACATTATTGGATACTTCACAAAAATAGACTGTGAATGCTTTAACTACTGGAAATATGAGTAGATGTTCTTTTGCATCTGAACTACTGTATTTAAAAATTAACATTCACACTGCAAGAAAAATTGAATATTTAAAATCTTGAAATATATATATTCGACACTGAATCAAATGTGAATATTCAATTATTGTATTCAAAAATTTGAATATTCGCATAGGCCTACAATCTATCTAGGGACTTATTCTTCCTATACTACAGTTTTTCTACTACCTGTATCATTGTGTATTGTGTTTAACGTTTTGTTAAGATGCTTAGAGACTGGTCACCAGAGCACAGGTTTTGAGATGGGTTTTGTTACGCTAGCGCCTGTCGCACAAGGCTCTTTCTTAACTTCCCTGATGATGCGGGGGTATACTCTTTGCTTGGCTCCCCTCCCTTGCTTTCCCCTCCGCTCATGCGTTATATTTTTTTATACAGTTCTTAAAGATTATTTAAGCCATGGCATGGCTGAAGCTCTTCCTATTCTACACCCTGCAGTCGCCTGCAAGAGATATTCAAAATGTTTAACTGCTGCACTTGTCATCCTCTATGACATTGAGGCAGCGATGTGGCTTATTTTAATTTAGTCTTGTTGCCTGAACCGCCGAGCATTAGGGCTTCATAACGATGAGTTGTAGACCATTTTTGTGTGTTTGTTGGGTTCTTTTTAAATGTTTTGTGGGGCATGATTGTGTTTGTCTAGGGTGAGCAGCAATGCTAGTTTTTCTAAATTGTGGTTTGGGTTGCCTGTCAAAATTCTGTTTCAGTTAAACTAAATCTTTGTGTTACTGTGACTTCTCATTTTAACATGATGTGTATTGTCTTGTTCGCCGCCCAAGAGTTAATTATTTTTTAATTAGTATTGGTATCCACAACTTTTGCGTTGTCTTGTTTGATGTGCGTTTTAATACGTGGTTAGTCTGCAACAGTTTTATTCAGTTGGAGCTTTGATGGGCCATTTGACTGCCTCCACCAAAATCATAACCCTTTTAATTAGTAATTTTATTATGATCCCTTTTTAAGAAACGGAGCCTTTTCCTGGCCTTAAACCGCTGCCCTTCTTTCTAATTGGTCAAGAAATGTAATCTAGTCAACTTTTTATAATAATTGTTTTAAAGGTCATTTAAAGATTGGTATATAGTAATTAGTCCTATCTATATTATTTTTGCAAGTTGTATTTTTTTTTAAATTTTATTATAATTCATTACCTTTTGTGATCAATTTATGAAGTCTTTGTGAACAAGAGGGAATTTTGAATGTAATGATTTTTGCATGATTAAATGTGATGTATGAGCCCTCAAGGGTGCCTTGCAGAGTTTTTGACGTACTTATATTTGAAAATATAGAGCTTTAAAATCACCCTTGTCAACATTATTTGTGCTACGGCACAACATAAAGAAAGCATGCTATAGGCTATCTTCACAGTAAAAGTCAAAGATCTACTCTCATAGAATCAATACAGAGTTTCCAGTCTACACAAATCTGAAACAACACTCATACAGCATAATGCAATTTAAAACTTGTACATATTTTAGATTTGTGGCTTCCCCATGAATAACGTTTACTATATACATCTAAATATAGATTAACACAACAACTTTCAGCTCTCTGTTTTCATTTAATCAAAAACTCTTTACTTTATTAATTTGTGTATTACAGAAACAGTAAAACTTGATTTTAAAATGTGATTATGCACAAGCTACATGAATTTGTTGCTACCTGCCGATGATCAAGTCACTAATTTTTTTATGGGAAAAATCCTTTTAGCACGAGAGAGTGCATGAAGGAAGCTGAACTTGCAGCATGTACCTGGCAGAACACGGAGGACATGCCGTCCACTATCTCGACAACATCGGACTCTGCAACAGCGAAGGTGACATCGGCAAACACGCTGTGCCTCAGGTAAAGGGGGATGATGAGCAGCACAGTGGGCAGAACAGCTGTCAGTAGGCAGAACGTCACGACGCGCTTGGCTCCGTGCATCTTCCTAGCACCTGTAACCAGCAGCACAGCAGTTGAACACAGTTATTACACACATCTAAAGCAACACAACACACAGGAAACCATCACTCTACAAAATCTCCAAACAGCGTGTGCAGTTCTGATACACGCACAGCATGGTGCAACTAGTCTGCAACTAGTCAGAGCTATGACAATTAGCAATCGTGTGTACATGATGAGCAGTTTAGCAAACAACTCAGTGCTGCACAAGTAAATTATAATACAAGTTTGCAATTTCTAAGCATACATTGAATTTTAATCATCTGAAAGCAAAATTTAATTATTATTAGAAAATATCATGCACTAGTGTAGATCAGAATTTAATAAAGCATAATCAAGAAATAATTTCCTATGCAGAACAAAAAGGCAATGACGCATTTTGAATATCCAAAGTGGTTCTCAAAAATTTGACTGAACTCTAAATAAAAATTAATTAAGATAAAAACACTACATTTAAACCATAGGAGGTTGCTACAAAAACCACTCAGTTTAAATAGAATTGATAAAATTGTCACCAACCTTCACCAGGATGCAAAAATTTGTTACAAATTTCAGTCAGTTATATAGGGTGAGTCATCAGCTCTGTGACAAACAGCGAGCGGACATTTCTTGCAAAATTTCCGTTAGAAAATGTCTGACAACAATCGCCAGGAAACCACTCCTAAGGGCAGGAAACCCTTGTGAAGATGGGGTTGCAAATATTGACTTTATTTAATTACACTGAAACCATGTGATATTAAGAGATGAATTTCTGTAGGAATGCAAAACAATTCAGTCACTGTAACATGCAAGTACCCATGTTGACCTACCGCATACCTGACATTGTGAGTGAATGTGTGTGAAAGTGAGTGAGGTGAGTGAATGTGTGTGAGAGAGTGAGTGATGTTGTGGGGTGCATGATAGTGAGGTCACTAGCGCCCACAAGTAGTCAAAAATTAAAACACACAAAGATCTCCACAGGAGGCATAAACCAAAGGCAGGGGAAAAAAGAAATAAAAACCTCCATGGGAGCACAGCAAAAGGCAGAAACCTCAAGGAGGCAATAGGGCAATCACAAAAACATCAAACAAAAAAGGATAAAATACCCTAACAACACAAGAACAAAAAAAGTCAACACATTAAAAAGACCCGTCGCACGTACAAACTGTACATGCAGCTCACAGATGTGCACCCCTCACCCCCCCACACAAAGTATTCTCCATATGTAGCCACGTAGATTAAAAGTGCAACGAGACTGGCAATAACTGTGACACTCCAACAAAATGTTCCGCACAGTCAAGGGAGTGCCAAAGTCATCACACTCAGGAGGGTTTCACCACAAAGCAAGTAATTGTGCATCAGGCAAGTGTGTTCGATGCGAAGGCGAGAAAGCACTACATCTTCCCTGCGGGTACACGAAACAGGATGAGCACAAACAGGAAAGACTGAAATGGCCCGTAACTTGTTGGACAGCAGGAGAGAAATACACCCAAACTGCCAAGCATGCCAAACAAGGCCATGGACAGAATGCAGCACATCACACAGAGGGACATGAGAACCACAAGGTGGAAGGCTGCATGCTTCCTTAGACACCTCTTACGATAACCACGGAGTGGCTGTGGTGGTATTCTAAAACCCTGCCATCATACGGTGTGTGTGGGTGGGTGTGTGTGTGTGTGAGTGAGGTGAGTAAATGCATGCAAGAGTGGGGGAAGTGAGTGAATGTGTGTGTGAGAGAGTAAGTGAGGTGAGTGAATGTGTGCAAGAGTGGGGGAAGTGAGTGAATGTGTGTGAGAGAGTGAGTGAGGTGAGCAAATGTGCATGAGTGAGTGAGGTGAGCAAATGTGCATGAAAGAGTGAGTGAGACGAGCAAATGTGCATGTGAGGTGAGTGAATGTGTGCAAAAGTGAGGTGAGTGAATGTGGCAAGAGAATGTGTGAGAGAGTGGGTGAGGAGAGTGTGAATGTGTGTGAGAGAGTGAGTGAGGAGAATGAATGTGGCAAGAGAGTGAGTGAGATGAGTGAATGTGAGTGAGAATGAGTGAATGAATGTGTGTAAGAGATTGAGAGGCAAGAGAGAATGAGTGAGGTGGGAGAGTGTGAGTGAGGCAGGAGAGGCGAGAGAGTGAGTGAAGCATGAGAGGCAATGACAAAGTGAGGAAAGAGAATGAGGTGAGAGAGTGAGACGAGAGGGAGAGAGTGAGGCAAGAGGGAGAGAGTGATGCAAGATAAAGTAAGGTGAGAGAGTGAGTGAAGCATGAGTGAGGTGCTGACAAAGTAAGTGAGGAAAGAGAATGATGCGAGAGAGAGATATGTGCAAGAGAGAGTGAGTGAGACAAGAGAAATTGGAGTGAAAGAGGTGAGAGTGAGGTGAGAGAATTAGTGAGGCAAGAGAGAGTGAGTGAGTGAGTGAGTGAATGTGGCAAGAGAGAGAGTGAGTGTAAGTAAGGTAAGTAAGGATGGATAGATGGATAGGCGGAATGTGTGTGTGCTCGCATGTATTCACAAGTGCATGAGTATATGTGGGCAACTTGCCCACCTAGCAATGCTGTTGCTCTTATTATACACTTTATGGTACAGCAAATCACATGCACCCCCCTTCCCATTTTGCTGAGGACTCGTTTGATTCACAAAGAAACGAGAGAAGATGCACTACAGAATGTGGGACAACATTGAACTGCAACATACGTCAGATAATGACCACAGCACACACACACTAACTACAGTTCATTGTCTCCAGTTCACATATAGCACCCTCTAGTAACTTCCACAACAAAAGTATTTAAGGCAAAAGGTTTAACAATATATTACAGGAGAGTATATGATTCTGCATGATTACTGTTGGTTAAATTGAAGAGTACATTATTCTGGGTGATTAATGTTGACAAAAAATTCATGTACATTTATTGTTACTTGGTCCTTTTCCCATGAAAAATAATAAAGGGATGTTTAACATACATGGCACAGTTTAATAACACTATTATCTCATTTTCCTTAACATCAACATAAATTCTGTAATGTTTCTGTATATAGTATGACGCAGTCGGGTGAGACAGGAGACAAACATTGACACAAAAACCTTATTGGTAATTTCGGTGCCAGCGGTGCTTCCCAATCACCGCACTATTGAGACTCAGGGTTCTCAGGGATGCTGTGGGTTCTGTGCGTCCGTCTCACCCGTGCGTACTTACAAACACATAGGCAATACTAAACTTTTTACTAAACATCACTGAAAATAAACACTGAATAAAACATATATGGCTAGGACAGTCACTACTGACTTGCTTTTATTATTATTGCTCGTACAGATCAACGTGTCAATGAAATTACGATACTCTCTGTCATGACTAGCAAATTCCGCTTGGCACTCCACAGCACATAATTAATCTAGCACACGCCTAGATGGATGATCTCAACGAGGTGCATGAAAGCACGGCCTTCACAAGGGAAGAGGGCCGACAGCCACTAGGGTGGACTGACGGTTTTTCCCTCAAGACAGGATACGCTAAATTACAAATGAAAACCCTTAATACATATTATCACATGTGATTACTCGGCATCACTAATGGAAACTTGTCGGGGTTGCCCTCCAGCATGTGGGTAGTGTGGTGACGGCCTATACACAGAGCCGGCTAGGACGGGAATAATTACAAAATTACATACACCCTTAAATGATACATGAAATAGGATGGGACACGAGATAAATATTCACAATAAACACACACATGTGTGAAAACAAGTTTAGATGGCGCGGATGCCGCTGGATGAAGTTTGTAGCGGACCACGTGGTGCAGGTGAAATTGTAATGTTTCTGCATGGAAACGGCAAAATAAATTCCAACTAAATATTATTCTTGTTGAGAAAGTGATTCTCTTTACAATTAGAGTGGTTACAGGCTTGTAACATGCCTGATGGCGGTAAAATCAAACATAAATGTGGCAACGTGGTCAAGTACAAAAAGCACCAATTTACGTGAAAATACATTGAACCCTGAATAAAATTGACATAGAACCAGGACATAAATTATTGCAGATACAATGGTACATAAATAAGCTCTTAAAATGCAATGATGGTGCATACAAATACTTGGTTTCAACCGGCCATGTGGTTATGTGTGATGTCGCAGTAAAATATTCAAACACGAAAACTACCCTCAACTACATACATAAAAATAAAGCTCTTAAAATTGTGTGTAGCAATAATGCAGAGGATAAATGAAATGCCATAAACATAGGCAGATGGTGCCTGATTCAAAATGTGCGGGTCGCATGGCCTCTCAGACATATTTCTCCTCCTCCTCCTTGATTAAGTTAAAAATGCTGCAAGGGCACAATAAATTAATAAAGCAGAAACATAATGTTGGAAAAATGTCTGGCAAAAACGTACGCAAGCAAAGGTTAACCAGTAAACTAAATTTACTGTGGAAACCTAAACCAGTGAACAAAAGTTGTAGTGCATACGTGACAGTGTCTTACCTCGCCAGCTCTCCTCGACAGACTGTCCAGATACAAGGGTCGCACGGACCTACCATGGCTGCCTATAGGGTTCACATAAGCAGAAGTGCTATGCATGCCAAGTAAAATATTTTATATTGAAAATAAAATGGCACAAATTAAATAAAATATTGTTTCACATTTCTATAATTTTCTTATGAGTTTCAATATTATTTTAGTGTCTCTTTATGAAGGCGTTCATGCCAGAATATTAACTGTTCTTAAACTCAGTGTTCATAACCAAACAATTAAAATTAGTACAAACACTTTAAAACATTTTTTATCGGCCTCTTAGGGCACATGCGGGACACGTGATACGTGAGTCCGCCATGGGCTCTAGCGCCGCTGGCTGTTAGCCGGCGTCAAGTAATTGATATATTTGGGAAATATTTAATTTTTGTATATTTCTGAAGAGACTGTGGCTTGATGCTAAACATGTTATTATTACTCTAACATTTATACTTAGCATTTCATAACTAGTATAAGAAGCTGTTTATTTTGGGCCCAAAAATGTCAAAGAAAAAAATTTAATTTTTCGGGAATGGCTACTCTACCAAGTGAAAATTTATACTATTTCTGACATCTTATATACAAATAAATAAAAAATATTCAGGAGTAAAGAATTTTTTTTTTTTTTTTTTTTTTTTAAACTCCTCTTGCATTTTAATGTCTTCTGAAAATATTTGCAATTATGTATTAGATTTCGGTTTTTGTTATTTACCTTAGTTCTAAATTATTTCCACAATCTTTTTGGGGGTTTTTAGGAACTTTTTTAAGGTAAGTGGGCTTCCTGCAATACTATAATATATAAGTATATAGAATGTATGTAAATATGATCAACAAACTTTGGCTACAGGTTAATCACAAAAAAGTAACTTTAAAACATATATATGACATACAGTCAAAATTAATTCTAAGAGACGTACACACTTTTGAAGTTGTTACTCAAGAAATAGCTTATTATACTACCACTGTTATGTACCTAGTTCCCTCTGGAATCTTCTTCTTCCTTTAATAGCTGCAACAGTGAGTGTTGTGTACGCTCCACCTACCAGCTATTGGTGACTATTATTTTGAAAGTAAAACACAAATTACTCGAGAATGGAGAGACTTAGGGTATTTACACAAGGCAAAATTTTTTGTTTATTGTAACATGGGAATTAATAATCCAAATTTCAATCCAAGCTATGCTACCCCATCACGGAGGTTAGTTCAAAATAGGGGTAGTAATTGTAATTATTTACATGAAATAATTTGATGACAGTGACAGGTGCTGTAGTGTTTGAAGATCTTTGTTCAGTTAACCATTATCCAGACAATCCGAGTTCCATCTAAAATATTCTCTTCAATATTTGCAATAAACAGGTATTTCAGGTCCAGCTATACAGGATGAGGCACCTATGGCAGGCTATCTGAATAACACAGCCACTTTCAGTGGTAGAAGAAAATGTTTCAGATAAAAGTTGCTTGGATCAAAGGCGCTAACTTGATAGTGATAATTTCCCTGTACGTGGAAGGGTAAAGGTCAACTTCGTTACTTTTAATCATAGGAAAGTTCACATGAAATGAAAAACCATCAAAGAAAAGGATAACCTACTTGCCATTGCAGTGTTCTTTTAAACGGATGATCTTTAAAAAGACCTCAGAAAACTAATTTGCAAAAATTGAGCCCTCCATCTAGCCTTTGTTTGAGCTGTATATGCTGTGCCTTTTGGGATCCATACGTACATTCCCGAGATGATGAATGGTGGCACCTTTGTGCCATCTGCCGCTCCACAGGCTAGCACTGCGGTGTTAGTTTTGCCTGATCCAGCTATGTTCTTAGACACTCTTTTAGTGCCTTTTTTTAGCAATGACACAAACTTCATTAGGATCATGTGAAAATGAGGTTTCATCACAACTGTTAATGTAACTATGGTTTTCTCTGTTATGTTTTCTTTTACAGAACAGTTTCTGGAGATATTTGTAGAATTGATTGACCACGACACGCTGGTTGCTCAGCTGTTCAATTTTCTGATTCTCAGGTAAGGATACCTTTTGAAAAATATATTAAGCCAGTCATCACATGGTTTATTGTTTCTCCATCAGTTTGCTGTGCTCACCGTATTCTTTCTCTAACTCCAATGTTTCGCATCTAGTTAGCCCTTCCCCATGGACTGCACACATTTCTAAATATTTTGCCAAATCAGCTTCATCTTCTTCTGGGATTATTTGTTTCTCCCCACCTCCAATTTTTGTTTTCAGGGTTCTTATAATGTTTCAATAAAGTTGACAACATGGAGTTCCGCAGCTGCTTCCCTCATAGCCACTCCTTTCTTTACGTCTAAAATTGCTTTTTTCATGTTCTCAGCATCAAATTGAGACCAAATATTTTTTTTATAATGTCTAGACATCGTCAAGAGTGTCTATCACTGTCGTCAGTTTATTTCACTTTTACACTATCTGTTCACTTAGTTTTCTACTGCACAAACCTGAAACAAACAAGTTATTACCATCAGGGCCGTAGCCAGAATTTTATTTCAGGGGGTGTTCTTCACTGCTACCTCCAATTAAAGCAAGGGCCGGGGGTTCTCCCGGAAAAATTTGGATTTTAAAAGTATAAATTGGTGCAATTTAAGTGGTTTTATAATCTAAATATTGAATACACAGCTGGCAGACATCGTAATATTTTTAAAGATCAACTTTCTAAAACTCTTGGAAGTATTTAAGGGTGGGGAGGGGGCAAGGGCCTCAGTGTCCCCCTCAATCACATTATACACAACATTTATCTCTTGAACATTAAAGCAAAATACCTGTGAATATAACAATTTTCATCAAACACATTACTAATACAAATTTACACAAAATTTCTTTATTCAACATTAAAATCTAAATACGTACCTAAGAATCAAACACTTTCGTTCAATCACATTACTAATAAAAATATATGCAAAATGAGTTCCTTGAACATTAAATTCTAAACACCCAATAATAAAAAAATCTGTTTCTCAGTATTTGCTACTTCATAATTCGCTGGATTTTTCAAGGCCCTAACCCTCGCGAATACGGAGGGATTACTATAAGAGAAACACGATAATACTATAAGACTCTATTTGAGCTTTCCTTTCAAAATACGACACACAAAGCTTTGTATAAAATTTCTTAAAGTTAGCTTAAAATATTATAACAATGTAATTTCACAGCAAACTACAAAACAGCAGTAATTTTGCAGTATTTCGTGAAGTTTAGCATTCATAATTTTCAAGAGTACTAATTTTCACTACTATTTACATATCATGAAAACAGGTGTTTCAGTCATACAAGGCTGTGTTCGATTTCACCAGTTAAGGGCTCTTATTTGGCTTTGTGCCCTTGAGTAGTGGATCACGGATGTGACGTCACATTGTTTCTATCCAAATTTGCGGTAAGGGTGCATAAGCACCCTAGGATGTCCCCTTCAACCAAGGGCACGAACCCTTCTCGAAGCCTACATGGGCCCGTGACACGGGAAGGGAACAAGGGCGCAAGTGGTCAAAGGCACATTGCACTGAATTCAAACACAGCCTTGTCTCATAAATATATCTAGTTACACTTTACAAACATATCTTATAGATAACCATGATTGTACAGTACACACACTGCAACTACATACCAGTGTCTCTGAATTAATGTCGGTGGCATTATCTTCCTTTTCCAGTTTTCTTTATAACAACTTTATCCATCGAAAATCAGGAATGTAGTATCTGCTGTATGAGAGAAAAAACTTTCTGCGACACAAAAGTACAATACCAAAAAGTAATTGGCACCCATGAAGATAGGTAATTCAGTACATCAGTTGACTTGTGTTTCATAGCCTTTGGCGTAGGACCACTGGTGTTTGTCCATGGTAGCATGAACACAGAGGCCTACTGTAACATTCTGGATAGTGAAATGCTCCCAACATTGTGGCGTTTTTACGGAATGGACCTGTGTTACTTCGAGGATGACAATTCCAGGTGCCATGTTTCAAGGGCTACTATGCAGTGGTACACTGATAACAATGTTCGCAGATTGAACTGGCCCGCCCAGAGCCCCGACCACAACCCTATAGAACATCTTCGGGCTCGTCAGGCACGGCCAGAATGAGAAATGGTGACGAATCCTCATGGATGTCCTGCAAACACTCGTAGAGAGCATGCCAGACAGGGTGGCTGCTGGTATAGCCGCAAGAGGTGGTCCTACGAAATTCTAACGGGACAACCACGAGCAAACATTGTGGACAGGTGCCCAATTACTTTTTGGTAGATTGTATACAATGAACTACACCACAACCCAACACGTCAACATCTGTACACACAATTAACTGTCTCTACACCAGAGCTATGTGGATGTAGTAAGAACTTGGCCTTTCGCAGCTCGCGCAGACCCACTGTGGGGTTAAAGCTACAATGTCAACGAACATGTGCCCAAGGTCAAACCAAAACCAACCAGATAACAGTATTTTTATTCACAGCAAACAGTCAAACACCCCATTACCTATTACTTCTTAGTGCATTTCATTGCAATAGCAAGACAACTATAAATGTTACCATGAGTATTTTGTTCAATTAAGTTCAATATTTCGGCGGGGGGGGGGGGGGGTCCAGATACCCAAAACAAACCCCCTGGCTACGGGCCTGATGAGGTAATAAGAGACTAAGAGACAAGTCCAGAGTTCAAAAAATAAGAACACTTTTAAGGTTTTCCAAAATTTAATGTCAGTTAAAATGTGGCATATCTATCACTTCCAAAAATGTAAAACAATTTTCACAATTATTGTGAAAAAAAACCTTAACTTTTAGGTTAAGTTCAAAATGAAAGTTTTTTTTTCACGCTATGAAAGAAATACAAAAAGAATAATAATTTATAAGTAAGTGGTTAGTAATAAAGTAAACATGTTGAAGATAATATTTATTATTTATAAACATTTCAAATTTATTAGAGTGCTTTTTTGCCAGTGTCTCTTGCAAACTATGTCTCTTATTACCCAGCTTCCCCTAGTTACTTATCATTAATTGTAACTTTTTTCCCTTTTCATCTAATGTTACTTACATTAGATTCTTATTGATTTAACATTGTAAGTAAATAACAAACAAAATTATCACAATATTGATCCTAATATTGCTATACACTAAATAATGCATTTGCTACAGTCGCTATGTTAGGTTTTGAAACCTGGATCTTAAATCACATGTTGTGGGATGATTTGATGGCATTTGGTTATGGGTGCAAAGTAGTTACAAAAAAGGATTCATTTGGAATGGTGTGAATTTATATTTTATTACTATTTACACTAAGTAATTAATTTTATACATCTCTGTTTTCAGAATGATAACTGACTAACTGCTCCGTATTTTATGTGCAACATTCATACGGTAATATACTAATTCGTTACAATATTTAGAATTACTTTTTAAAGCAGTTTGTGTTTAACAGCAGGCTCAAGCTGCTTATCATAACCTACCACAACTATTTCAATGTGTATCGAAATACTTTTACACTTTACTAAACATTGGACTGAATCCTTTACACGCCATAGTTATACACTTCAACGGGGCTGTGTACTGACACTACATAAACACTCACAATTTGCACTGGAGTCAGACATTTATTTGGCCAATGTACAAGATGTGTCTTTTCTAATGAATTGCTTAGAGCGTGTCTAGCTAGTTCCGGATAGTGAACCCCGGCACCTAACTAAGTTACACGACTGCTACCGGGTGACTTCCCCTCTGTGTCAGAAGACACTGCCTCTGCTGGGTAAGGGGTCCAGCAGCCACTAGGATGGACTGCCGGGTTTACCAAGAGGCAGGACACTGGGTATGAGATGAACATAACATATTACCTAATCCTGAATGCACTATCGGCTTTATCTGCAACTAATGTCACCCGTCGGGACACGACTCTGGGCACGTGGTGGTGGGGTGGCGGTCAAAGACAGAGTTAACTAATGCAAACAAATAATCGCCGTACAAATACACACAATAAATTACATTAGACCCTACTTCTGGAATAACCTCGGATATTCCGCCGCAGCTAACACCAACTCGTAAGGACAGAGCAGGTTAGTACAGAACAATACATATTTCTAACACACACAACAATGATTAAAGATGAAAAGGAGGGATAAGTGGGGTACAACATGAAATTGGCAAATAAATACACACCTGTGTGAAACTAATTTTAGATGGCGCGGACGACGATCAGCCAGACTGAGTGGTCAAAACAAAACAAATATTATGTAGAACTCTTAATAACATCTGCATAAAATCCTAGAGAATCAAGAGCATCACAAAGATAAGCAGCATTAGCCCTTACAATGTGTTACTTACATGGACACAGGTCTAGTGATACCCGACCACGTAGCTGGACATGAAATTGACGCCAAACACATTAACCTTGATAAAACCTTTGAAAGAAGCCTGAATTAACAATGCCCTTAAAATAGTACAACATAATAAAGCCACAGCTGTGTGAATTCTCTCGCCGCTTGGATGGTAGGAGATACAGTTTTCACGGCCTCGTGGTTGGCCTAGTACAGTACAGCACTTTTCCCTTATAAAATATTAAAAAGGCGAAACTGCAGCAAATTCTTATGTTAAGCGGAATAGCATTACACTAGGACATCTGGTAGAAATGTACGCAGGCAAAGGTAAACTGGTATGCTAATAAAGAGACTATGGTAACCTACATCAGAGCAAAATGTGGAATGCATACGGGCAGTGTCTTACCTGGCCAGCTCCTCTCGAACGACTACCCAGAGGTAGGGGTTGCATGGACCTAACAAGGCATACATGATAATTTTTTTTTTTTACTTTCTTCATCATTTAGCAATAGTATTACATTTTATGTGTATATCTGAAATATCTCTTATTCTATGTTTTAGCTTTTGAATATTCTAGGTAGTGACCGGCAGAATCGAGTGGTTCCAGAAATCAAAATACTGTGTATTCGAATACCTACAAGAAAAGAAACTTTCACTTGCAGGTTGAATTCGAGAACTGACAAGTTCCATAGTGGTATTCATCTATTTCAATACATAATTTGAATTTTTCCCCCTCCTAGAACAACAACAGTATTCCAGATAACCATGTATTTAAAAAAAAAAACAATAATATTGAAAACATATTTAAAAAAAAAAAAAAAAAAAAAAAAGAAGAAGCTGAAGTCAATAGACATTTTCTCAAATTATTTTTAAAATTTTGTCAGCACACATGCATTAATATTTTCTTTATAAAAACAAAGAAAAAACTACAGACGTCTCATTTTTAAGTGGACTTTAATATAAAAGAATGCACTGGATATACAAAAAATTTACATTATTTAAATTTATTATCTACTTGTTTTGAATACTTTTATTTTTAAATACATATGTACAATACCTACATATTTACATATTATATATGAATACAGGGGGCAGAGATATACAAGGACAGATATTAAATACCAATCTGAAATGAAGTTAAGGTGTAAGAGATGCAAATTAGTGTCTGATACTGAGTGAAAAGATTTTAAATATCTATATGGGAAATTAAAAAAAATAATATAGGCAATAAAACACACATGACTTTCACGCAGTGTTCTAAGGGCCGCCTTTGTCTGCGAAATGATGGCATATTTCTGTAATTTGTGTTTTACATTTTGTCAACTATGAGGTTTGCACACTACCAAATACAGAATATCAAATAATGGCTTGTTTGAAACATTTAAATACACCCGCAAGTATTATATCACAATAGATAAATTACTATTTCACAAAACAATCTGCTGAAATATTCTCCAAGTAGGTATTTTATTCTGACACAATAATTATTATTTAGTAACAATTTTAACGGAATGAATTTTTAAATTTTGTTGATTTAAAATGGCTCCCTAACAACTGTAGGGAATAAATAATGTTAATTTAAACAATTACTGATGTTTTAGTTTTGAAATCATGATATCACATATCTTTTCCATGCTGGTGATTAATTTCTGTAAGATATAACTTTATAGTTTTGTTTGGTTTAATTCCATAGCGTGGTACTGGTTTTGAAAACATCAGCAAATTTAATTACAAAATTATATTTCCACATTGTATTGAAATGACAGGGATGGTATTACAACTTGTATGTGTATTTTTCGTCTGTGCGGTGAACACACGAGAGTTGAAAACACGATAATGTTGCATATTTACAACTTAGCAACAGTGCAACATGAACAGTCGAGCACGGCACGAGTGCTGCTGTTTATTGTCTGCGGCACGAGGTGGTATAATAGAATAAGCGAGACAGAATAAGGGCAGTGTATTACTTTTTCTGACTTGGTGCTTTGTAAATACGCATGTGATTTTACGGCTGTCGGGATAGTTAAAGAGCATGATGTGAAATAGATAGGTGTGCCTTTAAAATAACCATGAAGCGGTCAGCAAGTAGCGATAAGAAGTCCAACAATATGAAGCAACGGAGACTCTCACATTTTTTTATCGCTCCGGCAAAGAAAAAATGAATACAAGAAGATATTTCATCGATCGTGAAACCAGTTCAAATTTCAGGAGAAGCAAGTACAAGTAAAATACTGAAAAACATTGGAAAAGCGTTGTGGCGCATTAGTAGGATAGGACGATGTGAACCTTCTCTTTGTTCCCATATAGACGACGGCAATTCTAAAGCTGTGTGTGGTTTCAGCGGACCCTTCAAACTAGAAACTTATGAAAAATAATTTCAGCAAAAAAAGTGTGTAGAAGCACAGAATCTAGCAAGTTCACCACAATCTACTCCTCTTGCAATGTGCATAAAGAAAATTGATGAAAAAATATTTATTCAATTAAAGGTTGTGCTAAATTTTATAAAACATTTTCCGACATAGAAGGTTAATATTTAGTACTGGCAGATAAATTGGGTGCTGAAGTTCAAAATGAGTACACCAATGATGTGACATGTGGAGAATTTATTTCACATATCGCAGAAGTTGTGCATTAGGACATGGTACATGAACTACAACAATACAAGTATGTGACTCTATTGATAGATGTTTCAATTGACAACACAGGTGTTGAAGAATTAATACTTTATGCAAGGTACATAAAGAAGAATAAGGCAGAAGAGGTATTTTGCCTGTAGTTCCTCTCGAGTTTGAAACCACAGATGGATATGTGTAAGCTGTGCAACAAGAGATAAAAAACTTGAACTTTTACACTGGCATTCTTCTAGTGAAATGGTTGGCAATGGGACTGATGGAGCTGCCACTATGACTGGCGTGGAAAATGAAATGTATTTGTGCAGAATATTCACGAGAAATGTGCACTGCATTGCACACAGGTTAAATTTAAGTGACAAATGTAAAATGCATCAACAATATTGATTTCTGTTCTTAAGAATTAATATAAATTTTATTAATCATTGCCAAAAAGGCTGAACCAACTGAAGGAAGTATCAACTGTCAAGGAGCAGAAAATTTAGAAATTTCAGCAAGTACATGTTGTGAGATGGGGTTAGTACTCTAGCTGCCTTGGTTAAGGACTCAAAACATAGTTAATATAGAGAGATTACTGTCGCTGAGAAATGAAGTGCAAAGGGACTACTGAAGAAACTTAAGGATATTAAGTTTGTTCACATGATTCATGTTGTTGAATTACCTTTCACATTATAAAAAAAAACTCTCTCTTCTGTTTCAAAGGCCAAGACTTACCATTTCTAAGAGTTCAACTTCATGTGCAAAATACTATGACAGCACTTTCTTCACTGAAGAATGTTCCAGGTAATCACGAGGAAAAGTTTGATAGCAACACTTCATTGCCAGAGAAATATTATTTTATATGTGCAACATCATACTTTAAGTCCACAGACAAGTGCTTCAATTCAAAGTAACAAAAAAAAAAACCTTGTGAAAAATGGAATAATATGTATTAAAAAAATATTGGTTCATTGAGACGACAATGTTGAAATGTGCACCAAAGTTTGGAGTTCAAGAAATATCTACCTTAGCACACCATTTTCAAATCCAACTAATACTAATTTTGAGACTAAAAGCTCGTATTTTCAATGCATGGTACGAGTTCAACGTACTTGGCCAAGACATGACTTTGTACAACCTCCTGACCAAAGTGTGGAAAAACTGAGATAGATTTCCTGTGCTTGGAAAGTTACTATCTGTTGTGGTAGTGCTACCAGTTTGTACTGCATCATTTGAACAAAGGTTCAGTACGATCAACGTAATTAAAAACAAATTCAGTTTGTTTATGATGCAGCACAGTTTAAATAACCTAATGGTTATTAACTTGAATGACACTTCCCTTGAAGAATTTGAACCTTCAAAAGCTGTGGATCTGTTACTTTAGCGCGAAAACCACAATTCACATACATGGCAACAAGAGGAAAAATTCCAATTAGTAAGTAATTACCTAATGGACTTACGAGCAAAATCATAACTATTCTAATTACTGATAAATGTACCATAAACTGTCATACGTTTTAAACAGTGTAATAAAACTGGCCATATAAATTTCATGTTAATTTAAAACCAAAAAATAGAGGTCATCACAAAAGTAAACAAATATTTTCATTTATGTAATGTTTGCTATGCAATGACGCTGCCTCCGTAAAGAATGCGGTGTGTAATGTAGATTGCCCACACTGTTAAAGCCAAAGAACATGTAAAGCACTAGCTCATTCAATTGAGCGGTGGGCCTCTGGTTTGCTGTTTCTCCACATCAACTCAAAATCAATATCTTTAGAAACCATACTGATGTCAACATTCATACTATAGTTGAACCAAATAAAGTTCAAATTTACTGGGATGAGCCCCTCTGGCTCACATAAAAGATTGGCTTCACCTGGCAGTAGAGACATTTCTCACGCTGGTAATGGCGCCTGGCGTTAACCGGCACAATGTCTGACGTTGGCTGGAACTCCAAAATATAATACAGCTTAAGAATCTCGGCCCTCTTCTTATCATGATCGGATTCTCCTACTAACACAGAAACTTCTGGGACCAATAATTAACACCTAACTATGGTGGCACCGGGGATTTTGGTGATCAAAACCGTAGCAAAAAAAAATTGTGGCTATAAGTTGAAAGGTCTTATCCAGAAGCAAACTACTTCGGTACTATTTAAGATTTTCAGGTTAAAATACTGTTACATGGGATACCCCTGAAGGGCATATCTGAGTTCGTGAAGGATGTAGGTATTAATAAAACTACAACTAAATTTTATTTCTAAGTTACTCACACAGCTATTATTTACAGCATTAAATTTATATGTCTCTACTATTACACTTTTTATTTAATAGCGAGCGCAATATTTGATGTATATTTCACATTTAATTAACGTCTTTAATTGTCTCTGGTTAAAGTCAATTAAATCATATTAATTTGTGTTCAGTCTATCTGTTGCCACCATTTGTACGGTGTTGCAATCACGCATCTTGTCTAGTAGTCCAGCCCTCCAGTAGTAATCTTCACTGCTTGATACTCGCAGTCGCAAGATTTATTTTCCGCTGTTTACATCTCTTGCTGCTTGTCTTCTATTGCTCGGAACTCAGCCACTTATTCACTCATCAACTCCTCGGCTCGGAGGACTGTCACACTTTTATATTGTTTGCCCTGACCATCTGGAAGGTTCGATGCACCTTGAGTCACTCTCAGAGAACGTCAGTAATCCAGAGCATTCTTCTGATATGATATGCAGAAATCAATACAACGAAGGTAGGCAACATGCACCGCAAAAAGAATTATCGTGATGGCTCGCTTTCTGTAATAGATATACGGCCACAGACCTATAGCTTGCCTGTTCATTCAAAACAATCCTTTGACTTGCTGCCACAGCTATCATATAACTGCTGTCCTTCACTTCCACTGGCTCATATGGGATGCAAAGTAGCGAGCGCATAACAATATATAATACTATAGAGTCATAAGTAAAAGTAAAAATAAAATAAATTTGATGGGTGGTTTACCAAATAAACATTTAGTGACTTTAAAACTACTGAAAGTCAACTGTAGGGGTTGAAATAAATATCACTTTCAAATGTAAACAAACAAAATAAAATAATGTTCAAAACAAACATAACAGGCTAATAGACATCAAAACACAAATAATAAGTTGCTATAGTGAACCGCTATATTAATCACTGGCTCCTAGATTTTGTGTGTGGCTCCTAAACTTTTCAGAGATTTTGTAGAGGCTTGATGCATAATCACATATTAGCAAAGTCATTGTAAACAACAAATAGAAGTAACTTATTGTATGCTAGACACTTGAATGTCATGGTGTTCCTACTACTAGTGAGTTGAAAAAACATTCTAAAACCAGCACAAAAACAGACGACGTGACATAACGAGACCTATCGTGAACTCGAGTACTCACAGACCAAGAATGTGTGTGACATGCAGGTACTGAATAGAATGACACAACATAACATTTGCATGAGAACTTGAGTACTCATAAAGTGCATGAGAAACAAGTACTGAATGAATTACTTGGATACAATTATTTCAACACTTTGGCCACTATTCAAAATAATAAGATGCAGTTGAGGGGTGGCAAATGCTGATTCCAGGTGAATATAAAAACAAGCAATAAAATACAAAACAATATATCAGAAGTTAACAATATACAGTTGACAGATTTCACTACTACTTTATTATGTAACATAAATGGACCACAAAACACACGGGAATACTTTGAATTCAGTAAAGCAACTACTTATTAAGTTAGAACAATACAATCATGTCTGCATACATTTGAAAACAAACAACGTATCATTTGCACGAGACAAGAACTCTAGTTCTCGTGCGAGACATGAGTATGTATTGACTAATGATGAAACACTCTGCTAGATCACGCAGATAAAAGTATTTGAATGCAAATATTCAAATACTTTGGCTACTATTCGAGATATACGAGAACTCATAGGAATTGAATTTTTTGAAATTTGAAACCCAAATACTTCCATCACTAATTCTAGGAATTTTTAAAATAGTTTTTACAATTTTGAAAGACTTTTTAATTTAGAATTTGTGCACTTTGATTTATTTATTTGATGTCAATCTTGTAATTAAAATGTTTATTATTGTTAGAAAGATTAGTTTAGTTTGATTTGTATTTCGTTAGTTTAGGATTGTTTTGAATTTTTTGATGGTATCATTCAGTATGTGCAAAGTCAGAACAAATATTTTTATTTATTTCAGAGATGGATTATTTGGGATAAGAACTAGTATTATTTTTAATTCCATTAAGATTCGACTCTTTTTCGACAGTAATGCATCACTGACATGGATTTTGTAACATTCTGTTTGGAAAATGCTGTGGCGTATGCCGCTGGGTGTTTTGAATAAGTGGACAGAACGTTATGAACTCTTAACGCAGACAGACATGTTGCATATCATGCTCCATGAGATTGGTTCTTGATAGTCGGTAAGATTAAACATTTATTATTTTTGCAGAAGACGCAAATTAAAATGCAGAAATTTTTGAACATAAAAATTAACAATAAGAGTTCAAATATGAACTGAACAAGTTTTAATATGAATTATGTCATCAGCCGTGGTAAGTGAAACCCCTTCCAATTACACAGCATCCGAACTGCAATGTGATTTCCTAGTAATGTTAGATTATTTGTTAATTTGTATGATGGATACCAAAACTCACTTATGTCCACCAATGTCAGTGAGGAGTCATATATTCAAATGGCAGAGCACAGCTGGACAATGATAATTTCATTAACAATTTTCACATAAGATTCTTAATATTTTAACTTTAACATTTTTTTCTTTACTTTTAAACTTTCAGATGTAGAACCCAACTGAGAATTTAATGGTTATTCAGGGTTAATTCATACACTGTTTGAACCAAAATTAAGATACCTAATAAAAATAAAGAAATATAAAAATGAGCAAATGTGGTGTTCATTTTAATGTAAAGGCTTATAAATCCTAGGTTATCTCTATCACTGGGCAGTTTGTATGCTCATACAAACTCCTATGATCTTTGTACCCTGTTTCAAGTGAGCAGTGTGTTACAAAAAAGTGTGGAAGAGGGGGGCGGAAATTTGCAGGTGGACATTAATAAGATATGGTTGTGGAACAGAAAAAATAAAATGAAGATAAATGTAAGAAAATCTAAGGTAGTGAGGTTTACTAGGAAGAAGATGATAAGCAAGGACATGTACAGATGGGAGGGACAAGAGATAGAAGAAGCAGCAGAATATAAGTATCTAGGGATTGTACTGCAGGGAGACCTCAGGTGGAAAAAACAGGTAGAGAGGGTGGTAGCAAAGGGAAGAAGGGCTCTGGATATGCTGGGAAGGGAGTCAGCTGTGAGGTGAAGGAGAAGGCGTATGGCACACTGATACGGCCAATGTTAGAATATGCTGCAGCAGTATGGGACCCGTATGTGGAGATGGAGGTGCGAGAACTGGAAAAGGTGCAGAGAAAGGGAACAAGATGGGTGAAGGGTAGGTGGAGAAGTATTTCACTCCTAATGTTTTTAAGAATATGTGTTTTAGCTGGGCTATCAACATTTTACTTCCAGTCCCTACTATCCCAAAAGCAATCTGGTAGAAAGATTTAATAAGAATCTGAAGGTTTGCTTAACTATATTTTATAATCAGGACCATACTAAGTGAGATCAAGATCTTGATTTTATAAATGTAGGGTTCAATAGCACATTGCTTGATTCTCCAGGAGTCCCTCCTTTTTCTTGGTCGTCCTCTTAACCATCCTTTACTCAATATCTGGAATATTTTCCCTTTTCCCTCCCCCACACCCCTTGGTGATGCTGATTGTGACCACCTGCAGGAGAGGTCCACTGTAGGCACAGGGCAGCAAAGCTACAGATACTAGCTAAAGTGGACAAGGGCAGGTTATCAAGTTACAAGACCTGGTCCTGTGCAAGAATTACATGTTGGCAGATATGGGGAAAGATATAAGTGGGAAGCTCTAAGTTTTTAGAGCCATTTAAAATCATTAAATATTTAGGGCCTAATACAATCAGCCTTGTTTCGCCAAGCTCTAATTGCTCCATCAGAAAGATGCATGTATCTCAGTGAAAGGCTTATCTGCAACACAATTAATTGTTTCAATTTATTATGTGTATATATCTGTAGTTTGGCTGTTTTTTGTTTTGAAACTGTAAATGTAAGCTTGTTACATTATCCCTTACCCTGTGTAATTTTGGTTATCGTTCCTCCTTTTCTAATCCTTTATTAATTTGCTTTCATCCCTTCTTTCCACCGAGCCGTGCCAAGCCCATCCTGAGTCGTGATCGTCGTCGTACAGCTGAAGAGCTGCTCGAGTTTGCTGCTGGAGAGGCAGAGTTTCAGGTGGTTATTTCTACCACAACTCCTCTGATGATAGATAGATGCTGTACCTTGTGCTCGAGAAGAGACAGACACTTTTGGCGCTGAGTAGCATGTGCACTTGTCTGCTCAGCATCTCTGGACACACCTTCAAGAAGGAGCTCATCACTCCTTGTGTCATCATTTGAATTATGGACTGAGCTACGTGTTACTTTGATAGTTATCTATCTATTAGGCCTGTGCGAATATCATTTTTTTATTTCAAATTGAATTTGAATATGAAAACCAAAATATTTCAGAATATGAATATCAAATTTGCAAAATTAGATCAACAATAGGCCCAAATATATCAACTATAATTGCCATGACAAAAATGTATAATTTGTATTTAACATTTCAACAAAAAGGACAAGATATAAAATTAACAAACTATTTAAATATGTAGATTTCAATAGCACCTTTAGTATACCAGTTAACCTTGGCTTGCATACATTTTGCCAGACATTTCCCACCATTATGCTTGCTCTTAACTAATTTATTTTGTCCTTGTGGCATTTTCAACTTAATCGAGGAGAAGGAGAAGAAATATGTCGGAGAGGTCACGTGACCCGCGAAACTTGAATCAGGCGCCATCTGCTTCTGCTTAAGGCATATGGGACCCGTATGTGGAGGTGGAGGTGCGAGAACTGGAAAAGGCGCAGAGAAAGGCAGCAAGCTGGGTGAAAGGTAGGTGGAGAAGGCAGGGGCAAGATGGTGAGGAAGAAGGGAACTATAGGCCATCAGCGATGATGAAAGAAATGGGGTGGAGCTCATTGAAGGACAGGAGGAAAGTTGAACGGTTGGTCAGTATGTACAGGGTGGTGAATGAAGAGGGAGGATGGGGAGAGCTACACTGAAAGCTAAGTAAGGAGATGTTTAGAGGAAGAGGAAACAACAGTGAGAAGCTTCAGATGGTGTGGAGGAGAACAGAGCAGGGTAGGCAGTCCATGCTTGTGAGGTCTGTGGGGGAGTGGAATGTGTTGAGGGAGAAATTGGTATCTGTGAGAGGGGTTGGCAAATTCAGGAAGGGAGTAGAAAAGGAGTTGGTTGGGTGAAGGAGAGGTGAGAGAGCTCGCCATGGGGCGGTAGCCTAATTGCAAGTGTGTGTGTATATATGTATTCGTATGTTCTGTACTGTCCTCCATATAGGTCTACTGGAAATGTTTCCTGTACCACTCTTCACAAATGAACTACACACATTAAATGCACTTGGCCACATGCACTCGCACAGCAATCATCAACCCCACAACTGAATGTCGTTACATTAAGTAATAAAAAATATTTGAAATTTTTAATTGTTATTACTTTCTGTCGTTGGTGTGTAACAACATAACACCTCCAAAACCATAAGGGCAGAGAAGGAAAAATACTACTGATGCCCAGATACCAATCCAGCTGTGCATAAAGTAAAGTAGATAACGCACATAAAGGGTGCATGTCTAGCAAGATGTGGTGTGCACCCGTTAGCATACTCAGCAGTGTAGATCCAGTGCCAGTTTTCCCCCAGCGTGAATGTTTTTTTTTATAGCAAAGTTCATGTCACCTTTGTTTGCAACCCCAAGAGAGTGAAAATTACACGACGTCAGAGCCACTGGGCTGAAAATAAAACCAGTCTTTAAATTTACGCTACACTTGAACAAAATGCAGTTTAATAACCGTCTTAATTTGTACAAGTGCCATCACAGTGCAGTGTAAAATGATTTGTTGATGCCCTAGTCTCATAACAATTACATCAACAAAAAGTTTCTTCTTTGGAACGAGTTAATTATTAGATTCATTTTGGCAATGTCTGATTATTAAGTTTACATTGTTTCCTGGCAAGATGCAGAATACATAACTAATGAGTTTACTGAGGCTTTGTGAAGGCAGTGCTATTTGACGTACGTTGGCAAAGAAACCCAGAGGTCGGTCACATCACACCCTTTTGGCAAACATAATTTATAGCGTGAATTGATTTCATAATTTCTGTCTTACGTTATTCATTTCTGGAAAGCTGCAACGTTGTCCGTTCTGCACGTGAGTGCATCTACTACACCCATGTTGCCATTGAGGACCACCCAGATTAATTTAACGTTTACGGTACGGGCCGATTCCCACCAGGCATTTGCAGTATGCAGTCTCAAGTTTTATTGTCTCGCGCCCTGCATGTGCTTATTTAGTGACCACGTATTTTGTACTTTTGAAATGTAATGTAGGCCTATGATAGGGATAGTGTGCTTAAGTGTTTCAATAAACTGGCGCTTGCCACTGCATAACAGTGTACCAGTTTCCAATAATGTTAACAAGAGGTTGATAGCATCCCAGCACTAGGAAGTTGGTGTGTTACATGACCACGGACACTAGAAGCTCTAAGAATTTTCTCACTCATCTCAGTTAGGTTAATACAGAGTGGCACCCTCCGCACCACCTGAAGTCACTTGTACTGACTCAAACTACTTGCAGTTCACCTACCGCCAACGTCTGCTTGCCATCCGGTAAGCGGACAGAACTGACACTATTTATAAATTAAGTTCCCTGTCCTTCACACCCTTTTTGCCATCTGAGAATATCATTTTTGTGACGTAGAATGTCAGAGGTATGCTATCATTTTTGTGACATAGACTGATGTCAGAGGTATGCTATCATTTTTGTGACGTAGACTGACGTCAGAGGTATGCTATTATTTTAGCAGATTTTCACTTGTTTCAATGTATGTATACCTATTAGGCCCATTTTACGATGCACAATGTGTAATAAATCAAACTCAGAACAGATAAACAGAACTAGCGGAAGACTCAAAATGAATTTATAACTATTCTACAATACGAAGACACATACAAATTACAAAATGAAAAATACTCAGCTTTTGCAAAATACTGATCAAAGTTTTACAATGTACACATCTCATTATTAAATTTTTAAAGTGCTTTACTCTGTGTTAACTCTACTGCCAAATCATGTGCACATGTTCATTAAAACAAAAATGGTAATATCCACTGTAAATCCATGCACTTCTGGCAATGTATTTTACAATGACCAAATAACAAGCTAAATACTCAATTATAATTATTGGATATACAATACATGGATTCACTGACACGGAAAAGTTGGGAGTTGCCGAGCTTTCTTACATGTACCCGTATCTTATCCACGTCCGCATGTGTCGTAGATTGAATTCGGAGTGTGTTACGTGCTCCACTTCCTTCATCCTTATTTGCATCCATGTCATTGTACAATGGGCCTTGTTACGCTGAATTTACGTTAAAAGGTAAATGTGACAAATTGTTTTTAGTATTGAAATTTTAACAAATTATCAAGACATGCAAAAACCTGAAATCAAATACAATTTTTTTTTATGCCAAATTCACTGGTGGTCCTCTACTACAAAAATATCCTAGTTATCCTGTCTCATTTGCATATAACCACCTCGCGAACTTTAGTAAAAACAACTAGGCCTACACTGTTTTGTACAATTCAGAGAAGAGGCATAGTAGACAGTAATTTTATAACCAGTTACTTTTTAATGGGGTTTCCGAAAATATAATTTGACTTTCTTCAATACTGCCATTGTATTTCTCACTTTCATATGAATTACTTCATTATTATGACCACTGGGGCACATTTCCAGATCTGAAACTTAATAATTTTACCTCCTAAATATTTTCTTTTAAAAACAGGTGTAATTATGACACACAGTGAAAGGTTATTAAAATAACTTGTTTACCAAAAAGTTAAAGGTAATAATTTTCATAGGTTAATTAAGATCCAGTAAATTGTTATTTACTAACCCTAGTCAATTCTTCGTGTAGAACTTTTTGTACACTGTCACATTACATGGAAAAAAAAATTTCTAAATGCAATTTACGCCCAAACTGAACCACTAGCAAACTTGAAGGATAGGCAGAACCCATGATAAAAACTCACATCGCAACTCAAATTTTATAAACAAACACACAAACGTGACACGCCAATCACAGAATGTGTTCCATATAGGGATAGCCATATACGATTCAATTAGTTGATAAATCGAATATGTATTTCAATTACACAACGTAATAAAATCGATTAATACATACCGATTAATCGAAATGATCGATTACTTATAGCGATAATACGTTTCGATTCTCATCTCGCTAGAATAAAAATTTTAGTGAAGAAATTTGTACTTCAGAAATGTATTATTTCTGTATATTGACCTAATTTCTGAATCTGATTCCAGATCTCTATTTATAACTATTCTACAATACGAAAACACAAACAAATTACAAAATGAAAAATACTCAGCTTTTACAAATTACTGATCAAAGTTTTACAATGTACACATCTCATTTTTATATTTTTAAAGTGCAAAGCGTTAATTTTAGTTCAGTATTTCTCTGTGTTACTTTTGCAGTAAACAGTATTTTAATTTTTTTTTCAGCTGTGAAAAAGTGTATGGTAATAATTCCTTCTTTTGCTACTTTTATAGATTTTATCGCAAGTTTGGTGCATTTTTAATGTTAATGATTTAGTTACCAATTTTTTACAATTAAATTTATACTTATGTGAAATATTCTTCCACCTATCATCAACCATTGTTTTTTTGTTTCCTAATTACATTTACTTTAGCTACATTGTGTACACTGACAATAGTTCATTATGAGAAAATGCAATTTTGAGTATTTTAGAAATTCTGCTGCCTAATATTTTTAAAACAATGTTCGGAGAATGTCCAGCCTGCGTACATATATCAGAACTTATGAATTATGGCATAAAATAAATTATTGCAGTAAGACATTGGCATGTGTTGGCCAGAAAACAGACAATTGTCAGCAAACATGAATGCTACCTGCCCATTTTCTTCGTTTCTAGTGGTACATCATAATAAGGTGTGGCACATATACGTATACATTTTTTCAAGTTGAAAGAAGTAACAAATGTCATTAAGAAAAATTGCCTATTTTTAAGTAATGTTTCCTGAAGTCATTTTACAAAATTATATGTTTCGGGGCTGTATGGGGAACATGTATATCTACAAATGTTTGTGAAATTGGTAATAAATATAAATTATGAAGCAAATTATACAATCAAAACCATTGTTACCCATTATTGTTTGTGATGTTATTGTTATACATAGAAAAGTGTTGAGAAACGGTATTAAAAATAAATGTTTATATAATGATTTCAATATATATATTTTTTTTTTACTTCATTTGTACCGGTATCTCCTTTTGGCATACTATTCCTTCTAACGGTAACTTAGGACAGAAGAAATAACCAGAAATTATAAGTTGCTTAGCTGAAATTTTCCAATAAAACATAAAAGTATTGTGCTTCAACCACGCTATCATGTTATAACCATTAGATTAGTTACAAACTACCCCTTTTTTAATTAAAATGCATTAATTGTACGCACTTTGGCCAAATTAATAGAAAAGTTTCGAAGCATCGATTCAATCGTTCCGAGATATGTGGAATAGTAATCGGGTCAATCCGATACGACTAGATTCTCTTCAATCGATTCTAAAGGCAAATTTGGCCATCCCTAGTTCCATCTGTATTCCCTCTTTCTTCCCTAGATAAAGGAAGATACAGATGAAACATGGGTTACATTCAACTTGGTACTGAAAGCACTGACCAGCAGCATGCAACAAGCTATATAGTAAACATAGAGTGGAAGAAGCGTGTCCAAAGGAAGCAAAATAAACAATTATCCGCCATTTTCATTTCAGTTAAAACAAAGGCCCGAGTTAGGGTGTAGCAGTAAGGAATTCCATGAATACATACTCAAAATAATCGACAAATAAAGTACAATTGGACATTTTCACGCACTTGCTGGCTGGAAATAAAGTGTTATCTGCGGATTTTGCTTTGCAAAGGTTAAATATGGCATAAAACAAACTGCTGGGAAGTTGTATAGTGTAGGTGTTATTTTTGTGAAGAATTGTATTAGTATCAAACCAGCCTGCATGTTTGAGATTGCAGTGTATAAGCCTATAGTCTATTCACACTTTCTTCGGCCTTTTGGAATAGAACCTTTGAAAAATTACCCTAGGCGTAACATGTCAACCTATTGTGTTCAATCACTTGTATTCCACAATTATATAACCCTGTAATTAGCGTTACAGTACTGTGTTCTTGAATAGATTAATAATCTACTTAATATCTTCTATACCTTGTAATATTCATTTCGTATAAAAACGACTGAACAACAGTGAGAGCAGCGACGTGTTTGCAAAGGCCGGTAAGAAATAGTTCGTAGTTATAATACCGTTTAACCTCGTTTTTATGTATACAATTTGTAAATTAAACATTGCCAATTGATATATTTGTATTGTTAGGTAGCACTGACGGAAACACATTTCATTGCTGCAGTTAAAAATATCAGCGGAAATTACAGTGTGTAGGCTCGCTACAGTGACACAGTTTTTTTTTTTTTCGTCCTGAATAAAAGTTCAATAAGCGAAGCGGATCGTGTCGCTCTCTCTTGTTCTCTCTCTTTCTCTCTTCTTCTCTTCTCTCTCTCGGGAAGTTCGTACCACCTGTCTAGCTGGAAGGTATAAATCTTGTTATTTCTAATTTCAGCACATTTCATACTAATTACAGCAACAATAATGATGTTCGAAATTGTAATTTACAACTAAAATGAGATTGTATTGTTTAAATAACTTATACATCTTATATCTTATTTAGACATGATAGCAAGGCACTTCCAAATCCAAAAAGTTGGATGACGTAGTTTGAAAAGGAGAATCTAGAATCTGATTAGCTTTCCCCTAACCTCGTGCTTGTTCCAACATGGTGGGCGATTATTCCCAGTTTTTATTGTGCCTTACGTCTGGCGAGGGTATGGCGACATGTTAATGACACTGTGTATTTCTGAACGAAACATCGAGTTCGTACTCGTGTTTTTGAAACATTCTAGTCAAGTTACACTATTGTGATAAATATGTGTTTCCACGGCAGGGTTAAATGTGTTGTGATCGCTCCGTAATCATTACACCGGCTAGGTGTGTGTGGATATAAAAATATGTTCAAAATTTATATGCTTTAACCATGAACTGATGTTATGACAAAGTGAATTATTTATATTTACGTCTGTTTATCACAATGTTGTACTTTCGCCACTATGTGTTTGAAAAACAGTTGTGTAATGAACTTATGTTTCTGTGATTTGAATGTCTGCAACAATCCCACTGAAATACTAAGCCCACCCAGAATAAATTAAATAAATAATAAAACAAACCTATAAACCAGTAAGTACCAATGCATGTGAATATTAGTGGAACAAATGTTATGGTATGCCTATGTGTTTGCATCTTCACCACTATCTGTTACGTATGTCGATGTAAATTAAATAAGCGGAAAGAGTTGCGTGCTTGAATTTACTGTGTAGTTTCGTTGGACTGGTCGTCCCTTCGTTTTAATTTTTATTCGAAACACATATTAATAACAACAGGTTAGATACTACTGTTTTGTTCCGCCACAGTTGTAACAAACACCGTCGTGGCAAAATATTAATGTGTATTATGGGTAATGTGCTATATCGTGTGTAACAAATAGTTATAAAGCTGACCTAAATATTGTTATAGGCCTAAATTGTGAACATTCGTGAGAAATGGTTTCTGCAGTATGACATAATTCTTTGACCAGCTCTAAACAGCAACCAATGCATTTGAGGGTTAAAAAATTATAAGTCACATAGCAGTGTTTATGTTTACGCGTAGTGGAAGGATACGTAATTAGTAAACAAAAGTAGAAATTTAGCAGGGCTTCAGAAAAGGCCAATGTTATCGTGGATCAACTATATGCATGGGAGCGTGTGAGCAATTTATGTATTCATTTAATTGAGTGCCCGGGGATATTAAATGTGCAATGGGCTGTGATGTTTTGGCTCGAAACTGCAATGCAAATAATTTACACACTACAGCAGTCTGGTGTCAAACCACAAAGTTGGTGGATTTACCTCGTAATCAAAATTATTATTTTCGTGTATTGAGATTGACATGGAAATTATATATTGTGGGTGCTTACGTGAAGCAGGTTCCGGTAAATGTAAACATGTCGAGGTAATGTAAAGCAGAGGGGCTTTTTTAACAAAAAATATTCTGGAAAATTGTATTTATCAACTCTATTATTAATACAGAACACAGATTTTATGAGACACATCAATATTTCAGCTGATGGGAAGGGCTATGAACTGTAGGAAAATTGAAGGGTAAAAGTTTATAGTAAAAACATATATATTTTGAATTATTTTTACCATACAATTTCCCAGATCTTAATCGCCCTCCCCACTATCAATTAATGGTTTTGTTATGTATTTTTGGAAATTCTTGTATTTCCATGTGTAAATATTACTGTAAGTGCGTATTTTCCACTCGTTTTACCCCACAAGTTGTCATAGGCCTATTTCAAAAACCATTCCCTGCGAATATTCACAGTTTTGAGCCTCTAACATTATTTAGGTCAGCTTTATGATATTTTAAAAATGCCTGAATTGACGATAGTTCTTACGGTTATTTTTATTAACATATTTCTTTCCATGACATAGCAGATTACACATTATGCATGCCAATATTTTGCAGTGACTGTGTTTAACACTGTTACAACTGTGACGTAAAGAACTGTAGTATTTATTCTTTTGTTATTGATATTTGTTGGGTTATTTCTTTAAAAGGACGGCCTCAGTTGGAATAAATATTAGAACGAAATAACGAGTCAAATGAAAAAGGCACATTAAATTTAAACACACAGCTTATGTTGCTTATTTATTGTCATACAAACTTAAAGTATTGCGGTGAACATGTACACAAATAAGCCTACAGTGACTTTTCTTCTGCTCATATTTCTATGCATTACTACTTACTGTATTTTAGGTTTATTGAAATTTATTGGCCTGGGCTTAGTATTTCGTCGGGATTGTGGCAAATCCCATTACACGACTGTGTTTCAAACGCCTAGGGAAAAGGTACAATATTGTAATAAATAAACAAACATGGATGTAAATAATTAACTTCGTCATAAAAACAGTTCACAGTTAAAATGCATAAATAATGCACATAAAATATTATACATCCCACACTCACACATACACACAGCAACGCCACATTACACGCAGCTGTTAACGAAACACATGTAACAGTATATTAATATTCAAAAACTTATCACAATTCATTATCTGTAACAACATGACAATAAGCATCAGCTGACAATGTTTTGACTGAAATGAAAGTGGCGGGACAGTTTGGCGATGGCTTCCGCTAAGAATACCAAAAGGAATGCCATAAGTAAATATTCGCTCAGCACTGGAACCAGAGGTTTGTTCGGGTGGCATTGCTCTCTGCTTTCGAGAGCAAGTTGAGATCCCGCTAGGAGTAAGAAAGGAGCATAAAGGGAAGTTGCTCTCGACGACTACCATCCGAACAACAAAGAGAAAAATAGAGAGTTGTTCTGAATATAGCGCTTATATGAGAGTTTGGGAACATATTACAAGCAGTTATCTCTTAAAATTATTCTTCCAGTGAAGCAGATAATGAAGTAGATGTTTGACATGCCCACTTTGACCGCAGATGGAGAAAAATATGGTAAATTTAAGGTTGGGAGTTTGGGTAGGATATTTACCGTGAATACCAGTTGAAATTCTGTTGTGATACCCAGGCACCAGACATTACGTGGAGTGAAATGTCAACTTTGTAATGTAGAGCTATAGTGCTTCCTGAGGGTTTTGTGCTGATGGCCAAAGGCAGCATGCTTCCGGTGTTGCTCCTTAAATAGAAATTATCGTGGTACGCATAACATGCGCTAGATTCTCAGGGCGACCCACACATCAAAACAGAACACTGCAAAGAAAACACTGAAAACATGACATTAACACTTTGCAAATACTTATGAAGTAGTGGGGAAGGTGGGGGCCTGTGCGCCTGAAGGCAACCCGAATGAATGAAGATGCACACAGTTCCTTTGCGTAAATCAATGGGTTTTTATTTCACTCTTCTGATGAGAAACACTTTACAAATGTTTCCGGGATTGAACCCACAGGTTAGGTAGTATTGTACAAAAAAGTGCGAGGCCACAAAATACTTAAGTGGAAGTTATGCCTTCCCAGGCGATGCAATGATGAGAATGAGAGTCTTGGGTGGTGATAAAACAAACGGTTCTCGTAATTAAAATCTATCGCAATGAAATGATTAGTAACAAAAGTTGAAGTGCTGCCGGAGTGCACGAAACGGGAACCCATCGGTCCGCATGTCCACACCCTCGAGACATGGAGATATGACTAACTTCCTTTGTGTGGCGCGCTGGCCAGTGTTGGTGGGCAAGCGGGGAGTGCGGACTACTTTCTTACACCACACAATATGAATATCAATACACATGTTGCTTACCTTCTTACAAATGTTACATAAATAATTGCACAAGAAACAGAACCCTTTTATACATAAAATGCACAGATGGAACTGAATTGAGGATGGAACATGTGATAAATGAGAATTACAAGAACTAACAAAAATGCACACTATAGCCCGCAGGGGCACAAAACACTATAGGGCTTTCTTTTATGTCATTGCGTCATAAGGCATCCTTGAGCATCTTATATCCTCAGCTTCTTTACTTACACCCTGTTTCCCCAGGTCTATTTGTTGTAAATGTGCTTACGGATGAACGAGGTTGCTCTACCATTTTACATCTTTTATGTTGCACTTGCGTTCATGACACCAGCGCTCCACTTGGCCTCATTGGCCACACTCGTGTTATGTTTGTACTGATGCACCCATTGTGGTTCACTACTCAACCAGTATGCATGAGCGTTCTTTAGAGTGCTCATTCCTGCCACAGATGCCGGTGACTGCAGGTAAATGGGCTTGGGGAGATCGGACAGCACCAACTTTCCTAAACACACTAAATCACTTAATATAATCAGAATTTTCGGAAGCAACTGGGTAGTTATTTGGTAGTTCATAGACTAAATATGAGGTAAACCGATCTCGCTGACTGTGCACAACCAATCTCTGTGTCCCAACATTGAACAGCTTCTCTGCCAACATGTCTAGGGAAAATGGCATGGTTTGGATTCTAGGTTAGAAAACTGATTTGTAAACAAATGCTTTGAGAAGAATATATACTTCCTCTAACCAATTTGGAATGTAGTTTAATTAAATTAAAACTGGCGAAAGTGATTTACTAATATAATAGTGATTGTCATTAAAAAATTAAAATATAAACCGACACATTCATCTCTTTTGACCATGTGACTTTGTCAATTGTGTAGGATTGGGGTAGGTCGATGTTGGGTACATTCCTAGGAGACGAATAAGAAGTCTACCTCATATTTAGTCTATCTGGTAGTTCAGCCTTAAAATAATGATGGCTTTACTTTCCAAGATAATTGCAAAACCGATCTCTCAGATTCCACAGTTGCCAGCTCCGAAACAGCAGACAGTCCACACTGAAATGCCAAAATAGGGGCAACCCTGAAAATCATCCAGACAGGAATCCCTACACCACCAGCACCAATGATGACTCCACTCGCCACATTCGTACTCCTCAATCTAAAACACTAGTCACATCTGCATCCACAATGTAACTCCAGCACCACATATTGATAAGTCATTTAATCATTCTCCTCCTGATCCACTTCAAACCAATACCAAGAAACCATCTCTTATTGTCTGCAAAACTGGTCTTTCCCCAAATGCCATAAAACTCATGTCAACACTACTTTCCCGAATTTTAAATGAACCTAAAGGCTATTCATAATCAACATTCCTCCACATTTAAAATGAGGTGCATTAACGACAATAAAAAAATGCTTTCCATTCTCCGATCACAGAACATTCCCTTTCTTTCATGGACCTGCCCAGAAGATCGCAATGCCCGCATTGTTTTTAGAAACCTCCACATTGACACCCCAATTTCAGATATCTCAAAATCACTCACAGATCACAACATCCACCATTCCAAAGTACTTCGCATGCAGAGCAATAGCGAGTTCCCCGAACTATTCCCCCCATTCCTGGTCGTGCTTGAAGGAACATCAAAGATGCAACAAGCCTTAAAATTGACAAACCTTAATGGCGTGGCCATCAAAGTTGAGCTGTTTTATGGAGCAGGCAAGGTGGTCCAATGTTTTAGATGCCAGGGTTTTGGTCATACCACACACAACTGTAATGGAAACATCAGATGCGCTCGTTGTGGAGGTCCTCTCATGTCAACGAAGTTTGACAGGCTAAACGATGCCAAACCAGCATGCTGCTTATGCAAAACAGGCGAACAACCTGCAAATTATTCAGGCTGCCGTAAACGAATTCAATACTTTGAAACCAGAACCTGCAAACTCCAGGAAAACCGACAACAGACTCATCTCAAAATAAATCACCCCTCTCTCTTCCTCAATAATTTATCACTCCAGGTAAATCCTTAACTGCTGCTCGTTCTGGCAGCTCCAATCAGTCCACTCCACTCTCTTCTTCCACTCTCGATGGCAATGATCAATCACTTATATATTTACTGAGGACATCCTGAACTGGTTCCGAAAATCAGACATATGCAAAACACTGCAATCAATTCAAAACTCTCTTTCAAGCATTCCAATCTGCCAAAAGTCCAGCAGGCAAATGCGAAATTCTTATTCTTGGTCTTAAAAGATTTTTGGCATCTGCGACAGTTTTACTCAACCTGACATATCTAACATCTAACCCCAATCTACTTTAGTCATGACATCCATCTTCGTCTGGAATGCCAGGGCTGCTCTTCATCACTCTCCTGAATCACAACTTCTAGACAAACATCATCCACTATTTTTTGGCATTACAGAGACCTGGCATACTCCTAAATTAAATGTTCACATCCCAGGATACACATGCCATCATTCAAGCAGGGAAACGGCTACCTGCAGCGGAGTTATTCTCCTTGTTAAAAACTGCACCCCACATAATTTCAAATCCTTTCATAGTTGGCATTGAGGTCGTAGCAGTCCAGTTCACTGGCTTCCATCCTGCGGTCACCATTATAATCTTCTACATACCTCCTAATGGTCCTTTTCCTACTCTCTCACTTCAGTGTCTGTTACTCCAAGATCGCAGTGTAATTATTGCTGGAGACTTCAACAGCAAACATGTTATCTGGGGTTGCCACACTATCATTTTCTGAGGTAGAGGTCTCTAAACTTCGTCAGTTCTGCCAAACTCGTCTTCACCTACATACTTCTCCCCATGAAAGTACTTTCTTCCTTCCATTCTGGATCTTTTCATCACATGTTCGCACATTTGGACTCTGATTATATACCAGTTTCTGCGGAGATCACCTCCACGAAATGACATCTCACACTTACAACTCCGCATTCAAATTTTCACTAGGTAGGCAAACTGGGACAACTTTAAAAATACATTGGACAGTCACATAGATCTCGCAAAGGCTCCTCGCACTCCAGATGAATTAGACATCGCAGTTCTGAAATACACCAAAGCCATTCTCACCTCTGCCATTAAACATATTCCAAAGCTTCATGCACTAAAAGCTGGCAACCCATTCCCTCATCAACTCCGTACACTAATTCGCAAGAGAGATAGAACCAGGGGCCGATGGCAATGCACTCGTTCAACTGACGATCTTGACAGTTATTACTCACTCCGCCACCAAGTAAAATGGGCAATCTCATCTTGGTGAGCGCAGCAACATGTCATTAAACTACAATCCGTTCTATTAACCAATGGCACTACCTGCAATTCGTCAGAAAATTCCATTCCACACCAAGAACTATTCCTTCCATTGTTCATTTTTGCTCGACTGTTCATTCAAACCCATAATAAACCCATTCTTGCAACCTGACTTGCTCTATGATCCCTAGTCTTAGTTACCACGTGAGGCAGCAGTGTGCATGCATCCTCCCCGGGCACTTCACCATTTTCGCACCAATCATGTAATCTACATTCATTCCAAAGATCTCGCTGTTAAGAGCTGTTCAAATATCTTCACTCATGTACTCTACAATAGTTTAAACTTAATTATCAGAACCTTGTTTGTTTGCAGCTTGGGGAATGAGCCGCCTCACAGCCCATCCATTTGTTCATGGACAGGATTTAAGTTTCAGTGAATCTATATTCAGGCTTGTTTTCGCCTTTTCTGTGTAAGTGCGGACAGTATTATAAGAAACACTTTTTATGAAGGTCTCGTGCATTAAATAAGACTGTCACGTGGTGCATTGGTGTCGGAGAAGACCAGAACAGCCTCCGCAGGAAGGTGTAAGCATTTGGGGGAGGCTGACAGCCCCCACTAGCCTATCCACTTGGAGTTTGTCAGAAATATCGTCCATGCTTGGTACATGTCATGTCGGAACTAAATACCGCACACTAACCCAGGCCATATCTCTTAAATTTATTCTGGATGCAGCTATCATAAAACTTGTGAGCAGTGCAGACCAACGGCGGATTCCTGGAGGAATCAACATTCATAGCAGTCGACCACACAATTCCACTTTCTTTGTGCTCACGACTGCTGAGCGCTGGCACCCATCCCAGTAATTATTCCCTTAACCAACCTTGTTATGTTTGTGATCCAAATTTCTACAGAATCCAGAGTCCATGGCTGCCAGAGTCCCCTGAAAAACGATAGGGAGTCGACTGTATTTCAATTTTTGTTCCTACACTTACTGCACAATCTTTGGGTATATAATTCCCTTAAAGATTTTGCACAGGGCAGTTTCCCTCCACGTATAAAGTCTAGTACAAATGAGGAAAAGGAAACTAATAAAACTAAGTTAAAATTAAAATAACAGCAAACATTGGCTAAATACCTGTTCACTGTTAAAATATATTATTACTTTTTGTGATTAGGTTGCGAATTTGTGTTAGAATAATATTTATTAAAGATAATATAACAATACTCCATAAATAGCAATCAGGCTGTTCGATGCCATTGGTTGATGTGTTTTCTTGGGGATCTCCTGTTTCCCCGTGCTTGCATAACGGTGCTGCTCCATACTCACCTCACTTTACCCTCATCGGCTCTCAAGACTTCAGTGTTTAGAGCCACCCAAAACTCTTCACTAACTCCTAAATACATAGTACAAATGTGTCCACACAGTTATATATATATATATTTTTCGCTATTTTCAGAAATACTATATATATATATATATATATATATATATATATATATATATATATATATATATATATATATATAAGATATATATATATAGTATTTCTGAAAATAGCGAAAATTATGTTTGAGAGTTGAGAGGTGGGCGGGGGTAGGGTGGGGACAAATTTTTAGTGTTCTTGTAAATCTAATCTGAAAATGTACTGATATGTGTGATTTCTCCACAAAATTCCTTCCAATGAAGGTGTTATTTATGTACCACACTATCACTGTTCACTATGCATACAGCACAGTCGCACAGCAATGTTTATTTACGTGTCTTTTCGCGCCCACTGATTCTTTAAAAAGCAAAATGTGGTCCGGGCACTGGTGAGAGGCGAGAAATGCGCCAGAATTCATATAAAACCTGGTTCATGTTTGAAAATTTCAGAAAATGATTTAATCATTCCGGAAGGCGCCATGTGAAGACTGATTCTCAGGACAGTAGCAGATCAAGATCCACATGGCAATCCCTTTACAAGTCATATTAATTAAAGAAATGTTCAGACATTTAAAAGTCTGGTACAATCTGACACATGGTTGCCTGGAGTGTGCCCGGCCCCGAACGTACTTCCATACGAAAATTAATTAATAAGACTTGAAACCTCAAGAATTCATATTTTGGTAAAAGTGATAGAGCACTCGATACCCAACATACATAGATCTTTGTCTACCATAGGCCGAAGCAGCAAAAAGTACTGTGATACGTGGTGGTTTTTTAGGTTGGCCATCAGAGGAAGTGTAGGGTGTCATGGTTGGAAATGGTCCGATGATACTTTACCTACGGCACAATGCATACAGCACGAGGATGTAGGGTGTGTGATCAACGGCACTAAATGTTGCCCCCTCTGATGATCCAGCATCTGATGAATTTATATTCCTGATGCCTAGTCTAGTGAGAGTTGTTACAGCCCCTACCAATTCAAACACACTCCAATGCAGAGATGGATATGACCATCTCTACACTTTATTAAATCGGCGAATTAAGGTTATTGTGCCATTAAGCATCCAAAGAAAATAAATTGTGCCCATTTATGACAACCTTTTTATTTTTATTGAGATCGTCTGAGGAGGTGCTTACAAAACACGTCTACACTATGCATGGAGTGCTCTTATGCAGTAAAAATGGGCACAAAATTCCACATGATTTTTAAAGTGAAAATATAACCTCAGCCGAGTTAAAGATGTGTTGAGGTGTGGGGTGGTGCTCTCTCTAGGTCAAAACAAGTAAACTAATGGCTCTGGTATGCTAAATAATTACTATTGACTCTACATGATTAGACATGATGATGAATGTCCAGAAAGACAGCGTGCAGACGTCCACCCCATTCGAGTGCTGAGATGCTATTAAATCCTGCTTGTGTGGTAGCTGGCTGCCTTGCATGGAATTCCCACATGAAAGTGAAAAACCTTAAAATTAGCTAATACTGGTAAAATTAAATGCGATTGACACATCGGCCACTGATGGGAGGATGAAACAAAATAACACTATTAACCTTCAATAAAATTTCTATTTCAAGAAATATACAGAAAAACATCAACACTTAATAATTAATATTTTTACATAACACTTATCCACAATATTATGGTGATTTTGCCTTGAGAGCATGTTGCTCACTGTTCAATGTATGCAACATGCAATATGCGAAATGATCACCAAAACAAACACGTTTATTTTTAATACGGGAAGACCCTTGAAAAATGCTTAACCTAAATAAACCAGTGAAATGGTGTTAATTAGCACATGGACATTACATCATTTGTGTTACACAGTAAGGTTGTTTAAGTTCTACTTGGCCTTTGGTTGGTACTTACATGTTATGTTGCACCAATTGACAAATAATAAAACTTCACAAAATAATTTACACTGAGCAAATTAATACTAACTGTGAACGTAAAAAAATAAGACTAAAATAGATTTTAAAACCCATGCAAACAATTAAATATAAACAAACACTCTTGCATATGTGGGACATTACAAAACCCATTCCAGTTGAACTGTTAAAACACTTCCTTATTGGACCCGGTGGCTAGCGACGTGACAGACGGTTTCGGTGAAACATCATGTGGGACATGTCAAATGACACCCACCCCCACCCCGTACACAGGAACAAGGAGACAATTTGTTCATCAACGCTGGTGTCCCGCTGTCCTTAGCTGTAGTACGCGGCCGGCGGTTGGCATTAGGTTGTACAGTGAGTGTTGTGGTGACTGCTAGTATCACCAGGACTGATGGCACAATGATGATGGTGGCGCTGGGATGGATGCTTTAGACTCCCGTATGCACCAGCAAGCCATGCACGTGACATGCCGTGTGCCACAAGGCCACATGGAGCAGCATGGGTGAGAGGAGTAGTCGTCCTCTGATTCCGTCTCGTCTCTGCTGCTACTGGCGTTATGCAGGTGGCGACTGCGTCGTCTGCTGTGAGAGTCAGGATGATGGGTGTCCCCATCACTCAGAGACCGATAAGCCCATGTGTGACATTTTGGCACAGTGCTGTGGCATTCGGCTTGATGATTGACGTAGGCTCGAACCCATGACCTTGATGATGGTGAGAGGTGAAGAGTAGGGCGTGGAGATTCTCTGCCCATCGCACCTTGACAAGAGGCATTTTTGACAATGTGTAGCCATGGGAGGAATGGTGGAAAAGGGTGACTCGTCGCCCACTTCCTACTGCGTGATGGATCGAAAAGCTGGGTCGAATGTATACAAACACACGTGGCTGATAATGTGCAAACTGCCAGCTTCAAAACAGTATGTATGAATTATGTTTGAAATGAATTCACATTTCGAGAATTGAAATGTCTTGCTGGGATGAAAGTCACATTGTTTACACTTGAACGGTCACAAAACTTACAACACTCTGCTTGGCCATGGTGGCCTTAAAAGTTTCTTGATTTTCATGTATGGACATGTGTATTGTGGCCGCTGAGGTGACATGAACAATGTTTACAAATGAGGAATGCCATGCTCAGTTCGCAAATTTCTGAAATAATGCTGCGAACACGCACGCTTAATTGCTTGCATGTCCGTTGCCTGCTATTGTGTAATAAATGTTAATGTTTACGCCGATGTGGCCGCGATAGCGCATGTTGTACATGCTTCGTTCATGAGTGGCATATCAGCCTTACTATGCTATTACTGTTAACATGCAGTGCTAACATGGTGTGATATGTTATGATTTGACACGTAGTGGGTAACGGGGTGATTGAAATGTTTTGACAAGTGAGCACTGTTTCAGACCAGTCGACAATGACTTCACACAATGGAATTAGTTGTATTGTCATTACACATTCACATCAACTGCTCACACTGTGTCGCTGAGGCACTGGTGAGTTGTTTTTGGCTGGTTATGGCACTAATTGTGCCAGTGGCACTGTGTAACTGGGCAGCACCTGCAGGGATGGAGCGGATGTGAAGTTTGCGTCGGCGTCCCACAGTCCGCTATAGTACTGTGAAGTGTGGCTTGAATTGGCTCACTGTTGCTCGGAGGCATGTCAGCTGAAGCCAGGATCGCTTGGGCAGCTGGTTATGTGGCACACAGTTTACGCTGACAGGTTCTGGCTTGAGGTTGGTGTTTTGTCCCGAGTTGGTGACTGGTATACCATTACAACAATGGGCGCAGTCAATGACAAATTATTCGAACAGTGTGGCTTGTTCTTTGGATGACATGCTCTTACCGTGGTACTCATGGAGACACCAAGCACATGCAAGTGTTGCTTACCTTATACGTCACTACAATTGACATTTGCACATTTTCGAATGGTTCGCCTAAAATGTGATGGTGAGTGTCTACTACTCATTACGAATCTGGAATATGCGCATAGTGGAGGCACATTAACCGGTTTGATAAAAGCCCCGGACCTATCAAGGTATATAATTCACTTCCTTTATAGACACAGTGGCTGGTGATGTGACGAATGGTTTCAGGGAGATGTCATGTGGGACACGTCAACTGTTTAGCATGCAATAACATTACGGTAAAGAAATTTCAAGGGCCATGAGTCTGATGGAGGTGAAGATACGCATACAGGAGAAGGATACCCAATTAAAAAGTTTCTAATATGAAAATTTACTACTGCAGCTTACACGAGGAAACAAAGTAGTTGAAGACTCCCGTGATGCGACACATGTGTATCCACTAGTCACACAGTAATCAGACTGAAGATAATGGCTGAGACATTTTGCTAATCTCCCAACATCGAGAGGGAATTCCAGATGTACATATGACAATAAGTACATGAATAAAAACTGAAACATACATAAGAGACACTGGTATAATTTATGTGATATTTCCGATAAACAATATCTCTTAATTAATATTCCACAGTCTTTTCACATTATTTCATTCACAAAAGATAAGTAAAATTACCAGCTGAAATGGGCCGGCAAGGCACATGGAGGTGATTAAAAGAAATAACATATCATCTATCATTTACACTCACACTTTAGATCACAATGTAATTATGAAAACAATTTAATACAAAGTAATGCATTTTAACTTCAAGAAAGTGGCATGGGGGACCCCGGAAATGCCAGTTTCTTTCACGTGTTAATTAACTACATTTTCAAAACAATTACACTGCCCTTTTTAAGTAAAGAAATAATGCTATTAGAACTGTAAAATAAAGCAAATATTTATGAGTGTCAATATCTTGTTTTCAGTATTTAAATGAAATCCACATGGATTCACACTCATAGACTGTTTACGCCTCACTTAAAGGGAGCAAAAGAAGATAGCACTTTCCTTTGTGATTCGTAAACTCTGCTTTCAGGAGCATATATTAGAATTTTACTATACACACTGGGCTAAGCTTACTCTTGGTAACAAAAGCCAGATGACTCATGACCTGGTTCAAAGACCCGTTCCTCCACGAATGGCTGTTGTGACCCATATGCGAGGCACACGGATGTGGATGCCCAGAGAATAAGCTGAGCAGCAGTGGACTGCCTTCCGAGTGGGACAGTGAGGACGACGTCAAATGCCCCACCTCCTTCAGGGGGACCACTGGTGCGATACAGTGACCTCTCTCATATCTCTGGGCATGCTGAAGTACATCAGGAGGTGGAGTAGTGCAAGGGGAACTCCCTCAGCCTGTTGGTTAGGAATCGCCTGTACCTTACCTAGTTGTAGAATGTCTCAGGCGGTCGCAGATGGCGTCGGACATGTGGGACATCTCGAACTACTGCAGGTGCCCCTGTCGTAGGCCCTGCATGATGGTGCATATCAGCAGCATGAGTTGGCATGCCTGAGCCCTGGCTGACGTGAGCTTGGTGCCCGAAGCAGGGTAGTCACCAGCAGCAATGCTGTCAGCGGACTGGGCGGTGATAAGCCGGCGAACAGGTGGAAGCTTCAGAAGAGCTGTTCCCATCTCCATTTAGTATCTTTTACCACTCGTTGCTGCTGAGTGCGGGAGGTGGCACCTTCCCGCACACATCGTCAATGTGCTCTGCCGCTGATCACTGAACTGCTGTGGTGTAGATCGTGGCACTAGCATGCGTAGCAGCTGGAAAGCTGCTGAAGTCGAGGGATGATGCTTCCCCCACACGTCACTCATGTCCTCTGCCGCCGACGACTGTGTTGTAGTTGTGTCGGGTGCGGCAGTAGGCGGTGTGGCAGCTGGGAAGCCATGGAAATCGATGATGCCCTCGTGATGGCATCGGACCTCTACATTGGATGTTGTCTTAGTTTGAATTAGATGGAACAACATCCATCCTTTTAATCTTGGCAGCACTTCCTAGGTTTCAGTCGGAAATAGTCCCATCATTCTGACTATACTAAGTGATAGATCGGTCACCATTTTTGCTGCCCGACATCCAAGTTGACGTCCCATTGGCATTTGCAGGCACAAACTCGTTTGTTGCAGCAGAGTCTACAATTTGTGTTACACATGTGACCTCTTGGTTGTCAGGTTGACATTTGTCATCAACATCGTCGGGATTGTAAATGGCGCAAATGTCATCTCTTTGGACCTTACAGCTCTTCCTCGCCTCGATCTGTACCAGGAACGTCGTTGAGCTGATTCGTTACAGTATCCTGTGCAGGCTGGTCCAAGGGGCGAGTCACGTACATAAGTTCTATTTGACTGTTGACAGGTGGTGTGCACGCATGTAAACAAAGTCACCTAGTAACAGGAGCTTAGGTGTCCTTTTGGTATATGGTTACCATTTTTGGCCACAGCATTTTTTGTTTTTTGCACACATCTTGACGGTGGTGCCTCCTTTCCCCTTCCCTCCCCACAGAGTTAACAGAGGGACTTTTCCAGCCAAGAGGAATATAACACAATGCACACTGCAGAAACGTCAACCAGGAGAGGCAGTTCGCCCTAGCACAATACAGTGCTACGACTCTCTGCCAACACCGCTCCTCCCTCAGGAGCCAATACCAGTTATCCAAGTACCTCGCCTCAGCACCAGTAGTGCTAAGGCTCTCTACTGCACATCCACAGTCGTCTTCAGGGCTCTCCTAGACCTTCCAGTCTTCTGATAGTTCTTCAGCTGACAGAGCAGTTACCCCCTGACACTTGCCATCAAGAGTCACCACACCCAACATGTACACAACATGTGGTGCCCCAGATCCCTTCAGGACTACAGTATACATTTAGGATAAAGTTGTTTTCACAACTACAATATTGCCAGCTCTCATCTGCTCTTTAAGCCAGGTTCCTGAAGCCGACAGACACCTTCACCTGTTTTGCTCTTTGTACAGGATGAGTTCTTTAAAAGAGGCCACATGGGACATGTGTGTAACAGAGTGAGGGAATGTCCTCGCCCATGCCTAACCACAACTTTTGGTATCGTCTGCATACCTGCCTCGAGGTCAATAGCACCACTTCCAGCACTTACTCTAGGTATTTTCCTGTCACACTGTACTGTATTTCCGCATTCCCTCGCTCCGTTACACATGTCCCATGGGGCCACTTTTAAAGGAATCGTCCTGTACAAAGTCCCTTGAAAACCTAATGCGTGTAGAGGTAGTGTGCCAGTTGCATCGGCACTGCTAATTTTTTTTGGTTACTCTTAATTTAATAAGTTCTTCATTAATTACTTCTTCGTCAAAAATGATTCGTTAAATTAAAATGGGCTAGAGTTACATTTATTTGACTTGTTTATGCTATTCAAAATGCAAAACCCTGAGAATCAATTTAACTATTTTACTGTTGTCCTGGTCTTGCTAACTTGAAGAGGCAAATTATTTGATGTAAATTTTAATAATTTTACTATGTCTATGATGTGTCCAAAACTAAATTCTACTTAATAATTTAATGAGTATTTAGTATTTGCAAAATGAAAATACAATTTTAAGTGACATAATAAAATAATTGTTAGTTATCTCTGTTTTATACATCTTTCTAAATATTGTATTACATATCGATTAGTCACACCAGACTTGAGTTCAGAACACGATCAATTTCTTATATTCCTGCTCGCGAGGTAATTACCTCCTTGTTGAACACAACCATACAGCATGTAGTTGTTCTACGAATATTAATTTTCTTCTTTCCATCTAAGTGGTAATTTCACCCGCACATAAGGGTAAGTTAAACTATTGGTGATTTTTTTTTGCCGTTCGTTTTATTTTTTTGTGTGTGCTGAGCGACATTATTTCTTTTCTCCGATATATCTTGTAGTGGTGCACGTGTTGGCGTTTCGTTCTACGATGTAGTAGATTGTGGCCAACATCCCTCCTGGGATGATTTCTTAACAGCCTTTCTTAGTTTCTTCTTGAGCGCTGTTTCTTGGCCTACTCATCAGCAGAATAAATTTTGATTCTCTCCAGCACCAAGTAAAATCTAACAATTTTGTTCACATGCCACGTGCTCCGAGCTTACAGCTCTCATTAACGTAAGCTGTTCATAGACTGATTGAACTAAATTTTTCTTTACATTGGCAACTAATTAACATGATTGTGTTTTTTGGTACAATAAAGCATGTAACCTACAAAATTAAGAGAAGTTCATGTGCCCGTATGACTAATACTTGGAAATGGGTACCCTAAGGTGATTTAATTTGCTGTCTTGCTGCAAAAAGCATGTTTCGTTTTAAAGTAACTTGACTTGAAATGAGAAGGTCTTAGTTGTGAAAGATATTGAATAATTGAGATCCTTTGATATTTAAATTAATTTTTAAAATATTCATTTTACTGATATAAAATGCTCAAGTATATATGCTTTTCCTATATATATATATATTCACTGAGATATGGTAATTGTCCTATTTTTATTACTGAAATTTTCCTCCTCTTAAAATATAAGTGCACTGGTGTGGTTTATATATATTTAACTAGTATTCTATGTGGATAACGAAAGAAAACTACAGCCAACGAATCATTTTATTGATAAAATAATATATTTCTACAAATAAGTTTTTTTAAGAGACCGGAGCACGTCTTTAACTAAACATATGCAAACACTACTGCAACAGGAATCTGTATCCAGCCTTCCACATGTATCATCCTTGTGTCGTGATGAGAGTACCTATCGGTGCTGGAATCAACTATACAAGGGTGTTACACAACAGCAGGAGGTAGTATGGGTCACCGTGTGTCTAGTCTCAAGGAAATAAAAGATGTAGTCTAGCTAACTTTTGCCATTCCTTGCTCTGTAGTGAACATGCTCCTTTTCCCCAACCTGGTGTCACCCTCGAAGGGAGCTGCAGGTGACCACAACTGGGAACAGATTTCTGATGTAGAGTAGGACAGTGGGCAGCCAGGACTGCACATTTGTTACACAATTACAAGTTTGATGGCCACCCATACTGTGGACACATTATGTAAAGGTAACTAGTGTCCAAGTACAGTAGAGCCCCAAAAACTAGAAAGACACAAGATGAATCATCTGGGCCAAATAAGTTAGCTATCCCATTCCCCCCAGAGCACATGAACATTCTAGAGGGGTGCTACACTGTCCTAGGCCAATACGCTATCCAGTATCCTTACTACCAGACACGCTATCACTATAAGCATCTGAGGTGGAACGATGGGACAAGATATGCAGACATCCTTGAATACTGCAGCACTTGTAGCAAACCACCAGATGCAACTGGTATAACTGTGAAGGGTGGGGCATTAACATGGTGCATTGTGTAACATGCACCCAGACACCTGTCTATGCTGGCCCAATGACAGAATTATGCGACCAGGGCTAGTTTACCACTGCCAAGTGTGTCGCTGGACACAGGAATACTGACCTAGCAACCCAGTACACCATACATCCATTACCGCTAAACATATCGATGAGCTGCAGTTACCAGAGTTTGCTGGCCACCCACAATACCCTGTAGTGTTCACCAAAGAATGCAAGAGGGAATTTAAAGCCAGTGGCATTTCAACCGAACAATGGGTGACCCGCACCTGCAAGCAGCTTTCAGGAAAAGCCCTTGGATGATGGAATTGCTATGGCGAGTTCATCACAGAATGGGAACAACTGTCAAGCAGGTTCATAATCCAGCTCTCAGGGGAAAAGATACTCGCCTTGTTAACCTCAGAATTCCATATAAAATACCAGACCATTGAAGATGAAATATAGATCATCATTAGGCATAAAGTTCAGTTGTATCTGTGTATCATGCCCAAAAGATACGAGGAGCGATACTTAAGAGCAATCACACGAATGCCTCTCTCTAACACTAACAAACCTACTACAAATCCTGCGCCCACAAACGGTGCACGAACTCTTAGAGAGGGCCCAGGAAGCCAAACATAACAACAAGGCAAAAATTGCCTCAATAAACCCAAAGTACGTATGTCGAAGGAGAAACTTAAGATCCCGGCACCATATGCAGTATCAGCCCCAATGCCAATGCCCAAGCTGCCAAAATTCTCATTCTGTCAGGGCTTCCACTTCAACCAGGACTGCCCGGTAAAACAGACCAATAGAAATCCGCAAAAAGGAAGTGGGGGACCAAATCCCGACCAGGAAGCCAACAGTCCTGTGGCCAAAAATAATCATAACCAGGAACGAAGCACAGGACAAGGAAATGACCGGACTAGAGTGCCAAATGGACCACCACTTCTGGTAGCAACAGGCCCACCCCCTCCATTCACATGCTTAATCGAAGGTGAAGACTCTCCTGAAACTCCTTTAATAGACATGGCAGTCAACAGTTAAAACTGCAGCAGCACTGCTAGAATATGCAGCATGCGGTAACTTCATACTTTGTGACCTACTTACCATTAACCAGCGCACTGCACTACAAACCGAAGAGACAAGGATACACAGGGCCCAACCTGACCAACTCATTAAAACATAAGGCACTGTCAACGTTCATTTTAAGATTGGGAATCATGACCACCATGCAGAATTCCTTGTAGCATCTCACATTGGGGAGGAATTTATATTGAGACAGCCGTAGCTACCGAGCCAACACTCCATTAATGATTTTGGACAACAATGTATCTATATAGGCAACCAAGAAATAGCCAGCATAAACTGGGACCATAAGAGGGAGGAGGAAAAAATTCCTGTGGGAAAACCTGAAGAAATTAACCACCAACTAAAACCTCCAGAATTCTGCCAACTACGTAACATAGTCCCGAACTATTCAAGAGATAACCTGTGTGGGAAGAAATTACCCTTTGGGCATGACATCTCCTCAGAAAAAAATTACCCACAACAAGGATCGAGCAGAGCCATCCTCGAAGTAGAACTACCACAAACAAAGAAAGAACTGCGAAGATTTGTAGGGATGAGCAACTGGTTATGCGACTTCGTACCCAACATTGCCCAACTGATGGGCCTCCTAAACCAGCAATTGGAGGAAGATGTCCGATGGAAGTGGAGAACCAACGAACAAACTGCATTCCAGGGACTCAAAGGAAATTTCCAGATCATACCACTACTCCACAGCCCACAAGAATGAAAGCCATTGATTTTGCAAATAGATGCATGTCAAACTAGACTCAGCGTTGTTCCATACCAAGAAGACTGCAAGAAATTTCAAGTAATTAATTGCCTACAATAGCACAAGGTTTAATATCACCGAATAATGCTACCATATTAACGAGCAAGAGTGTCTCACAACCATCTAGGCTTTGCGAAAATACAGCTACCACCTCGAAGGAAGCCTCTTCTTCTTTCTGTTGAACAGCAAAGCCCTCAAGTAGCTACACAATTCCAAAACACCAAGGCGAAATTCAATAGCCTGGCAATGTTTCTTAAATAATTCGTATTCGAAGTCCAACATTGTCCCAGAAGGATGAATGATCTGCCAGACGCCTTCTACAGTCAGCCTGAGGAACAAGATGGAATGAAGGAGGGGGGTATTGGGAGATGCCCCCTCCTGCCGCTATACCTACGCCCGAGGAGGTGATCCGACTGCAGCAGCTGCAGTTAAGCGAGTACAGTAGAACCTCTGTCTATTGAACTCGGATATATTGAGATCCCACATCTATGGAACATATTCTGTGGTACCGTTTTTTATTTATCTGCATTTCAAGACAACATTCACTGAAAGTCAACGTGTATTGAAATTGTTTGTCTGCCCCCTGAAAAATGATTGATAGAGAATCCACTGTATAGCCTGAGATACCATCAACAGCAAGACATGAAGGTCAAATTTATGTTTGCTGACATACCCCACTGGTATGAAATGCAAGAATCAATAGTTTAGTCCTGCAACATGAACCCAGGCACAGAATAGAAAATGTGGGTCTCCATAGCCTTACGACCAGGGATATGCAAACCTCACCACAATCACCGCTAAGTGGGACACCAAGGTATTAAAGAAACACTCACATTCTTAGGCCAGGACAATATTTGGGACAGGATGAGCAGAGAATTTAGGCAGTATGTCAACAACTCTGAGACATGCTGTCATTCCAAGGCTTACCATGTACCCAAACATACTGGCATATCATGTCGCCCACAAACATTGTGGACACATTTATCCACGGATTTGATGGGACCATATCTCTGAAGCACCCGAGGGAACCGTTACCTACTTGTCATCATCGACCAGTCCTCTGTATAGGTGGAAGTCTTTCCCTTACCCAGCCAAGAGACTCAGAGAATTTTTCAGAAATTCAAGACTGAGATATTTGCCCACTGGGGATACCACCAAGTTATCATGACAGATAATGGGACCCAATTTACCAGCATGGCTTGGAGGATAGCAAGCAATAAATGTTGACTAGAGACATGGGTGACACTGCCATTACACCCACAAGCTGACCCCAATGAGCAGAGGAATCAGGAGTTGAATAAGGGCCTCCGACTCAGTGTGGGATACGACCACAAATGTTGGGATACCAATCTGCTGGATGTACTGTTTACCTTGAGGCAGCAAAATAATGAGGCAGTGAAATAATGAGTCAGCGAGTTGCTGTTCAGCTAACCTCTACCCAGACCTGGGGATTGGCAATGGGAGACAACCTGTCAATATGCCCCAACCTGAGTCTATAAAAATGAAAGCACAAGACCGCACCCATCTAGCAGAGAAGCCAAAGAAAGATATATCGAACACAAGTACCCAAAACTCAAAACAAGGATAAAACAGTTTGATATAGGAGAGAAGCTGCTCATCAAGAACCACCCACTGAGCAGAGCCAAGGTCCAGTTTAGTACCAGCTTGGCCCAAAATTGGGCTGACCCTTACACTGTCGTCAGAAGTAGGAAAATGTCTACTGTATAGCAAACATCCTTGGAAGAGTAAGAAAGCAACTCGAGGTCAGATGAGACCCTGCCTGCCAGATATAACCGCAATGGACAAGGCTCCAGGTGGACCATGGGAGGGCGAGTCTGTCGACACTGAGCACCAACTAGGACCCAACAATCCATGAAAGAAAGTACAAGCTCCAAAAGGTACTCCCACAGCTGGCCACAATAATACGCCAAGAAGTCGATGGCGGCTCATCGTCACAAGTCACCGTTGAAGAGCAGACACCTAAGGGAGCCACCAGCGCAGAAATCTAGAGGCTTCAGAGAGGACCAATGTCCATCAGGACTACACCCTCTACGCCATCTAGATACCAGCTACCCAGATCACAACAGGGGAGATCCCTAGTTAGCTGGTCTCAGTTCTCGTAGCGATCACCCCTGGACAGTGAGCCACAGCAGATGTCGATATGCTCGTGATCCCACAAAGAAGAAGAGCCCAGCAGTGATGTAGTACCGGATGGCGGTGACGATCTGTTTCATCCAAACAGGGTAGCAGTGGCTGACAATGTAGGCAAGGCCCAGGGCGATGTCCAGCCTTTGCCTCCGCCTCATCTAGCAGCCGAAGCAGATGGTTCCAGGTAAAAAAACCAGAGAAACTCAGTCCGACAGGCACGGTACAGACGGATACCAAACCCTCAATCATGCTTGACCAGTTCAAAGCTGCCACACCAGGTAAAAGTGCCGAGCCCTAGAAGCAAAAATTACCAACATGCACTTGCCGCACAATCTTTCAAAATCATGGCAGCAGGTAGTGAGAGATCCCGAAGAGACATTGATAAGTGACCCCAAATCAATTAAAATGGGGACAAGTGATATCTGGTAAGCAAGACAGAACTTGTAAATTATTATGTAATGTTAATATAGGGTTTACAGAGATGAAAGGAAGTCATAGTGACATAATGTGATAAAATTAAAACAGTACATATGTAAAGCAACATGTCGACAAGAACAGTGTGACCTTACAGAAAGTTATAAGGATAAAGCCAGTCTCGGATTGAGCATGCCAACAGCAATGATAGTCTCCAGCGGCGTGACTGGGAAACAAACTGTAAGTAGGTCAACTGCCATACACGGGAGAAGTACCGACGGATGACAAACAGGTTGGGAAAATAATGTAAATATCACCCAAAAGAGAAAATTGCGTATATTGTAAAATGTAAATGTGTTCTATTTCACTAATATGTTGCTTTGAAGTGCCATGTTTGTCTTAACTAATATAGGTGACATGTATATGATTATAAGAAGGTTTAATATTAATAAATTATTTTAAGTGTAACTCACCTTGTCGAACAGATATGTATTGCTAAAAGGCGAAGTTCTCCATCTCAGGTTAGAACCCAGAACCACACATAATTTATCCCTGCATGCGACACAAGAGATCCTAAAGAGCAGCCGACTTATAACTTTGCACACAGCAGGAGACAGATAAAACATGTCCATGTGAGTTTGGGCTAACTTCCTTTCTTCCCTGAGTGCTAAACAATATGAGCCGCGTGTAAAAGTGTTTTTCTATTGCAGGAAACAAACTATAATTTGACCTATGTAAATACCCACAATCATCAGCTGTTCGATGTGAGCCACAAGCTTTTATTGTTCGACCTTGATGGGGAGGTACATTCTCCCGACTCCTAGTTGCATGACACACACACACACACACACAAAGGAGGTGTAACAATAACGTACAGCCAGCCCAGCACTCTTGTACAAAATCCCTTGAACACCTAGTGAGTATAGAGGTAGGAAGTAGTATGGGTCACCAAGTTTCTAGTCTCAAGGGAATATAATACATAATCTACCTGACTTCTGTCTTCTCGTGTTCTGTAGTGAACATGAGCCTTTTCCCCAACCTGGCAAGGGTTGCCCTCGAAGGGATTGGCAGGGGACCACAAATTGGCAACATGATTCCGATGTAGAGTAGAACTGCAGGTAGCCCCATATCCAAGACTGCACGTACATCACCCACAAGAACAAGTTCGACGACCACCCACACTGTGGACTCCAGAGTTACAAACTCACCAGAGAGGGTGCCAAACCTAACAAACTCTGATTCGGGTATTTATAGAGTACACATCAGCTAAGGGGTTGTTGTCTGCTGCACTCTAAAGGGTGAACATTAACACATTTAATATCCAGGATGGTCACTTTATGATGAGGGAGCAGGGGGAATGCCTGGAGGGCAGCTGCTATCCTTGCATATCACCATTCCCCTAAGTAAGCAACCCACACAAGTGCTCAGCTGTAAGTCCCCAAGGGAGAGAGTACAAGCTGCCCGGCATTTAGTGGAGTCACATTCTGCTGCTCTCCCTTCCAAACTATTTGGCCTCTCAGTTAGAGTTCCCGGAGCTGCTCACCCCGCCATCAAACTACTCCACCCAGGGTACTCTCGACACTTGGGAGTAGCACCGTTCAATCCAGAGGACACCAGCATCCGTGGACCATGCACCCACCAGCCAGCCGGCGCCCCGATCACCAGCAGGCGACAGCAGTGCTAGCATGGTCACCCGTCCACTTCAGCTGGAATTGAAGTATACCAGCCAGGGCCAGCGACTGCTGCAAGGCAGCGACACCAGTGATAAGCTAGCCCACACCTGCATGTCACTACGGCCTCACAGACTTTTTAATCAGGAGGTTCCCGATGCGCTCTACATTATATAAGGGACGAGCACATGCTGACGAATCATTCCACAGACGCTGCTGCACCTTATCTGCGCAACAGAACTGGCGCAAATTAAAAAAAATTCCACACTCTTGCCATGACATCGCTCTCCCAAGGCCGTCAACCATCACATTAAAAATGGTGAAACTAATTGTTTGTAAGTGTTTCCATAGTAAAAGAAGATCAGCATTGTAGTTTTAGAAACATTTTAATGATCAATTTCGTCGCTGTTTTGTGAATACAGGAATTATTAGAGAATTTCGTGAGTAAACACAATTTCTCTGTATTTCATATTAATTAACAGTTCGTGAACATTTCTAGGCCCTATTGCCACATAGATCCCCCTATCAAAGAGACAGCTGCATAAACATGATGGTGTATGAATGCAGTTAGTTGAATTTGTCTGCAGACAATAATCTCCATGCTGTATCAAGAACAGCCCATGATTGTGTATTGTTTCAAAGTATTAGATCTAAAGTACAGACATTGTATTGGACATCTACCATAGTCTGCTCAATAAGGAAACTTAAATCAGTCGAGCGACAGAACTACGCTATAACCCCAAATTCAAACTAGTGAACTTTCAAACACGGTTTTGCAGGACTGAATGGGACTGGTAATGCACTTTTGTATTAGGATATATAAAATTTGTCAAAATAATTCCAGGACACAAGAGAGCTGACAGAGTACACATTGCATTTACAGATCAGATACATATTTGAGGGATCCTAAAGTAAATCATCATGCAGTGGCGCTGCTGCCATCGATTAGTATCTATATCAAAATTTGATTGCCAGCGCTTAGTGACTTACTCGGTGGCCACTCGGCTCTCCTCTTTCCACTCCTCAATCCCCTTCCTTTGATTCCCTCTGAGTGCATTACAGTTTGTAATGACCATCACAATATTCAAGATTTTGTGCCCCGAGCCGACTGCCCACTCTAACTCGCTCGCTCGCCCACTCGGCAACTACACTGCCTGTCTGTTTCAAAGTTTAACACTGGATTACAGTATATAAATACATGTTACAAATTGCATTTTATCCTGTTACGTGTTAATGAACCACAATTTCATACCTTGTACCATACACGTACAGGACGAAAACATCAAATCCTTATAACAACAAGGTGTAGACCGACACGTGAAGGAGATCACCGACATTGCTTCCACTCGCTACCTGATGAACCACCATAGTGTTGTGGACCTGCCTTGCTCCCGTGGTGTGCCAACCTGGTGTATGGCGGTGCTGGGGTAGCTGACATTACGGAACCACACCTCGCCTGGTGTACACGTGGTGCCAGAAAACTTGATCGCCAACACAGTGAATGTTGGTGTTCACCGAGTTTTGAGACTTGTATAGAATATCACATAATTTTCAATGTGCCCCTTTTGGTTGGGATTTGAAAACCTCCAAGTTGGGAGAGGGCCCAACTGCATTTTTTAGGTATAAATACCCAGGTATCAGCGTTCTTCAGCGAGTTCAGCTGATTCCTGGGTCGTCATCTGCACTGGTAAGTTATGAATTAATTTGTAAATGGATGGCGCCCTTCAGGTCACACGGAGAAAGGGCAAAATTGCTACCCTCTATAGGCACACAGATGTTTTCCAGTATTAATGAACCAAACAAAAATATAAATTGGTAGCAAATTAATTTACAACTGAGTAAAATTAGGATATAATAAATTACAGCTGAATTGGAGTCCATATGTTATCAGTGAAAAATGTTACGTGAAATTAGCAATGACAAGAAGAATGGAGAAATTATTAACGCCATGATTGTCATAGTTCGACAACAACTGTACATACCGAGAGAGAGAGAGAGAGAGAGAGAGAGAGAGAGAGAGAGAGAGAGAGAGAGAGAGAAGAGAGAGAGAGAGCATTTACAAGTATGCATCTCGACAATACAGAAACACAGTATATCCAACATTACAAAACATAATTTCCTCTCTGAACACTTCAATAATTATTAACTCAAAATTGAAATTCAACACCTTCCCCCAACTTTGACATTCCCAACCCAGAGACAAAACACTTCAACTTACAATAGGGTACCCACTTGGATAAACAGTCACTTATTTGGCTATTTGTCTCATTATACACAAGTTTTACAGTTTTCTCCTGTACAAGATCCTCTACAGAGTGATACTTGAGATGAATGTGCTTGGACCTTTTTGTTTCCAGAGTCCTAGCCATTTTGATACACGACTGGTTATCTGCAAATATAATAATTTCCACATCATTCCAATCTAAAAGCTCACTTAACAATTTCTAAACAAACAAACTTCTGCAGTAGCAGTGGCCAAGGTCACATACTCAGCCTCAGTACTGGACAAACTAACACAGCTCTGTTGTATGCTTCTCCATATCACATTACTACCAAACACTCAAATGAAATGTCCAGTAATGCTCTTCTTATCACTTCTATCATTAGCATTGTCTGAATACACATTAGCATCTACTACATTACATGAATTCTTAGAATAGCACATGCAGTAATCCTTAGTTTTGTTGAGATAGCGGAAAGTATTTTTCAAATGCTTGTAATGCTCTTGTCCAAAGTAAATTTTGAAACTTGCTAAAATAAACAATGGGAAAATTTAAATCTGGTCTAGAGCCTAACATTATATACATAAAACATCCAATCAGTTCTTTATATGGCACTGGCGGCAAGATGATGGAGCAAATTTGTTAACATTAAGGTCTGCAAGTTTGGGTAGGGATTTTACCGTGGTTTATCAACAAACCTTAAGTGCTGATTGTGGGCGCCAGATATTATGGGATGCAATTTCAAATTGGTGATGTAGGGGAGACCCTTCATTCCAGGGTCGGGTGCCGACAGCCACGGCGATATATTTCCGTTGGTGCTCCGTCAGTCGTGATTGATAAAATACATACCAGTACTATGCTCATTACACAGTGAGGTCTTGGGGCGATTCACACCCAAATTTAATTAACGACATAAAAAACACTCTGAAAATACACATGAACACTTGACACAGTACACTTAGAAAATTGTGGGAAAGGTGGAGGCCCATGCCCCTATAGCCCGTAGGCAACCCGATTGAAGGTGCATACTCCATACGTTAATTCGATGAGTTTATTAAAATGTTCCTCCAGGAAACTACTTACAGAACACTTTCTGGACTTAACCTGCCGGTAGGGTTACACTGATAAAATGTGTGTGGCCACAAAAAGTTAAGGTGTAAAAGTTAAGCCTTCTCAGGCAATGTTATTCCATGGGAAGGGAGGAGTGGAGAATCTTGGGCAGTCAAATAACAAGGTTCCGGGAAGCTAAAGTCAATTACAGTGAAGGTGATTCGTTCAAAATGTTGATGCGCCGCCCAAGTGCACGAAACGCGAGCCCGTTGATATGTACGGCCGACACCTCGAGACACGGTAGAGTGACTAAACTCTCCGCCACAGCATGCTGGCCAGGTTGGCGGGCAAGCAGGCTATGCGGACTATTTACGTACACACAAAAACTCTGCAAAAAATCATGTTTATTAATTACTCACAATTCTTGTGTAAATAATAACATATGACACAGAAACCCTTTAATGCACAAAAACGCTGGATGAGATGTAATAGGGATGGAACACATGAGAAATGAAAAGTAAAGAAAAACAAGATATGGTATACTGAAGCCCGTGGGAGCATTTAAAACATATTAGGGATTTTCTTATACATGTTGTGTGACTTTGCATCCTTGAGAATTTCTTAGTTAATGAGTACTTAACTTTCTCCTGATTTCACTGGTTGTATATGCCAAACATGTGCGCACAAGTGCATGTGGTTTCACTGCACCTTGCACTGACTTGCTCTGCACTTGCGCTCCTACCAGGAGTGCTTAAGTGACCACTATTCATCGCCATTGTGAAGTTGCATTCAGTTGACTGATGCGGTGCACTGCTGAACCAGTGCGTACAAGTGCACAGTAGATTGTTGTTACCTGTAGCGGTCGCCAGGATTGATAGGCAAATGGGTTTGGAAGAAGCAGCTGGCATCAGCACACTAGTGTCACAGTCATGAGAGGACTGTAAATATAGTTTTGGTTCCATTGGCAAATTCAAGAACTTACATTTCATCATATTGAATTTCTTTAAAACTTTGTCTATTACTTTACTTTGCCTGATATAAATACAGTGATTTTTGCATACAATCAATACCCCAAAAAATTTAAAACACCCTTTCCTACATTCATATCTTTCATTTCAAATTCTTCTGTTAAGTCAGTCTTGAGTTCCTGAATTTTTTCTTTGCAGCCAGAAAAAAATCATAAGATCATCAACATAAACTCAAATATACAGACCACTTTAAAAAAATTTACAAGTGTTAGAGTTTGATATTCTAGAACCCATTAGCAACAATTCTTTACTTAGTTTTTCATACCAGCATTTGAGAGACTCCCTTAGGCCATACGAAGCCTTCTTTAATTTACAAACAAGATTTTTATTATTATTTTTAGGAACATTAATACCCTCAGGAATTTTCGTAGACACTGGCTCACTAAATTCTCCATATAAGAAAGCACTTTTAATGTCCAACTATTCAATAATCAATACTCTTTGCACTGGTAAAGAGAACATAATTATAATAGTTGAAATTCTTACTACTGAGGCAAATATTTCCTCCTCTGTCTTAGATTCCTGAAAGCATCCCCTAGCCCTCCAAACTAGCATTTTTAACAACTCTTCCTTTTACTATTTATCTGAAAAAAGAACCCACTTTAAATCTATTACCCTCTCATCCACAGGTTTCTCGACTAAATCCCAGGTTTGGTTTCTCTACCAAGCATGCATTTCCTCTTGAATGACTTCCTCCCATAGTTCCCTATCTGGATATTGTTCTATGTCAGAGAAATTCTTAGGCATATCAGCATTAATAAAACAGCCTGAATTTAATGCTATGTGTGACATATAGTCATCATCTGTTATATAGTACTGATGCCACGTTGAAGGTCCTCTGTTCCTCCCAGATCTCCTTATGTCTTCTCCTACTTCTTCCTCGTGTGTCCTATTCTCATTCTATCCTCAGATAATGGCTCCTCTGAAAGCCCATTCACATATTTTTCTTTGAACTTCTCTCCTAACTTCTCCATTTCACTTTCAGTTGTTACCTATTTCTAGGGATTTTCCCCCTCTAAGAACCATATGTATCGTGAAACCATAACTTTGCCTTGTTTGGGTCATAAAACCTGTACGCATTAGAAGTGTACCCTACCATATACACCTCGTCACTCATTTTATCTAACTTTCCCAGCGATGGACAATTATCCAAAATGAACACATTACACCAAAACAATTAGATCTTGTGATAATTAACTTTTTGCCCATACCAGGTTTGAACTGGTACATGGCCATCAAACCTAGGGGTCCTGTTATACAAAAATGCAGCTGTCCATACAGCTTCCCCCCAAAGATTTCTAGGAAAGCCATCTAACAAACACAGGGCCTTTTCCACCAGAGTTATATTCACCCTTTCACTTTGGCCATTTAACTGAGGGGTATAAGCATTCTAGCTCAATCCCCTTCTTGAAGCACCAACCTCGAAATCTTGAAGAGCAAAATTCAGCCCCATTATCACACCGAATTCTAAAACCCTACAATTGTCACAGGAGAACGCTCTTTCTGCCATTCTACGTAACATTTCAAATTTTCCCATTCTTCTTCTTTACTCACTAAAAGGTAAATAACACAAAAGCCTGAGTAAGTATATGTTATGGTATGGAAATAATTATACGTATCAAAAGCAGAAGGCTTTATTGGGCCACACAAGTCACTGAATACAATATCTAAGTATCTCTTACTTCTAGGGCATGCAGACTTAAAAAGTTATCTAGACATTTTATTTTCAATGCACACTCTACAATCTCTCACTCCCTCCATGCCTTCAATGCCACTCAATTCACTCTGCTTCCTCATTGCATCTAAACCTGGGTGACCTAAACTCTCATGCCAAATAACATGAGAAAAGGTATCATAGAAGATTCGTCATTTACCCTACTAACACATGTTAGATCTACATCATAAAGTTTACCCACCATTTGACCAAACAAAATATATGTTGATTTGTTTTCAACTACCATTTTCTCTTTGAAAAAAAAACTTGTTTGGTAACCAGCTACATATACCTTTGAAACAGACAAAAGATTAAGTCTCAGATTTTTTCACATTCAAACAATTTTTTAGTGTACACATATCAAATATAATACTACCCCTTTCATTTGCAACAATGTTCTTGCTGCCATCTGACACAAAACTAGCAACAGGTTTCTCCAATTTTTCTATACCTGTCATGCAAGGCTTGTATTTTTTATTTATCATGTACTTGGAGGAACCAGAATCCCAAATAAACTAAACAACATTATTATTCTCATGGTCACTTATTAGAGAAGTTGCTATAGTAAACACCACTTCGATATCGCCACATTTTGATCCAAAAGCAAAATAAGTTTTCTGAAACCCATGGCCATGAAAACCACTAATTGTCTATTGCCAATTCTCATACCTTGCATATTTTATTCATGAATGTTAATATAAGTGATGAAGATGATGTATGACTTTAGCATTGTGTATTCAGTATATTCGTGTTTTGCCTTGGCCAAAGGTCAGCGGACATTTACTTTTTATTTTTGGACACTGCCTTTTAAAATGACCATATGCACCAGAGTCGTAGTACTACAACTTTAAACCATTGAACAACGAATTAACAGCCATGCTCCTGGGATGACGGTGATTGTCCCTTCAACATGCGAAATTCCATGTCTAGAAGTCTTCCCTTAACAATCTCCAGGGTTATTTTTGATATTATCTCGATGCTTGTGACCACATTGTCGAATTTTTCTGGCATCGTCAGTAACAAGTCGCATACCTTATCTGTCTCATCCAGGGTTGCCCCCAAAGCTTCAAGCACCCGAAGCAAAGTTTCAACTTCAAGGAAATGGTCGTGCAGTTCATCTCCCTGAAACTTCAGTTTCAAGAGTTACTTCCTCACGAACAACTTCGATTTGGGACTCTGGCGAGTAAAAACATTCTTCAACAACTGCATAGTTTCTTCTGCTGATTCCACCCCCTCTACTATTTCTAGGCGTTTGTCCGACACGAACTGGGCGATAATCCATCTGGCTTTCTTATCACGTTCCTTCAATTGTTGTTTTTCCTCTGCTGTGAACTTCCCTTTGCCAGTCTGTAATACATATATTGCATCCTTGACTCCTTCCTTGTCCAAAAACATTTCCACTCTCCAAAACCAATCGGAGAAGTTTGTGCTTGTCAGTTGTGGAATTCCAACTTTCAATGCCGGGAACATGGCTTCCCGCCCAAAACTTACTAATTCCCGAAAACACCCTAAATACAAGAGGAGACTGACACATGCGACAACACGACACTTCGGACTCTGCATTTGAACACTTCGAAACTTACGGTATCAGCCTTTGGGCCTGTAACCTTTGTTATATAAAATTACCAACAAGAAGGAAGGAGCAATTATTAATGCCATGATTGCCATAGCTCAACAACAAGTGTATATGCAGAGAAAGCATCTACAAGTAGGCATCTCGCCAATACAAGAAACACAATACAGCCAACATTACAAAACATAATTTCCTCTCTGAACACTTGAAGTACACAATCAAGATTTATTAAGACAAAATTGACATCCACCAAAAAGGACTTGTGTAATTTTCACAATAGTTAACTCTCGTTTTATCTGTTTTAAATATTACAGCAAAAATTAATGAAGGGAAAATGTTTTGATTAATGTAAAGTCATTGTACAAAGTTTTGAGCCACCAGTTTATTTAACTAGGGATGGGCCGATACCACATTTTGCGAATACCAATGATACCAATTCTCAACTGCCGATACCACCAGTTACCGCGATGCCGATACCAGTTTTGATGAGCACAATTATAATTCCCAATATTTGGAGACTATTGTTTATTACTTAAAGTTAATTACGTATTCAGTTTGTTGAACACTTTAAGCACGTTGTATTAGGCATGTACAACATAGAAATCAAATATAACACTAATTTTAATAATAAATTATAAAATAGACAATTTAACTGGAAAAATAAGTGACTAAACAGTCAAGGAAAACTGTTAGCAAACAATACAGCATTCATTACAAACAGAGTTAATCAGAGACTTAGATTTTAGATCTGAGAAATATAATACACAACCTCAAAATGAATGTTTATTTAATCTAAAGATGTCATTAGAAATAAATTATTGAAAAAAGTTAAATATAAAATATTCACATGAAATTGAGTGAAACTTAGTGGTGCAAAAAATTGGTGTAAAATTTAGATGCATAAACATGGAAGTAGACCCTAAATTAGCAAAATTGTTTTAGTTTCTGTTTCAAACTTTTATTTTTCAATGCCAAAGTTAAAATTAAGTAATTTGGCAAACACTAAAAACAACTATAAATTCCACACAATTCTCATTATTTGCAAAAAAAAATTTCTTCTCTTTTACTACACCTCCCTCAATAGATTGTATTTCACTGTCCCTTATGAAATAATGATATCCTTACTGTATTATGTAAATACATCTTGTAAATAATTACAACTCAGCCAGTAATGTTACATAAGTAGTGGAAAACAGACACGTTATGCAACATAGGTATAAAAATCAAATAACAAAGGTAAAAATAAAAGGTACCCGATTAATTTCTGCAATTTGAGGTTAAGTTCAATGTAGCTTGTATATTCACAAGAGCTACAGCACTAAAAACAAAATATTTACCGCCACAGAAAAATGCATAGAATTTTATGTAAACTCAGCTTCTTAACATATTTTCCTAGCCAGTATCTCATGCTGAGATTATTTGCTTTTTCTAGGGGAATGTGCTGGATACCACCATCATTCCACAAAATAACACACTGATTTCTGTTTGTTTTTCTGCAAACTGGTTACATTTTGAAGCAATTCAACAATAGAAACTGGTTTCGTAGACAATGTAGATAGACGTTCTATTTTTTGTATGTGTTTTTCATTGGACATGTATTTTTGCAAATTGACGTGAACCACTTCGGTGAGCCTGATGTCGATAGCGCCTAGGCCTCAGGCCATTCACCACATCGGGCCAGCAAAGATGCCAAGAATGCAACACATCATCACAGTGGCCCCCTTTCCATGACCCCCATTCGTGATCGCACTTCATTCTACACGTCAAACACCCGCGAACACGAATACTTATTCAATCATCTTCACACACTTGATTTCTCTCCGTACACGTCGCATTGTCCTGATGAAAAGCAGGACCGCGTCGTCATCAAGCCGAGGAAATGCAGGCAGAACTGACCACCCTCAAGCTGCCTGTATCTTCCGTCACCTGCCTACGATCATCGGAAACCGCTGCCACTGCATCTTTCCTCATCACCATCATATGGGTAGGAGAGGCCTCGTTCTTCTACCCGCTTCGTTCGCTCGGCTGCTGGGTCATCGCCATTGAACCATATCACGGCTCCACTCGCGTATCCCAGTGCTACTGTTGCCAAGGCCTTGGCCACTATTCGCTTCGCTGCACCCGCCGCCTCGCCTGCTTCCGCTGCTCCGGGGAACATTGGTCCCGCGATTGCATCGCCAAGGATGTCGCCCCCAAGTGCTGCCTTTGTGACAGCCCCATAAAGCCACACATCCCACCTGTCCCAATCACGTCCGCTACACCCAACATCACCCTTGCTGCACCACTGCCAACACCGCCGCCACCGTCCCCCCTCTTCTCGCTGCTCCCGACCTCACATCTATGCATGAATTCCCTGCCGCCCCCAAGGTTAACCCTTGGCTCGCCCAAGCCTGCACCCACTCCCCTCCTGCCCAGGTGCCTACACCCCTCGCTCGCCCGTCCACCGCTCCCATTCAACCCCACCCACCTGGATGCCGACGCCCCCATCTCTTCCCTCGCCGACTCCCTCCGCAATATTATCGCGTTCATCCGGCAATTCCTCCCCCTCATTCATTCCACCATCACCGCCCTTTCCCGTGCCTGCTCCCCTACCGAAAAACTGGACATCCTCCTGAATGTTTTCCTCCAGTTTTTCGATGGACCCCCTCCCCCCTTAAGATCCTACTATGGAACACGTGTTCCCTCCTCCCCAAACTCCCCGATCTCCATTCCCTCCTCCACAGTCACCACCCCGCTGTCATGTTCCTTACCAAAACCTGGCTCACCCCCGCCCTCCCCCTCCATGTTCCGGGGTACACCGTCCACTGCTGTAACCACACCAGTTACGGGGGTGGCCCTCCTCCATAATTTTCCACCATCACTACCATGTGTCTCTACGGCCGCCCCTACCCCTTTACCCTCGTCTCCCTTTACCATCCGCCCATCTTCCCCTTTCTGACCGACACCGTCGAAGCCCTCGGCAGGATCGATGTACACGTCGTTTTTGCTGGGGATATCAATCCATCCCACCCAACCTGCAGCTGCCCCTCCACCAATCGCTGGGGCACCTCTCTACGTCAACTTCTCCGCCGTTCCAAACTCCAACTCACTGCCCCACCCACCACCACCTATCACCCCGCCCACCGCAACTGCCGCCCTTCCACACTCGATTTCACCATTTCCACCCACTGTCCCATCATTAACGACATCCGCTCCATCGCCGCCGGCCCATCTGACCATTCCTGTTCTCGGCCTAATCCACTACCGCCCTCACACGCTGCTTATGTTCCCTCGCTTCAACTTCTGTTCTGCCAACTGGTACGCCTACCAAACCTCGCTTCACGAATCCCTCGAACTCACCCCCCCCCCTTCACCACCCGCCAAAAATAGTCCGCAACATCTCCCTCCTTTCCGACGCCATCACCACCGCCGCCTACACCCACATTCCCCTCTGCCGCCTGGCCACTGTCCCCCCTCCCATCCTGCATCCAGCACGCACTGTCCTGCGGAACCGCTTCCGCTGCCGCTAACAGGCATCCCGCCTCCCGCAGGAATGGAGCTCACACCTCCTCCTGCGGGGCTGGAAGGCCGATCAGGAGACTTTGCGTCTCCAATCCCTCTGGACCCACATCCGACACCAAAAATCCACCCCCACCACCCCCCTTCCACCTCCGAGTCGGCCACGGAGAAATCCGAGGCCATCTCGGCGTACCTGCACACTCCTCACTCGCCTCATCAACGCCATCCTCCTCCAATGCCACTTTCCCTCCCCCTGGAAGACCGCCATCGTCATCCCGATCCCCAAACCCGAAAACCCCCTGACCTCCCCTCCTCCTATCGGCCCATTTCCCTTCTCTCCATCCTATCCAAAGTGGCCACCTCCTGCTAGCCGTTTCCGCCGTCGACATCCTTCCCAACCACCAGTTTGGCTTCCGCCCCACCACTCTACCTCCCACGCCATCGCCCTGGTGGGACGTGTCGCGGTGACTGGTTTTGCCTGGCGCCAACACACGGGTATGGTGCTCTTAGACCTGGCCAAGGACTTCGATTCCGTCCCCCACCAACAGCTCATCACCCACCTCTCCTCCATGGCCATCCCACCTCACCTCACCCACCTCCTCTGCTTGTACCTGGGGGGTCGCTCCTACCAGGTGTGGGTGCAGGGCACCCTCTCCGCACCCCGCCACATTCCCACCGGTGTACCCCAAGGCTCCTTCCTCAGTCCCTCCTCTTCTCCCTCCACATAGCCGACCTGAAAGTCCCTCCCGCCACCCACATGATCCAGTACGCTGACGAAACCTGCCTCCTCTCCTCCTCCGTCCACGAGCACATGCTCAGCGACCGCCTCAGCCGCGGCCTCACCTCCATCCAGACCCAACTCCACGCCCACAGTATCGGGCTCAACCCCACAAAATCCGAAGCAGTCCTTTTCTCCCGAATTCACCCCGCCGGGATCACCCACCCCGCCTTTCCACCTCTGTCATCCCCTGGAAACCCCAAGCCCGCTACCTCGCCGTCATTTTCGATTCCCACTTCAACTTCATCCCTCACCTCGACTCCATCACCACCAAAGCCTGCACCGCCATGATCCATCTCGCTCCCGTTCTCAGAAGGCACCTCACCCACAACACCGTCTTCCGCACCTTCGTCATCCCCATTCTCACCTATGCCAGCCCCACCTGATCCCACGTGACCACCCACACGCTCCGCCTTCCCACCCACATCTTCTTCCGCTCGCTTCGCCTCATCCACCGCCTCCCCCTTCCCATCACCTGTGACCAGGTACTCGTCAACGCCTGCTTCCCGCGCTTCCACTCCATCCTCGCCACCAACACGGATCGCTTCAAGCATTCCTGCGCCTGCTACCTCACCAACCCCCTTATCCGTCAACTCGCCAACCCGCTACCCTTCACCCCGTATACTCGTCGACCTCTCCTTTCCACACAGCACTTGCACCCCGCCACTGAGAAAGAAGAGGACGCCGAGGACCCCGCAACGCCCCCGGACAGCTGATGACGGCCAAGGCCAAGGCTGACGTAGCACTGCCCCCCATCACCCAACCACTTTCTTCGCCCCACATGATGTCCCATCACTTTTTCTCCCCCTTTTGACTCTTTCACACTTTATCGTCCCTATCACCAAATGAAAATCATCACCCTTGACACGTGCCCAAAGTCCAAGGTAAGCACGCCCCCCTCTAGCAATAAGATTTTTTACCCCAGCAGTCCCCCAAACATTCATCGCCCCCTCATTCTCATTTAAGCCCATATGTACCTCCTGGTCGGAGGGGCTTCTCCAACACAAAACACTCCAGGGCTCACACACAACACATTACACATTATGAAAAAAAAAAGAGATAATTTCTACAAAAACCTATTAACTGTCTCCGAACCACAAAATAAAATGCTGTATCGTGTCGTCACGAAATGATCGCCAATCACAAACAGTGTTTCATCTCAATTCTAGTTATGGACAGTAATCACGGGTAATTTTTTTTTGGTTTGGAGGGGGGTGGGGGCTATGCCCTACACCGTGCATTGTTAACAAGTGAAGCCAGTTTATAGTGTGGAATTAGACGGTTGTTTTTAGAGGACCGAGGTCACGTGCTCAACAGCGTATTTTGATGAGTATTAAAAATAGATTATAGAATCGATATAAATTAACATAAAACCATTTTTGACCTAAACGATAATATACATAAAGTGTGTGTGTGCTTGTCTCAGATAACTAGATATAATATTCACCGTTAAATATGTAAAGTTATGAATTATTTTCATTTAAATGGAAGTGTTGTATACGGTGTTTTGGTTGATTTGCTTCCCATTTCCTATATATTTGCCTTGGAAATATTCCAGGAAATAATGTCTGACGACTATAGGAGCCTTTAAAAGTTATAATTAAATTTAAACTGTAATCAAATCGAATATAATACGCTAGTGAAGAAGTCTGTGAGTGTGTTACACGTGAAGCAGCCATGCGGGAGAGAGGCAACTTTTGTTTACAATTGAAATTTAACAGCCTTGGGAGTGCTTATGAACTTACTAGTTCTTAACAATTTTCACTAAATTTGTGTTATTCTTGCGTTTGTCGAAATGTGAATTTGGCATGTAAACACTCCTTGACACTATAATTTATTTTTGATTTATTCGGCGACCAATGAAAACTAATGTTATGAATGAAAATGCGTACGAGCCGGGCCATGCGATTGCAATGTTTAGTGTATTCGTATATAGCCTACCGTGGATACATTAGTGAAAGATATTACACAATTATTGTGTGTATAGGGATATGTTATTTGCATACGTTTGTAAATTAACAATTGCAGTGTGTTTAATTTTTGCAAGTGCGGTTGCGATTACTAACGTGCCTTGAATAAGGAGGTCTAACTTGTAAGTTGCGAACTCGTTAGAGGCACGGGCATTTATATAAAACTGCAGATATTTTTCTAAATGCTGATTTGCTATTTCAGTGTAGGGGTTTAAGCTACTGAAAGTAGCCTTGTAAATTTGCAACTTCCATGGTTTCTCAAACTCTTCCATGCAATTTCTGGGGTGACTAAAAAAAAAGACAATTTGACCAATTCCTTCCTCGTATTCATTAAATATGTATAAAGGAGTCTCATACATACACTCGCAATTAGGCTACCGCCTAATTTCACCCAACCAACTAACTTTCCACTCCCTTCCTGAACTTACCAACCCCTCTCACAAATACCAATTCCTCCCTCGACACATTCCACTCCCTCACAGACCTCACAAGCATGGACTGCCTACCCCGCTCCGTTCTCCTCCACACCCTCTGAAGCTTCTCACTGTTGTTTCCTCTTCCTCTTCCTCTAAACACCCCCTTACTTAGCTTGCAATGTAGCCCTCCCCATCCTCTCTCTTCATTCACCACCCTGTACATCCTGACTAACCGTTCAACTTTCCTCCTGTCCTTCAATGAGCTCCATTCCATTTCTTTCATCATCACTGATGGCCTATAGTTCCCTTCCTCCTCACCATCTTGCCCCTGCCTTCTCCACATACCCTTCACCCATCTTGCTGCCCTTCTCTTCACATTTTCCAGTTCTCGCACCTCCACATACGGATCCCATAATGCTGCAGCATATTCTAACATTGGCCGTACCATTGTGCCATACACCTTCTCCTTCACCTCACAGCTGACTCCATTCAGCACCCTTCCCAGCATACCCAGAGCCCTTCTTCCCTTTGCAACCACCCTCTCTACCTGTTTTTTTTCCACCTGAGGTCTCTCTGCAGTACAATCCCTATATAATTTTATATTCTGTTGCTTCTTCTAAATCTTGTCCCTCCCATCTGTACGAGTCCCTGCTTACCATCTTATTCCTTGTGAACATCACTACCTTAGTTTTTCTTACATTTATCTTCATTTTATTTTTTCTGGTCCACAACCATATCTTATCAATGTCCGCCTGCAAATTCCCGCCCCCTCTCCTACCCCAGCATATACAACACAATCGTCTGCAAACAATTTGATTTTTCCTCTAAACCCCAAACCCATGTCATTTACCATTATGGTAAATAACAAAGGACCCAGCACACTTCCCTGTGGTACCCTTGACGTAACCTCCTCTTCCTCCGAAATTGCCTCCCCCACTTTCACCCTCTGCCTTCGCCCCCTGAGAAAGTCCCCTATCCATTACACTAGCCTCCTGTCTGGTGCCCCATGGAACATTGATGAGGAAAGTGGAGGCCACTTTCCTCATCAATGTTCCATGGGGCACCATATAGAATGCTTTCTCAAAATCTATGAACAGGCATCCACCTGCTTCCCCTCATCAACTACCTGCACCAGATCCTCTAATAACCCAGTCAGCTGTCTCTCACATGGGTAACCCCTCCTGAAACCATGCTGGGACTCCTCCAACAAATTCCTATCGTTCATAACCCTCACCACATACTGCACCATCAGCATCTATCTCAAGCAGCTTCAACTTCGTCACAAATTGGAATCTCCTGTATACTCCTAACTCCTTGCTTTATTCGTAGTCGTTTTTAGTCCAGACTAATGAAAATCGTCCTCCGACCAAAATTATTCGTATTCAGGGAGCATTTTTACTGCTAGTCCGAGGATCATCTTGTTTTAGTACGGCCTAACTTTTAGTCTGAACTGAGGTTAGGATTAACGAAGTATTAAGGTCAAAAAGAACATGGCGAATAAAATATTTAGTTCCGTAAATGCCAGTGAAAGCTAGATAAAGTTTACAAAACATGAAAAATACGTTTAAGGCAGATTCTGTCAATCTGTATGGAAAAATATTCCGACCTAACTAATTAAATGTTCCGTGAATAATAATTCAAAGGAACTATCCCTTATAAGCTTAATAATACATCAGGTTTTAGATACAATACAGCCTTTCTATTTTTGTGTCGATCAAATGCCTCCTCTGAATATAGTATCTTTGAGAAGTGATACTAATACACTCAAAGAGATTTTTATAGGCTATTCACAGTAAAATGAACACATTTGAAAGCCCTGCTAAAAATCCACTTTTTATGCTTGTTGTGTATTTTCCCACCTTATGTAAGATTAACATTGTCGTGGGCCTCCTCACTTTATTGGTGCATCGGTCAAGTGAAACTATGGAATTATTACAAAAGTAAATATTTTACAAACATTCTCATTTATACACTTCGATGCTTTAAAAAAAAAAAAAAGCGAAATAAATTAATTAAATTATCAGAAATGGTACCTTCCACTTTTTATTCGACGTTAAGATACAGAACTACTCCCCATTCATCGTTACCAACTTTGTTGGGCGCATGTCACTCAGGGTGCCCGTTAAAATATATGCAGGTATGGGCAGTAACATTTTTCTAAGGTTGATTTCAAAAGTGCTCACTTTATCGTGAATATCCTTTAACAAAAATCAAAAGTTAGTTATATATACATAAAAGTATGCTTTCGAAACAAAAATTTATTGTTAGCCCAAATGGTTATATCATGGGTTCATGTGCAAAATAATGCAATTTCGGGTCTGTTTTGGGAGTTAGAATTTTAACCAATTTATAATGTATTTATGTAATGTATTTAACACTACAGTACACATTTATCGTCATTATAGAGACAGTATTGACGTAGTAAAATGAACCAGGCCACATTACCAGTCAGTGGCGATGTGTGCTATAATTTCATCGGCAAGCTATTACGTGCAGGGGGCAGTAATGATGTTTATCAACCAATTAAGGGGGCGTGGATTTCAAGGTGCAAAATGCTACAGCTTGTAAAAATATTAATATTTTTTAACATAAAATTTGCAGAGTGAAAAAAATTACAAAGATACCTTCATCAAACCCGGAACCCTGTCCACTCAAAATCACTATTATTTTAAAAACCTGCGACAGTGAGGTATATACATACAGAGCAATTTTATTTGTACAGAAGTGTAGACACGAAAAATCATTTTTCATTTGTGTGGAGTAGGAAATCAGTCAACGCGAACGAGCAGGAGACAGGAAAAATTGAAGCCGGTAGAGTGCGCCTGAAAAGAGAAGTTTCTTCTCGCACAGCATGAGGGGCGGAAGCACAGGAGGGGAGGTGTCCAGTGATAGCCTACAGGAGGGAGGGAACGCGTTAGGGAGGGTAGCCGAAGTCATAACAGCCAAGCTGAAAACATATTTACCATTATCCTTGCACCCCTGTAAGCTACCGTTCATACATGCAGCTGTCTTTCGCCCAAAAATAAACTGATGATTATAGTTCAACCAGTTGCAGCAAAGTTGAGAAGATATAGGGACATATGAGCAGATCATGTGGTGTGTGTGCGAAGAGCAACAACCAGTGTAACAGGTGTTTACGATACTCTAATATCCTTGAATTTCTAATCAGTGTAATTCGATTCACCAACACTGAACATTGTCACCCAGAGCGATAGTTCGCGCCACAAAGGTTCTCTCGCAACCCGATACAAATTTAATACCCTTATATTAGACAACACATATCCCACAGGCCACAACACTAAATAGATACAGGAAAATGTGTCATGAAAAGCCGCCTGAACATGTGGTATTGATACATTCAAACATGTAAGGGTTGTTCACGATAAAGTGAGCATTTTAAAATCAACTTAAGAAAAAAAATCACTGCCCCTACCAGCATATATTTTAACGGGTGACCTGAGTAACATGCACCCAGTAAAGTTGGTAACGATGGATGGGAAGTAGTTCCATATCTTAATGTCGAATAAAATGTGTATTTCTAACAACTTAAACTATTTATTTCGATTTCTGTTTATTTTTTAATGCATTGAAGTGTAAAAATTAGCTAACTTGTTAGACATTTACTTTTCAAGTAATTTAACTTTTTCACTTGACCGACGCATGAATAAAGTGAAATCTGTCTCACTGCAATGTTAACGTTACGTAAGGCGGAAGACTACACAACTTGCATACAAGTAGATTTTAAGCAGGGCTTAAAAAAGTGCTCATTTTACCGAGAATAGACTTTACACAGTGTTATTGTACTTATAGAGCAAATATTTACATCAGCCTTGAAATGTTCATGTAAATTAATGCGTACACACATTTTTCCAGTCTGATCAGTGCCCAAGGTCATTGATTGTATAGATATAACACATGCCATAATCATATTAGAAAATGACTTGATTAAAATAGCCACAAACTCGTGACTTCGACCATATTATAAACACCACTTTCAAAATGATTGATTTTAATTTTCTACCATATATATTGAAATCGAGAATTTACAAGGATTAATCACTGGTACAGAGTTAGATAACATATTATAGCATTGCATTAACATTTCTGATAAATGAGCACAAATTACACTTATAATTATATCTGCAAACATTCATGTCACAATTTATATACAGTCAATTAATGTTTTAACGTAAAAGTATATTACACAAGCAGTAAATGACAAATTTGAATTAATATTTTTACAGAAATTTTTACAAACTCACCTACGATGCGCAACATCCCAGCTGTTTGAATCACTACCAATTTTCTCAAAGCAGTATACACTCTTCACAAGTATTTGCATTGTTGGTACACTTTAGAGGGCGTAGGGGATTTAAAACAAAATCAATTATTCTCTCTTTTTCTTTTACGAGTTCTGCCGTAATTGACGTCGAGGTTCATTTTTGACAAAAGTTTCTTTTCAATGGAGAGAAGTGCAAAATCTGAGAGTATATTTTGCCCTATTGTGTTCCGTAAGTCTTTATTCGTTTTAGTGTTGAAAAAGAACGCTCCAAAGATGATGTACGTGGTATTGTTGCCACCAACGTACATAATTTATGGAACTGTGGGAGAGAATCTTATAAATCATTTTCATGAATGTATTTAAGAAAATTTTGAACACTTCTGGTTTTCATGGAATCTCGACTATACACAACTTTTAGTTCAGACCGAAGTAACTGCCGTAGTATTCGATTAGGGATTTCAACTGGACTTCAGAAAAACTATGAGAAAACTCCTGGAATTTTGTAGCATTTACATGCTCTAAAAATATTAATTTGTTTATGTTTTCGAAATGTGTTTTGATTTGTGTTACAATGTTGTCAAATATTTCGGCGTGTAGCCTGGAATACTCTTGCTATGGGTCTACTTCGTTTTTGCATATCCAACTTTTTTTTTTGGTTCCAGACCAAATTTAAGTGTGTCAGAGAAAACATTTTCAAAATCGTGTCTGAGTTTACATAGAAATACTTTCGTTTCATGTATCTCCTGAATACAGAAACTGATGCCCAGTTGTTTGGTCTGCATTATGTTATATAGGTACTCAGTACTATAAAAAATATTAGAAAACAAAACTAGGAAAAACACATTCTCAAAAGTTTCTAGAAAACTGATGAAACCTTTTGCTGAAGAAATAATGTCACTTTCCCATTCCTGTGGGAAACATTTCTAAGAGGGAATCCGGATTGTTTGGTGAAGAAAGCACTATCATCGTAGCTTCTAACATAGCCATAAGCCCCAGCCCCTCTCTGGGTGGTCTTCCTACCCAGTCGCCCCACCGGCGGCTGGGAAACCATCGCGACCGCCTACCTGCTGAAAGCATTACTTACAGCAATTCCAAACATCTTGGTTTTGCTGGCCAACGAGTGTGTTTCCTTATAATGAACAGAATTGTTTCCCGTGTAGAATGTGTAGCGCATGAGTGAAAAGTTACCTTAAAGTACATGTAAGATAGAATTTAATATTTATTTTAAATATAACATTGTCAGTAAACTGTCTGGGCAAACACTGCTTGCCTTGCTTACCCTAACGAGATGCCACTTTTACCAGTGCATAGGGGTATGCTATGAAAATTTGACAGATCAATATGGAATAATAATATATTAGTATACTAATTTCATCGTCCTCCATTCTGCAGTAATGCAAGATATGATACAGTCATAAAACAAGGGTGGAACAAATGAAGTGATGTTAATGTAATTAATAATGTGACTTATTTATACGAGCAGGCAAAAATAACACACCACATTACTGAGAGCATCACTTTTGAATGGAAATAATCAAAATTACGTTTTTCTTTCTGGCGAGCCCCCAAATCCTGCTACGCCAGTGTGAGCACCTTCATAGTTCTGTGTTCCCTCCAGCATGCATGTTAGTAGCCAAGTCGGTTGGAGAATGGGTCATGTTTAATTTTTATAATGGATGCGTAAATGACGGCTAAGCAGGGTTATAGTGCCATGGCCGCATATGTAGCCATGCACATGCCCTGAAAGAAGAAGGGTCTAGATGGAACAGCATAGCAAACCAGGCAAAGTGGAGAAGGCAGTGGAAAATCTATGCAACAGTCGCGGAGGATAAAATAATTCCTTTTAACTGGAGTAGTGCTAGATAAAGTAGGATATTTGTTAGTTCAGGAAGAAAGACTTCTTTTGGTTTGATGCGGGTTGAAATGAAATGAGATAGCAGCTGGTGTGTTTTGCAGGGGATAGAACAGCCCTCGTGCCAATGCCAGTCATTGTGTGGGCGCAGGTGCTCTTGAAGTTGAACTACTATCAATACTGTTGTGTAGGCGACCCATCACTCCAGTACCGACAGAAACTGAGGATGCAGGAACCCCCTGCTTCTCGCTGTGTGCGTTGGAAAACCGGACAGCTCAGTCATGACACCGATTCCTTCGTCCTTCCCCGCCGATGCCAGGATCTCCACTCCATGGGTGAAGGTGGGGAGAGTTCTTCAGGGAGCGGCCCCCTCCCCTTCCCCAAAGTAGCCCGTAAATCTGGGAAACACGAGACATCCATGGCCTACCAGTGGTGGTGGCGAATCCGCTGGTCCAGGAGTGAAGGCTGACATCGGGGTGCTTCCAAGGTCCGATGCATTCCAATCCATTCATCACGCACCTGCAGTCGGCAGCCCACAGAATCCAGCAGTGAGGATACATACACTTCGCATTCATTTTTCAGCACCTCGAGATCTCTCTCTCCGCCTGGATCATTGGGTCACTTCCATCAGATGCGCTTCGCCATCTCATACTGAGCTGCCCAGGTTCCCCGACATCCACGATGACGTTCGCACAGGCCAGTTGGTTTTCCAGCTGATATTTGATTATTTCCAGTCACCCCAAAGCCTGGGGATGCGACGAGTTGCAGATAGTCCCCACACCCAAGTTGACATGGTCCCATCGCACTTGCAGATGCACCTCGCTTTCGCTGGTCCTCAAGTCATGGGCAGTTCCCAGCAAGCAATCAGTCACGAGTGCTATGTTCATCTCACGACAGCTTAGCTTGTAAAACTTATGTACAGGACCAAGATATTTTATATACACTTTTTCTATTCCAAAGTTGCTGTGTGAAATATATTTATAATTATAAAATATCTACTTTTATTTTCAATTCAACACACAGTATAGCAGACTATATATATTTTGTTACATACATTAAGATAATTCCAGTTACTGTTAAATTTGAAAAGAAAAAACATTTCCTTGTAAATAAGATATATTGTATATAGTGCTACCTAGAAACGAAAGTCTGCAAAAGTGGGGTTTAGTACGCATGTGCCATGCGTACTAAACCTGACAACAATGTATGTCTATGATCCTTCCACTACAGTTAGCCCAGTCCTACTCTGGTCGGGGTTTATGAATACAATATTCAGTAGTTAGTCCACCCTTAGTCCGTCCTAACCTCACAACAACTCCAAGAAAGATCATCTCTGGATTATCCTTGGACGAAGCTCTGACTATGAATAAGACCCCAGGTGATCTACGATCGGAACTCGGCCGTTCGCGTTGGTGCAACACTCGTCCATTGAACTGGGGTCAAATTGAATATCTTATGTACTTGGTTCAGGGCTATTAATGGTTCAACTGGGCATAATTCACTTAAAACAGATAAAAGATCGCACGGCTAGTTCTATCTAGAGTGAAAAATAGGCCTAATCCCATGACATCATAAATTACGAACCAATAGCAAAATTTGTCTGATACTTAATACTGATCACTCCAGGATCGACGAATTTGAGTTCCAGAAACATGAAATTTCGTTGATGAAAAAACTTTTACAATGGAACGAAGATCAAAATAGTTTCTGGTTCGGAACTAGGGGATCATGTTTTACATTGGAACAAAGATAAAAATGGATTCTGGCTCGGAATTAGGATCATTCAATTCCGGATCGGGAGCTATGTTGGCACTACCAACCCTTATTTGTCTAATTTATTGCCCTCTTTAGGAACTTTGAGAAAACAACGTGCACAGTCGATTATAATTACTATCGATTCATAAAAAATTCAATAATACGTTCGTCATTTCGTATGTGATGTAAACTAACTGTAAGATGCGTTTTTTTAAAGGGCAAAACCTCTTGTTTTGAAAACAAGTAGTGAATATGTGTAGAACTGTTAAAAATGCCAAATATCATCATTTTTCGCGCTTCGCAATTTTTTGTGGATCTTAAGATGCGTTCTTTTGCATTCACAGTCCAAAAACGAATTATGCACACAATCTTTGGCGAATGTACCAACAAGAAATCCAGTAAAACATAAACGAAGCCAGCAAACCATCGGAAAACAATTGTTCCGAAAATGTTTTGGGTTTCATACAGGATATCTGTTTATTGATGAGGTAAAATACTGCCTTATTAGATGTAGCATGCCGGTGTATTTAATATTGTGTTAAAATTAGTGCTAGTGATTGGTGAATAATAATCGGAAAATAATTTTCAGATGCTGCTGGTCGTGGTATCGGTATCGGCAAATCCCTAAATTTAACATCTGTTTTAAATGTGGAAAATCTTCTAACTAAAAGCATCTAAATGCGAATTGGAAGCAATTGGGTGTGAAAGGAAAATGGCGAAACCAATGTAGATGTTTTAAAATTGCAAAATTTTGAAATGTTAGAATTTTGAAAACCTAATGCAGATAGGTTTTAAGATAAAAGTAAATTTCACTTTTAAAGAAAGTAAGAAAATACCAGAATAATTGTACTGCTAATGCAGTTAGCTTTATAATTTCAACATCGCTCCTGCCTCCAAAGTTGCAAGTAAATGCACACATTTACGCCAGCTAACAGCCAGCGTAGCTAGAGTCCATGATGATGCTCACCACGCACGTGCCACGTGTATGTGCACGTGTGGAAAGAGGCCGAAAACTGAACTTTCCTAAAGGAATATTATTTTTACCCTGTAAAATGTGTCTAATTTTATTTTAGGGTTTGAAAGGTCTTAAAATGTTTTAAAGTGTTTGTTGTCAATTTGAAAATGTTTGGTTATGAATTCAAAGTGTGCGCTGCATAGACATTAAGAACAGTAATATTCCGGCGTGAATGCCGTCATAAAGAAACACTAAAATAATACAGAAAATCAACAAGAAAATTCTAAAATGTAAAACAATATTTAAATTATTTGTGCCATTTTTATTTTCAACATATAAATTTTTACTCGGCGTGCAAAGCACTTCCGCTTATGTGAACACCGTAGGCAGCCATGGTGGGTCCGTGCAATACTTGACTATGGGGAGTTTGTCTAGGAGAGCTGGCAAGGTAAGACACTGCCACGTAGGCACTACAACTTTTGAGCACTGATGTAGATTTCAATAGCACTTTTAGTATACCGGTTAAACTTCTCTTTGCATACTTTTGCCAGACATTTCCCCAGCATTATGCTTACGCTTAACTAATTTATTTCGCTCCTGTGGCATTTTTCAACTTGATCGAGGAGGAGGAAGAGGAGAAAGATGTCGGAGAGGTTGTGTGACCCGCGAAACTTGAATCAGGCGCCATTCGCTTCTGCTAAAGGCGTTCCATCGTAATTTCTGTTTTATTGCTGTGTGCAATTTCAAAGGCTTTGTTTTCGTGAATGTATTTAAGGGTATTTTTCATGTTTGAGCTTTTTACAGCCATATCATGTACAACCATATGGTTAACCACCGCCAAGTCTATATCCGCACCATCCTTGCACTTTGAGAGCTTATTTGTGTTATATCATGTGTGCAATAATTCATTTCAGGGTTCCTTGTAATTTTCATGCAAATCGATGCTTTTGTGTTTGACCAGACAGTCACTTCACTGTTTGCTTTTGCTGCCAACCGGCCTGCTACAAACCTGTAACTGCTTTAATTGTTAAATAGGATAATTTTCTCAACAAGAATAACAATTTGTCAGAGTTTAATTTGCAATTTCCACGAAGAAATATTGCAATTCCACCTGCACCATGTGGTCCAGTGCGATCTTTATCCATCGACATCTGCTCCATCTAAACTTGTTTTCATATACAGCGAATACTCATCTCGTGCCCCAACATCTTCTAAGGGTATTTATGTAATTTTGTATTTGCGTACGGTGATATTACTTCCGTCCTAGCCGGCTATGTGTATAGGCCGTCACCACACAACCCACTTGCTGGAGGACAAGCTCATACGAGTTTGCATTAGTGAAGCCAAGTAATTACACGTGTTTATGTATCATCAGTTGGTTCATTGTGTAATTCACTGTGTCCTGTATTCAGGGAAAAATCGTCAGTCCACCCTAACGGCTGTCGGCTCTCTTCCCTTGTGAAGATTGTGTTTTCAAATACCACGGTGAGATCTTTCATCTAGGTGTGCACTAGAGTAATTGTGGGCTGGGGAGCACCCAAGCAGAGTAACTAGACAGGACCGAGTTGTATCATTAAATTTCATTGAACGTGGTTTGTCCGCATGGTATAATTAAAACAAGTCTCACAGTGACTCATTCATTTATTTTGTATTTAGAGTGTCCTTGCCACCTGTGATTTTCAAGTGTTAAAAATGTTTAGTATTGAAGTTTAGTAATGTAAGCATGTATTATAAGTACACTCGGGTGAGACGGACACACAGAACACACAGCATCCCTCAGAACCCTGAGTCTCAACAGTGCAGTGACTGAGAAGCACCAATGGTGCCCATATCATCAGTAAGTAATTTTTGTCATTGTTCATATTGTGTGTGTTGTCGCCGATTCTGGCCATGCGTTTGTGCCACGTTGCAACATAGCATCAACTCGCTTTGCCACAAACAGGTTACAGTTTACACTCTTCATCCAATTATGTTGGGTTTTGGCTAGCCTCAGTAAAATAAAACATACAGTTGGTATACTTGGTTTGTTAGAAATAATAACAGAAAAATGTCCATATCGGATTATACTCTATATATTATTGAAGGTTGAAAACATTTACACATCGGTCAGTATGACATCGACACGTCTTACTCTTTAACTAACACTCACAGGTATAAGTCATGGTAGTATTAACTGAAAGTTTACTTACATCTCGACTCGAGAGGAAAATTTAAGAAGACAAGGGGGAGGAAAAAGAAACATTTCCCCTTGGCGCCTATCGGCCTCCTGCACCCACGGAAAAGAATTTGACACAAGTTTTGTTGTGTTCCGAAAAGTACTTGTTGAAACAATGATAGATTTAAGAGAAAAAGAAAGTTCTGGCCGTCTGCACTTGCAGGTGTAGGTGAAGATGGTCACTCGCGAGGTAGTTATCTCTACCGTGGTTGAAATTACAAGGACGAGCTCAGGGCTCGCTGCTCGTGGCCTGTCACACGCTAGTTCCCCCACTACAGAATACAAAAGCTAAAAATATACATTTGGCTGGGGCTCGCAACCTCCTATTGGCTGAACATTACATCGCAGCATGCTCGAAACTACAAAAACGTGGATGGCATGGGACTTATGGAAAAAACTTAATCTCAAACATTGCGTCATCTTGCTCTGAAGCCCGATAATTCGAAAAAGTCACATAGTACAGATAACACTTGTATTACAGCCTCGCATTTAAACTGATAAAGCCCTTACTTATAAACTGTGGCATGAAAGGAAAAATTTGGACAATTACACTCACTGAAAATGAAAAAATAAAATAAAAAAAAAAAACAGATAATAATGTGTATAAACTGCAATGCTACATTACCCCCCTTGATTTGGGAAAATTTTTGAAGAAATCTTTACCAAATCAAAACCTAACATAAAAGTGACCAAGCAGTTGACTGCTGTGACCTTGTTCCTAGACACACAACATACAATAACTCTGTAAAACACCATCACTATCACACAATAATGCAAAAGTCAATGTTACCTGTCACTTAAGAATACACAATCGCACTGGAACAGCTACAAAACAACAATACATCATACACCCATTTACAAGACACTATCATTCAAATACTCAAATAAGCACAAGACACAAAAATGCAGTTAACTAGACGAAGGTAAGCTAAAGTGTAGCAGTTACAACTCAATGTGTCAAAGAAAACATTTCAATTCATATTGTATGTGGTGTAGAGTTCCTAAACCGTACATCTCCAACATCATCACCACTAACACCACACCTCAACATACAGCCATGTCAAAAAAGCACAAAATTTAAAAACAAATGAAAAATCCCCTATTATAAATTTCAGCTGATATTCAAATTATATTAGCTGAATTTTTTTTTAAAACTTACCTTTGAAATTCTATTTTCAAAACACTTTTGAAAATTGTCTACAATTCCCAACTCCCTTTGAAATTTAATTGCCCTTTCATAAAAAAGAATCTCAAAACAGATGGTTTATATTTAAAATTTGCGCAAGACAAATCCTCAAAATCTCTTATTTGTTGACAAAGAAGTCAACAACTGTTTTAAGCACACCTACCTTTGTATTCAATTGATACACTGCAACAGATTCACTTCAGCACCTAACCCTTCATATAAGTCAACAATACATTTTCAAATTGCGTAAGCGAAGTTACAATAATATCATAAAAACTTAACAACATTATACACTGAGTAAACAAGAGTTCTTAACCTAACAATAGTATAAGCACTAATCTTACATATATACCCTTGACATATTCACTCTCTTCTTTACATACTTAACACTGAATATAATTCATGTCACATGAATCACCATTCTTTTATTCAAATTATTCATTACATATTACTGTTGTTTTGTACTCACCACCCAACACTCTATTCAAACATGCACAATACACACAGTTGAACATAGGCAACCCTTGGCTCAATTATTAATTTCCGAAAAGGTGTAGGAACCTAGCCAGCATTCAGTGGTCCAGTACTCAGAATAAAATTTAGAAAACTGAGGAGTGATTTTGTCTGGGTGAGGTGATTGGAATTAGGTTGTATTACCGGGGCGCCAGGCACTATCCATACCTAGTGGTAGAGCAGACTCTTCTTCGCTCAGGGTCGTGTGGCCGACAACCATTGGCAGCTATCCTTCCCTTGTGCTGTGTCACTCCTTGTGCAGATTGTATAAAATGGTACACGTGATATGCTGTGAATTATTCAGGCTATCCACACGCCTCTGCTACTTTACACAGCCGTTTATACACTTGCAAATAGAGATTGTTAGGGAAGTTCCAACACACGTGCAGTTTGGCAGGAAATTATAATGGCCCGTACTCTGACATACGTTGCGGCTTACCTCAATAAAAAACATTAGTTCAAACATAGTGAAGTTTATTAGGCGATTGATTACAATTCCACTCAAGGAAACACTTTACATTTCAAGAGCCGGACATGTACCGGTCGGCAGAGGTGATGCTATTAAAAATGGTGGTAAGGCCCGTGCGTGACTTTTAGTGCGAATAAAGCTTCCCCAGATGATGCAAACCTGGGGAAAGTGAGAGGCGGTGTCCCGGGCAGCTTACGAAAAAAGTTCTGGTTACGTTAAAAGTCTATTGCGATGAAAATGTTTGGTGCTAGAAGTGAATGCTGCCCGGGTACGGAACCGATGGTACACGCGACCTGCCTCTCAAAGTCCTCGGCGTATACTGCAGTTCCAACAACATGGTGCACCTGCCGGGATTGCAGCCGAAGTGTGCCACGTGGAACTACTTTGGTCACATGGCACTCTTTGAAAACAAACTCTTACTCTTGTTACAATTGTTATAACATGCTTAAAAACTCCCTTCCATAAGAAACAACAAATATATACTGTGATGACACATGGTGATGATACTCTACAAAAATATCGCAATTACACTGATGAAGGAACTGTGGGTATTAAAATGAGATTTGCAGGTGTCCCTTCACTTGCACATGACTTCACGTCACCACCCTTGCCCTTTTATGTGTCATTAAGGAAATTAATGTAAGCACATTCTATTTGCCAAAATTCCTGCACGTGGGCGCATGGCCACCGTCCTTGCTCTGCTTTGCAATGCACTGCACCTACGTCATGTTTGTCACCGATGCGCTAACATGTGTGGTAGAGTGCGGCTCTCTGCTGTGGATGGCGGGCAATCGATCGAAGGCTGGGGAACTTGGCTCACGTCAAACCCCCCTCCCCCCATTTTGAGACCATTAGCAGCAGTGATGTTCTCACTGGCAGTAGGCACATTGCCTACTGACCTGCCGTAGTGGATGAAGTTAGTAGGGGCACCTGGGTGCCTTCCTTCTACGTGCTGTTGACGGCTGCTGTAGCAGATCTTTATCAACTGTCACCTGTTTCCTTGCCGGTCTGCAAGGTTCCAGAATACCCCTGCAGGTCGTGCATGTTGGTGGTGGACATCTCCATCTCCGCGACCGACGCAGGATGCATGAGCCGGCCGACTCATCCCCGCTGTCGTTGCTACTCTTGTGCCCTCTTCTGCTTCCTCGTTGCATCTCCTCTTGCTCTCTTCCGCCGGATGCGAACCCCTTATGTGCTCTCCTCACTCGTGTTCTGTTTTACCCCTTCCCGGGTATGTCGTGACGTCGGGCATTGGACAGTCTCCTAGTGCTTCTTTTTCCACAACTGCAGGCACCAGTTGTGGTGCTGGTGCTTGCACGGTGCCGCTGGTAGGCGTTGTGCCGTCAAACATGCTGGGGTGGACCTTAGGACAAGCCCCCCCCCCCCCCGGCCGCCACTGTGTTAGGTATCGTCGGGTTCACTGCACCCATTGCTGCTGTCCCTGGTGTGAGGGTGTGGACACACCTTCCGTTTCTCTCCGACCTTCCACTTGCTTGGCAATGATGACGTCATCAGGTCCAAACTTCCTCCCCCCTTATCATTCCACTTCCTCTTGCGCTGTGGTACTTTGTGGGCTGTTGTCATGTTGTGCCGCTTGCTCTCGTTTCTTGACCTCCGCTGCTGTTACGCCATTCTCGTTGCTGTATGACATAAAGTTCCCAGGCCTGTTGGACTGTGCGACGTCCGGCATCGGCGAGACTGTTGTCACTGGTAGTCGGCTTCCTGAGTGAGGTGCCGATCCACCTTTCTCCTCACTTGCTCTTTCCTGGAGCTCAGCATGCTGTTCGCCATCGTGGGGCTGTGAGGCATTGGGTGCATCTCCTCTCCTGTCGTCTTCTGCGATGAGAAAGACATCATCCCGGTGAGCTCTCACCAATTTCCTTCCCACTTCAACTATGTACTTGGTAGGTCCAAGACTTTTCGCTATCATGAGCGGACCACTCCATTTCGTGGTCAGGCCCCCACACAAGTTCTGCCAGATGCTGACTGTGGGTGTGCATGCAGATACACTTGCTGTCCCTCTTGCAAGGCGGGTGGTGGTTTTGTGCTGTGTGGGACCCACCTCGCTGCATACCTCCTCTGCTGTTCCTGTTGCTCTTGTCGCAGCTGTCGGCGATTCTCCCCTGTTGGCCACTGCTTTCTGTTTTGCATGTTGTGGTGTTCCTGGGGTAATCGTGTTAGCCTGGCAGCGCAAAATTTCTTCCCAAGAGTACGTCCGTGGGCGTTCTTCCCAGTGCAGCATTTACTCATTGGCAGAGGGCAGGGGTGTTCCGCCAAGCTGTTGTACTTGTCTCCCACACGGAGTCACAACTGTGTTTTGAGATCCTGGTTGCGATGCTCCATGGGGTTCGCTCTTGCATGATATACTGCGGTCTTTAAGTGCTGTATCCACCACCGGTTGCATATCTCCTGCCATTTCCGTCCCGCAAATTGCGTCATTATCAGTCAAAACTTGCTTGGGATATCCCCAACGCGCAAAAAACTTGTGTTGCAAAGGTTTCACAATGTTCGGTACTCGAGCACTGCTTATTTCGTAAGCCTCGGTTCATCTTGAAAAATTATCTGTAACAATTAAAATGAAGTGCTTAACCTCAGTTTCAATCTGCCTTTTTGGCATTTTCGGCTGCTGTTGTTGTGCGGCATCTGTGCACCGCAATTTGAACTGATGGTATTTTCTACAGTTTCTCACATGTTGCTGCGCGTCGTGTGCCAGGCTGGGCCAGAAAAACTTCTCCCTCATGTTGCGTATTGGATGGCCTGCCATGTAGTTAGCATGCGTGTGTGCGAAAATTCTCTCACATTCCTGCCGGCACAAATAACCTCCATTTGCTGTTATCTCTTGGAGTGCACGTCTCTAAACTGTTGTTTACTACACGCCATTGCTCCTCGTGACAGTTTGCACACTTTTCAATTTCGCGTGTGTAAACATGCAATTTCTCTTTGCGGCTTTGACTTCCTTATAGAGCTCACTCTCAACTATCTCTGCTCGTACTGTCTCTACCTGGTTCAGCTGCGCCTCGCATTTGTTCCTTTGTTCCTTTGAATTTGGTGAAGGATCTCATCCCATTCTGTTTCGTCATATACTGTAACATCCAGATTCGGCGCTTGTGACAATGTATCTGCTAGCTCGTTATCTTTTCCGGGGACGTGTTCTACAGCGAAATCGTATGCCTGCAGAAGCAACGCCCACCAAGTCAGATTGCTACGCACCTCCTTCATGCTGCTTAACCATACCAAGCATCCATTGTCCATTCGTAGAGTGAACCTCTGATATTCTACATATACATGGTACTTTTAAATGGCCCACACTACTGCCAAAAATGACATCATACCTGCGCTCTGTCGAGCCTAGTTTCACGCTTGCAAAGTCAATCACGTGTTTTTCTCAGCCTTCTTTGCACTGATACAGGACCGCACTCAGGCCCTCCTGGCTGGTGTCGGTCTGTAAAAACAGCAGTTGCGTGGGGTCGTACAGGGCTAGTGTTGGGCACATTCTGAACTGCTCTTTAATCGCTTAAAAAGCCTTTTCTGCCTAGCTTGTCCAGACTAATCGCTCCTTGGGTGAAAGTAGTGCGGTTAATGGTACTGTTATTATTGGAAAATCCTTTATGTACTCACGGACCCAGTTTATTAAGTTGAAAATTTCCGTAGCTGCTTGCGCGTACATGGCGGACGTTGCTGGTCGATTAATTGTAACTGTGTGCCTATGTGACATTTCTTTACCACACAGGTCAAACCATTCAGAGCAAGCCTTTCTAGCACGAGTGACAAATGGTGCTCGTGATCTTCCCAGGTTTCTGACCATGCTATTACGTCATCTAAATAGACGAGAGTGAAGTTACCTATCAGACCGTCTAACACATGCACCATCATTGCTTGAAAAGTTGCTGGGGCACACTTCAAGCCAAATGACATTGTACAGAATTGATAGCATATCCCGTCTGGTGCGGTAAAAGTGGTTTTCTCACGATCCTGCAACTTGACGGGGATTTGCCAGTAGCCACTTTTTAGGGCCAGTGAATTTAGTATTTTTGAACACCCTAATGATTGCAAGGCGTCCTCGACACTTATGTGCGGCGGCAGTGCATCATTCGTTAACTCATTTACTGGCCTAAAATCTGCGGGTAGGCGCTATCACACCGTCCTATAGTATTTCTTTAATTTGCTCCTTAATGATTTTTCCCTGATGTGGCATGTAGCTTCGCGGTGCGGTGTAAATAGGTCCTTCTCTAGTTAATGGAATTGTGTGTTCTGCTACAGTGGTATGCCTGAGTGCATCGTGTTGCGCTAACACTTCTTTACGCTCGTCCAGCACTCTCTGGAACACAACCTGGTCTTGTGGCGGTATTTGATGGTCAAATTCATTAAGCGTTACCCGTGGTGTGCTGTCTTTTACATGACGGTCAATGTTGTAAACTGTGCGTCGCTTGTTTGCACCGAAGTGGATACGCCTCGCAGCAGGCTCTAAAATCGTGTTTTGCTCACTTAACCAGGGCACGTCTAGTATCGCCTCCTGTGTAATTTCTGCGGGTATTATAGCTGTTGTTATTGTTTCAAGATCGCGTATTCTTACTGTAACAGTTGCCTGTCCTAGTGTGTTACATCGGCTCTGTTTACAAACTGAGTTGCAGAAAGATATGTGAAGCAGCTGAGTATATGAATGTGTAACATGGTTTATTATCCATAAACACAAGTGTGCGGATAATTTGTGCCGTATTTCCGCTCACCTGGTTTACAAGCACTTGTGGTGTTAAGTCGGGTTGTTGTTGCGGCGGGACTGGGGCGTCAGAGGCATCATGCCCCCTTTCCCCCGCTTCCTGTTTCCCTGCTGGTAGCTGCTGTGCCTTGATAGCCGTCAACGTGCGGATTGTTGGGACATTGACTGTGCCAATGATACACTTCTGCGGGCCTGCAGTAGTGGCAAGGATGTTGTGACTTCCCTGTCTTCTGCCACCTGACAACTTGGCTCACCGAAGTACATGTGACACTGCTATGTTTACCGTACCCAACACGCTGTGTGTTGTTTACATTGATGTTTAAGTTTGTGAATTTTGCAGTTGACTGTCCAAACTGTTGTTTACCGTAAGTTTTCGGTTGTACACTGTCCTTTGCACTGGTATCCTTGCGTGACCTGTGCCACCATCGTGCAGCATTGTTTTTGCAGAGTGGCTGGCATGGATTCCTCTCCAGAATTATAGCGGCTATCATCATTTCTTCCACTGTGCTGTTAAGCAATGGGATTGTTGGGCCTGGAAGGTTAGCTTGTTCTGTGCTTGGAATAAGGTAAATGCACCTCCGAACCTGCAGTGAAAGCAGTGCACAAATTCTTCTCACAATAACCCGTAGTGGTTAAGAGAGTTCCACCAAACCTTGGCCTTGCCTTGCAGCTGTGCTCCCAAACATCCCGCCCCATCTTCCTCCCATACTCCGAACCATTGCAAACGTGTGGTGCTGTCCTTTAAAAAAGCCTGTGGGGTCTTCGGTTGGTGTCCCTGCAAATGTGGGCAACATTTGAAATCTTGTGGGTATCTTTATATTGTCGGTCTCTTGCGGTTGTTGGTTGCGACTTGTCTGCATTACTGTTTGTGGCGTGCTAAGCTGTCTCCAACTTGGAACTGTTGGTGTCTCTGTCTGATTACTTGTCCTTGCCGGTGCTGGTGTGGTGGTTGAAAATGGAGTAAACATGTGTGGAACATGCTGTGAAATTAATCCGGTCGGATAAAAGGCTGGTAATAACTGTGGATAAGGCGAAGGTGGTATTAGCGGCTATGGTGCTGAGGTTAGGGTTGGCTGTTGTGGGATGGACTGTTCCTTCATTACTTCTCGTGCTGTCATCTGCCATGTGCACTATGTTAACATGTGACAATTGCTCTGTGCTCTCCTGTGCTAGAGTGCGTTGCAATCCCGACATTTTTGACTATTTCCTCCAACTTCTCCCGTGCATGCGACTCGTGAACAAGTCACTACGTGCTGTTTAAATTCCATGAAAATGCTTCCCAATTGAACTGTGCACTCTGTTTCGATTGCAAGTTTCTACTACAGTTTTTGCAAATGTTCTGTTCCTCCATTGCACTTTCGCTTTCTTGCTCGTTGAGACACTCACAGTGACACTGTACCTGGCATTGAATACATACAAGGGTCTGTGTACCCTGTCCTGCAGCACTAGTTGTCTGTTGCTAAATTGGTTAAATTTTCCTGTGTTTGGTTTGCCGAAATGTTTGTTGTTGTTGATTGTGCGCACTATTTTATTTCCCATTTCACTCTGTTGCAGTTGTCTGCAGCGCGGGTGCTCACTGGGCTGGTCTGGCAGCGGCATTGGCAGTAGTTGTTGCCATATTTGTATTCTGACAGCATGGACACGGAAGCAGAAGTGTGGCTCGGTTGGAGCGCAGCATGGCTGTCCTGCATGTGGAGCAGGGGTCAATGTACAGAGGGTGCACAACTGACCGACCACCGGCGTGTAGTGAGTGGACAGCACGGGAGGGAGGAGAGTCTTTCATTTCTCCTTCCCACCGTTCTTTCCTCGTCCTCTTCCTCGCGGCGCAGTGCAACATGGGTGGAGGGGGTGGTGTTTGGTGTGTTTGCAGCCCCTTTGTCCTGCTGATGCACCAGGATGGTGCGACTGATGTCATGATGCTCCAAAATGGCTGCTCTGCCGACCACGTCCTCATCTTTCCCCAGCTATTGGAGACACTCGTTATGTTCGCCACACTTTTCACTGCTGGCCATGTGCTTGCCTTTCCAATCCCGATGCTGCTAGGGTCCAGTGGTGCTGTTCTCATTACCTTCCTTGTTGCATGTAGTGGGAAATCAGCAGGAAAAAAGTTAAGCAGGAAAACTGAACATTTTCGAAAAACTGCGGGAAATTTTGTGGACAGATTTTTCAAGTTTTTGAAGTTCAGGAATTAATGATAAATGATAGGCCACAAAGTTGGGCGATATTTGAAGGAGTGCTAAGTGCTCGGAAAAGTGTAGGAACCTGGCCAGTGGATGTGGTCCAGTGATCAGAATAAAATTTAGAAAATTTAGGTGTAATTTTGTCTGGGTGAGGTGGTTGGAATTAGGTTGTATTACCTGGATGCCAGGCACTATCCAGACCTAGTATCATTCAAGTGATAGAGCAGACTCTTTCTTCACTCTGGGTCGTGCGGCCGACAACCATTGGCAGCTATCCTTCCTCTGTGCTGCGTCACTCCTCGTGCAGATTGTAGAAAAACGGCGTGTGTGCTACACCGTGAATTATTAACGAATATCCACGTGCCTATGCTACTTCACACAGACCTGTAAACACTTGCAAATATACTCAGCTGGAAAGTTAAATACACGTGCGATTGGGCGGGAAATTATAAGGGCCCGTACCCTAACACGTCTTGCGGCTTACCTCAATAAAGAACACTCGTTCAAATGTAGTGACTTTTATTAGGCGATTGATTACAATTCCACTCCGGGAAACACTTTACATTTCAAGAGCCGGACATGTACCGGTCGGCAGAGGTGATGCTATTAAAAATGGTGGTAAGGCCCGTGCGTGACTTTTAGTGCGAATAAAGCTTCCCCAGACAATGCAAACCTGGGGAAGGTGAGAGGCGGTGTCCCGGGCAGCTTACAAAAAAGGTTCTGGTTACGTTAAAATGAAAATGTTTGGTGCTAGAAGTGAATGCCGCCCGGGTACGGAACCGACGGTACACGCGACCTGCCTCTCGAAGTCCTCGGCGTATACTGCAGTTCCAACAACATGGTGCACCTGCCGGGATTGCAGCCGAAGTGTGCCACGTGGAACTACTTTGGTCACATGGCACTCTTTGAAAACAAACTCTTACTCTTGTTACAATTGTTATAACATGCTTAAAAACTCCCTTCCATAAGAAACAACAAATATATACTGTGATGACACATGGTGATGATACTCTACAAAAATATCGCAATTACACTGATGAAGGAACTGTGGGCATTAAAATGAGATTTGCATTTGTCCCTTCACTTGCATGTGACTTCTCATCATGACCCTTGCCCTGTTACGTGTTATTAAGGAAATTAATGTACGTAGGTATTAGTTCCCGAGATTCCTGCATGGGTGCGCACGGCCACCATCCTTGCTCTGCTTTGCATTGCACTACTTGTAACGCACTGCACTGCACCTGCATCGTGTCGGCCACAGACGCACTACCACGGGTGGTAGAGTGCGGCTCTCTATTGCAGCTGCTGTGGATGGCGGGCAAACTGTCTAAGGCTGGGGAGCTCGGCTCACGTCATTCCTGCTATGTCAGGTACATGCCACTTGTGACCATACTGGTAGTTTGAGGGTCGACCTGTTAAGGGAGTGAGGAGTAGGATTAGCAAACAAAGACATGGTAAAGTTTATTAAAATCTTTAAGAGTATGACCAAAACATTTTAATATCTATCTTTAATTCAGACTAGTGAAGAAACAGTGTTCAATGTAGTTAATTTCGCCTCATCTTTAAATGTCACATGACTTTCACATTCCACACTCATGGATCTCTTCAATAACATAACTTCACTTAGCGGTTTCTCTGGTTAAAGAGTTTGAACATACCCTATATAAATTACATTTTTAAAGATCTCATAATTCTTTTACTGGAGTACATAAATTAATGCAAAAGAAATATTTTAACATATAATATGACATATACCCTAAAAATTGAACTTATATCTTACCTTATCCTACATGGCAGACAGTCTGCCTTGCTGCAACCATCCTTCTCCAAAACACTTTCCTTCTCTATCATCTTACGTTTACTCTTTTCCTTACTGCCTTCCTTCCACTACATTTAACAATTCTCCTCTTTCCTACAGATTTACCATTATCCCCTTTTTCCTCACTCGTTATTTCCTTGCAAGATCTGGTAAATATTTACATTTGACAAACACAATATCATTCTGCAAGACCATACACAGTTGCACTACTGAGAACCCTCCAGATGCACAATACTCACCTACTTCATGTACATTTGGTAGCATAACCTTTGATGCTGTCAACCTAACTTCTGAGTTTACCAATCTAATCTCTGCCTCTAATTTCTGTGTAAGTTTCATTGAACTGAAACTATTCACCCACCACATCTCGAATTTACGAATTTTTATGGTCTATACTCTTACTTGGCAATCTGTACAACATTGCATTGATATTTCTGTACAATTACTATTAGGGCTCAGCACTGTACTCTCATTTACCCCTCGTACCAATTCACTTACAACCTCAACTACTTCAGCCTCCACTAAATTTACAATCTCTACACTTTCAACATTTCCTACTAACTTACTCTTGCATTTGGCACTCAAATATACAATGTCACAAATTTTAACCTCATCAATTTCCTTTTTGCACTCCTCAGTTTCTCTAATCTAATTTGTTCCCCAAATTTACCTGATATTTGTTGAATACTTTAAGAGTTTCGTCATGTATTTCTCTCATATCATTACGGTGTTTATTAAATATTTTGTTTATTTCTTGACTTTCTTTTTATACTGGAAAAACACGTTCAGGTCTATTTGCTCCTGTTTTACCTTAGCCATATAGAATAATTTGAACAGAAAGCCTTTACAATTATACAAAACAAACAAAACAAAATACAAGGACAGGTTAAAATTTATACACAATTCTTGACTATGGTAGTGACGTGTTGGTTATTGCAGAACATGCTTGATTGATGACATGACGATGATGGCTGTAGAAATGTTTACTTACTTATTATCTCTTGCTGATGGCACGGGTACTGAAGTAACACTATTACAGACAGATATCTACTTCTCCATGTATGTTGACGTCGTGCCAGTGTGCAGCATCAGTACCACACCATGTTGTCACATCTCGGGGTTGTAGAAAATCTAGTGCGACAATGCAGCTACCTTTGCAGTGTGTCTCGGGGTTGTTGTGTCAAAATCCCAGCCGCCACACATTCGGTAGCAATTTCGCAACCTCTCTCCGGCCTCTACAGTTGCAAGTACATGTTCACTTGTTGTCAAAGACTCTGGTCATGCGTTTGCACCACGTTGCAACATAGCACCAACTCGCTTTGCCACAAACAGGTTACAGTTTACACTCTTCATCCAATTATGTTGGGTTTTGGCTAGCCTCAGTAAAATAAAACATACAGTTGGTATACTTGGTTTGTTAGAAATAATAACAGAAAAATGTCCATATCGGATTATACTCTATATATTATTGAAGGTTGAAAACATTTACACATCGGTCAGTATGACATCGACACGTCTTACTCTTTAACTAACACTCACAGGTATAAGTCATGGTAGTATTAACTGAAAGTTTACTTACATCTCGACTCGAGAGGAAAATTTAAGAAGACAAGGGGGAGGAAAAAGAAACATTCCCCCTTGGCGCCTATCGGCCTCCTGCACCCACGGAAAAGAATTTGACACAAGTTTTGTTGTGTTCCGAAAAGTACTTGTTGGAACAATGATAGATTTAAGAGAAAAAGAAAGTTCTGGCCGTCTGCACTTGCAGGTGTAGGTGAAGATGGTCACTCGCGAGGTAGTTATCTCTACCGTGGTTGAAATTACAAGGACGAGCTCAGGGCTCGCTGCTCGTGGCCTGTCACACGCTAGTTCCCCCACTACAGAATACAAAAGCTAAAAATATACATTTGGCTGGGGCTCGCAACCTCCTATTGGCTGAACATTACATCGCAGCATGCTCGAAACTACAAAAACGTGGATGGCATGGGACTTATGGAAAAAACTTAATCTCAAACATTGCGTCATCTTGCTCTGAAGCCCGATAATTCGAAAAAGTCACATAGTACAGATAACACTTGTATTACAGCCTCGCATTTAAACTGATAAAGCCCTTACTTCTAAATTGTGGCATGCAAGGAAAAAGTTGGAAAATTATACTCACTGACAAATGAAACTGGGTAATTGAAGTAAAAGTGAACCTGAAAAATAATTTAAAAAAAAACCGATAAGAATGTGTATAAACTGCTTTGCTACATGGTATTAAAGTAAATTCCACCTTTATTAGATGAAATTCAAAAGGAATTTTCAGGGACATTCCAGAAAAATTGTAACTGTTTATGCAGTTAGGACCACACTATGTTATGAAAAATTGTGAACGCATTCCAAATAATGAATAATTGTTAAAGTTGAATACAGACATATTTAAGATAAGTATATTTTATACCTCATATTGTAAGTTTGCTGCGCCTTATAAGTAATTTTTTTATAAGTGCATTTTCTCCATCTATTGAAAATGTTTATATATATATATATATATATATATATATATATATATATATATATATATATATATATATAAAGTAAATTATGAAATTAAAAGAACATTCATGAATAATTTTTATAATTGTATGAGTGGTTTAACGGTAACTGTTTAAATGCATTGATATCAAAAATAAATAATTATTTTGAAACAAAGCAAATATCAATCAATCAAAGTTTCTCAAAGGAAGTCTTGTGAATGTTGTTTTCCAACCTGAACATCTTACGTTATGGTTTTCTGCTAAATAAATTTTTGATCTTGTGTTTTAAAGAGAAATTTAGGGTGGGTATTAAGCACCACTGATGCTCCCTGGAAAAAATGGGAGCCTCCAATTTTTCCATGATTAAAGAGAGTAAATTAATTGGCATGCACACCTTCCCATCCTCCTATTCTTCCTGTTACTCTTACTTGGTGCATGTCAAAGCTACATTTGGATTTATGTGTCATACCAGCTGATCATGGTCTACACAATGCACCATGATATGACTTCTCTGTTAACTGTCTAGTGGGATGTTCTTAGGGTTTATGGCTGAGCGGCCAGTGCAGAAACAGTTGTGAAACATTCAGTTCTGGACATGCTTTATCATAATTTTGGGCTGGTTAAGTCTAGTGGCATGTTTCTTAGGGTTTATGGCTGAGCGGCCAGTGCAGAAACAGTTGTGAAACATTCAGTTCTGGACATGCTTTATCATAATTTTGGGCTGGTTAAGTCTAGTGGCATGTTTCTTAGGGTTTATGGCTGAGCGGCCAGTGCAGAAACAGTTGTGAAACATTCAGTTCTGGACATGCTTGATCATAATTTTGGGCTGGTTAATAGTTCTAGTAATGTTGTGTATTGTAGTATGTGCTGTTTTGTGGGGCATGGAGTAGTTGGGGTTTTTCTAAATTCTGTTTCATTTCACATTCAAAATTACATTTCGAGTAACTAAACTGGGCTGCTGTGTGTGTGTCTTGCATTATATTTTAACGTGTTGTGTTGTTATTATTTTGCAGCCCCAATTGATTTGTCCAACTTCCTAGAATTTTTCCATTAAGCATTTGTCCATGACTCTCTGATGAAGTTGCCACTTTTTAATATTATGTTGCCGATAATTTTAGGACGTGGGGCTTTGCACAGGTTCCGTAAGAACTGCCAACTCTTTCAGTAATTTTCAATAGACTTTATAAAGTTTTAATAAACACGTTTTAATGTAAGGAAGGCTGTGATGGGCCACACTTGGTTGCCCTTTCTCATTATTAAACTTTCTATTTAAAATGTTTAGCCAAAACCATATCAATATTATTTAACGCATATGCTTATTGAAAGCTGAAACAATTTCAGTATTTATTTAATGTACGCACTTTATGAATCTAGTCAAGTGAAATCCAGTATTAATTGATATACTTTCAGCCAAGCTCTTGTTGCATCATTATATGAAGGTATTTTAATATTGTATTTTCGAAGAACCTGTTCATCGGTGAGACAGGTTAATTGTATTTTAGAGCTTCAAAGGTGAAATGACTCTTTTGGATTAATTTTGTTTGACCCCTCTCATTAATTTTTGGGTGTTTTATACGAGCTTTTCGTAATCATTCAAGGAAAATTATTATTATCAAGGTTTATTAAATTTTGTGTTAATTTTATACCAATTGTGTATATGTGGTGCTGTTATTTCAATATATTTCTTAAACTATGCATTGTGTTTACATTTATTTGTGGCTGAATGCCACAACAAAACATATTTGACCACTTATGGAGCCATTACCAGCCAGTCATTGCTGAAATTCAAGACGTAAGGATTCTTAGGGTTCACTTCATTTGTGGACTCTTTTTTCACCCTTAATCAGTTGTAAAGCACAATTAGTTTGACTATACCATGCTCCTGAGCACAAAGTGCACAGCTCCGTTTTAGAGATAATATATACTTGGGTTGCAAGTTGGGTCCCAAAACTAATGTCATGCAGGATGTACATCACTTCCATTATTTGTAGAGGCCCAGCATTGAATAAGGGTATTTTAACTGTTGCAGTGTTACATGCGTGTCGTTTAAAATGAGCCTTGATAGCCAGCAACCTTACTTCTGTTATATGTTATGCCAAAGTTCTTATAGTCCAAGTGTACCCCTGAAACGGTTGAATGTGAAAATCCAAACTTCATCACTAAAATGCTATGACCCATCTCATGAGCACCAACTATGACACTTCAAAAGTCACTTCAAACCATCCTCATGACACAAGCAGTTATACGAGTTTCCACAGACGCCTTCTACTTTACACATGTAGTCTGCAGCCAAAACATTTAAAGGCTCATAGATAAGTTATGTTTATAAGATTTGAATTGTGTTAACGCCTAGTTGTTTGGAATTTCTGGGATGTGCTTCATTTCAATGTGATTTGTGATTCTTGCTTTTTGATCTTGTGTATTTCTTATTACATCTTGATGATCTGTTAATTGTTTCTGTAAATGAGGGGAAAATTTTGCTTCATGTGCTCTTAATGTTGTACTATGTGTTGATATCCCAGAAAATTGGTGTTGAAGTAATGCTGAAGCACTGGTACTATGAGTCAGGTTAGTGTGAGCAAATGTTTGTTGGTGATGCACTGTGAAGCATGTACTACTCCCCCCCCCCCTCCACTGCTCTTTAAATTAAAGAGGGGTGATTGTGATGATCTGATTATCATGACCAGAAGTGTTTAGGTTTTGGTTACCATAGGTAACTCTTGGAAAACCAAACTTTTAGAAACCAATTTTAGTCCGTATGGCATTTGGTTACCGTTTGTAGATTTGGCAACCAGAGTTGTTAATATTGTGATAACTAGATTTTAGTACGTATTTTTTATAAGGAAAGGTCGGCCTTATATTCCTATATTATCTGTATTTATGATTGCATATTTGTGTATCACATATATATTTTTAGTATGCAAGTATTGTATAATAATTATGGTGATATAACTTTTAAGTTTCTTGTTTGCAAACAAAATGTAAGACTCAGTGTAAAGGATCACCATTAGGCTTCGCTCCTAGCGGGCACGTGACATCCCCTGGCTGGCTGTGCAGGTGTAGCGCCAGCCAGTGTGTGGTTGAGCAGTCAGCTGAGATGCAAACAGCACGCGAGTCGCAGGCTAGACGCCGAGTGGGATACGTGTGGAGTATGAATCAGGCAATCATTATGCAGTGAAGCAGTCCACCGTGTGCCCGGTAAAATGCAGACAGTGCCGATAGACGTGAGGTTGTTGTTCGTGAAATATTATAACAACAAATCACGCCTACTAAACTTATATCGTGCTGGCGTAAAGTCGTGGTACAAACCAATAGCGTATTTTGCTAAAGACAGCGTAAAGCTATGGGCCGAATGCAAAGTAGTTTCCTTGACAGACAAACTAAAGTTTATGATGTGCCCGATCTCTTTTTTTTTGCCACTGAAGTGAACTGGTGTGTCCAGAAGGAGGAAATATTCGCTCATTTGGTTAAAAATATCATAGGCCTATATTGTGAAGTTAATGACATTTGTCGCAAACTTTCAATTTTTAAGAAGATGTGCACGGGGCTTTGTTAAGCACAAAAATTTTTAGTTACGAGTACTTAATTATTCACGGGTATGAATCGACCATCAGTGTGGAAGTCAGCGGCGGGGCAAGGTGATTACGCACTGTGGTATGTAGTCACGGATCAGTGTTCCTGGCGAGCTGCTGACTGCATTCACCTGCACTAGAATTCTTCAAGGCTGTTCCAGAGTCGTCGCATCTGGTTTTCTGTACATAAGGCTACAGCTGGTTTATTTGCTGCGTTGTTCTTGCGTGCACGTTCGTTTTGACATGCCTCTACCTCAGGTATGTCTGCGGCATCCCTTTTATGACGGGGTTTACAGGAACAATTTCTTACATCGTCATCGGGAAGTCTTCTTTCAGTGTACATAATTGTGATCCCGCTATGAGCAAAGATCCCCGCAATTCCTATTGAATATAACTTTAGTTAAGTGATAGGCCAAAAGATTTTAAATATTATTCTTGATCTGAGAAATGTGAGTAAACTCATGCTCAGTAACTTTGATAGTGTAATATGTGAGAGCAAATTTAGCACCTATTTTTAACGTCTTGTGTTTTCATAAATTTTATTATATTTTAGAGGGCCCACACATTTTAATATTTTTTTTAATAACCGTGAAAGTAATGTAATGCTTTCGAATATAGTGTAATTGCCAACTTATCATTGAATGTATGAAAGTCACACAAAACTGGCCTATGGGAACATTCTTTCAGAGTCACTTTAAAGAGCTGTTAACAGCATGTGGTGAGATCTTAACTGTGCAACTGTACTAAATTAATTGTAGTAATATCACGTATCCATGGCCCGTGGTACATGGGAAATTTTGAAACGAGATTGCTTTCTGCCCCGTCGGGTATACATGTGTTTTGTAATTAATGGTGCGAGTGAGGCATGGTTGAAACTCCTGACGCCCCCGAGGGGCTGAGGGCGTCTCATCATCCATACCTGTATATCTGGCATATAAGTGTGTATTATGCTTCTGTCAGCATCTCAGGTATGCGTTAAACAATGTACTGGTAAACTCATTAAGGCGTTCACAAGCAATAAAACGTACAAAAATAAAGGAAAATCACGACATGTTCAAAAAAGCAAATAGCTAACCAAAAGTAGTTTTCTGTGATACTGGTAAATGTAAAATATGTACATCAATCACTATCAGAGTAAAATTATTAGAGAAGGAGCTTAGAAAGAGAAAATGACAGTTTATTGTTAACTTGGTGAAACAAACTAAAGCTAGAACAGTAGTTGTATGGCAACTCATAGAGTTAATACTGGAGGACACGTGCATGAAGGGTCCGGGACTGTGCCGTCAAGGAAACAGACCATGCAAGAACTTCTTGGAGTACTCGTAGACTAGGAATAGCATGCCGGTGGCAGGAATGGTCCTCACGAGCGTGGGCTGCAGCCCACTGTACAAGGCTCTCACACCTGCACACACAGTTGTACCACTATCAGACACTTACTGCACCATCTGGTCATAACAAAGCAGCTATCCTGTAGCTTTCTTCCATTAACTCGTATCACGATACACATCTATTGAAACTCATAATACCGTAACAAAACTTCATTGCAATCTGTATGTACCAGCAACAACAATATGACAGTAAACACATTAGAGTAAATAACTGAAACCAAAGAAAAAGTGTGAGTAACATTTGAACAAATCATAAATACTTAAAATATATTTCAACTCTTCTGAATTAAAAATGTTAGTATTTAACCCTTTGCGCAAGGCAAAAGTTTTCTCACCCAATAGTCTTGATGAATAAATCTCAAGTAATGGAATCAGAGAGTATACAATGGATTTTTCTCTACTGTTTTTTAAAGGACTTGCATTATTTTAATAAAAATATTTTTAATGTGATGTGACAAACTGGAATATTTTTTCTCAATTCCAATACATTGACACGTGCTCATCTTTGCTTTCTGGGTGATAGAGATTTAGAATGCTGACCACCCTCTTTGGTTTGTCGGAAGAGAGGGGAGTCAAACCCCAGAGTGAGGCGAACTGTGATCATTTCCCGTGCAGGGAGTTCAATCGTTCTCACAACAAGGGTTGTGAACAGGCGGGATGCCAGCAGTCCCTAGGTGTATGGGTAGTAAAGTACGAAAAGAGTACTTACATGAGGGTGATGGTGGCGATGGGTGTTATGGCTGGAGGTATAGGGGCTATCCGCAGGCCTCGTCGGTTGACATGCGGAAATATAGCTAGCAGGGGAGGGGTTTGCATGAGGTTTGGAGTTGAACCCGGATGATTTTTCCCGAAGCCAACTTTATTAAGCGAGTATTAGTTGGGGCCTTCTCCAGAACTACCTCGAGTGGAATAACACTTGCTACCGGTGACAAAGTCTCTGATTGGATATGGTGCGTCTTCTCTGGGTTGTATTCTGGCCAGCAAGTACCTAATAAATAGTTGTATGGGGACTCATGTGGGAGGTAAGAGGGGCGAGTTTGGCTGGGGTATGAACTCAGGTTCTGCCGGTGTGGGTTCTGCCTGGTTTGTGGTTTCGACAGTGAGGTTGGCATTGAGAGTTCTCTCTAAAGTACGGCGTTCTCTATGTCATCTACGGCACTAAAATCTACCCTTCTTATTATGCATCAGTTTTTTCCCCTGATCTTTCTGCAGACGTGCAGTCCTGGGGGCATGACTTGTGCGGTCACACCCAAGACGCAGGCGTGCAGTCCGCTATTGGGACATCACTGGAGGTAGGTGCTGGAACACCGGAAACCCAGGAGCTGCGACGTGTTCTGTGCAGACTAAGGATCTATGCAAGCTCCGTCTCTGGTAGAGTTCGGTGCACCTCATGGCTAGTTATTGCACCTGTCACAAACTTTATTCGCACACAAAGAAATACTAAATTTACTAATGACTCAGGGACTAACGTTAAAATGACATTAAGCCAACAGTTTAAATTCACGTAAGTTTTATTACGTTACTTAGGAATTGTGGAATGTCCCGGTGGCAAAGGTGAGCCTGGCAATTAATAAATAAAAAATTGCAGAAATTATTCTACATTGAATTACACAGTTTTACAGCATATCCCAATTTACAGGGATAATCCTGAGCGAAAACTATGGCATGAAGACCTGCTACCGCGGTGTAATGGAAGTTGAATGGGGTAAAGGGTGCATGGTGCAGGAAGTTGGATTACCTCTGGAGGTGAGCGACCCTCATAGTTAGCTGGTGCAGTGGTGGATGAGACTTCTCCAAGCTGCAGGGTTGGTGTAGTCTTCGCATTCTGCAGAGGTAGATTGAAGTCATGTTGCACGTTTATGGGGTTGAGCCGTGTTGCAGGCTGAGCAGAGGAGAGAGAGGTCTTCGCAGACCAGGAAGTGCTCACTGACCTACATGGCTGGTGAGCTTGGCACGTCTGCTGGAGCGTGTTTTTGGACTTCCTTATATACGAAAAATCCCTTGATTAGTGATCTTCCGGGTGTGCGGTGTACAGTAGCCTTCCAGCACAGGGGTAGGTTTATCAAGGTTGCGGCGGCTCCGCTAATTTCTTATCTCCCTGCTTGGAGGCGACGACAAATTAAAACACCTCTTCCCGAGGCTGGCGGGATGTGACATTACAAGGTCACAGCGGTGCTGCCATCTTGAGGGGTTGCTGGAACTTCATCCACAATTAAATGTAGGGTAGTGGTTCTTCAAAAATATTTAATTTATTTACGGGGTGGCGCTTGCATGCAGGATTCTGGGCGGGCCGTATATTTCATAATTAATGCATCAATTACTTTTACGTATACGGCTGTCTAAAGCATGGAGTCTGCTTGCGCTATACGTGACATTACCTTGCCACTGTTACTGAACTGCCCCGAGCTCTCAGCAGCTCAAGATGGAGCAAAGTCGCCCGTAGAGAGCGCGTGTGCGCTGCGCAGCATGTTGGCATGTGTCAGCACATAACTCTGTGCACTTTTTGTTACATGGTATATGATCATAGAAATCATGGCATAAAGATGTTCTGTATTGGTGTACTGATAGATTTCTTTTACTGAACTGGGGAATTTCAGCAGTTAAAAGAACATATGTACATAATGTAACACACCTCAATTTAACAATTTTCTAAACAAAAATAATTGTACATAGGTATACTTTGTTGTATGTGATATTGTATGAAGTATAAAAACACACTAAAATGTTTAATGAAATTTTGGAATACCGTATTTACCTGAAAGGAAGACTATGTTTTTTTACAGAAAAGGAATAGAACAAATAAGGGGTCGTCTACAATTCAGGGTCATCTTCAATTCAAAACCTAGGCACAAATACCATAAATGTGTGGCACTGCTAGTTCAGTGTTTAAGTTTGTGTTAAATGCACAAAATTACTACAGGCTTCTATTCATAATTTTTTGCCAATGTAGCAGTTAGTCCTGCAAAATTGGCATGCCATGAGAGAGAGAATTTTGACAAAGGCTTTTCATGCTTAAATACTGTGTGTCCTATAGTTGCAAGTATTTTTGTAGTACTGAGACTGTACGTGTGAACGTTGACAATGTTCTCCTTATCTGATGTCGCTTGCCCGTAAAGAGGAAGCACTTTACTGGGAAGCAAAATGGCTCAAGTTACGAACATATAACACCCACAAAAGTTTTACATTGTAAGAAAGATACTGTTACCATACAGCCAAGTTAGACACACCTATTTCATACTGATTAGCTTTTCTTTAAAAGTAAATAAATATATCATATTATTCATATAATAGCATTTCTTCTTGAAGGGTTTGTCAAAATTCATGCAGAAATACTTTCAACCTAAATAATATTTTCAGCACTTCACAGAGGTAGCCTTGAATTCAGGTTTAAATATTTATCCCTCAAAAATATTTTTTTACAAAGGGGTCTTCTTCCTTTCGGGTAAATATGGTAGTAGCAAAAAACGAACTGAAATTAGTTAATCGAAACTGAAGGAATACAGGGAACATTTGTACAGAAAAGAGGTGTGTCTTTTTACATATTCAAAAAAAAAAAAAAAAAAAAAACAGTATTTTAAAAGGTAGGTGTGTTCTGGTTGGTTGAATAAATTCCTTAGGACTGCAGGTATGAACACAGACTTACCTTCAAAATGCTAACAGTACATTTCTTATAAAACTTGATGCATGAAACTTCCTACTCATTATCATTGACTTTGCATAATCACATGCGCGTCATGTGCACCGGGGAATCAAACCACGACTGGCCGCCTCCCAGGCCAGCATCCACATAATGATAGGAAGTGACATCATCGCCCCCGCCACTTGTAAACCCACTGAGAAGCAGCCGCAGACATGCAAGAGTTTGTCCCTAAGCAAGTGGCATATACCGCCTGCAAGTACACCTAATCCACTCTGCCGCCACCCGCCAAGAAATGGCAGCAGTGGTGCTGCTCAGCTTGAACCCGAAGGGGTGGCAATTAAATATGACACAAGTTGGCACACAGAAACCCTCCAGTTGAGGTGAATATAATGCAGTGCTCTGGGCAGAAACGCCAGTTGTCAACGTAGCTCGCCTCAGCACAAGTTGTGCTAATACTCTCTACTGCACAGCACAATCCTCCTCAGGACTCCTAGAACTTCTAGTCTTCTACCAGAACCTTTCCTACCACAGCAGCCAAAGAGTCATCACTAACTCCTGACTCATCACCACACCCAACACGTACACCACCTGTGGTGCCCTGGGTCCCTTCAGAACTACAAGTCACAATTAGGGTACCATTGTTTTTACAACTACTTAATTGTCAGCTCTCGTCTGCTCTTCAAGCCAGCCTCCTCAAGCCAACAGGCACCTTAACCTGTCTTGCTCTTGTACAAAGTCCGTTGAACACACCTAGTGTGTGTAGAGGAGGTAGGAGGTAGTACCAATCACCATATTTCTATTCTCAAGGAAAAAAAAAAAATGTAGTCTAGCTGACTTCTGAATTTCCTTCCCCTGCAGAGAACATGTGCCTTTTCCCCAACCTGGTAAGCGTACCCTCAAAGGGAGCGGCAGGGGACCGCGAATTAGCGACAGTTTCTGGTGTAAGGTAGAACTGCAGGCAGTACCTACTCAGGACTGCATTTACGTCACACACAGAACAAGTTCGATGGCCATTAACACTGTGGACCCCGTACATAAAGGTACCTGGTCCGCAAGTACAGTAGAGCTCCAACCACTAGAAAGACCCATGACGAAGCATCTGGGCCAACTAAGTCAATGACCCATACCCTACCGAGCATACAAACTTTCCGGAGTGGGTGCCAGGCCTTACGAGGTTTGACCCAGGTACTTCTGAGTACATTTTGGCTACAAGTTTGTTGCCTACTGCTCTCTACAGGACAAACATTAGCACCTTTCTTGTCCATTACATTCACTCACCAACGAGGGAGCAGGAGGAATACCTGGAGTACAGCTACTATCCTTAACATCTCGCAATCCCCTCTAGTCAATCTACACCAGCCCTCAGGTGCAAGTCCCCACAGAAGAGAGTACAACTCACCCGGCAATTAGTAAAGCCTCACTCTGCTACGCTACCTCCCTGCCAACCTATTTGGCCTCCCGGTTAGGGTTCCCGGAGCTGCTCACCACGCAGTCAAACTATTCCACCAGAGGTACACTCTTCCCTTAAGAGTATTCCCGTTGGACCGGAATGAAGCCAGAGAGGCACCATTACCAGCCGACCATGTGCCCGCCAGACGGCCAGCACCCCGGTCACCGGTAGGTGACAGCCAAGCCAGCCTGCCCAGCCGTCCACTCCAGCCAAAGCCAAAGTCTTCTTCAAGACCAGCGTCTTCCAAAAGGGAGCGACACCAGTGATAAGCTATACCAAACATGTGTGTCCAATGGCTGGAGGCATCACCTGACCCTCATAGATTTTGTACCAAGTAGGCACCTGGTGCATCCTACATTATATAAAGGACCAGTGCGAGGCTGATGGGTCATACTACACATGCCTACGCAGTTGAGTCCGCACCCAACCTGCACAAGTGCCCGGGCACAGAATTAAAACACTGCGTTCTTTGACGCAACATCCCTCCCTTTAGGCCATCACGTTTCAAAAGGGTCAGTTAACTACATTTAGTTAGCAGGACAAGGTCATCGTGATTTGAGATAAGAGAACGAGCCACAGAGTGAAACCATAAGGCTCAAGTGGCCTTAGACAAAACCAGAAATAGAAGACCTAACGGAACACTGTATCTACGAGCAGTTCCCAGAGCCTCAAATCGCCTTCCAGACGTTGTCCGAAGAACCCTGCCAGTCCAATGCACTTCGTATCCCAGTGAAGTTGAATAGGCGAACTGTTGCATCGATGCTGGATACAGCAACAATGGGCAATTTTATATGGAGAAACCTCACCGATAACCAGTGGGCCAATATTAGACACAGAGGGAGGAGTGTATGCATGACTCAATCAGACCGCATACTAAAGTTGGAAGGTGTGATCAAACTCCACTTTAGTATATGCAATTCAACCCACCAGGCCGATTTTTTAGTGGTCCCACACATCAGTGAGGAGATAATCCTTGGCCAAACCTGGCTGAAGCAGCAGCAAGGGATAATTAACTGTGGGCAGAGCCATTTCCAGCTTGGGTCACAAGACTTGATAACAATTAACTGAGTCCATAAACAAGTACACAACCACACCTTTCCCTGCCTCTCTAAGGAGAAAGAAAAACCCATCCACCTCCAACAAATGCAGGTAGGGGAATATCAGCCAGGCCAAAATTGGATATGAAACTATAAAAGGAGACGGCAAATGAAGAAGCCAGACGCAACGGAGCCACTACCAGGATCCAGCTACCCACGAAGAAAAGGACCAGCGCCGAAATGTATGCACACAGCCGGTGACTATCACCCCAAGACATGGACAACAGGTCATCGTCACCAGTCACCACTGGGGGGGCCGACACCTATGGGAGCCGTAACAGCAGAAATCTACAGGCCGCCCAGGAGAGCAATGATGAGACACTACCCTCCAAACTATCAAGACACCAGCCACCCAGATCAGATCACCAAGGGTGAGTTCCCGAGCCAGCTGGTCTCAGATATCGTGGCGATCAACCCTGGACTTCGAGCCCCAGCTAATGGCGGTATGCTCATGCGCTACCGAAGAAGCAGATGAGCCCAGTAGTGACGCAATGCCAGATGGAGGTGCTGATGTGTCTCATCTAGACAGGGTAGAGTTGCCCGACTCCGCAGGCGAGGCCCAGGGCAATGTCCTAACTCTTGCCTCTGCCTAACGTAGCAGCTGAAGCAGATTAACCCAGCTGGGTAGGAGACCGGAATAACTCAGTCCTACAGGTGAGTTGCAGACAGGTAACAAATGCCTACCTCTGTTCGACCAGGATAAAGTCATCACGCTGGATATCAGTGCCGAGCTAAAGAGGCAAAAGTTATTCCCACGTGCATGCCATGCCCACTTTCAAAACCAAGGCGGTAAGTACAGAGATGCTAAGTGGATGCTGACCTGTAAATTCATGTGGTTTTACCCTAAACGTGTAGCTTTGGGATCGTTGAGAGACACCAATAAGTGACCGCAAAATCACTAAGGGGGATGGTGGGTGGGGGGAAGTTAATGTCATGTAAGAAAGACGGGATGCAAAAGTGACTAAGTGATATTAATCTGGGGTTCACCAAGACGAAAGGATGTCGTAGTGAGTTAGTGTTATAAGAAACAGAGTGTTTGTAAAAGTAATGTGCCGACTACCAGAACAGTGCGACCAATGATAAAATGGTAAGGATAAAGCAAGTTTCCAGAATGAGCGTACGCTGACCACAAAGACATTCTCCAGTGGCGTGCCTGAAAAACGGACTGTAAGTAGGTAAACTACAATATACGCAAGAAATATTGGCAGATGCCAAACAGGTTGGAGAAAGACTGTAAATATAACTCAACTGAGTATATTGTAAATGGTGAATATGTTTTATTTCAGTATTATGTTGTTTTGAAGAGTCTTGCTTTTTTTTTTAACTAATGTAGGTGACCTGTACCTAATTATTTGTAGGTTTAATTTTTAAAATTATTTGAAGTGTAACTCAACTTGTTGAACAGGTTTACATAATTAGTTAAAAAGGGGAAAGTACCCCAGTAGGTTAGAACCCAGTGACACACGTAACATGTCCCTGCCATGCAACACATTGGATAGCCATCAGCTGTTCAGTGGGAGCAAGACACTTACTTTTCTCGACCTTGAAGGCCTGGTTCACTCACCCAACTCCCTGTTGAGTGACACACTCCCACACACAAAGGAGGAGTAGCGATAATGAGCTGCCAGCCCAGCACCCACAAGCGAGAGACAGAGACAGCGCAACCCATCAGGATTCGCACCACACCGCTGCCAATTCTAGCCAAGATACACAGAAGAGTGGCCATGCCAGATGCCAATCAACAACATTAAGGGACTCATCTGACTAAATCCCTTCACCCAGAATTGCCAAGATGATTCTCTATCATAATGAAGGGAGCACGAATTGATGCATGATGCTTCCTACACATTATCGTAATCGACTCCGCATAACGTGCGTGTTACCTGTTGCCGAGGGAATTGTACCCTGAATGGCCATTTCCCACGCCAGAACCACGTAATGATAGGAATCACATCATCGCCTCTGCCACTTGTAAACCTGCTGAGAAGCAGTCACGAATGTGCAAGTGTTTGCCCCTAAGCGAGCACCAGATGCCGCCCGCAACAAGACACAAAACAATTTGCCACCATTCCGTCAAAAAATGGCAGCAGCGGCACCGCCCGACCCAAACCTGAAGGGGTGGCAGCCGAAGATTAATTAAAACAAACGAGGCATGCAGGTACCCTCCAGCTGAGGGGAATATAACACCATAATCCCAGCAGAAACAGAAACACCAGTTGTCCACATAGCTTGCATCAGCAAAAGTCATGCCAAGGCTCTCTACTGCACAGCTACAGTCCTCCTAATTACTCTACACGACCTAACAGTCTTCTACCAGATCTTCAGTCAATGATGCCTTCCCTACCACAGCTGCTGAAGAGTTGCCACTAAACTCTGACCACTTGCATTCAAGAGTCACCACAGCAGACACGTACACTACACATGGTGCCCCAGGTCCCTTCAGGACTACAAGTCACAAAAATGGTCCAGTTGTTTTCACAACTACTTAATTGTGAGCTCTTGTCAGCGCTTCAAGCCAGGCTCTTCAAGCTGACATGGACCTTCATCTGTCTTGCTCTTGTACAAAGTCAGTTGCACATCTAGTGTGTGTAGAATTAGCAGGTAGTACAGGTGTCTGTGTTTCTATTCTCAAGGGAATGAAACGTGTATTGTCTAGCTAACTTCTGGTTTTCCTTGCTCTGTAGTGAATATGTGCATTTTCCCAACCTGGTAAGCGTCACCCTCGAAGGGAGCGGCAGGGGACTGCAAATTGTCAACAGTTTCCTATGTAGAGTAGGACTGCGGGCAGCCCCTAACCAGGACTGCATGTATGTCACAAACAGAACAAGTTTGATGGCCAACCGTACTGTGGATCCAGTACGTAAAGGTACCTGGTGTGCAAGTATGGTAGAGCCCCAACCACTAGAAAGAAACACAATAAAACATCTGGGCCAACTATATCAGAAGATAACCCATTCCCTCCACAGTGTATAAACTCACCAGAGGGGGTATTAGTCCTGACGAGGCTTGACCCAGGAACTTCTGGAGTACACTTTAGCTATGGGTTTGATGCCTGTTGCAATTTACACTATGAACATTACCATAGCACTTTACCTGTCCATGACGTTCACTCACCAAACAAGGGAGCAGGAGGAATGTCCGGAGGACAGCTGCTATCCTTGCATCTCGCCACCTCCTAAGTAATCAAGCCTTTAGCTGTCAAGTCCCCATGCAAGAGAGCACAAACTGTCCGGCAATAAGTGGAGCCTCATTCCACTACCTTCCCTGCCAACCTATTTGGCCTCCTGGTTAGGGTTCCCGGAACTGCTCACCTACCTACGAAGTACTCAGCCAGGGGTCCATTCTCCCATTGAAAGTGGTACATTTCTATCCCGAGGCACCTCCAGCAGGCGATAGCCAAGCCAGCCTGCCCAGCCATCCACTCCAGCCAGAGCCAAAGTCTTTCCGCCAGGACCAATTTCTGCCGAATGGGAGTGACACCAGTGATAAGCAGGCCCAAACCTACATTATATAAGGGACCAGTGTGAGGCAGACAGGTCATACTACAGATGCCTCCACACAAGTGTCCGCCCCAACCTGTGGAACTGACCTGATGCTGAATTAAAAACATTTCACTCTTTGATGTGATGTCTCTTTCCTTAGGCAGTCACGCTTAAAATGGGTCAGTTAGTTTTTAGTGGCACCCAACATGGAGCCACAGCTAGCTTAACTTTGTTTGATTAGCAGGACCAGGTCAGCACGACCTGAGATAAGAGAATGAGCCAAAGAGATAGAGAGAAACGTTAAGTCCCAAGTGGCCTTAGAGAAAACCTTAAATAGAAGCTCTAACGGGGGCAAGCACTGCATCCAGGAGCTGTGTCTCGAACATCAAGTCGCCCTCCTGACGTTCGAAGAACTCAGTCCGACGCCCCTTATATCCTAGTAAAGCTGGACCAGCGATCTGCTGTAATGATGCTGGATACAGCAGCCATGGGCAATTTAATATGGAACAGCCTATTCACCGACAACCAGTGGGTCAACATTAAACAAAAGACATGGAGGGAGGAGAATATGCATGGCCCAACCAGACTCCATACTAAAGGTGGAAGGGGTGATCAAACTCCACTTTAGTATATCAAACCGAACCCACCAGGACGAGTTTTTAATGGCCCCATACATCAGCGAGGACATAATCCTCGGCCAAACCTGGCTGAAGCAGCAGCAAGGGATAATTAACTGTGGCAGAGCCATATCCAGCTTGGGCCACAAGACTTGATAACAATTAACTGGGTCCATAAACAAATACACAACCACACCTTTCCCTGCTTCCCTAAGGAGAAAGATGAACCCATCCATCTCCAACAACTGCAGGTAGAGGAACACCAGCCAAAATAATATCGGCAACATAACTGCAGAAGGGACCCTGAATGAAGAAGCCAGATAAAACTGAGCCCATACCATGACACAGCCACCCATGAAGAAAAGGATCAGCGCCGAAAGGTATGCCCATAGCCATCCACAATCACCCCTAAGACGTCGACAACGGGCATCAGTCATTGCTGGAGGGCTGACGACTACAAGAGCCACTAACACAGAAATATACATGCTTCCGAGCCGAGCAATGTCTATCGAAACTATACCCTCCATGCATTCCAAATAACAGCCACCCTGATCACCACGGGGGAGTTCCAGAGTCAGCTAGTCTCAGCTCTCGTAGCGTCACCCCTGGACTGAGCCCCATACATTGCATATACGCTTGTGCTCCACCAAAGAAGCAGATGAGCCCAGCAGTGACACAGTGCCATACGGCGGCGTCAATCTGTCTCATCTTGACAGGGCAGAGGTGCCCTACCTCGCAGGTGAGACCCGAGGCAATATCCAGTAGCCTCTGCCTGCCACAGCAGCTGAAAAAGCAGATAAGCTCAGTACTGATGCAGCTGGATGGTGGTGCCAATCTGTCTCATCTAGACAGGGCAGGGGTGCACGGCCCCATAGGCGAGGCCCAGGGCGATGTTTAGCACTTGCCTCCACCTAACGTAGCAGCAGAAGATCAGTCCAACCAGGTAGTAGAAAAGGAGGAACCTGGTCCTACAGGTGAGGTGCAGATGGGCACTGAACCCCTATCTCAGCTCGACCAGGACGATGGCACCATGCCAGATAACAGGCGATAGTTACCCCCATGCACCAAGATGGCCAGTACAAAGAGATTAAGTGGATGCAGACCCATAAATTCATGTGGCCTTACCCTAAACACGCAGCTCTGCGATCGCGGAGACACACCAATAAGTGACTGCAAAATCACTACAAGGGGGGGGGGGGGGGAGGGACAAGTGATTGTCACATAAGAAAGACAGGACTCGAATCTGACTACGTGATATTAATCAGGGGTTCACCAAGATGAAAGGATGTCATAGAGACTTAGTGTTATAAGAAACAGTGCCTTTGTAAAAGTAATGTGCTGACCAGAACAGCATGACTGATCATAAAGTGATAAAGATAAAGACAGTTTCCCGGAACGAGCATGCCAATCACAAAGACAGTCCCCAGCAGTGTGCCCGGTAAAGACACTGTGCATAGGTCAACTACAATATATGCAAGAAATACAGGCAGATGCTGAACATGTTGCAGAAAGACTGTAAATAACACACAGCAGAGAAATTTGTGTATATTGTAAACTGTGAATACGTTTTATTTCAGCATTATGTTGTTTTAAAAGTGCCATTTTTTTTTTAGCTAATGTAGACGACCTGTAAGTAATTATAAGTAGATTTCACTTTTTTTTATTATTTGAGGCGTAACTCACATTTTTGAATAGGTTTGCATAGTTAAGAAAAAGGGGGATGTACTCCACTCAGATTAGAACCCAGTGCCACACATAACACGTCCCTGCCGTGTGACATACAGGAGAGGCTAGAAAACAATCTACCTATAACTTTGCCCTCAGCGTCATGCCAGGAGACAGATAAAAACACGCACATGAGAGTTTGGGCTAACTCCATTTACCCAAGTGCTAAATAATACATGCTGATTGTAAAATTGCATCTTTTATTGCAGGAAACAAACTTTAATTTGTCCTAAGTAAATACCCACAGCCACACCTGTTAAGTGTGAGCGATTTGCTTTCTTATCTCAACTTTGAAGGCCTGATTCACTCACACGACTCCCCGCCACATGACAAACACACACACAAAGCAGGAGTAGTGATAACAAGCTGTCAACCCAACATCCACAAGAGTGAGAAAGAGAAAATGCAAACCTGGCAAGATGAGCCTCACCGCTGCCCAGCATAGCTAATGGTCATGTCAGATGCCAACTGACGACATTAAGGGGTTCATCTGACTACAACCCTTTACCCAGAATTGCAGAAATGATTCTCCGTTGCTACGAGGAGGGGAAGGCGAAAATTGACGCGTGTTGCTTCCAACTAATTATTATTATCATTGACTCTGCATCTTCACGTGCGTATCACATGCCGCCGAGGGAATTGAACCCCTAGTGGGCACCTCCCAGGCCAGCACCCACATAAGAAAGCTAAGTCATCGCCTCCACCACTTGTAAACATGCTGAGAGGCAACCGCAGGCATTCAAGTATTTGCCCCTAAGCAAGCAGTGGATACCACTTGCAGCAACTTCCAAACCTATCTGCCTCCACCCCGCCAAGAAATGGCAGCAATGGTGCCACCCGACCCGAATCCGAAGGGGTGGCATCCGAAGATTAACGAAAGTGAATGAGGCATATAGAAACACTCAAGCCGAGGGGAATATAACACAGTGCCCTCCAGCAAATTTATGTATTGGATGTTTCAATGTTATAAAGGTGCAAGTAAAGAAAATTATCCACCAAAACTCAACTTTGTAAGAAATAAGTTATTGGCTTTATCATGAACAGAAATTAGTTGAAATTGGAGATATATTATTGCAAATGCTATTACTGTACGTAACAAACCTTTAAAGGTATCATTTTGTGTGAATGCAAAAGGCATTTTCATATGGTAACATTTTTTTGTACGGTATGCGATAACAGAGAATCAGATTTTGTTTCAGGAGGTTTTCACCCAAGTTGTTCATTTTAAGCAGCAATTAATTTGATTTTGTAATATGTATACTTAAAGGAAGTTGTCGATTTTTGCATGACCCTATATTGTTTAGAAATGTGAGCTAGTTAGTGCAACAGTCAATGAAGCCACTCATCCCTACTTGGATTGTGAACGGACGTCTGCCATAAACGGAGTATGTTCTCATGAACGGAAATTATTTCTACCTAACCCAGGCGAATCTAGATTTATGATCCAACTGCATCCCTGTTAGCAATGCTCACTCAGGACTTCATTTTAATGGGTGTGGAGTTTGACCCTAATAGCACTGTGTAATGCTGAGTATTTTCACTCTTACCTCCATTGTCCATGCCTGCCAGCCACATTGGCCGAATGTTCCACAATGGCCTGACAACTTGTGCTCTTAAATGTGTTAACCAAAAGGGTTAACTGGCGTCCAGGTAATCACATTTTACCGTCCACCTAGACTGTGGTGGGCAAGTGGTCAGGTCATCTTCTAGCCCCCCAGATGGCGATACTCTGAGCTACTTATTATGTTGCGAGTAATTTGTCTGAGTGTGAGTCAACGTGCTTGTTGCAAATAGTACCAGTTTTTACACTCTGTCGTACACCACATGGCCCAAGGCTCCACCTACTGAAAAGTAGATTTTCAACCAAGAGGTGACTGGAGAATCAAAATATTGGGTGAATAAATTTGGCTTACAGTACATATAATCACATATCCACTAACATGACAAAACAAAGCATTGGATACCACATGCAGAACTCAAAGGTAATAATGGAAAGAAAAATTGGTTTTCGCATTACGAAAATGCCACACTGGTGTACCATTACTTAGTAAAATGTTGTCGGAAATAGGTTTGGGGGAAAAGGGGGGCATTCATGCACCTTTTGGTTCCCCCTGTCATATCAGGAGCCATTAAAAAAGCAGGATACTTAGGAAGTTACCTTCAGTGCGGAAGATGTTAACCAGCAAGGAAGACAGGGTGGTCTGGCTTTGCTGGATTTGTATTCGAGACTTGACGACGTCGGCAGGGAATATTGCAGTCCAGAACAGCATGCCGCCTACTGCTCCCGCTACCATTGTCGCCAGTGGTCCTGCGACAAATAAGCATGCACATCCCAGGTCAGTATGTTTACTCATTTTCCTCGCAGTGTCTTAAGTTATAAATTTAAAATATCTACTGGTAGTCTGCAATGTTACAAGAAACGTATTTTCTTTTTATACTGAAACATCTAAATATTTGTTCCTGCACTTTATACAGGATGATTCTCAATTAGACCGATAAACTTCGGGAGGTGATTTTTCATGAAAAAGTAAAAGGTAAACATATCTGACACTTTATACCTAAACCGAATACTAAGGGAAGTATGAGGCCTTAATAAAACGAGATTGCAAGCAGTATTTATACAAAATATTGGCTCTTACATTGAAGGTCCCGATAACATACAATAATGTTCTGAGAACTGTCATTGTATTTTACTTTGTTACCAATATTTTGCAAAATTCCAGTTTAAAACCAAATTTTTTAAGGGTTCGTACCTCCCTGAGTATTCGGTTCAGGTATATAGCATCACAAATGATTTCTTTTTACTTTTACCGAAGAATCACATCCCGAAGTTTGTCGGTCTGATTGCCAATCATCCTATATATTTTAAACCTTTTCAATTAAAAATTGCTTTCCTGTAGTTACAAAAAAAAACCTTTAGATGGAATAATCACAGACAATGAACCTCAATACATCATTTCCATTTCTATTGTTGTCCACACAGCCATTGTGCACTCTGTACTGTGGGGAGAAATTTCTCTATGGAACAGTGTGAAAAAGTCTGTGCATGGTTTATTTTTCACAAATAATTTTCCTGCCATCACTTTTATAGTTAATTAGCCTCCCAGCTTGCCTTGGTCTCACCTGGGCTGCCACAAAGGTCATACTTAGTAATCCCTGGTGGTTTACCTGCATGAAGTATGTGCGTTCCCCAGCCTAAGACAGCTTGTCCGGCCGTAGTCTGCGCCGCCCGCAGCAGGTTTGTGCACTTTACTGGTGGAGTGTACACCCGGTCACCGGAGAGACCAGGCACAGCGCAATAGCAGGGTATGCCGGTGCAAGTGCAGCCGGTGGTTGCCATGGTAACGCAGGACGTGGCAGAAGTATAGTTACGCCAGCTCTATTGAACTGGGATGTATCAGGCCTAACTAAGGACATTGTCATGTTTTACTAATTAAAGCATTTATGAGTGTTTGATATTCAGAGTTCCATTCCGTTTGTACAAGGTAATGTTTGTCTGTTTATTTCGTTTTTCCACTAAGTGAGTTGTCCATATAATTTCATCAAGGGTTTATGTTGCAAGTGTGTTTGTGTAATTTTTGAGAGTTTTATGTGTTGTTAACAAGTCACTAATCTAGTTTTTTGCAAGTCATGTTATAAAGTAGTCCCGTTTCAGCGTGACAGTAAGCCACGGTGAGCCTGCGTCGCCGAGCGGGAAGTGAGTCAGCTAGAAGCAAGTCACAGAGGTCGAGTGCGTGTCTTAGGCTCCGGCGTTTCCCGCGCACGCCGGGTGACCATCAACTTTTTTTAACCGGAAATGTAACTCAATAGACTCTTCATCAACTGGAACCTTGTTTTATCTCGTCGCCTGGTAAGCCACCTCCACTTCCCGGTGGATTAGCATTGCCCCAGGGAGCTTAATGTGCAAGCAAACATTTAATTGTCGTCAGACATTTTTCTGCTTCACTGCAGGGCCGGTTAGAATTGCAGAGAGTGTTTTGCGTAAAGTTCCCTCAGAGAATGAGTGTAAATTTAATATAATAAAGAACTTGTTGCAAGTCAGATCTGTATTTACCATGCAAACTTTTAAGGGGACAGGCCCTAGTAATCCTGCTCAATCAGCACATAAGTTTCAGTTTAGTGTAATCAGTTTTATTCTGATCTGTATGGGCATGTGGGAGGCCCTGACAGCCCATGTACGTGAGTGTTAAGAGTAGGATGTTTTCCCGCCAGCGTAAAACAATGGTGTATAGCTGACTGACGGGCTATCATTAAGGAATCAACCTGCATCTGGAGTGACAATCTACAGGCGGATAACAATTCAGAATCTACGATGAGGAGATTGGTCCCGGGTTGACAGCCCGCAAACCTGAGGTTAAGAGGAGCAGCAACATATTCAACGTCACCTGGCAGCGTCTGGCGCCCTGGGTCTATTTATCCCTTTCCTTTTATCAATACAGCTCCAGAAATATCCCGTTCCAACATTTACCGGTTTTGGCCGCGTGTCAGATGGCTTGCCCAAGCGGGGCCATTCTCATACTACCAAATTTTCCCGCCAAAACATCTTTCTATGATTTTCTGCAAATTTCTACAATTTTCCCAAATTTTCCTGGATTTCCATGAAATGTCAATTTTTCCCGCCTTTTTCCAAACCGCAATGGTGTGAGGACAACATCAAGGAGGCAAAACGGGCAACAGCAGCATTGGGACGCCTACTAGATGCCACATGGACGGTTGGGACACTTGTCAACATTGGCAACAATCAGTAGGTGACACCACACTACTTGGAGGGCAGGCAGCAGCGAAGGAGAAGAGACTGAGTGGAGGCTACCCCTCTCTCGTCCCCCTGCACTCTCCGCTGCTGACAGTCAGCTGACTCCCCGTGCGCGCAGTGTGTCAGATGTAGCGTCAGGTCATCAACCCTGCATGGGCAACTCAGCCGCTTCGTGAGACTCCACGCTTCCGTGCCAGTTCCGCCGCATCTCCCGCGTATGTGTGTTTGTTGACAAACAAATAATGCTGGCAGGATGACTGACAGTGTGCCAGCACTGTGGTGTCCTGAATGTTTACACCCTAACTGATGAACACTCATAAAATTTTTAAAGTGCTATTTGTCAATGCCGTCATAAGACCAGTCCAGAAAACACCCGTGCCAGTGACAACCGCAAAACAAAAGACAGTTGCAGTGAAACAGTGCAGGACAGTACAATTTTTGTAATGCAAGTAAAGTCTGAACACGAACATTTCCAAATTATAATTTTCCAAGTTACTGTGATAATTCGTTGTGTACTGGACAGGGTACAATAATACGTCATTGTTTACAATGTGACATGAAATATCACACAGAATGCCTCAGTGTCACAGAACAAAATTCAGTTTCAGAACATACATTTGTTTGCTTATCGCGTTACACAACATCAAGTAAGTTCAGGCAGGGTGTAGTTCACACGCAAACCGAAACCGCAGACACACCCACGTGATCAGATGTTGGACCTATTGGAACAATGACGTGGCGGTGAATGTGAATAGCAAATTTTCGCAGATAACAGTGGCAGGGACACTAACAATGCGTCAGTTGTAGTGGCCCAAGACAGAAGAGGGGAACGACAGCAGAGTAGGGGAGGAGAGCAAGCAGAGTGTAGCTGAGATGTTGCGCACTTCTGCTGCACATGTGGTCAATGAAAATAAATCCTCGCCATCCGAACCTAACCCAACAATCACATCGCATGTGTACCAACCTCCCACACCATTTTCCCCGCCACTACTACACATGTTTCCCACACCGCTCTATCAAATAATAATGCAGAACTATCAACCCATTTTTCAAAATTTTCCGTACATAACAATAATGCAAAGAGCAGGTCTGAAAAAAACATTCGGAAGTGGAACCATGGGGCCCACTGAAACCTTACATCTGCCAGGACCGTTCGAGCAAAGACACCATCCAAACTTCAAATGCTGCCCACATTTGCGGTGATGCCAATTCACAGCCAGCAGTGCTCAAGCCCATGATGGCGCTCACCACGCATGTGTCACGTGTCCTGCACGTGCGCAAAAAACACCAATAAATCAAACTTTCATATAAATGTTATTTTTCAGTGTAAAATGCATTTTATATTTGTCTTTGCAGAGTTTAATATGTCTTAAAATGTGTTTGCTACTGTTTTTAAATTGTTTGATTATAAAAATCAAAGTGCCCGCGGCACCGAGATTAACACTGGTATTCCGGCATGAACGCCGTCATAAAGAGAAATAAAATTAATACGAAAATTGATAAGAAAATTATAAAAATGTAAATTATTTTAAATTAAATTCGTGCCTTTTTATTTTCTATAATAAAATATTTACTCAGCATGCATAGCACTTCTGCTTATGTGAATTCCGTAGGCGGCCATGGTAGGTCCGTGTGACGCTTGCCTCTGGAAAGTCTGTCAATGAGAGCTGGCGAAGTAAATCACTGTCACGTATGCACTACAACTTTTGTTCACTGATTTAGGTTTCCATAGTCAATTTAGTTTACCAGTCAACCTTTGCTTATATACGTTTTTGACCAACATTTTCCCTAGCATTATGCTTCTGCATTAATAATTTATTGAGCCCTTGTGGCAATTTTAACTTAATTGAGGAGAAGGAGTAGAAAGATGTCTGAGAGGTCACGCGACCCACGCAACTTGAATCAGGTGCCATCCACCTATGTTTATGGCATGTCATTGTAATGTATGCATTATTGTTACGCGCAATTTTAAGGACTTTGCTTTTAGGTATGTATTTGAGGCTATTTTCCATGCTTGAATATTTTATGGCAACATCACGCATAACCACGCCAAGTACTTGTATACCCCATCATTGTGTTTTGAGAGCATATTTATGTAACATTGCATGTGCAATATTTTATTAAGGGTTCTATGTTAAATTATTATCAGGGTTCCGTGTAATTTCACGTAAATTGATGCTTTTTATACTTGACCATGCGGTGATGTTAATGTTTGATTTTACCGCCATCAGGCATGTTACAAGCCTGTAACCACTTCATTCGCAAAGAGAATAATTTTCTCAGCAAGAATAATATTTTACCCTGAATTTAATTTGCCTTTTCCACGAAGAAATATTGCATTTTGACCTGCACCACGTGGTTCACTACGCTACGAACTTCATCTAGCGGCATCCGCGCCATCTAAACTTGTTTTCACACATGTGTATTTATTGTGAATATTCATCTCGTATACAATCTTGTTTCATGTATCTTTTGAGGGTTTATGTAATTTTGTAATTTGTGTATGGTGCAATTATTTCTGTCCTAGCCGGCTCTGTGTATAGGCCGTCACCACACTACCCACGTGCTGGAGGGCGAGCTCCGATGAGTTTGCGTTAGTGATGCCAAGTAATCACATGTGTTAATATATATCATCGAGGGTTTCATTTGTAATTCATATCCTGTCTTCAGGGAAAAACTGTCAGTCCACCCTAGCTGCTATCAGTCCTCTTCCCTTGTGAAGGCTGTTTTCATGCACCTCAGTGAGATCATCCATCTAGGCATGCACTAGATTAATTGTGGGATGGGGAACACCCAAGCAGAATTGGCTAGTCATGACCGAGATTATCATAATTTCATTGACATGTTCATGTGTATGCATAGTAACAATAAAAACAAGTCTACAGTGAACTTACCTCTTTCATTTGTAGTGACGGTGTCCTAGCCACATGTGTTTTTCAAGTAATAAATATATTTAGTAAAAAGTTTAGTATTGCCTATGTGTTTGTAAGTACAACGGGTGAGAAGAACACATATAACCCACAACATCCCTGAGAACCATTGGGAAGCACTGCTGGTGCCCATATTACTAGTAAGTATTTGTATCATAGTTCGTCTCGTGTCTCACCCGACAGCTCCAGCGGTTACTGCGACAGAAGATACGACAGCCTTTGTTAAAGACTGTGTATCCCGTCACATGAGATACGGCATCAGTTGTGATGAATGGGCCAGTTGCATTGGAGTGCAACTCTCCAGAGATGCACGTTCTTGGTTGGTCTCACTCAACAACTACGGACGTCAGTGGGAGGAGTTTCGACGTGCATTCCGCTGCAGGTTTCGAGGAGTTTTTACATCCGTACAAGCCTAGAGCAGGTTGACTCTGGAAAGCCAACAAATGGGTGATTCATTAAGAGCTTTCATCACACGTAAAAATCAGTTGATCAAACGCTTTCACCCGAATTTGCCAGAGCGTGAAATTTGAAATTTTAGAAGTAATTGCAGAAATGGCTAAGCCAGAGTTAAGAGCAGCTCTAATTCCTTTGTTGAATGGGGCACTAAAAAATTTAATACATGATGCAATTATTCTTGAGAAAACGAATGAAACATCCCGCTGGGATGCAAGTGGAGTAAAATGGCGCCAAGAGACAAAAACGTAAACAAACCTAATTTTGGCATATCACGTATTTTTCGACCACATTCAAGTAGTCATAGTGCACCAATGCATGGTAAACAGTATAATTATAAACAGCATGGAAAATGGTACGGGGGACAATCGCATGGCAGCATGTACAGGCAAGAGCAGCAGAGGAGAGGAGCAACAGGGATGAGTGGTTAGAGGCCACCGTATTAAAGCGGAACAGGTAACAGTAATCCGCAACAGCAAGGGTGGAATCCAGATAAACCACACCATTATCCATGGAGGTATTGTCCGACACAGCAGTATTATTGGCATACCAAGTGCCCGAACAATCCGCACATTAAATAAATTAGAGAAGGCAGCACGTAAACAACAGGGAAATGAGTTGTAGGGGTGAAAGGGCCAATCGCTTTCGACACCCCGCCCGTAAAAATTTGGATCATACCAGATACAAAATTAACTCCACAAGCACTCATACAAAATATTAGTAGCAGTCGCACACCATTAAGACGTATCCTAGTTTCTGTTAATGGTCAGTTATGTCATACATTTTGATTGACACTGCAGCTTCGCACAACTTTGTACGACAGCACTTTGTATGGAAGCAGGGCGTGATGCCCAAAGACCACGTGATTCGGTAGGCCATGAACCAGCATTGTAGTACGGCTGTAGTGACAGTCCAGGTATGCAACATTGAGACAACGACTGTCATTGTCACGTCAGAGATACATGAGGAAGCTATTTTGGGGATACCTTGCTTGACTGAACTGCATATAGTAGTGAAAACAGCTGCGAGAAGGATACATTTTGGGCCGAAAGAATGACGCACTGTGTACAGTTTGGATCGCTGCCCAATGAGTAGTCTACCTGAGGTCAAGTTAGGAGATTTCGACAATCAGGACCCATGCGAATACCAGGCCGCATTCCATCGCATATTGAATGAACGCCGTGATGTATTTGGAGGGAGTGACGCACTGAAACGTACAACCGTAGCAGAACACGCAATACCACTTGTAGATGAAAAGCCAGTTTACACTAGTTCGTGAGCCTACTTACGGCACCAAACGTGGATAATCAAAAAAGCAGAAGCAGGAAATGTTTGATGATGGCGTGATAGAGCCAACGGACAGGACGTTCAATTCCGCAGTTACATTAGCTCCAAAGAAAGATAGAACATGGCAATTTTGTGTGAATTTTCAACCACTAAATCAAGTCACGTGCAGCTCACCGTCGCCATATATAAGTGCGAAGGATGCGCTGAGTACGCTAGGATGAGTAAAAGGTTGGACGTTGTCGGACTTGAAGAGCGGATATTGGCAAGTACCAGTGAAGCGCAACGACAGGCCAAACACAGCATTTACAACCCCTGACGGCAGGCGTTTTCAGTTATGTGCAATACCATTTGGATTGAAATGTGCACCCGTGACATTCCAGGTGATGATGATACGTGTGCTGGATGGCATTATTGGAGAGTATACGCTGACATATCTCAATGATGTCTTTATTTAGTCAGACAGCTGGGAGGAACATGTACATCACTTAGCAGTAGTCCTGGAAAGTCTTGCGATAAATGGCCTTACGTGCTCAATTGAGAAATGCCGTGTGGGGAGCATTGATTTTCTGGGTCACGTAGTCAATCAGGAGGGGAACCGGCCAAATCTGGAACAATTAGGTTAATCGACAGCCACCCACAGCCGAAAACCCGCAAACAGCTGAGAAAGTTTTTTGGATTGATTAACTGGCTACGGGAACATATTTCAATGTTCGCAACAATCATCGCGGCCTTGATGGAACTTTTGTCACCACAAAAGAGATTTCAGTAGACAAGCAAGACGGAGAAGACATTCACGGAAATTAAGCAGGCATTCAGATTGTGTCCGATGTTAGGACGTTACGATGCTAGAGAATTTGAACCTTCAGACTGATGCCAGCCAGGACGGAATCGGTGCAGCATTGTGTCAGGTCAGCAACAGTGGGGAGAAACATTTAATAGAATTCGCAAGCGCTAAATTAGGAGCAGCTGAAAGACGTCACGACGTGAATGAGAGGGAATTCTTAGCGGTGATATGGGCAGTTAAGAAATATTACGCATAGATTGAATACCGACGGTTCACATTGAGATTGGATAATCAGTGTCTAGTATGGCTACACAGCATGTGTGAGGCCTGGAGTAAGCTAACGCGATGGGCGTTGCATTTACAGGCGTACAATTTCACAGTGGAGTATGTACCACGGAAGCAGAATGAGTTGGCAGACACGTTGTCACAACACTCTAACATTGGGGTAATTGTCAGAGATGAGACAGGATGGGAGGACATTTTGCCGCCAAATTCACGCGAGCCTGTATCGGAAGTGTACCTGCAGCAGATCACAACTGCCGACAACGAAGACGTGATTAGCGACGTGTACAGGAAGGTCGTTGAGGCACAACAGAGTTGCAAGTTCACATGGGAAAAGACGCAACAATGCATGCAACATGAGGCTGAAGGATGTCACGTAGTAAACGACAGATTGGAGACGTGCTCAGTTCAACAACCAGGGAAATGGAGGGTGTATGTCCCCACGTGTGCGAGGGATTATGTCTTCATCTATTCGCACTGTGGAAGCATGGCTGGACACCCTGGTATTGAACAGACAGTCTCTGCAATCATTTTTTTTGGCCATGTCTCAGCAAGGATGTGGGGAGATACATACGGCAATGCAGGGAGTGTAACCTGTACAAAACACGTCGAGTAGATGGGAGGCAGCATCAGCGCCTCCGCGTGCCCCGAAAGCTGTTTGAGACAGTGTGTTTGGACCTAATGGGTCTGCACCCCAGGACAAGGGGAGGCAAGAGGATCCTCATTGTAGTAATGGACAATTTTTCACGCTGGACAGAAGCGTACCCGACTAGCAAAGCAAGCGTAAGAAATGTAGTTTTTCCCGCGCTGGGGATTACCGCGTAATTTGTTTACGTAAAACCGCACAGAACTCGCGCGCAAGAAATTGACGGAATTGTGTACGCAGTGGGGCGTAAACCATGTTACAAGGGCTATTTATCACCCGAAAGCCAACCCGACGGAACGTAGAAACCAAGAGATCAAGGCACAGTTACAATTACGTGTAGGTGAAAATCACAACACTGGGGCAAATCATGTTCCCGCCATTCTCTACACGTTACGGAGGCGAGTAAATGCAGCAACAGGAAGATAACCTGCCGAGGTCTTATTGGGACGCAATCTACGGTTCCCAGGAGAGGCGAAATGCTCACAGCCAGAAGAGAGTAGCGAGTTGCCCAGTACCAATGAGCAACTGCGACAACAGCAAAAGTATTTGCGCGAAGTATGACAATAGCAAGATTGTTATACACTGCAGTGGCTACTGGTCACAAATCGATCACTGCTGGAAGTGCGTGAAGGGCAAGAAGTATACATCAGAACACACCCGCAATCGACAGCGAGAAAAGATTTCTGCGCAGGATTGGCTGCATGATGGAGCAGACCATACTATGTGCTACAGAAGCATGGGACGACCACGTATACGATTTGCATGGGCAGAAGGAAGGTGAGGGTGCACCGGGATGACATCCGGCTAATCCCGGGTGCTGTCGACGATGAGATCGGTCCCAGCGTGTCCCGACCCCATGATGGCACAGACCGTGTTGAGCGCGAGGAGGGGTGAGAGGAGATGCGAGGTGTGGCAGCACTTCAGGGGGGAGATCCTGCAGGGGACCTGCCTGTGCACGCCGAGGAGGTGTCACCAGAGGTGCCACTGAGTGAGAACAGCACTGACGAGCTCCAGAACGAGCAGAGGGAGCAGGAAAGTGCATCTGCAGTTCAAGGACATGCAAGTGCAGAGGAGGAGAGGACACAGGAGTCACACGGTGTAGAAGCACCTCACAGGGAACCCAAAAGGCCTTTAGAGCAAGTGCAAGGTGAACATGCACAAGTGCAAATAAAAGGGATTCAAGCAAATGAACACGTAAAGCAAGGGGAGTATGTGCACATGCATGTTAACCAAGGGACAAACATTCATGCAAGTGTTGTTGCAGGGACTGTTTGGCCGGGTCATGCCCGGAGCCAGCGAGTTCAGCAAGAAGACAGTGAGAGCGAGGAAGGCGATAGCTTGGGCAGCAAGTCGGGGAGCTTGCTGTGCCTTCGGCGATCATGCAGGCGGAGACTTCCGCCACCACAATGTCAATAGCGCAGGCACGAGAGTTGCCTAAGAGGAAGGGGCAACAGCAGGCATTGCATGATGCGGCAAGGCCACAGGAGCGGCGGTAGGACCTGCGGTCATGCAGGCCTGTCCGCATCTGCAGCTGCTTCCAGTGACATCGGATGGCCTTACAAATGATTTCAAAAAGGACGTGTTTGACGTGTGTGCGTTTCCCAGCCTAAGACAGCTTGTCTGGCCGTAGTCTGCGCCGCCCGCAGCAGGTTTGTGCACTTTACTGGTGGAGTGTACACCCGGTCACCGGAGAGACCAGGCACAGCGCAATAGCAGGGTATGCCGGTGCAAGTGCAGCCGGTGGTTGCCATGGTAACGCAGGATGCAGCAGAAGGATAGTTAGGCCAGCTCTATTGAACTGGGACATATCAGGCCTAACTAAGGACATTGTTATGTTTTACTAATTATAGCATTATGATTGTTTGATATTCAGTGTTCTATTCCATTTGTACAAGGTAATGTTTGTCTGTTTATTTCATTTTTCCACTAAGTGCTTTGTCCATATAATTTCATCAAGGGTTTATGTTGCAAGTGTGTTTGTGTAATTTTTGAGAGTTTTATGTGTTGTTAACAAGTCACTAATCTAGTTTTTTGCAAGTCATGTTATAAAGTAGTCCCGTTTCAGCGTGACAGTAAGCCACGGTGAGCCTGCGTCGCCGAGCGGGAAGTGAGTCAGCTAGAAGCAAGTCACAGAGGTCGAGTGCGTGTCTTAGGCTCCGGCGTTTCCCGCGCACGCCGGGTGACCATCAACTTTTTTTAACCGGAAATGTAACTCAATAGACTCTTCATCAACTGGAACCTTGTTTTATCTCGTCGCCTGGTAAGCCACCTCCACTTCCCGGTGGATTAGCATTGCCCCAGGGAGCTTAATGTGCAAGCAAACATTTAATTGTCGTCAGACATTTTTCTGCTTCACTGCAGGGCCGGTTAGAATTGCAGAGAGTGTTTTGCGTAAAGTTCCCTCAGAGAATGAGTGTAAATTTAATATAATAAAGAACTTGTTGCAAGTCAGTTCTGTATTTACCGCGCAAGCTTTTAAGGGGACGGGCCCTAGTAATCCTGCTCACTCAGCACATAAGTTTCAGTTTAGTGTAATCAGTTTTGTTCCAATGTGTATGGGCGTGTGGGAGGCCCTGACAGCTCATGTATGCGAGTGTTAAGAGTAGGATGTTTTCCCGCCAGCGTAAAACAATGGTGCATAGCAGACAGATGGGCTATCATATAGGAAACAACCTGCATCTGGAGTGACAATCTACAGGCGGATGACAACAATTCAGCAGCTATGGTGAGGAGATTGGTCCCGGGTCGACGGCCCGCAACACTGAGGTTAAGACGAGCAGCGTCATCTTTGACGTCGCCTGACGGCGTCTGGTGCCCTGGGTATATTTATCCCTTTCCTTTTATCATCACAGCTCCAGAAATATCCCGTTCCAACCTTTACCGGCTTTGGCCGCGTGTCTTATACATAGGGCAAGAAGCTCACACACATTGTCTGCAAACATAGAACTTAAGCCACTCTTTCACTAATGCCACCATCCTCTTAGATGTCTATACACTGCAGCATCAGGGGAAGGGTAGTTCATCTTCCATCATTTCAGTCTTCATATTGTCTAGTTTGTGTCGAAAGTATGTTTCCATATCACAAACGCAGAGAGGCTCACACACCACTTTGTTGTGAGAGAAACATCTTCAACGCGATGGGAGTGAGTGCTGTGGGAAGGGAAGGAGATGGAACATGTTTTATCTCAAGTTGTGGGGGTAAAGTGGAGATAGAATATGGGATCATAAAATAATCAAGGGCCAAGTCATTGTCTAGCATAAAATATATCTTGTAGCAATTTACCCTTCACTGGTAGTTATTTAATATCTAACTGTGTTGAATATGTCTTCTACTCTGAGATGAGTTCTACTTTAACCTTAATAACCAGCCCAACATGCATTGTTTATCAGATAGTATCATATTTTTATTTGGTTCCTTACAAAAATGTTTTTCAGAATTTACACTGCACTTCTAACAAGGACTGTTTGGCATTCTCATAGCCACTCCCATTGTATGTCTCCTTCACCACTACCATTCATATCTTGCCTAATTTACACACTGTCCGTTCTGTACTGACATAGCAGACTTGTAATTTAGTTACCGCACCTGTATTAGTCTATCATGAATTCTAAGAGATTCTAAAAATCAACATTTAAACATGCACTGCAGCATGATACACACATCAAACTGCAGCAAGAAATGGTTTAGATAATTCTTAACAACAAAGTCTTGAGAGTCGATAAGGGTGAGGCAGGAGCAGCACTGGAAGGCAAGGGAGGGGAATCAAGAGATCCCAGATAGAATGTGCGTGGCCAGTGGCATTGTCCAGCACAATTCCCAAAATCCTGGAGTGATCCCGCTGGGAATTACAACTGGTTTGCCTTGTTGTAAGGCAAGCGCTCCAGTAGCTCTGCAACCACGGCCCCATCAAGTGACAAGAATGGAGACCAGCTTCCTCTGACTAGTGGCTCAGGTAGTAGGTAACACAGAGTCCTCTTGACTGATGTGTGACAGACCAACACAGTCAGGATTGTCATAATTCCTGTTTTGGCTGGTCACATAAGAAGAGTCATGTGCTAAAATGTGGTGTCTGAGTGTAGCTCTTGTAGCATTTTTTTCCTAATCGTATTCAAAACCAGTGTCATAGTTCTATTCTGTCAGCATTTTTTTTTATAGTTCATGACTGTTATAGTATTCCTTACCTACATCCAAAAGTACACCACTCCTACAAACAGATGACAGCACTGCTCTGACTAAATTTTAGCTTACCTGTTTGTACAACTTCATTTCTAAGGAAAACTTTCAGCACACATACACACATACTTGCCAAAGCAACAATTCCACGTACATAGCAATCATAATACTTGATGAGCCAACATTGAACCCAGGCCATTCTTTCTTACTGACCTATCAAAGTATGAAATCAATACCACTTTGTAGTGTAGAATGACAGAGAGGATACTTTACCTATCTCATCTTTTGTTTTCCCAAGTGGGGTTAGCAACTGCCGCATTCCTTCATAACCACCAAAGAAAAAGAAGTATCCAGGCATTTCTCGGGCAAATGTTGAAGTTAAACCCCTGAATAATCCAGGTATTCCTTCTCGTTGCAGGATGTTTCTTGTCAGTTGGAATGGTCCGACTCTCACCTAAAATGTACAATTTTTGAAACCAATGTATTACTATGTTTATAGACAGAAGCCATATATAATATTATATCAAAAATTAGCACTAATTAAAAATTTCTCACCCTCTGTTGGCAAGTCACAAAAGTTATAAGTGGGCTATAAAATAACAAAAGATTCACTCTTATATGTAGTAACTGTTGGTATGTAGTAGTTGGCTATACTGAGGCAGTGAGTGTAAAAAGATGGCGATTAAAACGCTGAGTTGAAACTGTGGTTATGTGTTTTAAATCATGAACCATCCATCATCTAGTTACATATTCTATATTAGAGATATGTTATCTCAGTGTCTAAAATCACTAGTCATCTAAGAGATATAACATGCAGCAGTCGGGACAAGAACAATGGTGACAGAAGAACATACAATGAGATACGAGACTGCGTGGCTGGGAAAAAGGAACATGGCAGAGTAAAGAAATATCCTCAAAGAAAACGGATGTGAGAAACGAGACTGCGATGAATAACTTAAAACAACCAGGAGGTTCGCTACTATTTACAGGTAATGTGGCAGAAAATTACCGCAAGTTTAAACAAAAATATGTGTTGTACATGCTTGCGTCGGCAGGTACAAAACAGTCACTAGAAGTACAGACAGATATTATGTTAATGATAGCTGGCGAAGAGGGGTTGGAAATATTCAACACCTCTGAACTCAGTGACACAGACAAGAAAGACCCACAAAAAGTATTGCAAGCCCTGAAAACATACTGCATCCCATGAGCAAATGAAAGTGTGGAAAGGCATATTTTCTTCACTAGAGAGCAGAAAGAAGGTGTGTCGATAGACAGCTACGTGACGGAGCTCAGGAAATTATCTCAAAGCTGTGAGTTTGGGGAAATGAGGGACAGTTTGATAAAAGATAGGATTATCAGTGGGTTGCTAGCCAACAAGATCAAAACAAAGTTTTTGAATACTGATGTGATGAACTATCATTAGAAAAGTGTCTCCAAATATGCAAAACTGCAGAACTCACAAGAACACAATTGAAGACTGTGATGCACAGTGACAAGATGGCGAGTATCCATGCTGTGAATAACTGACAGTATGGAAGAAAGAAGACAACAGGAACAACGTCCAGAATGGCAGCAAGGAATGCAGTCCCGACGAGGAGGCTTCTCACTTCAACACCAGACATCGCAGAATGAAGACTACTTACAGCGCACAAGATGTGATTAACGAAAGGTATGTGCAGCCTACAGTAAAACTTGCATGAATTGTAAAAAATGATGACTTTTACTAGGTGTTGCAAGAGTAATGTAAGGAGTGTGCATCAAATTCATGAGCTACCAGGGGAAATGGACACCCAGGTACAGAGTTTTGTGTATAAGTGAGAAACAAAACATTGATAGAGTAGGTGACAAGGAATATGTTTCTGATAATGTTCTCAGTGAAAACCTCTTTTTGTTTGGTAAAAATAATGTTGCCAAACTTGCTTATTTAGACTGGGTAGAGAAAGTACAAATTAAAGATAAGTTTGTGAACCTAAAATTAGATACTGGAGCCCGAGTTAATGTGATGAACAGGTCTGACATAGAGAGGCTTGGAGTAAATACAACAAAATTAGAAAACTATAATGGGTTACCAATACAGGTTATAGGAAAGTGTTTTTGTAAATGCATCTTTAGAGGAAGTAGAACATGGGTAATAGGGTTCCAAGTGGTGAGTGAAGAAAAGAACACACCATCAGTCTTGGGAATACCAACTATTGAATTGTATGGGTTAGTTAAAGAGTCGAACTAGTTCAACACCCAGTAAATAGGACAAAACCAATTTTGATTATAGAAAGTCGGACAACTATTAGTACGGAGGTAAATAGGTTATTGGATGCATATAAATATCTATTTGGAGGTATTGGGGAACTAAATTATACGTATAGCATAGTGTTGAAGGAGGATGCTCAACCACAAGTATCGAGAAAAAAGAAAATACCTTTCCATTTATTAGAGCTCCTAAAGAAGGAACTAATAAGATTGGAAAAGCATGGAATTTTCAATTCAGTTGCAGAACCAACACCATGGGTAAGTTCACTTGTTATTGTAAGGAAGCCAGACAACAGCATTAGAATATGTTTAGATCCATATAATTTAAATAAAGTGGTAGTTAGGGACTATTGTCCACTACCAACTTTCAATGAACTTGTGTCACAAATGACAGTTGCCAAAGTATTTATTACCTTAGATGGGTTTCGGGGGTTCTGGCAAGTGAAACTGGATGAAAACAGCCAGAAGCTCACCACATTCAATACTGTGTTTGGTAGGTACATTTTTACCAGAATGCCCTATGGGTTGTGCTCTGCTCCAGAAATTTCATAAATGTTATTCAGAAATTTTCTGCGGAATTGCGGGGGTGGCAGTGTATATTGATGACTAAGGATCAGGAAGAACATGACAAGCGGGTAGAGTTAGTACTGCTGAGAGCAAGAGATAATGGGGTTAATAAATCTAAGAGTAAGATCAGTGTTAGCGAGGTAATGTATGTGGGTCATAAATTGGGTCCACATGGAATTAGTCCAGATGATGAAAAGGTTAAGTCAATTGTGGACATGCCAAAACTAGTCAACAGGAAAGTGTTGTTAACATTTCTTGGCATGGTAACGCATGTCTCAAAATTTCTATCACCAGGAGCGGAGATAGGCTATCCTTTGAGGGAACTGACAAGGAAAAGTTCAGTCTGGCAATGGACAGAGAAACATGAAAATGCTTTCCAAGAGTTAAAAAGTGAGTACGCCAGTATTACAGTATTTGACAAAGAGAAGCCAATGGTTTTATCAGTAGATGCATTGAGTCATAGTTTGGGAGCAGTATTGTTACAGAATAATCTACCAGTTGTGTATGCCTATAAGTCTTTGAACCAAGCAGAGCAAAATTATGCTCAAGTTGAAAAAGAAACACTGGCGATTGCCTATTCCTGTGAAAGGTTTCAACAGTACTTGTATGACTCACATTTTGCAGTTGAAACAGATCACTTGCCACTGTTGGCAATATTTAAGAAACCGTTGAATGATTGTCCTCTAAGATTACAACGTATGAGGTTGAGGTTAGAAGAGTATAACTTCACACTAAAATACGTGCCATGGAAGCAGCTCATTATAGCTGATGCATTGTCTAGGTTAAGTGATAGTAAAGACTACAATTTTGACTTAGGCCAGGAAGTAGAAGTATATGTAGGAATGGTTATAGAGAAATTGTATGTGACACAAGATAGGCTATGTGAACTAAGAGAGGAAACAAATAATGATAAACAAGTAGAAGCAAAGCAGTCGATTCTTAGAGGGTGGCCCCAAAGTATCGCAGAATGTCCAGAAGTAGATAAACCCTGCTGTAAGGTAAGGAGTGAACTGTATACAGTTGATGTCTTGTGTTCAAAGGAGAGCAGATAGAAGTTCAAAAATACTTAAGGAAAGATATGTTGAACAAAGTTCACTATAACCACTTAAGGATTTCAAAATGTAAACACAGAGCAAAGCAGTATTTGTAATTCCCACAAATGAATATGCAAACAGAAACTTCAGTGGCAAATTGTCAAACGTCTGTTAAGTATCAAAACAGTAATGTATCAGAACCAATGTACACGAGAGCATTACTAGAGGAACCATGGTTAGTCATAGGCACAGACATTTTTACTTGTCTAATAAGAACTAATTTTTTAGTAGCAGATTATTTTACCAAATTTGTTGAGTTTGAGAAATTGAAAAATATGAGCAGTGAAGAAGTAGTAAACAAGTTAAAATCTATTTTCTTGCTGGATGGAATTCCAGAAGACAAGAGGGCACAATTCTTAAATTCAAAGTTCCGGCAATTTACTAAAGACTGGATTGTTAGTCATGTCACATCAAGCCCTTGGCATCCTCAATCAAATGGCTAGTTGAGCATCAGATCCAAACAGTAAAGCACACATATATCCTACATGTATAGCATTATTTCAGCCACTTAAGAAAATTTTACATGTCCAGACATCATAAATGCACTTCACACACTGCTGCCAACCAACACTTTGAATAACATTCACCTTACACTTAGATATAAACAGTAGGATCAAGCAGAATTATATTTAAAATCTAATATGCCAAAATAGAAAGTCAGACACCATCACGGCTTCCCAAGCAACCACACATTCTAGGCCAGCCCATATCACAATAATATTTACCATTTGTCAACATAACATAGTCAACTGATATACCAGCCACCATGTTATGACATCACCCAACCACCATACTGGATGCAGGTAACCTTTGAACTTTAAATCTCAAAAAATTAAAAAAAAAAAAAAAAAAATTATTTAGAGACTTTTTTCTATCGCAATCTGTTCGCAATGGGTCATAAATGACCCATATCGGTGGTGACAGCGGCTACGGGAAACGCACTGATGGGGCAGGATGACCATAACAGGGGCCTTCTTACTCCGCCAGCGTGTCCGAAACAGTGCCCCCAGAAAACGTAAACTACCAGCCAGACGCCTACTTGGGACAAGTGAGTAGAACCATTGATAAACTCTTAAGAGTACCTATATGTGTTTCAAATGTTACACCTGTTGCATTGATTGACACTGCGTGGAACTTGTAAAATTTTCAGACATACAGGATGCTAACTTAACCGTAGAGCTCGCCACGCTGAATGGCAAAAGTGATATAATTGACATTACTCATCTTAACATAAAAATTAGGAACGTTGAAATGTGTGTTCCTGCCTTAGTCTCAAAGGAAATTCCTGAGGACATTATCTTTAGAGTTCCTTGGCTTATCGATCAGAAAGTAATCGTAGAGATTCCTGGGGATAGGATCTATTTTAGCAAGCAAGTCAGACGTACTGTTTACAACCTATGCAGATGTAGAGGCTAACTTACAGCCTGTAACACAGGCCTTTGAAAGCATCTTGAATGAGAGAAAAGACGTTTTTGCATTTTTTTGCACTGTCTGACCCGCTCAAAAGTACCACTGTTGCCAAACATGAGATCAAAACAATCCACAATGATCTTTCCAGGATTTCTCCTACAGATTACGATGTACACTACCTGAATGTCATCAACCGCCAATTTGTAGAAATTATACATTACGGAGTAATTGAGCCGTTAGAAAGCAGGTACAATTCAGCTATCACCTTAGCACCAAAATAAGATGGGTGGTGGTTTTGTGTTGATTTTAGGCTCATAAAAGAAATCACAGAGAGCCACCCACCCCCATTTATCAGTGTAAACACTGCCTCAACATCCTTGACAAAGTGAAAATTCTGTCATCTTTTGTCCTGAAAAGTGGATTCTGGCAGATTCCAGTAAAACTGGAAGATAGATACAAAACTGCTTTTAAGGCACCAGATGACTGCCGATATCGGTTCTGTGCCATGGCCTTTGGGCTTAAATGTGTCCCATCTACTTTTCAGACCATGATGGTGAAAGTCCTTGATGGAATAATTGGTGATTTCGCAATGGCCTACTTAGATGACGTGGTTGTGTGGTCAGAAACATGGGAAGACCACCTGTGATATCTAGCTATTGTTTTGAAATAACTAGCAATCAATGGCCTAACCTGTGCCAATCACAAGTGAGGCATAGGGAAAACCAGCATTAAGTACCTTGATCAACTTGTCAATGGGGAAGGAAACCGCCCCACACCAGAAGAATTAGCCATCATCCAAGAATATCCGGTGCCCACCACGCGGAAGCACTTGCAAAAATTCTTTAGCCTAATGAACTGGTTCAGGCAGTACGTACAAGATTTTGGAACAGTCACAGCACCACTCACTGAGATGCTCTTGCCTGCTAAGAAGTACAAGTGGGATGCCAACATGTAAAATGTGTTCAAGGAAATGAAATACTGTTTCTCACAGTGCCACGCCCTCGCACGTATTGAAACAATACACTACCTATATTTGCAAACCGACGCCAGCCAAGAAGGCATCGGTGCAGTGATGTTCCAGTATAGCAACAGTCAAGAGTGTTGTGTTATTGACTATTCCAGTACCAAACTTGGCAACACTGAAAAGTGCTATGTTGTAAACAAACGTGAATGTTCAGAAGTCATCTGGGCCATAAAACGTTACCAGTTTCATCTTGAGTACAGGCATTTCACACTGAGAACAGCTAACCGTTGCTTGTTGTGGCTGCACAAAATGTGCGAGGTCCATAGCAAACTTACAAGATGTTAATGCTGCTACAAAATTTAGACTTGACGAAGAGGAGTGAGAGACAGTCATAACTCTGGAGAATAATAGCACAACTCCAGTAGTGTTGCAACAAGTTGCGGCAAAACCACCACAACAAAGCCCGCTAGCATAAACGTGCGCAGATGATCTTTGCATGTTTGTATTAAACCAACAACAAATGTCTGCTGAGGTAAAAGAAAGCCCAGTGCGAGCAGGAAATGTTAGCGGGGTGGAGAGTGATTGACAATCGCCTCGAGACATGTAACAACAGCTGGTCAGGAGGTTGGTGGTGCCTCTATATGCAGCAAGGGGCGTGCACTACTGTCATTCACATCGTCCATAGAAACAGCCTGTCTGCACTGCTTGGCACAGCTCAAACTATGCGTAGCATTACATCGTCGTATTTGTGGTTCGGCCTCACAAAAGAGGTTAGAGAGTACGTGCACAAGTGCCATGCATGTAATCTTTACATAACACGTAGGTTGGATGGTAAAGCCCAACAAAAACCGAGACTACTACAATATCCTTTTGAAGCAATTGTCCTAGACCTCATGGAGCCATACCCACGCTCATCAGAGGAAAGCATTTCATACTTGTGGCGACCAATTTGTTTACATCATGGTGCAAATTGTATGCAATGCTGAGTGCATGCATACGCCACATTGCTGCCACCCTAAGCCTAAGAAAGGAGTTTTTCCCTGTTGGGGTTACCCTAAAACACTCTTACGTAACAATGCTACCCAGTTATCAGGACCACGTTAGAGAGGTTTGTGTGCAGAGTGGTACTTTGAGCACCACGTTACTGACATTTACCACGCATGTGCAAACCCGATCGAACACCGGAATCAAGAGGTAAAAGCACAACTGCGCTTAAGAGTCAGTTAAGATCATACAACTTGAGCACAGCACATATCAGACATAACTTTTTGTTTATGTAATCACACTAACGAAGCCACTGGGAAATCTTCAGTTGAGTTGTGTGGCGCAGGCCTGGCATACCCCAGAGGAGTTAGACTGCTGTGTACCAGACTTGAACCCAGATGCTGCAGACTCTGAGGTAGAGGAAGTGGAAAGAAAGCTGCGTCATCACGAAGCGAGCGAAAACTAAAAAATGTATGTTATCTGGGAATTTTATTCACAGAAATTTGTTCAAGAACAACCAGTTACTGGACATGCAGCCACAAACCAAGGCCATGAGGATGGCAAAACCCGACTGCACTCTCATAATCGACGGCCCCATTACGCTTCCTTTCGAGATCCAATGCATCACAACACAAGCTGACATCACTGTATCCCTGGATATAGAAGAGGACATCATTTTTGGCACCCATGATTATGCAAACAGCAGTGCATCATGGACCACGGGAAACACAAAATATACCTTGGCGATGAGCAACGACGTCCAGCCTCACTGATCTCGACTACCTACAACCTCCTCTTCTCTGAGAGGATACACTGTCCCATTCAACACGAGAGTCGCAGAGGTCAAAGGGCCATCACACCCTCTGGGATTACACTGCATTAGGAGTATCCGATGAAACGGCAAGCAACCACTGCCCACAACGCTCAAGAAATCCAATGGACTCACGTAAACACAATTCCAACAGCTGAAGGAGGTACTTGATGAACATGCCAATGCCTTCGGAACTGGAGGAATACGCCAAACCCGAACAAAGCAACACATTAATTTGCTAAACACCTCTACTCCAATCTACAATGAATCTTATAAGGTCTTGGCCAAGCGGCACCAGTTAATTTAATTATGGCACAACTGGAGGAAATGAAATGGCAAAGGATTGTCGAACATTCAAACTTCCATACAATTCATATGTGTTAGTTCCGAAGAAGGACTGACAATTACGCATCTGTGTTAACTATAAGGTGTTAAATGACACCACCTTGCCTACCCCTCTACCAGCTCTCGACCTCGTGCACACCCTACGCAATATAGGCAAAGCCCGGATTTTTAGGATGCTCGATATGCAATCAGAATATTGGCAAATCGCTGTCCATCCTGATTGCCGACCCTACACCGCATTTTCATCACCAGAAGGAGAAACAATCCAATTCAGGGTTATGCCCTTTGGCCTCAATAATGCTCCAGCCACCTTCAGCAATCTTGACAGTGTACATTGGAGAGTTTTGCTTCACCTATCTGGATGACATTATCATATACTTGAAGACCTGGGATGAGCATCTCACTCATTTGCAGCGAGTGTTAGCGGTTAGAGATGCATGGACTTACTGCAAAACTCTCAAAGAGTCATTTTGGGAGGACATCCATATAATATTTGGGCCACATTGTGTCCATGAAGGGCAACTACCCTCAGGAACGATCTCTCAGGGCCATACAAGAAGCTGAAGAACCCCACACGAAAAAGCAGCTCAGACACTTTTTAGTACTGCAACTGGCTCAGGGATTTTGTCCCGAACATTGTTGAGCTAATGGCATCCCTTCACCTTGTACTGGAGAAAGATATAGATGTCAATGGACCACGGAGAACTGCACAGCTTTCAAAGCGTCCAAAGCTAGTTTCCAGCACATTGATCGGCTGCATCGACCTCAGGGAAAGAGACCCTTCGTTTTACAAATGGACACTTGTAAGAACGGTCTAGGAGCGGTGTTGTACCAGAGGATTCAAATGACCGACCCTTGGCAATCATATACACCAGCAATTTGTTGAATTCAACAGAGCAGAGATACCAAACGATCTACCTGCAAGAACGTACGGACGTCGCCACCTGCAAGGGAAGGTGAAAAGGAATCACCAGTGACAGCAAGTGATTACTCCGCACTGATTCGGGTAGAATTCCAGCAGCTCAGAAGCACCAAGTCTTCAAAACAGACCATACCGTCCACCCCAATCCACGTTTTGTTGGAAGTTCACTAGACACCTAGGAAGTTGGACCCTGAACACAATGGAAGTTTCCTGGAGAAGCCCAGCGAACAGAGTGCAGATCTGTCAACGCTCCATAACAACTGCCGGCACTCTGGGAACGTCACTAAGCAGCAAACATGCATCGTTACATCAGGAGCGCCACCAGAGCCACCACCTCGACGGGCTGCCTCAACGGCTCCTTCAAGCCATTTCAGCAACGGACATGCCATGATGGATGCCGTAGCAACATCCCATGCAGAAGCCCAGCCTTCATGTACAGAGGCCCCTACAAGAGCTCCTGGAATCTCCGAGGCTGTCTTCCAGGCTTTGGAGCAGGTCGACCCAGCGGCCATGATCAATGAGGATAATGCGGCTACCCTAGCTACCCACTCCAAGTTCAATGCGAAAGCAGCCATCTTTGAGTATGAGGTGCAGCCCAGCACCCAGGCTGTCTCCCAGGCCAAACGTCAGGAGTGTGTACAGGACATACTTAAGGCCATTGCCTCCAGGGATTTCAATAATTATGTTGTTGTTAGTTCTGTGCTTAATCCAGTGTACTGTTCTCTGTTCTCTGTCCTCTACCCACAGGTCACCCACGGAAGCTGAAAACAAGACACCAGACCCCAACATGGACGTAAGGGAGAGCCTGCCGGAATTGTGACAGCAGCCCCGATCCTGACCAACCCCGAGGAGGCAGAGAATACAGAGTCCAACTCCGAGGTACTTTGCCTTGGGTGTGGATAGGATCCCAAGTCACCCGCAAGAGGCCAGCCAGGCCTGGCACTTGTCGACTCCTGTCAAGGGAGAGTCACAGCCCACAATGTAGACGGCATCCTGACGACAACTGAAGGGGCTAGACTGCAGCCACCCACCTTCCAGTTGCCCTGGACAACCAATGTGATCGACCTGCCAACTGCTCCAGACCAGATGCTGCATGCACCTAACAAGGGGGCAAGCAGCCTTCGCAGTCCTCGCTACCTCACAGCAGAAAGGCAACACGGAGATGGGCGAGCTGCAGCAACGAGTCGAACCGCCCCATGCCTTTCGAGCCCAGGTATAGCCAGGGCACTACTGAGAGATTCCATGGCGGCCATATGACAGGTTCCAGTGGCCGAACCAGCCGTACGTGCCTCCACAGTAAGCAGAGTCAGCCCGCAGCCGAAGTGCACGTCAGTGTTGTGAAAGAAACTGGTTATTTAGTTAATTGCGGCATATTGTTGACTGTATATGTCATACACATCAACCCAGCCAGTTAAATAATCACAGACATTTTCATACCAGTGTTTCTGGTCAAGAGGATACAGGGCAGCTGTGCCTTTTTATAGCTTTGAAAAGCCTACAATCATTTCGATTACGTAACTCATATCAAAAGTCAGCTTGTAGATAGCTCAGTTTAGTGTATGAAAGAAGAAGGGTGGCCAGTGTATAAAGACTTCCCAGGAAGAAGACCTCGAATAAGTGATAGTGTTGTTAACGTAGACAAAGAAGGACAAAGTTGATTCAACAGGTTGGTGTGTTGTATGCAATTTTAGACTAATTCTAACATGCCTGAGTTTGTTTAGAGTCTTAGCTGAAAACATGTTAGAAATCTCTTTGCATTGTACCGAGTCACTTTTCTTTTGACTACCCAAAAAGTTAATGCAAATAATTTATTATCAGTTTGACTGATTAACTCATGTTGCTATTGTGAAGAATCAGTAATGCAAAAGATGACACAATAATAATACGTTTATTGACTCTGTGTATAATCAGTTTTCGTCAAGCAGCCAAGGTCTTCAAAAGAGGTTGCAAGAAGAAAGTTATATTTCATTGACTATATATTCTTTACTCAGTACCATATGATTGCAGGTTACATTAAAGTAATCTACTTTGCTGATTATGTGTAGAATCATTTTCGCCAAGCAGCCAAGGACTTTAAAGAGGTTGCGAGAAGACCAGAACAAGTTTCTGCTGAAGTGTATATATTTCTCACAGGGTCATATGATTTTCTTCTTATAAGTCTATCCCTATATATCTGTGTAGTGATGTTTGTATTCGCTTTAGCATATTTCCGCACTTCACTCTATTTTGACCCTTAGCGGTGAAATAAGTCTGGAAGCACTCAGTTCACACAAACCCTTTAGTTTGCTGTAGCAAAGACATAAAGAATGTTTGCTGTGCGACATTATGTAACCTTGAAATAATTTCTATGTAGACAGCCACAGCAGAGCATCAGGATACGTAAAAGAGTGAAGTTTAATTTGTGACAATTGTAAGATAATCTGTAAATTGATTTTCCCCATGACAGTATTATTCCACGTGCAATCATGTTGTTTGCAGTTTTGTGTCATGCATTAAAGTAATCTGTGACTGCACACTTAATGAAAGAGGTCTGAGACACATTGTTTGGTTTCCCAAAAAAACAAACGTAAACAAAATAAAACATGCAGCGTAACGTGAGCTGCAGACAGATAAAAAGTTTATAAAATACAGTCTGGCACTCGCTGAATGCTCTGCTACTTCTTTTTCATCCCTTTCTTTTTCCAGAAGTGAAGAGAGAGAGATAGGATTTAGCCTGTGTGCTAGAGAGAAATAGAGTACGTCTGTTGCCGAGAGCAGCGAGTTAAAAGTAGAAATAAAAGTGTACGGACGCCACCTGTAAGAAGGAGCGGTCTTCACCTTGCCCAGCTATGTTTACAGCAAGGTCAAGTTTAGTCATTAGAGGATTGGCACAAGGTGCCGTGCGCCTAGAGAAGAACACTTTGTAGGAGCACAACAAGGAGAAAAAGAAATTGCTGTTGATAGGACAGCACTACATTCTCTCAAAGGAATTTTATTTTCAATCCGCACATCCCTCTGAGGTGATTGGCCGAGAGGAAGGTTGATTTGATCAGAGAGAATTTGCTTCCACTGTGTGCTGCTAGCCAGTATTAGTCGAGAGGAACTGCTATTGTTCTGTAAGGGTACTTCGGTATCCGATGCAGGGAATCTATTCTGTCTCCGCTCAAGGATGTGAGTCTTTCTTACATTCCTGTGATGGGTTGCTAGTTGAGAGGGATACGTTCTCTCTCTCCACAGGGTCGGGCTAGTCTTGTCCTCTGCAGATGGTTAGTTGAGAGAGGTAGGCGGTCTGTGGAAGTAAGACAGTGTCTCTTGCAGCTGCCGGTACGCTCCTCTCTCTCCACTCAAAAAACAACCAATCCACTCCATCCTGCTGAAGCATGACTACAGAGCTGACAGCTGAATCGTCTTTGGAGAACCTGTACCATCTCACCTCAGGGATGAGCTCTAATCTCATCCTGTTCAGATGGGGCCAGTCAAGAGAGGCTCGTTACTTTGATAAGGCTGTCCCAGGTCTCCAGGGGAAATCTGTCTCGTTTCCCTCAAGGATGAGCTTCAGTCGCAGCGGAGAGGGGTCGAATTGACGCATGATGCTTTTTCTAACAATGGTGATTAGACGACTTCCGGTACATCCCACGCTTAGCTTTGCTTGGGAGTTTCAAAGTTTGCATTACTGTTTGTCGCGACTTAAAATGAGATTGTTTTATCTACAGTGTAGATGGTTTTATTCTCCGTCAAACCATAACTATGCATATAGGCAACAAGTTCTTTTATCTGCTGCTAGATAGCACTACTAGTGGGATTTTCATTTGTGTTTGGTTCCCATCATCCAGGTGGCCAGTAATGTCACATTATCTGTCATGCATTCGCTACCCCCCACTCAGGGACCATCCCTCGCCCTCATGATGCCAGCTAATGCGCATCGGGCAGCGGCCCGAAGGAGTTTATAAGGAGGTACAGCCCTCGACTCCAGGGCCAGTTCTCTTCAACCCACCCCGCTAACCGCTGGGAAAGGATCAAACTGCCAGGCTAGCACTCATTGCTCAGACACTAACCAGCTTTAACTTTTCTATGCTGCAGTCTCCAGCACTTACTGCTTGGAACTGTTTGCTAATTAAACACCTTGTTCTATGAGTAGTCTGACCACTTGACAATTATGTTAGACAGGTGTCTCTCTTTGCAACGAACCCTATTAACCTACCTCTCTACTCCGCATGGACCTGTAAGATCAAGGGAATCCTATCCTTACAGTCCTTCTTAGAACTAATCCCGTGCTATCCCAGCTTAATTATCCTAGCACCGTGTCTGTATCTGAGCGTTATTTCGAGAGACACAAGCAACAATAGGAGAGGGAAACAACATTTTTTTTCCATTCTAAGCACTCACCATACCCATCAGTTTTCTACTGGTCACCTCTACGGGGTTTTCCGTACTTTAGCTTCCCGGCAATAGCTCGTGCTGATGCAGGAGTTAGAGTACGTCATCACATGTATTCCCTGTTGAATGGAAATAAACATGTGCCAGCTCAATCCTTGGACACCACATTCCTGTTGACTTAGAACCTTGATTCCATTAAATTCCTCACAGGAAGGGAACGCAGGTGATCCAGGAGAAGGTAATCAGACAAGCCAAAACACTCCATTTTACCCACAAGCACATAGAGTGGCTATCCTTTCTATCTACAGTGTAGATAGAACGGAGGGGCCAGCACAGGTACACTGATCCTGCACCAGCTTGTCGACTTGGTGTTTACCAATCTTTCTAATGCACATCCGTGCCGGGAAAGGTGGGCGTCCCCTGAATTGGGAAGACTTGGTTAGGGCGACACCCACTTGTATGACCAGAGACTGTGCGGCCTGACTTCCAGTGTGTTCCACGCATCCGTGCCAGGTACTGGAACAGAGTGTCCATGTAGTCTACGGTCCTCATGTGGCTCTATACATAAATTGCTATACAAGGAACCTGCCATTCATCTGTCGGACAAGGAGGATATTTGTGTCTCCTGATGACTTACTCCAGAAAGCGGGGATTGAGGGAGAGAATGAAGTTGACCTTACTTGCCTCTGGTCGCCTGTACGAGCTATCACCTGCACTTGTAGCCTCCATAGCTAAACTCAACCCTAGGGAGCATGTCAAGGCATTAAGACACTTGCAGAATCTTTTGATGCCTGAGACACCAAGGAACTTGTTCATTAACCCCGGCCTGCTGCATATTCACTAGCTTCCTTGCAACCCATTGTAGAACACAAGCACACTGCACTCTGCCGCCCAGGTATTCCTATCAAGGCAGTGCCCCTGAAACGCAGAATTATATTAGCCAACCCGACTTCATGCCCTGCTGGTAAGCAACCAGGCCAGTCCTGTACAATGGCCGAGCACCAGTGCCTCGTCAGGACTAGACCCCCCAGGGTATAGGAGCGCCTGGTCTAGCACCCAGATGAGGACCACGCCTTCATGACGTGTACGTACTTCACTCCTGGGTACGTCACGCGTCAACCCTTGCATACACGCTCACAGTTAAATTGCTAGTGAGTTAAATGTAATTCTATAACTTAACATACTACTGACGGTGTGATATATAATTTAGAACTACTAGAGTGAGTGTTTCCTCTTCTGTACACAAGAGCATGAACTTGCATGTCATCAACAAATTTACAAACCTAGATATTCCGCACTTTCCATCTGGATGATGCATGAATGACGTGAGATGGCCCATTGTACTGTAAGCATTACATACAAAAGAAGGATATCAAATGAAAATTAAAGTAAAGTCGACTTTCGATTATCCGCGATAATGGAGGAGACGATTGCCACGGATAACCCAAAATCGCGGATAATCCGCATACTAAGAGAAATATTCAGTTTTTCCAACACTAAGTTTCGTATGGTCGTAACTGAGTACTGGGTGTTTCAGTGTGAAACCTAGCCTGTCCTTGAGATACTACTAAATTTACACTCTTATTTTATGGCCTCACATAATTTCTGTACCCTATTATTTATTAACAAATCAAGAAATTTAAAAAATGCGTAATTTATGCATTCTGATTTCTAAGTTACAAAACCGGGATATAAAGTGTGTAAAATATGTGGGTAATCACGGTAGTTCTCTCACGAAAATTACAAGAAATGCGTAGCTACAGTTAATACAAACAATGCAGCGGAATACGTGTGATGTTTATTGCCAAGTGATACTGGAATCTGAAGATGCGTAAGCGGGAAGGCAGGCTGATGTCACTTGGTTGCTAGGCAACAGACCACTCCCCCCCCCCCCGGAGAGGAAACAAAGATGTGCGAAGTGAACTGCATGTCGCCCGTGTCACACACACACACCTCCCACACTGTCCAGCGCGTGCGGCATACAGCCGGCTGTTTCAGCGTGTGGAAAACAGTGTTTAATGTAGGAAACTAGTTTCGCCTTCCATTCTCAGTTCTTCATAAAAATATTGGGCTTGTTTCACACACACACTAAGCCCGACAATGGCGTTCCCGTGGCACGTTTCTGGTTAAAACACCCCAGCATAGCCTTATGCAGTTCTGCATATGTCAATAGTTTCATCGTTTTCCTATTTGCCAATCCACTTGTCGAGTCCACACTGCTCGCAAACTCGATAAGTTTGGATTTATTGTTTGATATATATCCCCAATTGTTGTTTCCCCCACTCGATACATAAATGAAAGCTGTTTTATTAAACTTTCCCTCCTTCAAGTTTATTAATAATTTCCAGCTTCTGCTGTAAATTTAAAACCACACCTTTACGTTTTGCAGACATTTTTGGGCTGAAAATTAGCAAAAACAAAACTGAACATAACTACAGACTGTCGAAATAAAATTGACACTGACCGTGGGAATGCGATACGGGGAGGAATGCGGCGGTTGCGCCGGGTTCCGGCTTAACCTGGCAGGGGGCAGCTAGGCTAGCGAGTTGTGCGGTGTTGTCAGCTCGCTGTCTTGCGATGTAACTAAGCTCATCGCACCATCGGGAATACATTTTCACATGCATTTGCATCTATAAACAAACATATTTAATTCCACAGTTATTTTCAGAGAGTACCTGTTAAGAATTTCATTAGTTAAGATGGGCATTTCATTAAATAATTTCTTTCTGGCAGCGTTTGAGTTAATCTCCAAAATTTATATTTATCTTTCCGAATATGGCGCAGTTAAGCCGCAAAGCGGATAATCGAGTGTCTACTGTACCTACATTAAAAGCACGACTTTCAAAAATGCTCACTTCACCATACACAGTCTGTAACTGTAGAGAGATCATGCTCAAGTAAAGTGAGAGAGGGTGGTAGCACCGCGGTGCTGCACTGACCATGTGTTGTCCCGCGGCCAATGCCTGCCCCTGCACCTCCCGCATTGCCTGCAGCTGACACTTGATCAGTTCCGTGGGGCAAAGCGTGAATGATGAGAAGAATGCTGCCAGGAAGCCTGCTGTCGCATTACCCAGCAGGCTCAAGTCCTCCACTTTCTGAAAGCACAGCCAGACATCACAGCCCCACTTTTATATAGCACTGCACTAGCGTGTCAGGTATTTCCTTCTTAAGAAAATATTATGCAGTTTATAACACCAATTAATCACAAGGTAAGTGTATACTTCATACTGCCTTTCATTTTGAAATACTGTTCCAAATGGTGGCTCTAGCTGTCTAATGTAATGACAGGAAGTAAGTTATTTCAAATGAAACAATTAAATATGTTCTACCGAAAGAAAATATAATCCCCCGAATAAAAAAAAAATAAATGAGGCAAGCAGGTATACAAGAAATTCTACCTCCTACACCATATTTCAAGGCTATTTGATTAATGGCCTGTAGACAGACAACATGTGGCTTACCATACTTTTCAGACGGGACTGGCCTGCCGACAAACAGTTTTGTCAGTTACTCTTTTTTAGCCTACTTTCTGAATAAAAGGAAGGCTTATAAGATCACTTTCCTGTCTGTGTGTGCCACCTAACTTTTTAATTTTAGAACACATCAACCTAACTTCACCAAACTCAGTACGCATAAAGTAATTTGCAAGGACATCTGAAATTTATAGTTTTCGATCACACAGGACTCTTACTTTCAAATTGGTGGCCATTTTAATATTTAGGGTAAAATTTCACATCTCAAACCATTCAACCGAGTTAAACCAAATTTTGTAGGCTGGCAGAGCATCATGTTTCCATCAATTTTAAAATAGATATTGCTGTTAGCTCGCCATTTTAGAAGAAAGCTCCAAATGAAAAAATAAAGATTTTACATTATATCTCGAAAACTATCAAAGCAATTCTCACCCAATTTAGCATTTAAGTAATACTATGACAGACTAGGTTAATGCAAGTAATTAAACTTGAATACATACTTGTTTTCAAAATAGTGGCTATGCATATAATTTAGGTTTATTTGGTATATATCCTATACCATTTAACCAATTTTGCCCAAATGTTGTATGCTGAAAATATATACTACAAGCATCATATATTCCAACACTTAGCCACATTTTCAGCCATTTTATAAGATACCACCACACGAATAAAGTTTTTATGTTGTATCTTGGTAAACAATCACCAATTCGTACCAAATTGAACAAAGAAGTAGTACTGCAGCAGGTGGTGTAAACTGCTATATTTTAGACACTTATTTTCCAAATGATGACTGTATAAATATTTAAGCTCATCTTTATTGAACGAAACATATTACAACATAACTTTGTATGCTGGCATTATCAATTACAACTGTCAAGATTGTCTATACACAGTCTCATTTCTTTGCCATTTTGTAAGTTAGCCCGATAATAAATAAAAATTAAGTTTTTATGTCATATCTCAGGAACCAATAAACCCATTCTTACTAAATTTGGTGAAGACGTTATATTGTGGTAGGTCATATAACAATATGTATTTTCTAAGTGTGACAGATTTATATTCATTTTAGAATGGTGGCTATAAAATCATTTTAGCTTAGTGTACTATATCTGAGAAACTATGTAATCAATTTCAGCTTAACTTTGTACACTGGTAGTGTACAATCATTAAATGTGCTAATACATATATTTTTTATACTCCATTATGATCATTACATGAAAAATATGAAGGTTTTATACCATATATCAGAGACTAATACACCGATTTTCCCCAAATTCGTCACACAGGTAACGCTATGGTAGGCCATATAAACTTACATGTTTTAAGTGGCTCATGTCACATATTTTCAAAATGATGTAAGTAGGGTTTATCATTTGAAACATTAGATTGAATAAATTCGAAGTTGATGCTCAAACCCGACCTCTGTAATGCAGGTGATTGCACACTAGCTAATGGTATGAGGTTTTCTGTGTTCAAGTCCCGGGTAAGGCACGTGTGTGTTTGTAATTGTCTCACTACTGTTGCATTGTTTCTGGTTTCATGTCAAACGATATTGCTTTCAACGATATGACAAGTTCCACTACCAACTCTGCTTTTAAGAAATTATTTATAAACTTATTGCACCCATGTTGAGGAAAGAAGGCTACATGTTTTAATATTATTATTTTGAATACAGTTATATACTTTAACATCAACTTTAACATTGAGTAGTGTAAAATTAGTAATATAATTATATATTATTTCATTTATTACATTGACGCCATCGGGTGAGACACGAGACAAACGAAGACACAAATTACGTACTGATGATGGGTACCAGCGGTGTTTCCCAGTCACCGCAATGTTGAGACTCAGGGTTCTCAGGGATGCTGTAGGTTCTGTGTGTCCATCTCACCCGAGCGTACTTACGAAACACTTTGCAATACTATGAAGATGCTGTCACTACAAAGAAGAAGCTTGAAACACTGTGAGACTTACTTTTTATTTTACTGCTCCTACAAATATTGTGCCAGGAATTCACTTGTGATAAAACTCGGACGTGTCTAGCTAACTCCGTTTGGGTGCTCCCCATCCCACAATTACTGTAGCACACGCCTGGATGGATGCCTTCTACAGTGGTGTTTAATAACACAGCATTCACAAGGAAAGGGGTGTACAGCCTCTAGGGTGAACTGTAGGTGTTTCCTGAAGACAAGCACGGAGAATTACAAAGATGAATCTGAACATAACGCATGTATTATTTGGCATCACTTGTGCGGACTCGTCGGGCTCGTCCTCCAGCAGTGGTTAGTGTGGTGACAGTCTATACATATAGCCGGCTAGGACGGAAATATCACCGTACAAAATTACACAATAAATATGGATGAAACAAGATGGGGCGCAATATGAGTAGTCACAATAAAAACGTGATTGCGTGAAAACAGGCTTAGATTGTGCGGACGTCGCTGGATAGTTTGCAGCGGACCACATGGTGCACGTGAAGTTGCAATGTTTCTCTGTAAAAACAGCAAATTATGATCAGACAAAATATTATTATACGAAATATTAAATATTATTTCTGTTGGGAAAAATATTTCCTTGATTATTTAAGCATTTGTAGGCTTGTAGTGCAATGCACCTGAGGGTGGAAAAATCAGACATGAAAGTGACAGCATGGTCATAATACAAAGCATCAATTTATGTGAAATTACACGAAACTCTGAATGAAAAATACATAGAACCCTGACATTTAATAAAACACATGAAATTACACAAATATCCCCTGAAAGTGCATGGATGGCGCAGATACAGACTTAGAGGTATCTGACCATGTGACCATGGGCAATGTGGCCTCAACACAATAAAACATGAAAAATATCCTCAAATAAATAAATAGAAATATAGCCCTTAATACTGCATGTAGCAATTATACAGAAATTACACTGAAACGCCTTTAACATTGGCGGATGGTGGCTGATTCAAAGTTACGCGGGCTGCGTAACTTCGTTGACATTTTCTCCTCTTCTCCTTGATTAAAATTCAAAAAGCCACAAGGGTGCAAATAATTAGGTTAAGCGGAAGCATAATGCTGGGGAAAGGTCTGGCTAACGTACGCAAGCAAAGGTTGACCGGTATACTAAACTGAGATATTGAAATCTACATCAGTGTTCAAAGGTTGTATTGCGTACATGACCATGTCTTACCTCGCCAGCTCTCCTCGATGGACTGTCCAGAGGCAGGGGTCGTGCCATGACTGCCTACAGGATTTACACAACCGGAAGTGCTATGCATGCAGAGTAAAACTTTTTATATTAAAATCGAAATGGCACAAAAAGAATTCAGATATTGATTTACATTTTATATTCAGACTGTTGAATTTCCTGTATTTTCTCAATGTCTTTTATGACAGAGTTCATGCCGGAATAATACTGTTCATGTTATGCGTGTAGCGCACATTTTAAATTCATAACCAAACATTGTGCAATATTATCAAAGATACAAATATGAAACATTTTATAACAGTGAGCCCTGAAATAAATAAAAACACTTGAAACATAATATTGCTGTTTTGGGAAAGTCCAATGTAAGGCCTCTTTGCGCATGTGCTTCCCTCGTGCCACGTGGGTGGTGAGCGCTGTCATGGTCTCAACGCGGCTGACTGTTAGCCGGCATCAACATCATGCAAATGAAGAGACTACCTGTATTGCATAAGTGAACCGCGACTTTGAAACACGTGAGGGTGGCCGGCCAAGCATTGTGAGTGATGAGATGGGAAAACTAGTTGAATAGCCCTGTTATAGAAGGTCCTAGCTCCATAAGCAGAACACTTTCTTCAAACACAAATATTGCCCAAAAAATAAGTAAAAATTAAAGCTTTGCATTTATTTTAGGACATTGGGTACCTTTCAATTTATCAGTTTGTATTCCTGGAAAACAATCACCACATTACAGAATACGTTATTTCAGTAACTCAAACATTTTTGATATCTACATTATAGTTTTGGAACAATTATGTATTTCCTACACATAAAATGAAAATTTGTTCCATTTCCATAACTGAAACATTCAAGTAAAATACGTAAAAAATACTTTAATATTGTTGAAGGCTGGATTGCTAATTTCCCATTTAAATAATGTAGGACAGTTGTAAAATATGCACTCAGTACTTCTATAGCAATTTAATTTTCTATAAAGTAGAATCTTTCTAAGATGATCCTTCATGGTTTCAAAAATTTAGTAATTATGAAAACATATTTTGGATTTTGAACCACTCTTAACGCCTGTATGTCAAACTTGCAATTTTTTCATGAAGTTCATGTTTGATCATCTCTAGCACAAAAATTATGCTGCTTTTTACTACCTTAAATATAAATTAATTTTAATAGGTAGGCGTCTTCCAAAAAATTATACCAAAGAGGCATATGAAAGCCACCTCTTGTCTTCTAAAATGTTAAAAACCTTAAGCAGCACAAGGATGTACTGAGCAGTGTAAGGCCATGTTCAAGTCTCTGACATAAAATGAACATGATTTTTGATGGAATATCAATTTAATATAACAGTCTGACATCTACCACATAAAATCATAACACAGAATGGTATCTGCGACCTCCTTTGCTTTGTCGCCAAAACATTACTAAAACTGTAACATTGGACAAAACTTAATATTCAATGCAAAACTCCAAGTACAAACCTTAGTTCTGAGATATGATGAAACTGCACTTTCGCAGCTCACTTCACTTGATCCGGTTGCCATCCTGACTTTTTTCATGGCTGTGGCTAAAGTGGCTGTTTTACGTCTCTGCCCGAGGACTTTCTATTAAAATTATTGTTAGTTAAAGTGAAGGGTTTAATCTTACAATTGTTAAAGAAGCATTATTGTGCCTTTCCGGTGGCACGTTTGCGGGATTTAAAAAATGTGTGCTCCATGTTTTGTTTCCAACCCGCGTTAAGCGGAAATGTGAGACAGATTTAGTGTTTAGGGTTCAAAGGCCCCAAGAATACGTGTGTGAATTCATGGAGTCTATTTGTGCCTTATGCAATGTGTTAGGGTTTTAGTGAAGGTGATCTTGTTAATGTAATTACCTGCCCCACAATTTGTTTGAGTTATGTCAGCTGGCCGCTGAAATTCAGGGTAGAGTCACAACTAACGAACAATATCATCAGGTTCCTGCCCCCCTCCCTCGCGTGGGCAGAATGGTGGAAGCGAGTCAGCTGTTGATCTTGAGCGGCAATAAGCGGTGCGAGCCTAGGAACCTGGCAGCTAGATGTGCGTCCGGGGCATGTTGCTGCCAACTGTAAAGAAAATCTGCGCTGTCTAGCGGAACGGAGGAGTTTCCGGTGCGGTGAACCTGGTCATTTACGCTGCTTTTGTTGCAGGTCAGGAAACTATTCATGACTTGTCAGGGGCGTGGTCATACCAGTCATGCAAGGGCAAAAAACCCACGTGAATTCTCCAGATGTCTTGTTACTGTCACTTGTGGGGGCAAAAATTTTCCTGCCTTAATTGACACCGGTGCTATGCACTGCACGATTAGTCAGGGGTTTGTTAAAGAACTTTTACAACTTAAAATCATATCCAAAGGCTGCATTAGTTTGGTGCCAGAAAATATGTTGTGTGTGGCTAACTGCGATATTGTTAGTTCCAGCCTCGTTGTGCATTTGCACTTTAAAATAGGCAGTTTTTCTTGGAAGTATCCTTTTTGGATGTATGGTGTCCCTAGTCAAGACCTCATCTTAGGCCTGGAATTTCTAGGCAAGACCAGGGCTGTGGTTAATTTTGACGCTAATTTACTGTCTTTTGGTTTTGCCCCTGGCATCCACATCTGTTTGTGCACCAAAAAGATACTGGTGTTAAGTTTTCTAGCCAGCCTGGAGCGGTTGAGGAACGAATTTAGCGATGTGATATCTGCTCGCATTGGCAAGTGTGACGTCCTCCCGTATAGGTTTGCCCTCACCGATTACATTACGGTGCGCGACCATCATTTTAAGTGCCCATCACCTAAGCTCCAAGACTTTCGTGAAAATATACACAAGATGTTGACAACGGGTGTAATAGTGCCGTCCACCTCAGATTACTGTTCGCTTGGCTTTCTGGTCAGAAAGAAGGATGCAGAAAAATATCGTTTCGTGGTGAACCACTCTCTCGTTAACAAGAAAATACATAAAGACTCCTTCCCTTTGCTTACTGTAGATTGTGCCCTTCAACACTTGGGTAAAGCTAGCATATTTTTGGATGTGGATTTAAATAATAGTTTTCATCAGTGCCTCTTGGCTCTCTCTTGCAGAAAATGTACCGCTTTCAGTACACCCTGGAACCAATATGAATTTACCAGAATCCCTGGGGTCTAACTTTGGAAGTAAGGCCTTGTCTCATGTGCTTGATCATGTGTCATCTGAGTTAAAATTTAAGTTTATTTTTAATTATATAGATATTATTGTGTACAGTGAAGACCTTGATTCCTATCTTGTTCATCTGAGGCAGGTTCTGACAAAAATGTGCGAGGTCGGTGTTACGGTTAACCACGACAAGGTCATGTTAGGTTCCACAGAGTTAAATTTTTAGGGTACTTGTTGTGTGAAGGGCAGCTCTGAGACCCTGAAGGAGTACAAAATTTTTTATGCGTCATGGGGCACTACTCACGTTTTATCGACCATTACTCTGAGATAGCTGCTCCCCTTAATCCACTCAAGAAAAAGGATGTGGATTTTGTCTGGGGTTCCGAACAGGCCAGAGCCTTCATGTCTTTGAAAAACATTTTGTCCTCTCCGCCTGCCTTGCATTTACCAGACTTTACAAAAAGGTTTGTGGTACAGGTTGATGCGTCGTCGCTGTTTATGTGGGAGCTGTGCTAAGCCAGCAGGTAGATGGTGGTCTCGCACCTGCCGCCTTTGCGAGCCACTCCCTTACACCTATGGAGCAAAATTTAGGTATCTACCAAAAGGAGACGCTCACCTGTATTTTCGGGTTAGAGAATTTCGCTACTTATACTGAGCATGAGGAGTGTGACCTCTATACAGATAATCAGGCCTTTAGTTGGGTTTTAAACAATCCTCAGTAGCTGGGGAAACTAGGGCGGTGGGTGTTTAGATGTCCAGATTCCAGTTCAAAGTGCACCATGTTCGTGGTGCCAACAACCAGGTCGCTGATGCTCGTTCCCGCATGACTTTGAAGTGGAACAGGAAGACCTGACCTTGGCTTCTATTAATTTAATTCAAGGTTTCCCTGAGTTTTTTACCAAGCTACGTCAGGCTTAATCTGATGATGATTTTTGTGTTAAGGTTTTGCAGGATCTTTCAAAAGGTTTAGTTTTCATGATAAGGAGTTGCTTTTTTTTACTGGAAAAGATGGAAGGGCTCGTAAGATCGTTGTTCTCAAGTCTTTACACCCTATGGTCATGTCGTACTTCCATGACTCAGTTTTCGGAGGACATTTGGGTATAAGTCGGACAATTCAGAAGATTGTGTCTTACTTTGCTTGGCCTACCTTTTGGGATGATGTAGCCACATTTGTAAGATCATGTGATTCATGCCAAAAGTGCAAACAGGCCAAGCAAGGAAATGTAGGGTAGAGCATAGTCCACATTCCAGAGACTCCATGGGACACTGTCCATCTTAATGTTTTTGGTCTCTGATTCGCTTGAAAAAGGGAAATGCCTGTGTACTTATCCTTCTGGATGCCTTTTTGAAATTTATTTTGATGCCGTTGCATAACATGAAATCTTCAACCACTGTTAGGGTCTTGAATGAACAGGTTTGGAATGGTTTAGTGCTCCGGCAGAGGTTCAAACTGAAAATGCCAGGTATTTTACTTCGACCATCTTCAAAGATACGAGTTTTAGCTGGCCGATGAAACACTTTACATTGAGTCCCTATTATCCAAAAGGGTAATCCTGTTGAATGGTGTAATAAGGACCTGAAAGTGTGTCTTACTATCTTCTACAATTGAGACCACACCCGTTGGGATGAGGATCTCGATCTGATCAACGTGGGTTGTAATAGTGCCTGTTACGGGTCTACAGGGAACACTCCAGCCTTGCCCTTTTTAGGTCATCTCTGTCTCATCATCTACTTTACCTGTGGAATATTCTCCCCATCCCTTCTTCCCTGTCAGAGGCGGAGCGGGACAGCCTGCTGGAGGAGGTTTACAGGCACCTCGCTGCAACCAAGGGTTGGTTAACGACCAGTTGAATGCCTCTTGCTAACCAGCTCAGTTCTGTCGGGGACCTGGTGTTGGTAACAAATTTCCATCTGGCTGATCTTGGCAGTGATGTCACGAGTAAACTGATTCACAAGTTCATTGGCCCGCTCAAACTTAGCAAATTTCTGGAGCCAAATTCTGTAAAGTTGACATCCCCATCTACAGGCAAGGTTTTTCGTAAGGCACAAGTGTCACAGCTTAAAAAGTTTGTTTCTAAATTTACTGTTAGGGTATAGCTTTATAACACTGCTGCTATTTTGTTTATTGTGTAATTGCTTTGTGCTTTTGTGACTTTGCACAGTTTTTTTCCTTAGTACCTTTTTCCTTCTTTATTATTTTAGTTTGTTTATTTCCCTGTTAATCTTTCCAAATATGTTTTGTTTTAACCTATCCTCAACCTGAGCAGCTCAAAGGAGATGTTCCTAACTGTGATGCCTGGTTTGGAGTTGGATGTTGCCAGAAGAGGATATTGCTCTATGGATTTCGTGCCCCTGTACCTACCCTCTGCTCGAGAGGAGACCCTACTCTTGGCACTAGGACTTGCTCCTGGTAACCCACAGATTCTTCCCCGGGGAAGAGGCTGCAATTGTGAACTCATCAAGAATATTTATTAGTTTTCTCTTCAAGATGATTGTTACCCATGTTTGTGATGTAAACTGAACTGTTTGAGAGTTTGGGGAGACTGTTCCTGCTTTAAGATTTTCTCTCATTTCTGATTTTTCTTCTACTTCAAGAACTCTTCTTCTGAGTGGTCTATGAATGTACTGTAATTGTGTTTGTTGTGAGTATGGGTTTCCAGAGCTTTTAGCTGAACTAATAATCCTTAGGTTTAAGACAGTGAGGGACATTTTAGGGCAGGTGGTTGCATCGGTGCTGCCGTGATGTCGCTTAGTTCCGTAATTTACCATGCTCAGCGTCGCTTGATTCCGCTACTCTATGTCTTTCCCCAACCTACCTTCCTCCCCACCCGGTGTGTTTCATGAGGGGTGTCGGAGGGGATGCTTTGGTCAGCTGGGTGCGAGCTGTTCCCCCTCCAGCACCATTCTTTCTTCGATGACTACGAGAGCTTCACTGTTTCCAGCCTGAGTCCTGCTAGACCATTCGGCGCCCGATATAATAGATTGAAATTGTAATGCAACAGCAGTGAATAGTTTAAGCTAAATTGTAGCACAATTTAAGTGATTTTGATAGGGTTTAGGAGCCATGATGAGAGTACCGGTAAGTTGTGGACAGTGAACAATGTTTGGGCTAGTTTTTTGGCACGTGTGTAGCGCATATTAATAGCTGGGTGCACAATTTTCTCTGATCCTTTTGCACATTAATATTAGTAGTTTGGCCTTTCAGTATTTTCTACCTTGTGTAGTTGCTATGTGTACTTGAGTGTGCACAAAAGCGTAGTTACAGTAGTCGAATCGTTGCCCCATTCGGCTGGCCCGGCCATGTTGTTTATTGTCTAGTGCGTCCACAGCTCATGCCCGGGTTGAGGAAGAAAATATGGTAACTTTGTTTTTAAACTGTATTGTCTCATTAATGTTTTACAATCAGGTGCTGTGATGGCCCATTCCCCTATTTTATCGGGTGCCGCCTGAATGGTTTATCTATTTTTCAATGAAGTTTTTAAAGAAAATTTTAATATTTTTTTTTTAGAGTTACGCTCCTTAATGGGGCCTCCTACGGCCGCGGTGCACTTATTTTCAGAGTTTTTAAAATGTTAGTTTTGTACTTGTTTATTTTTCAAGTAACTTGTGGTATCGCGAGGGTTTGCGTTGCAAATGTTTTATTGATGCACTAATGAATGTCAGTTGATACCAGTATAGGCGTAAATTACTAGAATGGTTGCCGAGCCTTTGAAGGTACTTTATGAACGTGCATTTTAAAATTATTTCCCCGATGGTGACTTATATATAAGTGGTAAATGGTGTATTTTAACATTTTATTCACGCCTTGGTTCCTCCTTAATGTACAGGAAAGAAATAACGACTTTGCCGGTGTGATTGTTTGACACTTTTCACGTGTCTTAATTGAAACTCTTAATTGAATACACCAATTGACAGTGTTTTGAGATTTGTGTCATTGTGAACGCTGAGGCGACAAATGATCAGTATTACCTTTTGTTAAACTCTATATAGTCATGTTAGCCTTAGGAACGTTAATTGCTGGCCACTGCTTTTTTTAATTGTATCTTTTGCTGTCACCATTTGAACTGTAATTTTAAATATTTATTTGGGGAAAATAAACTTCAATGACTTTGAATTTTTGGTATGTTCATTCCATGTCTTATGTGCTCATTGCTTGTAACCCATAATGCACTGAAGTTAGTGCAATCTTGGTCATTAATTATATGTTCATGTGCAGTAAAATATAAGTTTTGTAATTTTTGCCTTAAGTGCTATGCCTATAATATATATATATATATATATATATATATATATATATATATATATATATATATATATATATATATATATATATATAATATATATATATATATATATATATATATATAAGGCATAGCACTTAAAGGCAAAAATTACAAAACTTATATTTTACTGATATATATAGGCATAGCACTTAAAAGCAAAAATTACAAAACTTATATTTTACTGCACATGAACACACATATATATATATACGTATAAAAAAAAAATTAAGTTTGGTTAAAAACTGCATCCGTGGTAGCCAGAATCCTCTCACTCCCTCTACTATGAATGCACTTCTGGCGAATGTTGTCTCAATCCCACGCTGCCTGGTCGGCCAGCTGGGTGCTGAAGTCAAGTGCCGTGCTGTTTTTGTGTCAAGCAACCCCTCACTAAGCTGGGGTCGGGCCTCTGAAATGGTTGCTCGCTCCCTTCTTCTTTGCTTCCCCCTGCCCACCACATTTACAGTCTACCCTCCAATGACTCCTCCCCTTAGCTTCGCCACTCACACTGCCTCATTTTCTTCCTCCTTCCATCCTCCAGCCACGCCCACACCACTACACACCTTTTCTCTCTCCATCATCAAGCCACACCCACACCGCACCAAGCTTCCTTCCTCCCTCACAACAAGCAGCCCGGAATTTTCTTTGTACTACTCTCCCTAATTCACCCGGTGCGTGGCACTGTTGCATATTTTCACCTCTTCAGCGGGCGGAAGAGGCGACCAAAACCAATCAACAGAAGTGAAAACTCTGGCACGACAAATGACATCATTGTGGCGGGCAGCGGCATTGAATGCATTAGTTGATTACCATGCCGACAACCACTGCTGGTTTACTAGGGTGCACCTGCGACAGTGTAGGCGATGCATATTTACTATCATAATTATTACAGCTTTGATTAATTAATGTGAATTTCACATACACTTTTGGAAGAAATCCAACTTCGAATTACATAAAAGGCGAATTTTGAACTAACTAAACTTAAAAGCATATAAAATCCTACTCTTCTGTTTGGGGGTGAATACACACTTTGAATTATATATGATTTTGAATTAATCGACTCTGAATTAACAAGGTTTTACTGTAGTAAACTCACATACGTACAGTGTTTCGTGAGCCTCCCTGTGTATTGTACAGGCTATTGAGAATTGTTTCTTATGGCAATAATAACGTCCTATGGTCATCAAACTACTATTTGTTTGCTACAAAATTATGTTGTGTATAGCAGCTATGGTCTCAGTCTGAACAAGTCATGCTTGTTTTGGAAATCACAGTTTTTATTGTACTCAGTACCATGGGGCAAAGCCTACATGAGATGTCAGTTTATAGATATAGTGCCTTGTGCAAACTAAGCAGTGTTAAATACATGTGCTTTGCAAGCTCCATGCAAACAGGAAACAGGGTACAAAATAACCATGTCTGCGCAGTGATATCATGGATACACAGTTATAGGCTGCTCACAATAAAATTAGCACTTTTGAAAGCCCTGCTTAAGGTCTACTTGTATAAATGCTGTGTGTTCTGCCACCTTATGTAAAATTAACATTTTACATAAGGTGGCAGAAGGAGGAAGAAATCATTTTACATAAGGAGGAAGAAATCATCATCACTTTATTCATGCGTCGGTCAAGTGAAACTATGGAATTATAAGAAAACTAAATATTGTACAAATTTGTTCATTTTTACACTTTGATGTATTAAAAAAATACAGAAAGCGAGAGATATTATTTAAGTTACTATGAATGGTTACCTAACACTATTTGCTCGACGTTAATACATGGAACTACTTTCCCCTCCATTGTTACCAACTTTACTGGACACATGTCACTTATTGCACCCATTAAAATATATACAGGTAAGTGCAGTGACATTTTTCTAGGGTTGATTTCAAAAGTGCTCACTTTATCATGAACAGTCTTTAATATTGTATTTCTGCTGACGTCATCCTCAATGTCCTGCTCGGGAGACAGACCAAAGCTGTTCCGCTCGCGCACCAGCAACGCACAATGATGTGCATTAATTTACATGTCTCCAGAATCGTTCATGCACTAACGGGTCTGAATCATTCCATGACCCGAATGACCCGCCTCGCCAAGAGTAAACTACATCCTATGTGTTTATTGTGGTGAAGTGTTGTGTTCCCCCAAAAGTAGAGCCTAAAGTAAACACGGGAAAGTATTATCTCCCGTTTTCTCCCCATGAGTGTTGTGTTATTTACTATAGATTACCAGACCACGTGGTCTACATATGTTTACGAACCATAAAATGGGAACGCTTTAAATTCGTAACATAATTTTACAGTCTTTAGGTCATGCTTGTTTTATTTCTAAAGGGCGTAAATTATTTTTTTGTTTTGTTAAAAACTAAGTCAAAAACATTGGCAGTTTTTGCATTCCCCATGCCAAGGGCCCGAACTTTAAATTCTCTGTTCATTTATTAAATTACTGTTTTAAATAATACAGTTATTAAATAAATGATTTAATTTAATAATGTTGATTTAAAGGGTCTTGTTTATGTAAAGTGTTTGTAAGTTTTTATTACAGTTTCTTATATGTTCTGCAAGCCTGTCCTAGCTTTTTCAGGTAAACTCAATTCCCATGACATGAATAGCAACATGGACTACAGACATTATTAAAGATGTCTGACATGTCGGAAATGCTTACTACAATTTGCAGAGTGTTTTGCTGTACTTAATTGTCTTTTACATACATGCTTTCCAGTATATGTATTTTTGTGGTTTTCCCTCATGGTGCTGGCGGGAGAGCTCCATTACATAATGGGATTTCTGAGCCATCATCTTTAGTTTTGCACCGAGGGAGCTTCATTCGTTTGTATCAACCACAGCAGTTGGAGTAGTAAGTCTTTAATTGCCAGAAACTTTTTAATTGTTTTGCTCCTCCCATCTAAGCACTCTCCTCTCCACATCAGACTCATGGCCCCGAAGAGTTTAACACTTGTAGTTCTTCACGTACTGTTCAGTACTTTATTCTGTATTGGCTTATGGCAGGCCTTGTGTGCCATACCAGCTTAATTCGAGGGAAAGTGTATTGTTTTGTGTGTGTGCTCTCATCATTCAATATACAGAGTTCAAAAGTACCTCGTATTATTTTATTTCTTAATGTTTAACATAATTTCGGGATCTAGCCCTCTCCAGGAATACCCACGTGCCCAGCTTGTGAACTGTAAAAGTGTGCTATGTGACTCTTGTATTAACTTATTTTGTTAATTTGTGCTGCAAGGATCGCCACACGTGTGTCGACTTGCTACTGCCCTGAGATACCATCATCACGTGTTCACCCATGTATTAAATGAGCTGGTGCCCTGGGAAATTTAATTATCTTCATCAGGGTTTCACTCAAATCCAGCATATGCTGCCACTTATTAGCAGCAAAGTCACATTATATGGCTCCGCAACTTATGTGGCGTGAATACGCACATGGTGAAAAATGAGCACGTGGCAGAAAAATGTTGTGCTACGTAAGTCCGCCATTCTTCAGGAAATCATGTGGAACAATGAGTCGGCACCATCTTGTGTGTATGTCGAACCGCTTTGTGTCTGTAGGGTGGAGATACCCATGAAGACACCGCACATCATGGAGTTTCCTACATCACCACATGCCTGAAGCTCGGCGTGCATGCATGTGTGGTATGGTTCAGCCGCATGCTGACCACTGGACCCCAACAGGGCATGTCTACCGGGTTCGGTCCCGAAGGAACCCTGCACGCTCCTGTATCCCAGACAGGAGAAATGTGTTATTCTCTCAGACAGTGACATCAATAAACAGTGTAGCATGCTGCTCACACCCTACATGTGCCAACACCAGCAATGATATAGTTTGCTGTGAGCTGTGCCGGCAAGGAGTACACTTTGCCTGCCTGTTAGCAGAACAATGGCCATCCGTATGACATGACGTGTTCCAGTGCCAGAATTGCAAATCTAGAAAAAACTGCACAACCAACCAGACCAACCAGCCTGCAGGAGCACAGCTAATTGCACCGAGCAAATTTCTGCCAACAGCTGAATGCCAAGCAAGTAAGTGCAATGCCAAACTGTGCCACGGAAAAGGCCGCGCTATTGTCACATACAACTTGTGTGACAATAGGAATCATCCGAGCGGATAGTGATTGGATTAGTTTTCGCAAAGGAACATTCTGATGTGAAGAGTGTGTGCCGGTTTCTGTCAACAACAACACTGCACATGCAGAGGTAAACAATGTCTGTGACGTCATACAACAGCGACAGAGAGGGGTGTGGCATGACTCTCGACCACATGTGCCACCCATCCCACTACCCCGACAACCATGTATAGGTGTTGAATTGCCAGTGCAGTGACAAGAACCACCTACGGCTAGCATGCCGGCTCGTTTCTAGACACTCCAAAGATTCGAGGACGTTTTGGGCAGAGTGTACCAGCCGTCTGCAAAGATATGGTGTCGGTGTCGAAGAGTGGCTGAATGCCATAGGAGTGCTGCTGACTGGTGACACCAAAAATTAGTTGCGTTCAGCAACAGAGTACATCTCCTGGACACAGCTAGTGATGAAATTCACCGCACGGTATGCAATTACATACACGATGCTGAAGCAACACCTATCCCTGTTTACAGAGGAGCAGAGACTGCAGGAGAACCTGGAAGCATTTGTGGGTTGAAAAATCAGTTTGGCCAACCATCATTACCAGCACCTGTCTCCGGAAGATATGCTTGTGTCAATAGTAGAAACAGTGCTCCCAGAACATTGACCAACTCTTTGTCCAATGGTATACAGTGGGTACCAGCGATTTATCAGGGCTGCTGTGAGTATCGCACGTGACTCAGAACCCAAGTTCAATTACTTATTGGACTGTTAAGACTGAAAAAGTGGTGAGAAACAAAGTGATAGTTCAACGAGATACGTAAACATGCCACGCCAATGGTTGATAGGCCCGGGTGGTTCGTCCACCCATGTCACCAGCCAACCGTAGGTAGACCGCTACGCAACTGCACCAGAGAACAGTTATCCAAGTGCGGTGCCTGTCCAGCCACCAAGCGCTGCCAAGGTCCAGTGCCAGGCGCCACTGCATTGGATATGCTTTAATGAGCAGCATCACTTGCACTGGATGTGCCCCATCAGAGCAACATCAGTTACAGGAAACATACTGAGGGGGTAGGACCACACCGGGGGCCTCCCTACTCCATCAGCGTGCCAACTACAGCGCCCTGACCAGAGGTAAATAAATAACCAGATGCCTACTTAGGACAAGTGAGTACTACCATTGACCAGTTATTGAGAGTGCCTGTATATGTTTTCAATATTTAAACTGTTGCCTTGATTGACACTGCAGCCTTGCAAAACTTTGTCCATGAAGAACTTGTCAGGTATTCAGACATACAGGATACTAACTGGACTGTAGAGCTTGTCACACTGCATGGCACAAGTGATATCATTGATGTCACTTAGCTTAACGTAAAAATCAGACACGTAGAAATGTGTGTTCCTGCCTTAGTTTCAAGAGGAATTCGCGAATATGTTCTCTTTGGAGTGCTTTGGCTTATCAACGAGGATGTAATTGTTGAGATTGCAAGGGATATGATCCGTTTTGGCAAACAAATTAGATGCAATGTTTACAATCTGGGCAAAGGGAAGAGGTTAACTTGCAACAAGTAACCTTAGATCACTTTGACTACAGTGTTCCGACAGAGTATCACAGCGCCTTTGAAAACATCTTGAATGAAAGAAAAGACATTCATCGAACACCAGATAACTGACATTTACCACACACGTGCAAACCCAACTGAAAGCAGGAAGTGAAGGCACAACTGCACCTTAGAGTAGGAAAAGACCACACAAGATGGGCGCAGTACATACCAGATATAGTGTTTTGTTTGCATAACTGCACCACCGAAGACATCGGGAAATCTCCTGCTGAGTTGTATGGCGGAGGCTTAGCACCTCCGGGGAAGTTTGCCTGTCGTGTACCAGACTAGAATCCAGAAGCTGCAGACTGAGGTAAAGGAAGAGGAGAGAAGGCTGTGGCATCATGAAGTGCACGCTAATCAAAAAAATTATGTGCAAAAATGGCTGTCATAGTAAAAACGACCACCTAAGCCCTTGTTGCCAGGTGATTTTGTTTATGTGCGTGCACACAATTTTGTGTGCAACTCGCCCCTAAGTGGACTGGCCCACACGGAATTCTCGAGAAAATAAGTCATATATTGTATTTAATACAGGTTAGGCAAAGAAAAAGGTGCAAGGTCCATAGAGATAATATTCGCGCCGCATCCACGCTCGTCGACGCTGACGAACCATGCCCACCTACCATCCAAGAAAACGTAGGGGAAAAAAAGATGGAAACTTATGAAGTGCTGCTGAGGCAGAAGTGAACTAACGTCCTGCCATCTAACCCAAGTCAAGGCCACGACCGAAGTAGAAGTCCACCACTGTCAAGAGGGCAGTCACTCCTAATTTTCATGGCTTCTCAGCCACCACGCCACCTGCTGCCACACCCACCACAATAACAACATGGAGGTTGGCTGCAGAAGATATTAGCTACGAGTGGGAAGTGGGGAACATCACCCCTTGACCCTTGAACTCTGCGGCTTCCCAGCTGTCGGGTCCGCCATATTACTGATATGCAATAACCAATTCAAGGGGCTCCTTATAATTATAGGAGATTAGGAGATTTATTCAATTATTGGTCAGCAGAAGGTGATTAGGGTTATGCTAGAAGCGAAAGGTATAGGTATTACAATATTGGTTCGCACAGAATACTTACATTGAACATCAATATTCCAGTTGGCATAGGAAGAGAAGCACCAAGAGCTCCTTTGCTAGCACGTGACTGCATTCACTCCCCACAAACACGCCAAATGATCTCTTTAACAATTCCAAAAATAAATTACACCTGATCTGAATGCATTTTAAGTGGAGAAGACGAATATTTCTATAATATATTGACACCGGCTAACAGGCAGCCATGTTCAGACCACGACTGCGCTTACAACTCACGTGACACATGGGCATGCACATGCGCAAAGAGGCCATAACCTGAACTTTCCAATAACGGAATATTTATTTCAACTGTAAAATAATGTCTCTTGTTTATTTTCAGGTTTTCAAGTGTCTAAATGATTAAAATGTATGTTTGACAATATTGCACAATGTTTGGTTATGAATTCAAAATGCGCACTGCGTGATGTTTAAGAACATTATTATTTCAGCAAGAATGCAGTCATAAGAGACAATGAAAGAATACAAACAATTAACAATTAAAATATAAAATATAAATCCATATTTAAATTATTTATGTGCCATTTATTTTCAAAGTATCAAAGTTTTACTCAGCGTGCATAGCACTTCCACTTGTGTGAACCCCATAGGCAGCCATGGTAGGTCTGTACGACCCCTGCCCTTGGGCAGTCCGTCGAGGAGAGCTGGCGAGGTAAGACGCTGTCATGTACGCACTACAACCTTTTCGCACTGATGTCGACTACAATAGTTTCACTTTAGTATACCAGTTAACCTTTTCTTTGCGTACATTTTGCCATACATTCCCCAGCATTATGCTTACGCTTAACATAATAATTTGTGCCCTTGTGACTTTTTCAATGTAAACTAGGAGAAGAAGGAGAAAGATGTCGGAGAGGCCACGCGACCCGCGCAACTGTGAATCAGGTGCCATCCGCCAATGTTAAAGGCTTTTTAGTGTAATTTCTGTATAATTACTGTGTACAATTATAAGGGCTTTATTTTCATGTATATATTTCAGGGTAATTTTCATGTTTAATTGTTTTATGGCCACATCACTTGCGACCACATGGTTAACCGCCGCCAAGTCAATATCTGCGCCATCAATGTGTTTTGGGGGTTTATTTGTAAAATAACATGTGCACCATAATTTATTCCAGGGTTCTATGTATTGTTTCATTCAGTGTTCCATGTAATTTTCATGTAATTGATACTTTGTATGTATGACCACGCAGTCTATTCCAAGATTGATTTTCCTGCCATCAGGTGTGTTACAACCCTATAAATGCTTCCATCTACCGGAGAATATTTTTCCCAGTCATAATAACAATTTGTCTGAAAATAATTTGCCGCTTCTAAGGAGAAATATTTAAATTTCATCTACACCCCGTGATCCGCTGCGAAGCTTATACAGCGGCATCCACACCATCTAAGCTTGCTTTAATGCATCGGTGTGTTTATTATGACCATCCATATAGTGTCTCATCTTATTTCACATCTATTTGTGTCATTTATGTAAAGTGTACGGTGATATTATTTCCATCCTAGCCGGCTATGTGTATAGGCCGTCACCTCACTAACCACGTGCGGCAAGATGAGCCCCGACGAGTCCATGTTAGTTAGTGATGCTAGATAATCACACGTGTTTGTTCATTTCATAATCCTCTGCAACCTGTCTTCAGGAAAAATTGGCAGTCCACCTTAGTGGCTGTCAACCCCTTTCCTTGTGAGGATTGTGTTTTCTAACACCACAGAGAAATCATCCATCTAGGAGTGCGCTAGATTAATTGCAGGCTGGGGAGCACCCGAACATAGTTACCTAGACATGTCCAAGTTTCATAAAGTTAACCTTGGCACAATCTGTATGAGTGACAGAATAAAACGCAAGTATCACAGTGCTTAAAGTCTTTCTTTGTAGTGACAGCAACCTCTTGCCAATGTTTTGTAAGTACGCTCGGGTGAGACAGACAAACAGAACCCACAGCATCCCTGAGAACCCTGAGTCTCAACAGTGTGGTGACTGGGAAACACAGCTGGCGCCCACCTACCATAAATTTATTTTTGTCTCGTGTCTCAACCGACAATGTCAATATTGTGTATATAGTGTGGTTTTAAACTCTACTGAGTGACGGAACCAAGAGCTTAAGAAAAGCCTGCGACTCAGTGTGGGGGAAGACCACGGGCATTGGAATGCTGACATCTCCTCTATTCTCTTTGCCCTCTGCCGAAGGGAAAATGAGGCCGTAAACTCCAGTCCATGTCAGCTCCTACTGGGACGAACCCTTCATTGTCCAGGGGACTGGCAGTGGGAGACACCACCCACAACCACAACTCTGGTACTGTAGCAGTACCAGAGTTGTGAGAGCCCTACCCCCTTCAAGCAATAGCTCAAACCTCAGACGCTGGGAATTAATTCACCAGTTTATAACCAAATCCAGGCAGCCACCAGGCCTCCATATAAGATAATCACAGCTCCTTACTATACCTGCAATTTTTCAATTTTTCAATTTTTCAATTTTCCCGCCCCACCCTAGTTTGCCACCCGGCTGCTAGGTTTACTACTAACAGCACCCTTCCACCATACTGCAGTGTCCTACAACTCGCCGCCTGATGAAGCTGGCTTAGCAAGCAAAACGTTGCGATCGTGCAACCGCGTGTCGTCCTACTTTGTGTGTGTGCCTATCGACAAGTACTAGACTGTGAGTACTTGGATTCCTGTCCTTTATATATTTTCAGTAACATAACAGCCTATTAAGTCTTAACTAAACAATGAGGTATGTTCACTAGCAAACATGCAGTTTAGAGTGAGCATGTAGAGATAGGAGATGGGAAGGGACGGGATAAAGTAGGTCAGTATGTGACCACGCTCCACATGCTCCCTTCACTGCCATCCATTGGGACATGAGAGGCAAGGTGCGAGGATGCTGTGAGGAGGCTTGGATTCAAAACAATGACAGTCAGAGGATAAAAGAGGGAGATAAAAGAATGAACAATAAAATATTTGTTGAACAGACTATTGAACCATTACGGTACTCAACTTGCTACAAACGCCTTGCTGTTGCTAAGCAAGGAAATGAGATCACGCTCAACTGTTCCGAGTTCACAACCAAAGTTTATCCCTCCAAGTCGAATGTTTATGTGTACGGATGCAGCATGCCTGAAGATCATACATACAAGACTGTTATTTTATTTGGCGACATCTATCTGCCTTTTAAAGTGATTAATATTATCCCATGTAAAAAAAATTGTGGAATTTAGACCAATGTGAATAAATGTGGTTACTACAATTTGTTTCCTTACAGCAGTCAATAATGCACTACCAGGGGTCATGCCTACAGAACTCTGCAGGATTATTTTGCGCGCAAGTGAGTGTGAGTTGCAAGTAAAGATTGCCAAACCCGTAAACCTGCAGAAAGCCAAACCCACAGTCTATGTAACCTGCAGTAGCCAAACCCATGGTCTATGTCACCTGCAGTAGCCAAACCCATGGTCTATGTAACCTGCAGTAGCCAAACCCACAGTCTATGTAACCTGCAGTAGCCAAACCCACAGTCTATGTAACCTGCAGTAGCCAAACCCACAGTCTATGTAACCTGCAGTAGCCAAACCCACAGTCTATGTAACCTGCAGTAGCCAAACCCATGGTCTATGTCACCTGCAGTAGCCAAACCCATGGTCTATGTAACCTGCAGTAGCCAAACCCACAGTCTATGTAGTAGCCAAACCCATGGTCTATGTAACCTGCAGTAGCCAAACCACAGTCTATGTAACCTGCAGTAGCCAAACCCATGGACTATGTAACCTGCAGTAGCCAAACCCAGTCTATGTAACCTGCAGTAGCCAAACCCACAGTCTATGTAACCTGCAGTAGCCAAACCCATGGTCTATGTCACCTGCAGTAGCCAAACCCATGGTCTATGTAACCTGCAGTAGCCAAACCCACGGTCTATGTAACCTGCAGTAGCCAAACCCATGGTCTATGTCACCTGCAGTAGCCAAACCCATGATCTATGTAACCTGCAGTAGCCAAACCCATGGTCTATGTAACCTGCAGTAGCCAAACCCATGGTCTATGTAACCTGCAGTAGCCAAACCCATGGTCTATGTAACCTGCAGTAGCCAAACCCACAGTCTATGTAACCTGCAGTAGCCAAACCCATGGTCTATGTCACCTGCAGTGGCAGAACTCATGGTCTATGTAACCTGCATGGCTGAAACTGCACATTTTGCATGCTATTCAATTCTGGTAAAACAGGGAAAAATGTAGGAAAACTGAGCATAAATGGAGTACTCCTACACACCAATCAAGAATGACTAGGGAAATACCACAAAAGAAAATTATGAGGATTAATACAAATTTTGCACAAAGCCACTCCATGAAATGTGAAGAAAGAAGCACGCAAAATTAGAATGCCATATGGAAAAAAAGGAAATTTTGGGAATTGAAAATTGACCCTCCCCCTATTAAACACTCCAAAATTTCGAAAAATATCTGGCCTGTTACAAACTCTCCCTTAAAAGATGTTTTGGTGCTAAATTTAAATTCCCTATATTGAAATGGATGGAAAAAACAAGCAAAGAAATATAGGAAGCAGCAAAACAGAAAACATCACACCCTTCCCTCCTACATTACGTGTTCAGTCATCATGTCCACAATGGTAGATACGTCACACATGAATAATATTTATGACAGATACTGTAAACAGCAAGGCATTAGTGCCTGTTCTTCCATGGAGTTAATCCAATCTGTGGAATTTTCTACATCTCTTTAATGGCAATATTATCATGTTGTAGTTCCTCTATTGGCCGTATGAACAATACAATGGAACCTCATTAATACAAACCTAAAGGAACCAAAATCTGGTTTCTTTGTAATAACGAGGTTTGTTTCGGTCGAAACTGCTGACTTTTTTATGTTGGTACAAGCCCAAATATCTAAAAATTCAGAATTTATATACATATTTTAGCTCTAATAACAAAAGAAGTCACTCTCATTTTAACTTTACTCAGGAAAAAACTTACTTAAAGAATTATTATATATCATATTGATTAAGTCTTCAATAAAATAAAACCCTTCCATTACATAAAGAAACAAAAAATATTCCCAAAAAGATTTTTACTTTTACACATTTTCTTTACATAATAAGGTTTTTGTTTTAAGATATTTTCTATTTTGGTTTGAACTGTTTTTGCACTATGGAAGGACTTGACAGTAAAATACAATTGATCAAATCCTGAAAAACAACAGAAATGCAAGAATAATTACTTTATATAAACTTAAAATTCAAGTCTGCATAACATAAATGTTTTCTATGCACACAAACAGGACGTTTCCCCAGGTTACTTACACAGATGTTTTCATCCATGTATGCACAAAGAGTACCATCACAAGAGAGCAAAACACTATCAATATTAGGGCTCACAAGTTGGTCATATTGTAACTGAGCACATACAGTTGTGATCACAGTCTCGCACACAGCAGCAGTTTCTAACGTGTAATACGATGCAGTGCTGCCATCGTATCTATAATGAACACTAAATTCATTTAGACACTGCCACGCTATTGTACTGAACTGTCTGAGTGACCAAGAGAAACTGTTGTTACTGTAGAAAAAGTTTATTTTGTGAAAAAAAGTAACCTGTCTGAAGTTCATGTACCCAAATGCATATTTTTCTTCTGGGAAAAAAATTTGTCATTAACGTGGTATTTAAATTACTTCCCAAAAGACTGAAGAATTAGCACTACCAGAAATTTATTGTTAAATGTGGAGATTAATTCTACTGAAATGTTAAGAGAACCGAAGTTGGTTAATATGATGCATTAATGTACTGAATTTGTAATGAACATACTGAATTCGAGGCTAATAATTTGTGATGTTTATTCCATAGAAACAAGGTAAGCAATGCTTATCCTATACATGTTGGAATAGTTTGAGCCTTTATAGTGATCGCCTTAATTTAAATCTGAGTTTCCTGTTTCCAATTCAAGACACAGTGTTTTCATAACTCCCGTACTGTACACGCATAGTGCTGCTATCTAGTATTTATTTCCACACACGAGAGTGACTAGTGATGAATCGAACTCGCAAGCGAGTTACCCTGCCGTGTTCCTTCGACAGGGTAAACAGTCGTTCTATTTGCATACTCCAGTCCTCATTTTGCCTCGGAAAGCAGATGAAAGTGTTTGGGAAAACGGGAGTTTTCTTATAATTTGTAACATGCTCTCTAAATAATATTCAGTTTAATTATTATTACATTCATTTAGTTTCCGTTTTTATAACTAATGTTAGGTAATATAAAATGGTAAATACTTTGGGGTAAGCAAAGTTGGAAGTTGCGTTTGTTAGTAAAAATGGAACCACAGCCCGGCACTAGCAAATGTTATCTAAAACACTCAAATATGCAGGGCTATTATATTGCTTACCCTGTAAACAAAACTCACTACACGCCACTACTAATAATTATGTAAACAGTAAAAAGTACAATATGGCTTTTGTTTTGTATTCTTGTGCATTAATATAGTTGTTGTTTATAAATAAAAAGTTATCATGTTATGGGTTCCAGTAAGTTTCCTATTTTGTGAACTCTGTGAAGACCTAGACAAGACAAAGTATTTAAATTATCGAAGGCATAAGATTCCAAAAAGGTCTTTTGGAAGGCCAGTCTAACTGGAGAACATGGAAGTATAAAGTGAGTGCTCTCTTGCGTGGAGCATCTGGTTGCATGCACACTGCGAAAGGAACTTTACAAGAGTCAGAAGCATTAAAAAGAGATGCTACTGCAGCAGAGGAAATATTAAATAATTCAAATATAGGAAGGTTTGTGAAGGCTGAAAGCAATGCATTGCTTATCCTGACTACAAACATGACTGAAGACACATTGGAGGTCATGAGATCTCAACAGCCTGTGAAGTAAGGATGGAACTTCATAGACTGTTTGAAAGGGGAAGTGAGGATACAGAGAGAAGAAGAGTTGGCTCTGCCGAGCTAGTTGGTACGCTTCAAAATACCTGGCACCTATCATCTACAAGCCGAAGAGTTTGTGAGGATCCATGGAACATTTACCTGTCCTGCGCCCAACCTTTAATGAATACCACTTTGCTCCACTACCTTGCCGTCAAAGTCTAGCAAGTTGCTGGTGAATAAATGTGAAAGAACAATAGAAACCCTTACAAACAAGCTTTGCACATTTGAAAAGACCTTAAAGAGTAGGACTGCTGACTTAGGGCAGAAAGCGCTAACCACAACATCAAGGATGGTATTAGATAAGCCGATAGGTAAGAGACAAAACATGTCACCAGTAAGTGAACATTTCTTTATTATTACTGTAAGAAACCGGGTCACATTGTCAGGAACTGCAGAAAATGAATAGAAGATGGTAAACGACCGCTTCCAAGAGAGAAGAGTGAAGGCTCACAGTTAGAAGAGACAGTTGGAGCAGTCGAGGGCCTCATGGCTGCTACTGTATCTCTGACATCTGACGATGATGATCATGGTTGGTATGTAGAAAATGAGGCTACGAACCATGTAACAAATCAGAGGGATGTTTTTACCACTCATTTGGAGAAAACAGCAAATGGTGAAGCAATTCAAGAAGTAGGTAAGGGATCAGTTAAGGTTGAAGCTCAAGTTGGTGGGCGGTGGATACGGCTACAAAAGACAAAAACCCTGGAAGTGAGTTTGTTTCGACTATGAATAAATGTTATTTTAAAATAGATGGAAAACTAAAATAGCACGGTACTCGAAGAAGGCATGGAGGTCTATACAAAATTTTATTTAGAAATACCAAATTAAAAAAAAAAAATTGCTTCTTTGACACATGAAAACTCAATTCATTAATATCATGAGAGATCAGGACATCAAAATAAAAGGTAAAACAAAAGAAAGACACACGAAGAAGTGGGTATCAATATGCAGTTAGATAATGATTTTGTGAAGGATTATCCATGGGAAAACACACAGACTAAAGTTTGGCCAAAGAGAAAGAGCAACGAGCCCGGGTGAAATAATTAATTGGGATGTTTGCAGCCCGTTTCCGCACTCCCTCTCAAATTACCAGTATTTTGTACTGTTTAAGGATACTTTCAGCAGGATTTGCTTCTTCTATTATACGAAGCAGAAGTCTGAGGTATCAAAAAAGTTAAGAAAATTTTTGAAAGAGACAAGTTATACAACACGTGATAATATATGGGAGTCCTCAGGTTCCTTTGGCAGAAATGGTGAATACTGCTTCTTACATCATGAACTGAACAGGACCCTCGAGAGTAGATGGGAAAAATTCCTTATGAATTATGGCTAAGTAAGAAACCAAGCATCAAAAACTTAAGGGTTATCGGATCTACTTGCTATTCACACATCCCGAAGCAGCAGAGAAGAAAGATGGATAACAAAGCACAAAAAGAAATTCTAATTGGATATGATATAATCAGGTAATAAGGTCTAGAGATGTCACATTTAATGAAGAATTAAATTATTAATTATTAAGAATTAAATTATCTTACACTTAAAGACAATTTGACGCCAGCTAACCGCCAGCGGTGCTAGAGCCCATGACGGCGCACACCATGCACGTGTCACACATCCCGCACGTGCGCAAAGAGGCCAATAATTTTGAACTTTCGTATAAATATTATTTTCAGTATAAAATGTGTTTTATTGTATTCGCAGTGTTTAATATGTCTTAAAATGTTTTAAAGTGTTTGTATTAATTTGAAATTGTTTGGTTATAAAATTCAAAGTGCCGGTGGCACTTTTAAGAACACTTAATATTCCGGCATGAATGCCATCATAAAGAGACACTAAAATAATATTGAAATTCCTAAGAAAATTATAAAAATGTAAAACAATACTCAATTTAATTTGTGCCATTTTATTTTCAGTAATTAAATATTTTACTCTGCGTGCATAGCTCTGCCGCTTATGTGAACCCTGTAGGCAGCCCTGGTGTAGGTCAGTGCGATGCTTGTACCTAGATAGTCTGTCGAGGAAAGCTGGCGAGGTAAGACACTGTCACATACGCACTACAGCTTTTGTTCACTAATTTAGGTTTCCATAGTTAATTTAGTTTACAGGTTAATCTTTGCTTGGGTACGTTTCTACCAGACATTTTCCCCAGCGTTATGGTTCCACTTTATTAATTTCTTGCGCCCCTGTGGAATTTTTAACTTAATTGAGGAGAAGGAGTAGAAAGATGTTGGAGAGGTCACGCGACCCGCGCAACTTGAATCAGGCACCACATCCGCCTATGTTTATGGCATTTCATTGTAACTTCTGCATTATTGCTACATGCAATTTTAAGAGCTTTTTTTATTTATGTATTTGAGGGTAGTTTTCGTGTTTGAATATTTTACAGCGACATCACGTATAACCACGTGGCCGACCGACGCAAGTCTTTGTATAAACCATCGTTGCATTTGAGAGCTTATTTATGTAACATCGTATGTGAAATAATTTATTCCAGGGTTTTATGCCAATTTTATTAAGGGTTCAATGTATTTTTCATGTAAACTGATGCTTTTTGTACTTGACCACGTGGTCACATTAATGATGATTTTAATGCATGTTACAGGCCTGTAACCACTACAGTCATAAAGAGAATAATTTTCTCAGCAAGAATAACCTTTTGTCTGACTTTGATTTGCCGTTTCCAAGCAGAAATATTGCAATTTCACCTGCACCACGTGGTCCGCTATGAACTTCATCTAGCGGCATCTGCACCGTTTAAGCTTGTTTTCACACATGTGTGTGTTTATTGTGAATATTCATCTCATGTCCCATCTTGTTTCATGTATCATTCAAGCGTTTATGTAATTTTGTAATTAGTGTAAGGTGCAATTATTCCCGTCCTAGCCGGCTCTGTGTATAGGCCATCACCACACTACCCACATGCTGGAGGGAAAGCCGTGACGAGTTTGCATTAGTGATGCCGAGTAATCACATGTGTTAATATGAATTAAGGGTTTCACTTGTAATTCACAGTGTTCTGTCTTCAGGGAAAATCCGTCAGTTCACCCTAGCGGTTGTCGGCACTCTTCCCTTGTAAAGCCTGTGGTTTCACACACCTCGGTGAGATCATCTTCTAGGCATGCACTAGATTAATTGCAGGCTCGGGAGCACCCAAGTGGAATTGGCTAGTCATGACCAAGGATAATCATTTCATTGGCACGTTGATGTGCATGCATAATAACAATAAAAGCAAGTATAGAGTGAACTTAACTCTTTTATTCAGTAGTGACAGTGTCCTAGTCATGTCTGTATGCTTTATTAGGTGTTTATTTCATGTGATGTTAAGTAAAAAGTTTAGTTTTGTCTATGTGTTTGTAAGTACATATGGATGAGACGGACACACAGAACCACAGCATCCCTGAGAACCCTGAGTCTCAATAGTGTGGTGATTGGGAAGCACCGTTGGCGCCCAAATTACCAGTAAGTATTTATGTCATTGTTCGTCTTGTGTCTCACCCGACGGCGTCAAATTTTAATGAGAAAGTTGAAGGCCAATCAAGTCAAAGGAATGCAGAAGAATTACAATTGAAAATTAACTTTCAAGATAAAACTAATGAGGAAGAAGAAAAGAACAATGGAAATCATGATTCTGTGCAACATGAGCAGGGAGGAGATGAGGAGGAACAGAAGTTTATTGATGAACAATAAGAAGATAACGTACAACATGAAAGAGAATTACGAAATTAAGCTGAGATCAGGCATCCAGAGAGGTTTGATAACTACATTATGTCAGCTGTTTCAGATGTCACTCAGCTAGAAGAACCAGTAACCTATGAAGAAGCAGTACCTATCAAGTTTGAGAAGAAAAGATTGGATAGGAGCTATGGAGAGTGAAATAAGATCCCTGATGGAGAATGAGACCTGAACCTTAGAAAAATTGCTGCCTGGAATGAAAGCAATTCCTTGTAAGAGGGTGTATAAAATTAAAACTAAGGCTGATGGAACCGTAGAAAGATATGAAGCAAAGTTAGTGGTAAAGGGTTACTCACAGCATAAAGAGATGGATTATTCTGAGACATTCAGCCCCGTAGCTAAAGCAGGAACGTTTAGATCTCTTTTGAGCATCACCACTTGTGAATGTTTGAAACTGCGGCAGTTTGATGTTTCTCCATCATTTTCGTACGGTGATATAACAGAAGAGAGCTATATACAGCAGCCAGAGGGAATTGATGATGGATCAGGCCATGTATGGCCTTAAGTAGACACCTCACTGTTGGAACCAAAAGTTGGGAAAGTTTTTCAGTAATCAAGGCTTCAAAGCGAGTAATGCAGACTCCTGTTTATTCAAAACGATAAAAGAAATAAGAAAATATTGTTGGCTCTGTATGTGGAAGATGGACTTGTCGCTGCCAATGACACTCAGGAATTAACTAAATTCACAAGAGCCTTGTGGGCAGAATTTTAGCAAGTCCCATCATCAAAGAGAAATTTGTACCATGGAAAGCTATTGTAGAAGAAGCCAGAGATGTGATGACATTTCCATACAGGTAGGCGATTGGGGCTTTGATGTACCTGATGACAGGGGCTAGACCGGACATTGCTTATGCTGTGGGAGTAGCATCTAGGGCCTTGGAAAACCCAAATAGGAAAGATGTCAACTTAGATAAAAGAATCTTTAGATATATCAAGGAAACCTTAGACTATGGGCTTGTTTATAAGCCAAATACTAGGAAAGATCCCTCACGGGATTCAGTGATGCTGGCTTAGCAGGGGATGAGGTAACAGGAAGATCTACCACCGGAGTGATGCGTATGTACAGAGGTGGAGCTGTCTCCTGGTTGAGCCACACACAGACTTCTGTGGCCTTGTCCACAACGGAAGCGGAGGTGGTAGCTGCAAGTGAGGCAGGCAGGAAGGGAGCTGGTCTGGTCGAAGCGGCTCTTCTAGTGAATGACTGACGTGACAAGTATTCCAGTCCTGAAGGTGGACAATGAAGCAACCACCAGATTGACCCAGAATACCATAGAAGAACGAAACATATAAAAATTTGACACTTCTTTGTGAGGGAACTTGTGACAGATGGGGAGTGGATGTTAAGAAGCTGTCAACCAAGTTCCAACTTGTAAACCTCCTTACTGTTGTGTTATTGCTTATCCTAGTTACTTGCACCTATGTATCTCGTGTCTCCGCTATGACTGACTTCATCTTGCCAACCTTCTCCCTCTATAGTCTTCTGTATTTACCTACATGCACATACATATTTCCCAACACTACATCTCCCCTTCTTTCTCAGCTTTATCTGCTTGCTGTCCTATAAGTCCAACCTTTGTGGCGGGACTATTTTATGCCCCCTTCTAGTCCTGCTACACGCTTCCTCTGCCTTGTATGCTTCTCCTCGTGCATCTGTGGGAAACCCTCAAAATTGTGACTCCTCTCAAGTGTCTCTGGGCTGTGTGTCCTGGTAGAATGGCTGCGCCATCATGCTTCTAGCTTCTCCTGATTCCACTGGTCGAGCTGTATCTGCTGCACTTTGTATACTGGTTGCCTTTACTGGCACCCCTTTTCTGCTCTCTTCTTCTGCCACCTTTACTACCTGCCTTCTACTTCGTCGTAATGTAACTGCCTCTGATGAGGAATAGTATGACCTGCGATACTTGGCTGTCCCATGAATTGTACCCTGTCTTTTTAGGTCTGGTATCAACACTCACTCATCCGGGGCAAATGGTTCCAATTCTTTAATGCCATGCCTTCTGACCTACACCATTTTGCTCCTGGATTTTAGATAACTGTCACATTCACAGATGGATTGTAGCATCCCATGTTCCCATCGTGGCTCTGTAGGGTCGTTTGTACAACTGGAAGGGTAGTTTGTAACTTACGACCAAACAACAGCTCTGCCGGTGAAAATTCTGATTCCAACAATGTGGCTCGATATACTAGCAACCCAAAGTTCGGATCTTGTGACTTCATCAGGATGTTTTTCGCTAATGCCACTGCACTTTCTGCCACTCCATTGGACTGCGAGAATTTGGGGCTAGATGTGATGTGGCTGATCCCATAATCTCGGGCGAACTGTTGAAACTAACATGACATGAACTGTGTCCCTCCATCGCTTCGAACGGTTTCCAGTATTCCATGCCTGGAAAATATGTTCTGCAGCCGTTTGATAGCTGTGTCTGTAGTCAAGCGATCCATATATACTACTTCCAGTTATCTAGAGAAGTAGTCATAAATGACTAAAAAAATGGGTTCCTTCCTTAACTCCTTCCTTTTATTTGCATAATATCAATTCCCACTGTAGCCCATGGTCGCTCTGGCAATGGTGTCTGTATAAGAGGCTCTGTACACTGTACTCTTCTTGGCAGACATTGTTCACAACCCTCTACCAGTCGCCTAACATATTGCGAAACATGTGGCCACCACACTGACTCGTGCGCTCGCCTTAGACACTTCACGATGCCTCTATGACCTTGATGTGTTCTTGTTAAAACATCTCTATGCGTAAGCTCTTTGGGATAAACACCCATGTTCCACACATGATTAGCCCTTGCTGGTAGGTCAGCTGATTCCTATATTGCCAAAACACTGACACTTTTTTGAATCCCAGTAGGATTTCATCTCTCAGAGCTTGCGACCTTTCATTTTTGCCCTGCGCTAGTTGTATTTCTTGCAGATATAAGTCTGTAAACGGGGTTGCTTTCAGTACCATCTCAGCCAAGAGCTTGTCCTCTATCCAACTCTGGGTGTGTGCCTCTGACTTGTGCACTGGAGCTCTCGAGAGTGCATCTGGTACACAAAATGACTTACCAGTAACATGCACCACATCATAGTTGAAGCACATTAAGCGTATCTGCATTCTCTGCAGTTGTGCTGTAAGTTCTGCCACAGGCTTACTGGATAGCAGGGTAACTAGAGGCTTATGGTTGGTCATCAATGTTATCCTGCTTCCTAACACATATTCCTTAAATCGTTTACACGCCCATGTTACAGCCAGGGTTTCTTTCTCTATCTGTGAATAGCATCTTTCCACTTCACTTAGGCTTCTAGACGCATAGGCTACTGGTTTCCACACTCCATCCTGACAATGCTCCAGCACACTCCCCAGTCCATACGACGACGCATCTGTAGCTATCCGCGTTTGTGCCGTTCGAGAGTACAATGCTAGTGTTGGACGTGCAGCAATCTCATTTTGCTGTTGCTTTGCTGCTTCTCGTTGTGCCACTCCCCATAACCTCTCCATATTCTGTTGCAGTAAGACCCGTAAAGCCTGTGTCTTCTCTGCCAACTTCGGTACAAATATTCTCAAGTAGTTCACCATACCTAAGAACCGTCATAGCTCAGTAATGTTCGTTGGATCCGGCATGCTTGTAACTGCATCCGTTTTATCTGTGTGTGGTCTCACTTCCCCTTTTCTTACCATGTATCCAAAAATTTTCACTGTCCAGCATTTGAACTTGCACTTTTCTATATTCAGTGTTAATCCTGCTTCTCGTAGCCTTTCTAGCACCGCGTGTAGCCTGTTGTTGTGCTCCATGTCTGTACTCCCACATACCAATATATCGTCTGCTTGATTCACAACTCCCGGCAGTCGTTATAAAATGGTGTACATCTGGCGCTCAGGGCCTGAACTGAGTCCAAATGGCAGCCTGTTTAAATGGAACCTCCCAAATGGTGTAATGAAAGTTGTTAGAGGTGCACTGCTCTCAGTGAACAGGTTTTTGGCAAAATCCCTTAGATGCATCTAATACTGTGAACACCGTTGCATCCTGCAAGCTAGCTAATGGCTCTTCCACAGATGGCAGTTGCAACTTTTTTCTAATAATAAATCTATTTAGCTCTGTGTAGTCGACGCACAAAGTAATAGTTCCATTCTTTTTCGGAACTACTACGATCGGAGCACACCAACTCTGTTGAGGCCTGTATTTGTACAATCCCTCCTTCGTTCAACATTCTGTCTAATTATTCCTTTACTTTATCTCTGAGAGTGATAATTCTGCTGTAGCTTCCCAAGGCCTTGAAACACAGTAGGGAACTTCCTTACAAACTTATTTGACTCAGTTGGTGTATTTTCATTTACTTTAGTCTTCTCTCGCCGAACATCTGCTGCTTCCCTTACAGTCACCACCTTTAATGTTTTAATTGCTGGTCGGTCCAACAATGGCATCTGCTGTCCTTTTACCACGTAGATTTCTTGACTGATCTGTTGTTTATCGAGGGTGAAAAGTAGCGTGGTAGTACCTTCTACTGGAATGGGATTTCTGCCTGCACTATATAGCCTCTTCTTCAATTTACACAGCAACAGGCTTAACTCATCACTTGTGGTTTTATCTATAATCGTTAAATCTGCACCCGTATCTATTTTGAAGTATTTTGTTTTTCCTTTCACTTGTACCTCAACATACCATGGGTTTGAACACACTTCTAAAGCCACTTCTCCCATGTAATATTCTTGGTCCAACTTCTCCTCTTCTTTTAATTCTTACGCAATTGTCATTTTGCTTTTGCAACATCTGCTGTAATGTCCCAACTTCATTACGTTTAAAACATGAAACATTCCTCGCTGGACATCTGGACCCATTGTGTCCCGGCGAAATGCCACACTTTGAAAATTTTCTGTATCCCTGTACTAGTTTTGCACTATTCCTACTGTTTTCCCTTCCAAAACTTTCATATCTTTCTGAAGTGCATCCACTGAAGTGACCCCCCTTGCTTTCTATCCCTTTTGACACTTTCCACACTTGCCTGATTTTCCTGTACGATCTGCTGCTGCCCTCGCACTGTCTCTGCTCAGCGAATACGCTTAACCGCTTCCGCGGAATTGAGGTCACCGTCCATTTGTAACAACTCTGAGAGTTCATCATCTGCTACTCTAATTACCAGTATTGTGCTTATTAATTCTTCCTTTAAGTCTTTCAACTCACATGTTTCTGCCGCCTTGAACACATCATTAATAAAGAAATCTGCTGGCACCGTTTGAAACATTTGTCTCATTCACAGATTACATTCTTCTTCACTTTGAAAAAATCACTAAACTTCTGTTTCAGTACTTTATACTAATTTTATTTGGGTTGGGGGTAATGCAAACAATGTTAACAAATCATCTGCCTCTGCACCCATGCAATATAACAGCACATTCACCTGACTTTCTTCTGGCTTATTAGCAAGCTCCGATGCTATCCTAAACCTCTCAAATCTTGTAATCCACTTACTCCACTCTGTCGGCATCCAAAAGTTAAAATTTTCTGGAGGTACTGTGTGAAACTGTGCCGCCATTTCTGTTTGCTGTATAAATTCAACATATTGACGTGAATCGCATCTATCAGCATGTTTTATCAACACGGGGCCGCTCTTACGAAGCGAACCGGCCCTGTAATGACGGCACTGGTAGCAGCTGGTTGGCCCCCGCCTGCCAGAATAATCTTGTAGCAGGTGGCGGGCAGGCGGCTGGCCGCCGCTCGCAGCTGCCCAACCCAGAGGATCTAGGACCGATCGTCAGATGCAATGCCGTGTTCCATTCTCTGCACTGATGTGACAAACTGCATAGCCACTAGTTGATGTTCCATTACTACATGCATTTAATGCTGGGCTGGGGAATGGAACAACTTCATTGCTCTATTTTCGGCATGTAATTTGAACGTTTTGTTTACGAATTGCAAGACATTTACATATACGTTGATGGTAAACACGTGAATCTGTCGTACGACTTGACAGGATAACTTGTTTACAATTCTCTTATATGTAAATGGGACATATTGAAATTAATCTAATATTAAATATTTAACAGCCACCATGAGTACATATTAACGTAAAAGACGTACACACAGCAGATTAACATGTAACAGGTTGGCGTTCCAACCTGTTTTATTTTCGCCTGGTTACGTTTGCTTGGGTTCTGTTTACTTTATTTAAATACACAAAATGAAACACTGTTTGATAAAAGGTTTCAGGAGATGTGGGGGTTTGGGGGGGGGGGAGGGGTGTCTTTAGATTTACGTCTTTAATGAGACGGATTTGTTTTGATGGAGCATTATAGAATTTTGCTTGAATGGAAATAATATTCAAATGATTGTAACTTTGAAAATTTTAACTTCAATGAAAAAACAAAATGTGATACAACCGTCATTCGTATTCGTACAAATGCAGCAATAGAGACACACTTTGGCAGATGTTAACATTACATGCTGAATTCACGATATAGACAAATAAACAAATATTATTTACACACTACAGAAGTGTTGAAAGTGCAACTTTTTTGGGCCACGTGCATTTGAATAATTATAGTAACAGTTTAAAAATACATTATTTACGAAACATGCAAACTTACTGTTAGTTAAATTCGCAACCTCTTAAAAATGTGTTTCCTATGGAAATCCTTTCAAGTTTACTTCACCAAAACACGTTTCTTCGTCATTAGCATTATATAATTTAGTTGCAGAATCATTCAGTGCAATTAAAACTGCGCATGTTTCCTAATACCAACAAACTTGTCCTTGGTCGCAGTTGATGCTAACCTCCAAATACACACATTTCTGGCATTTTCCTGCCACTGTGACGTCAGTGCATGAAGCACTTGTGCTTTTTCCTCATGCAAGTTATGCGTGAGATTGTCCGGAAGTAGAATGACGAAGTAGGTACGATGATGCGCCTGTGCGAAGGCATCAGAACTATGCCTCGAGCCGTGTTCCGTTACCTACACAATGCAAAATATGCGCATTTTCCAACACTACACTTACGAAGTCAATTCTAAAGTCAAGACGTCAACAACTGTGCTCAAGAATGGGACTTAATACAGTCTAGGAGTGTTGTGTTCAACAATTATTTAATGAGGGAAAGTGATGTAGTTCCCTTATTGTCTATATGAACAATAGTGCAGTCTTTTGTCTTAAGAGTTAGTTGCATTAATATGTGTTGTTTATGAAAAAAAAAAAAGTTATAATATCAAGGAGGCAGCATGCTGTTCACTAGGTGTAAGGAAAAATGCTGAACAGAAACACAGCGCATATCTATCTAAAAACTATGTGACAGAAACACTTCAACTCAAATATTAATGTGTGACTGAAGGAAGTAATGATATTTCCTCGCAGCATTCTGGATGAGGCTTTGGAGGGGAGGAGTTCAAAAGTAGGAGGGAGTCTTTTGAAAATTCTGCATTCCACAAAAGTTGTTAAGAATAAGGTGGAAACAGGCACTGAAAGTATTTATTTTTCGAAAACACAATTTTCAGTACCCAAGGGACACCAAAAATGGAAACATCTTAATGTAGTAAATATTTACATAAACTGGAAAATTATTACATATCACTCAATAATAGATGGGGAAGAAATCACAAAAGAAGTTTTGGTGAGCAGGGAGCAAAATTTTTGGTCAAGTATGTACACAAATATTAGTATCATTTGTTTGGACGACATCTGTCTGTTATATTTAACTGACAGTTGATTTATAAACCATTGTTCTTTAACCACCAAAGATGATCAAAAGCAAACTAAATGTGGGGGGGAAACACAACTGAGATTATTTTTGGGTTTTCTTTGTGGTTAAAACTGGTTGGTTAAATACAATTTCATCAACATAGCAATTTGAAAAAGTCACTCATGGAAACTATGGCACCTTATAAAATGGTTTGAGGGCAAGGGGGAGGGTTTACTGTATCTCTTCATCGTAAAGCCAATGGCATATCACAAGTTATCACTACATATATTAAGCAAAGATAGCAAAAGTCTATGTGTATGTGAGTTTATGTGTTAAAAATTGTTATTTTGGAGGGTTGGTTTATGTGGATTTTAATGTGTTATACTACTTGTAAACTTAGCAGTTATTTCCAATTATAATAGGTTTTTATCAAGAGAACTGTGTTTAGAATTTTCATGTTTGCACAGCTGTTACCTAATGTAAGTCCCTTTTAATTTATAACTATAATATCAATGCTACAGTAACCATCATAGATGTAATTGTCCATTGTTCATGACCAACCTATGTGGCACTGATAGAAGTGTATTTTAGATACATATTTACATATAATTTTGGGTCACGTTGGCTAAGAGGTTGTTAGACTGCTCATCTCTCACCAATGCGAACTGGGTTCAATTACTTGATGGTTCACTCCAGATTTTTGCAAGTGGGAATCGTGCCAGACAATGCCACTGGTTGGCGGGTTTTCTCGGGGATTTCCCATTTCTCCCAATCTTTCATTCTGGCACTGTTCCATACTCAGCTCACTTCACCCTTTCGGCTCTCAAGGACTCGCAGTTAAGAGCCAACCAAATCTCTTCATTTCACTCATTCTCCTTTAATATTTGCTTCATGCCATTATTCTGTTTCCAAAAACAGATAAGAAAAAACAGTTAATTTTTTTGCTTGATAACATCACATGTTTTGTTCTTTGCTCATACTCTAAGATTTTGTAACCAGAAAAACCCAGCTACAATGAACCTTATCATGGTGAGGTCAAGTAAACATGAAAAGAGGTGACGGGCACCAGTCTGACACAATATGGGTCACATGCAAGTGTGTCATTGCCAACACTTATTTCGCGCAGACAGCAGTCACTTCAAAATTTTCAGCACATCACTCTTCCCCACTTAAAAAATACAACTTGCCTATTCTGATAACACCTACTGTCCTTTCCTAATGTATGCAAATGTTTACAAGCACATGCACGTATAGGCACGCACAGTCTTTTATACACACACACATATATTCCAAAACTTAATACTGACTGAGACATTTTTTACACAGTGTCTACACCTTGGTAAAAGTTCAGTAGCTTCAGAATACCCTAGCTAATAAAACAAGGGTTTTCATAACATTATATATATTGTGTGTGTGTGTGTGTGTTGTGTGTGTGTTGTGTGTGTGTGTGTGTATGTGTTATATATATATATATATATATATATATATATATATATATATATATATATATATATATATATATATATATATATATATATAAATTCAGGAAAGTTTTTGGTGATTGCATAACTGTACATGCATTTGCTGCACACTTCAAGTTCCTTGTGGTACATCTACAAGACTTACTTAAGGTTGCTTGAGACCACATTTTTTTCTACATTTCGAGGCTATTATTTTGGTTTTGAGACAATATAGATAATAAGGAACTTAAATAAAATAGAAAATAATTTGGAATACCAAAATCTCCATGTTTTTTTTAGCATAATTATACTAATTTTAATACAAAATCTTTGTTTGTATACATTTCACAAAGTTACCTTAGCAAAAAGTTAGATCTGAGTGCAAGTGTTTACTGATGTCATAGTATCATGTTGTGGTGAAACACATTTCCAGAGTGTGGTATGGGACTTACTTAATGCAGAAATTTACATTTCAAATACCTCGCACACAGCATATATTCACTTTGTACTACATACCCTATCTACTCTCTACACATCGTATATGCAAAACACACAAGCTCTCATTAAAACTAACACAACATAGCGCACAGCTACTACCAATGTTACAAACACAACACAAAAAAAACCTTACTTATACACTTGTAATGTGCAATATAAAAACATTATTCCAACATGTTGCAGTTTGTTTGAAATTTTACACTTGATTCACTTGTGGTGTTGATTAAACAACTTACTGGCTCTTGAATTTAAATTTTATCTCAAAAGTTAAAATTGAAACATGTACCAAATGCAATACAACTTTAACATATGTATACTATTTATAAAATTCTAATAATATAAATATTATTTTGAGCTCTAAACATATAAATTTTTACTATAGCTTGGGATTAGTATAAAAAAATATAAATTATTAATTTTTATAGCTTGTGTTGTCTGTTTTTGAACATTTTTTTTCCTCCTGTATTTTTGGACTACCATTTCATATCGAAAAGGAGAAGGATATGATACGCTAAAAATATAGACAACAATGGTATACCTACTGTTTTCTTGAATGTGCATAAGGGACAGGGAATTACACAGTGCCGATAACATAAAGGAGTAAACATGAAAGTGAAATAACTATACTATTGTAGAGAACTGCCAATCATGCCCTAGTTACACACTATTGTGCCTACTTTCACTGGTCAAAAATAAAAATCTCTAATATATAAACAAAATCAATTTTTCAGTTATGCAAAAAATGTAATTTATGAGGCAAAAAAAAGGCCATTAAAAATAATGACAATGTGTGACAGTAATAAGACACAAAATAAAATGAGCTTTTATCTATAGTAATATAATAAAGAGGTAATGTGAGTTTGTTAGTTAGTTAATTTGTTTATATCTAATGGCTATAATTATTTCACTATTAGAATCCTACATTATTCCAGATGGGAATAGCCATATATCAAGTGGGGCCACAGAGGCCCAGTGAGTAGAGGAATGCCAAGTGGAGCTGCAGTGACCCAGTGGGTAGGGTGATCCCAAGTGGGGACGCAGTGGCTCAATGGGTAGAGCAATGCCAAGTGGGGCCACAGTGACACAGTGGGTAGAGTAATGCCAAGTGGGGCCACAGTGACCCAGTGGCAAGAGCAATCCCCAAGTGGGGCTGCAGTGGCTCAGTGGATTAGAGAGATTTCAAGTGGGGCCACAGTGGCTCAGTGGGTAGAGTAATGCCAAGTGGGGCCACAGTGACCCAGTGGCAAGAGCAATCCCCAAGTGGGGCTGCAGTGGCTCAGTGGATTAGAGAGATTTCAAGTGGGGCCGCAGTGGTTCAGTGGGTAGAGTAATGCCGAGTGGGGCCACAGTGACCCAGTGGCAAGAGCAATCCCCAAGTGGGGACGCAGTGGCTCAATGGATAGAAAATATCAAGTGGGGCCACAGTGGCTTAGTGAGTAGGGAAATCCCAAGTGGGGCCGCAGTGGCTCAGTGGGTAGAGTAATGCCAAGTGGGGCCACAGTGACCCAGTGGCAAGAGCAATCCCCAAGTGGGGCTGCAGTGGCTCAGTGGATTAGAGAGATTTCAAGTGGGGCCGCAGTGGTTCAGTGGGTAGAGTAATGCCAAGTGGGGCCACAGTGACCCAGTGGCAAGAGCAATCCCCAAGTGGGGACGCAGTGGCTCAATGGATAGAAATATATCAAGTGGGGCCACAGTGGCTTAGTGAGTAGGGAAATACCAAGTGGGGCCGCAGTGGCTAGAGCGATCCCAAGTGGGGATGCTGTGGCTCAGTGGGTAGAGCGTTCTCAAATGGCGCAGCAGTGGCTCAATAGATAGAAATATGTCAAGTGGGGCTACAGTGGCTCAGTGGATCTTAATATTACAAATTTGCAAGTAGTCGCAAGTTGTCACAGTTAGTCACGGGTAGTTGAGGATAGTCGCGGGTAGTCGCGGGTAGTCGCAGGTAGTTATGGGTAGTCACAGGTATTCGCAGATAGATATGGGTAATCACATATATAGGTATGTATTTCAATAACTCCAAAAAACCTGAGTGAAGCGATGGCTGGCTGCTAGTCATGTATAAATTAATAACCTTACTTTTGAAAATTTTTCAACATGGCAGGAATGTTGGTACGGATCCAGGAACATTCTCACGATTTAAAAATGATTAACATGACAAATTGAAATATTTTTTCAACCACTTACTGTGAATTTTTATGCATCATCTGTACGCTTATTCAGCAGATAGATTACCTGTGTGTTGGTTACTTTGAGAATAACTTTCTGACAAGCACCGTAGGCTGCAAAGAGTATGGAGTTCTCTGCGACGTTGGCAACGACCGCCGGCACTGTGCCAGCGTACAATCCTCTTAAGATACCTTCCTTCTTGAAAGTCTGGTAGAAGCAGCTGAACATCCCCTTGTACAGCTGTGGGAAGGCTTGCATCTTAACCTTGACAGTGTCCAGGGGTTGTCCTACATAAACTAAAGCCACCCCACCTGCACAGTACAATGACAAGCTGTGCACACAACAAACGAATATATGTTCTCTGTAACTGTTTCCATGTCACCAGCACTGCTGGTCTTTTAAAATAAGTACAGATCATACAAGTCAATTTATAACACAATTTGAATTTGTGTTATAAACTAAAATGTTTTGAAAAAAATCACATAAATCTCACACACTTGTATTACGATTAAACACACAGTGTGATATCTTTAATACAAACTTGAAAATACCAGCATTCCTACAGTTTGTAGTCATTTGGTTCCTGTTAACTAATATTTGTGATGAATGTAAAAACGTTAAAAAAATTGAAATTATTGTGATTCGGCATATTACAGAATAAGACATTCTTATACACGGCATGACTTTTTAACAGTGAACTTGAAATTACAGTGTAATACAAATTAAATCCTTGCTATTAAGTATTCAAATTAATAACTTTAATATCTCACGCCACAGGGAAAGAAGACAAGAACTCTGTATTAATAAGAAGTTTTTACTGAAGATATTTTTATTAATGAGGTTTCACTGCAAAACATTAAGAGTCATAAATGATTAATTAGGTACCAATATTTTTTAACTGTGTTTACCTAAGGATCCTGCAGTGAAGTCAATGATCGCATCTCTCCCATTCCCAGCGCTTATGTGGCTCATTCTTCAACACTGACACCTGAAAGCAAGACAAATTTCTCGAGAGTATTTCGACATGTTGAGAAGAACAAGTAAGATGTAGGTAGCTCTGTATCATATCATGCAGAAGTCATATGAAAGTCAGTGTGGAGGACCTCTTGTGTCTCAGCAACACAAACATGGGCCACACACAGTTAGAGAGAAGATGCGAAATGGGAAAAGATGAGTGAAGGCAGATTGTCACCCTTGCATTTAGGGTCTACCATGGCGAGCAAGTGAACATGCATTGCACGGGGCTCCTGAAAATGTGTTCCTGGATGTTGCATTTGTTGCAGAAAAATATAATAAGTAAATTGACTCATGTACAACCAGCCTTCTCCTGAGGCCCTGCTGCCTAGCAATGACACAGTGGCTTCAGAGTAAGAGTGGCTCAAATACTTTTGATTTCAGTCAAAGTGTGTATACTGCTCTTTCCAAACAGATAGCTCTCACACTGTTCTTCTTTGTGGATGCACGAGATGACATTCCCATCCCCCTCCACGCTTCGCACCACTCACTGTGAGACAAAATTGAGCAAGGTACGAGCGGGAAGGAGGCATAGGGAAGAAATGTTGTGATGACGACTGATGATGATGACAAACCTGAGAGGTTTAGTGGCAAAGGGAGACAGATAAATAGCATAAAAAAAGGAAAACTACGCAGTGCCCTTTTGTGAGAGTCAGAACATGTTTCTGAATTAGGAGATAAAATTTACGACTAGCTTATCAGTCTTCAACAACTATAAGCCATGAGCAAGTTTACTAAGGAAAGTAATATTGCTGGTTTACATGGGCCAGTGCTTTTTCTTACACAGAATAAGCAGTAAGACATTTCAATTTCGCAAGTTCACTCTACAAAAGCAAATATCTTGCAATAACAAGCTATTAAAATTTTTTACAGATTAAATATAATTACAATTTTTAAAACATTGTTGTAGTAATTGATTATCATAAAACTGTACTGTACATAAAGATTAAAACATCAGTGTTGTGAACTTTTTTTCGTGTATTGGTTTCCGTGTATTGCATACAGCCTTGCTGTTCTTACAAGTTGTCTACAATTCATGAAAAAGTATTAAGTTAATTATATTGTACATATAGACTTTGTAATACATGACTTTATTTACCTGGCAATTTAATCAATCCAAATAGCCATTTATACAAACCATATGGGTAATAAAATTTTCTGAGGAGAACAATAATAATAGGCACCATGTGCATAGAGACGATTGGACGGAAGTAACTGCCAACAAGTTAAGGGGAACCGCTGCCATGTGGTGGATCTTTGGTCAGAGACTATCGAGTTACATGGGAAGAGCTCTGCAAGAGATTACTAGGTCGGTTCCACACTGACGGAGATGCTATACAGGCACAAGCGTGGCTGTATCACGAACAACAGAGGGAGCATGAAGGAAATGAAGAATTCATACAATGCAAGTTAGGCTTGCATAAGCAGCTACATCCAGGACAGGCAACCTGCGGAGTATTGGAGATAATTAAGACATTATCAACACCTGACATTAGACTATATCTGCGGAGAGTAACACGGGCCAGCGTAGAACGGTTTACAAGAGAAGTGTGTTTGTATGAGAGGGAAGTATGCGCAAACCAAGAATACCAGTCACCACGGCAGAACCACAGCACGTCAACACCTGCCATGATGCCAGATGTCGTGAGACCACCACTGCCATTCACACCAGTGAGAGCAAACTGCAGACAAGGAACAAATTTTCACAACAATCACCACAAAAATTACTATCAAGGCAACAGGTCGGGAAACTAAGTAGGGAGGTTGGTGAACCAGCACCTACACCAATCTTCACCACCAGAACATAAGAAACGGTCCAACGAAGATGTGAAAGCGTTCCAAGTAACTGACAGTACCATGAGAGCGTTAAGAGTGAATGTAGAATATGAAGGGAAAAATGTCACAGCTGTTATTGACACTGCCGCCAGTCACAATTTTGTGTGTGAGGGTTTGATACAAGCCATAACAACAAGAGTGCCACAGCGATGTCTGAAATTCACTACCACACACCAATAGGGAGAAGTGAGAAGTGTCATGCACATCTCTGGTAGGGATCCGAGAGCTGCATACCAAGTGCGATGTTTACATTGTGCCGGACCTATGCAAAGAAAGGATTCTGGGACTGCCATGGCTTATTGACAACCACGGCGTGATAGAGCCACATCTGGATTATCTGCACATGGGGACACGTGGCAGGGGGACCGTATACGCTGTGGGAGCAACGCCGCCGGCAACAACAACTGCAGTGCCACTCGCTGACTTCGAGCACGAGGTGCCCAATACACATCAACAATGTCTGCAACATCTGCTGGACCAGTAAGCCAGTGTATTCCACACTGAGGGGAAGCTGCAGTGCACCGACATGACGGAGCATGCGATCATCACAACATACGAGGACCCGGTGTACTCCAAGCCACGAGACCCAGATATTTTCTTTCGCCGCATCATCAACCAGCAGGTATGTGAAATGTTACATGACAATGTGATTGAACCTACGCAGAGTCTCTATAATTCAGATATGACACTTGCCACTAAGAAATATGGTTAATGGTGATTCTGTGTTGATTTTCGCCTTTTGAACAAGATCACTGTAAACATGCCATAGCCAGTCATTAATTTGAAAGAAACTGTCAAAAATAGGGCCAGCAACCATTTTCACTTCACTTGATTTAAAGTCAGAATATCGGCAAGTGCCTATCCGCCCACAGGACAGCAAGAAAACAGCTTTTACACCAGATGGAGGTAGATTTCAATTTGTTGCCCTGCCATTTGGTTTAAAGAGTGGCCCTGCAATGTTTCAAAACTTAATGGTTAATATACTAGATGGATCCATAGGAGACTTTGCTATGGCATATTTGGATGATGTACTTGTTTGGTCTAACAGCTGGTAGAGCATTTGCACCATTTGAGCCTTGTGTTTGAACGGCTCGAACGTAACAAGCTTACGTTCAAAGTTGACAAGTGTAAGTTGGGTATGAGTAAGATGGGAGTTTTGGGAGACTATGTAACAGGGAACGGACGCGAACCAGAACAGCAACATGTAAAGGAGATTCAAAACAAACCCACACCCAGATCTCGTAAACAAGTGAAGAAATTTTTTTGGTTTAATTAATTGGTTAAGGGAGTTTGTCCCTAACTTTTCTGTGACTACCGCACCATTAACTGCTTTGTTGTGTGAGAAACGTAAATTTGTATGGACACCTCAAGCCGATCAAGCCTTGAAAGAAACCAAACTTGCATTTCAAACTGTAATGCACTATCCAGGTTCAACTCAGAGTTACCCATAGTCATGCAAACAGATGACAGTCAAGAAGGCATCGAGACCGTGTTGTATCACATGGGGAAAAACACATAATCAATTACCACAGTGTGAAATTTGGGGAAACAGAAGGCAAGTAACATGTAAATGAGCAGGAATGTTTAACAATTGGACATGCATTGCCAAAGTACCGGATGTACCTGTTGGGAAGGCAGGTTACTCTCGAAACTGACAACCGATGTCTTATGTGGTTAAAGGGCATACATAACAGGAAGAGTAAACTTGCCCGCTGGGCACTGTTACTCCAGGAGTTTGATTTCAAGGTAGAACATGTGGCGGGAAAAACCAACGAACTCGTGGACACTTTGTCCAGGAATCCTTGCCTGAGTCTAACGGTAACTGACGATGCAGAGTGGGAAGAGGCACTACCACATTGCCTTGCAATACCAAATGCAGATACACAAACTCTCGTTGTACAAAACATTGTTGCCACACCACCTGGCGAACTTGTTTCATTGAATGTACATGATGTGTTAAGAGAGGTACACACTGCACAAGAAAATTCCCGAGATGCTGCGCAATGCCATCAACATTGTGCCACGTGATACACAGAACACTGGAGGGTAGTTGACTGGGAAATAAAAACCACACCACCTGGTAATTGTGCGCTATGGAGAACGTATGTGCCAAAGGAGAAATGAGAACTTGTACTTAAGCATGCACACGAAAGTTTAGGGCATGGACACCCAGGATCCGAACAAACACGCATATATGTGCAGAAATTTTTTCATTGGCCAGGGGTTCCGGAAGATGTAAGAAAACATGTGCAGAGCTGTATCATGTGAAATACCGGGAAGCCGCAGAGAACAGACGGCGATGCACCACAGCAACCGAGGCTGCCAACTGAGCCATTTGAGACAGTAGCGATTGACATCATGGGCCCGTACCCACACACAAAAACTGGCAAGAGGTTTCTCAATGTCTCCACGGATTTGTTTACCTGTTGAACCAAAGGCATTTCCCGTCAGCAATGTTCACGTGCACACCGTCGCACAGGTGATGCAAAACAAGTTCTTTCCGAGATGGGGACATACCGAGTATTTGCTAACCAATAATGGCACGCAATTTGTAGGGCGAAAGTGGAGAGAATACTATACCAGGTAGGGAACAGAACACCATACCACCTCAGCCTACCATCCAAGGGCAAACCCAACCGAACAACGTAACCAAGACATTAAAATCCAGTTATGCGTCCTGTTAGAAGACCATACCTGGTGGGCGGAGTTAATTCCGGAGGTAATGTTTTGCCTAAGAAACAGAGTAAATACGGCAACTGGGAAGACACCCGCAGAGATGGTACAAGGTCGCGAACTCCGTGTCCCCGGAGCACCCTGCAAAAACCTGCCAATACAACCTGAGTAAATTGTAGAACACCAGGCACAAATCCACAAGGAAGCGAGAGTGAATCAAGTAAGTTATTGCAATATGGGAGTGCCGAAGAGCAAGAGGTCGCCACTTGAACTCGTACCAGGAATGGATGTTTACGTGAGGGAGAACCCGCTATCGGCCAGGATGAAAAAGTACTGTGCTGGGCTGGCACCTAGATGGACAGGGACAGTAAGAGTGGTAGAGAAGATGGGGAATTCCTCGTATTTAGTGAAGTTGTGACCAAGATGTGTCATAAAACGGCACCGTGACAACCTGCATATAGCCTGATCACCTGTATGGAAGAGAGGCAAGGAGACAACGTTATGCCCAATACCTTGGCGAGCACTGTGCAGTATACCAGGGAGTACACAGGGATATGTCAACACGTGCACCACAGTCAACAACAACACTGACACGGGAACACCAAGCACAGGAAATGAAATGTCATTTAGGGGTTTTGTACCAACAGAACAATTAACGTCTAGTAGTGAGGAAGTAGGTGGAGCACGTAGTAATGAAACATCATTTCTGGATTCTTCTGTTAAAGCCTATCATAACACAACAGATCACAGTAATTTCAAGGGATTTCCGTGTGTACACGAAAACAGTGGTAATAAAAGTGCACAAATAAATGTAAACATAACCAGTGCCAATGAAGTAAGATTTAAGGAGTTTCTCCAAGGCACAGCTGAACTTGGTTGTAACAATAGTGAAAACATAAATTTTGGAAATACAAGTGAAGGCATGACACCTTTCAGAGGCTTTTCAGCTCCCGCAGAGGAGAGCCTAGTAGGGCAAGAGAGTTTTAAAGGGTTTGGGGAGCTTAGTAGGGCATTGAGTGTGACATCACGTGTCAACAAACCACAATGCAGCACTCACAAGAGGCGAGGCGAGTCACCACCACGTACCCACAACGTTGTTCCTTCCTACACCCCCACCCCCTGCAAATGCCGCAGAAACAGAAGACCTCTGAGGCCATGTTTTCTTTGCCCTCGACTGGTGGCCCTGGTTCACAGCTGGGCAGAGCCCGCCAGAGTAATGTTGAGTTCCTCACACCATCTGGCCTTCGAGGGAGGGGTCATTTGAGGCCGGCTAACAGCCAGCGGCGCTACAGCCCATGATGGCACTCACCACGCATGTGTCACATGTACACGCACGTGCGCAAAGAGGCTCAAATCTGAACTTTCCTAATGGAATATTATTTTTGCAGTGTAAAATGTGTCTTGTTATTTCAATTTCATGGTTTGAAATGTCTTAAAATGTTTTAAAGTGTTTGATGTCAATTTGAAAATGTTTGGTTATGAATTCAAAGTGCTCGCTGCACGGAGATTAAGAACAATAACATTCCGGTGTGAACGCCATCATAAAGAGACACTACAATAATACAAAAAATTAACAAGACAAATTCTAAAATGTAAAACAATATTAAAATTATTTGTGCAACTTTTATTTTCAATATATAAAGTTTTACTCTGCGTGTATAGCACTTCCGCTTATGTGAACCCCGCAGGCAGCCTTGATAGGTCCGTGCAATGCTTGCCTCTGGGCAGTCTGTCTAGAAGAGCTGGTGAGGTAAGATGCTGTCACGTACGCACTACAACTTTTAAGCACTGATATAGATTTCAATAGCACGTTTAGTATACGGTTAACCTTTGCTTGTGTAAGTTTTGCCAGGCATTTCCCCAGCATTATGCATCTGCTTAACTAATTAATTTCACCCTTGTGGAATTTTTCAACTTAATCTAGGAGAAGGAGGAGAAAGATGTCTGAGAGGGCATGCGACCCACAAAACTTGAATCAGGCGCCATCCGCTTCTGCTAAAGGCCTTCCATTGTAATTTCTGTATTATTGCTGTGTGCAATTTAAAGGGTTTTAATTTCAAGGTATTTAAGGGTATTTTTCATGTTTAAGTATTTTATGGCCATATCACGTACAACCACATGGTTAAAAGTCGCCAAGTCTGTATCCGTACCATCCTTGTGCTTTGAGAGTTTATTTGAATAATATAATTTGTGCAATAATTTATTTCAGGGTTCTATGTATTCTCATTCAGGGTTCCATGTAATTTTCACGTAAATTGATGCTTTTGTGTTTGACCATGCGGTCACTTCAATGTTTGCTTTTGCCACCATCAGACCTGCTACAAGATAATTTTCTCAACAAGAATATCAATTTGTCAGAGTTTAATTTGCCATTTTCACAAAGAAATACTGCAATTCCACCTGCACCACGTGGTCCGTTACAAACTTTATCCAGCGGAATCTGCGCCATCTAAACTTGTTTTCACGCATGTGCGTGTTTATTGTGAATACTCATCTCGTGCCCCATCATCTTCTAAGGGTATTTATGTATTTTTGTATATTACTTCCATCCTAGCTGGATATGTGTATAGGCTGTCACCACACTACCCAAGTGCTGGAGAGCGAGCCCCAACGAGTTTGCACTAGTGATGCCAAGTAATCACACGTGTTTATCTATCATCAGTTGGTTCATTGCGTAGTTCACTATGTCCTGTCTCAGGGAAAAATTATCAGTCGACCCTAGCGCTGTCGACTCTTCCTGTGAAATTATTTCATACGTCGACCCTAGGCTGTCGACTCTCTTCCCTTGTGAAGATTGAGTTTTCATACGTCGACCCTAGCGGCTGTCGACTCTCTTCCCTTGTGAAGATTGAGTTTTCATACAACATGGTGAGATCATTCATCTAAGGCGTGCGCTAGAGTAATTGCGGGCCGGGAAGCACCCAAGCGGAGTTAGCTAGACATGACCGAGTTGTAGCATTAAATTTCATGGCATGTGATTTGTACGCACGGTATAAATAAAACAAGTCTCACAATGACTCATTCATTTATTTTGTATTTACAGTGTCCTTGCCACCTGTGATTTTCAAGTGTTAAAAATGTTTAGTATTGAAGTTTAGTAATGTAAGCATGTATTATAAGTACACTCGGGTGAGATGGACACACAGAACCCACAGCATCCCTCAGAACCCTGAGTCTCAACAATGCGGTGATGGGAAGCACTGCTGGCACCATATCATCAGTAAGTAATTTGTGTCAACGTTTGTCTCGTGTCACCCGATGGCGTCACATTGGACGTATTTTCTCACCTCATGTGTTATGCCGGTCCAGAAAAAAATGCTCTTTTAATTTCCTTACTTTCTGGTCTGCTCCTGGCTGACCTGCTGTGCTACTCCCATGCGCATGAGCAAGTACACATTCCCTGCAGTTAGGCAGAACAAATAACCTCCATTTGTGCAAGTCACTCTGCGTACAGGTTTATAGCCAGTTATTCATTATGCTCCACTGTTCTACTGATTGCATAGAATATTTTTGCAAATAAAATTGCAAAAGGAATCCTCTCCAAACCAACAGACCCTAACCTTAGGTTGCTGGCTTATAGGACCACACCACTTGAATCTGGTTTTTCACCGATAGAACTGTTGTTTGTATGAGAACTATGTACCGCATTACAGCAGGCACATTTTTTACTGAAGCCACAAGGACGTGCACTCAGCCTTTGGCAGTTCTGACAACATAACCAACGAATCAAAGACAGGTCAAAGAGGAACTATGACACTTGGTATGAGTTGTATGAGCTGAATCCTTTACAACCAGGGATATGTGTGTGGATCACAGACAGACCCACGCAGATATGGCAAGGTGCTTCAGCCAGCTGCAGTTCAGGTCATATGTAGAATGTGCACAGGAACAGAAAACAGTTGATAGAAGTGCGGGATGCAGTGGCACAGGGGAAGGGAAGGAACATAGAGACTTAGAGCAATCAATCAGCAAGTTTAAGAATGAATTCACCCCAACCTAATCATACAGGTGAAAATAAGACAGTCTCTCATCAACAATGGGATGAAGAAAATGCACTTAAAGAGACTGCAGCTAAGCAGAGGTCACCAACACCAGGCACTCATCAAGAAGAATTCCGGGGAGTCACTGATGAAGAAAGGGCAAAGCCAGGATCGGCTATGAGTGGATACAAGACACAAAGTGGAAGACAAGTCATTCATTCCACCTAGATGTTTCAAACTTTCGTGCAGTGTCCTCAGTAGTGACAGAGCACAAGAATAAACATGCATTGTGTAAAGAAAAAGAGATATAGTGAAAGGTAAAATGGATTACAGCAGGTTAACAGAACTGCCACGAAAGTGATAATAATGGCACAGTGCATGGTTACTATATGGGGGATTGGGAATGAGCTAAAATAGAAAATTATAACATAACAGGTCATATTCACAAAGTATGAACATACCATGACTAAACTGTACTACAATCCATATGAACACAGATCCAATAAACCTCTGTAAACTCAAAAAAATATGATTTACAATTTCTTCTTTTAATTGTGATATTTGCACTTATACATGAACCAACCCATTTTATACAAAACCTAAAAGAATATTTTATGCTAAGAAGTCTGTAGTACTGTGTCTTAATTGGGCTGGAGTGTGTTCTCTCGTGCTCTTGCTAATGCAACTACGTAATAATGAATTCATAGAGAATGCTCTCTCATTATCTCAATCCACTGGAGAGAAAGGGAGAGAGCACAAACTTGTACTCTAGTTGGCACATACTCACACTATCTGACCACATGCCATATTTGCCTATAATGTTTCAGTGTTTGAATACTTAAGGTTTTAATAACTTTCAGGATAAAAACCATGGTCACATTTTATCTGTAAATCAACAATTGTAACTATTTTAGTCAACAAAATAACTTAAACTTACTTATAAACCTATGTACTGGCCAAGTTAAGGACATCTGAAAGAGCGTTTCAGTTTTATCTTGCTATGTATTTTTTAAGTTCCACATTGTGTAAGATTGATGGAAGTGTGTAGTATTTGACACCAGCTAACAGTGCTAGAGCCCATGACAGCGCTCACGTGTCACATGACCCACACGTGCGCAGAGAGGCAGATAATTTTGAACTTTCCTATAAATGTTAATTGCAGGGAAAATGTGTTATGTTGTCTTTATAGTGTTCAATATGTCTTAAAATGTTTTAAAGTGTTTGTAATAATTTTAATTGTTTGGTTATGAATATTCAAAGTGCCCGGGGTACCACGATTAAGAACACTTAATATTCATGCATTAACGCCATCACAAAGAGACATTAAAATAATATTGGAATTCATAAGAAAATTATAGAAATGTAAAACAATTTTTAATTTAATTTGTACCATTTTGTTTATTTTCAATACAAATATTTCACTCGGCCTGTATAGCACATCCGCTTATGTGAACCATGTAGGTGGCCATGATAGGTCCGTGTGACGCTTGTATCTGGACAGTCTGTCGAGCAGAGCTGGCGAGGTAAGACACTCTCACGTGCGCACTACAACTTTTGTTCACTAATGTAGGTTTCCATACACAATTTAGTTTACCGGTTAATCTTTGCTTGCGTACGTTTTTGCCAGACATATTCCTCAGCATCATTCTTTCACTTTACTAATTCTTACGCCCTTGTGGAATTTTTAACTTAATCGAGGAGAAGAAGGAGAAAGATGTTTGAGAGGTCACGCGACCCGCACATTTTGAATCAGACGCCATCTGCCTATGTTTATGGCATTTCAGTGTAACTTCTGCATAATTGCTACATGCAATATTAAGAGCTTTATTTTTATGTATGTATTTGAGGATAATTTTCGTGTTTGAATATTTTGCGGCAACATCACGTATAACCACATGACTGACTAAAGTCAAATCTCTATATATGCCAGCATTGCGTTTTAAGAGCTTATTTATATAACATTGTATGTGCACTCATTTATCTCAAGGTTGTATGCAGTTTTATTCGGAGTTCAATGTATTTTTCACGTCAATTAATGCTTTTTGTAATTGACCATGCGGTCACAGTAATGTTTGATTTCACCACCATCAGGTATGTTATAAGCCTGTAACAACCCTAATCGTAAAGAGAATCACTTGCTCAATACAAATAATATTTTATCTGAATTTCGTTTGCCGTTTCCATGCAGACATATTGCAATTTCACCTGCACCACATGGTCCGCTACGAACTTCATCCAGCGGCATTCGTGCCACCTAAGCTTGTTTTCACACATATGTGTATTTATTGAGAATATTCATCTCGTGTCCCATCTTATTTCATGTATCATTCAAGGGTCTTGTAATTGTGTAATTAGTGTAGGGTGCAATTATTCCCATCCTAGCCGGCTCTGTGTAGAGGCCGTCACCACACTAACCACGTGCTGGAGGGCGAGCACTGACGAGTTTGCGTCTGTGATGCCAAGTAATCACTCATGTTAATGTGTATTAAGGGTATTCATTTGTAATTCACCGTGTCCTATCTTCAGGGAAAAATCGTCAGTCCACCCTAGCGGCTGTGGGCCCTCTTCCCTTGTGAAGGCTGTGATTTCATGCACCTCGGTTAGATCATCCATTTAGGCGTGCGCTAGATTAATTACGGGCTGTGGAGCACCCAAGCGGAATTGGCTAGTCATTACTGAGATAACTATTTCATTGGCATGTTGATGTGTATGAATAATATCATTAAAAACAAGTCTACATTGATTCAGTAGTGACAGTGTCCTAGCCACATATGTTTTATCAATTGTTTATTTCAGTGATTTTTATTAAAAGTTTAGTATGCCAACGGGTTTGTAAGTACGCACATGTGAGACGGACACACATAACATACAGTATCCCTGAGAACCCTGAGTCTCAATAATGCGGTGATTGGGAAGCACCTCTGGTGCCCAAATTACCAGTAAGTATTTGTGTCATCATTCGTCTCATGTCTTACCCAACTTCGTCAATTGGCATTCCCAAGTGGGGCCAAAAGTGTTCATCCGAATCGCATCATCCATGTCAACAGTAAGAAGATGGCGGATACCATGCCTGATCAACCGCGAGAAGCCCTCAAGACATCCGTGTCGGCAACCGTGACACCCGCGAACACGAGCGCGAGTTACTTGTACATGCCATTCAATTGATGCGTGTATTGTGGGAGATTGAATGAAATTAACTTGTTTAAGGTAACTATGTGGAAGCAACCCTTATGTTAATGCACTTCCAACAACGTCTCTCCGCCATCAGAGCAACGCCTGTGAAAGCGCACCGGATGTGACAGGGCGGGAACCAAGTGGGCACAGTTCCAACAGTGTAGGAAAGACTCACATTTACGATGAATAGGGTCTGCAGAATTTACCACCTACCGTGACGGTGTTATAAACTGTGACAAGTGCTGTAAGATGAACTGTGCTGAGATTGTGCCACCGTCAACACCAGGCGTGAAACCCAAACACAGCCAGTAGTTGTTATGTACACACCATAGGGCTTAACCGGACCAGATCGCAATGTATTACTGCCAACATTTGCGGGGCACGACTCGGAAGACCCAGGTACGTTCCTAGCAGTGTGCAAAGAGAAATTGCATAGGCATCGCATACATAGGTATGACTGGACTGAGGCAACTGCCAACAGGTTAAGGGGAACTTGGTAAGGGACTATCGAGTCACATGGGAGGAGTTCTGTGAGAGAGTAATGGGCCGATTCAACACAGACGGAGATGCTATACAGGCACAAGCACTACTGTACCATGAACAGCAACGTGAACGTGAGGGTATTGAGGAGTTTATACAACGTAAGCTAGGCTTGTTGAAGCGTTTGAACCCAGGTCAGCCGACATGCAGCGTTTTAAAAATCATTGTAGCATTGTCTAAACCGAACATTAGGCAGTTGTTGCATGGAGCTAGCAGTGAGAGCATGGAATTGTTTACAAGGGAGGAACGTGCCTATGAACAAGATAAGCAGGCGGAACGCAAAGAACAAGTGCCAGACCGACAAAGTGAATCCCAGCCGCCTGTACCCCCGCACTGGTTACCCATGTCACGCGACCGCTGCCTCCTGTCAGGCAGATTACACAGTCACCGCCGCTGCAGGAAAACCCGCCTGCTATGCCCGCAAGAGTGTTCTAGATAACTGACACTACCATCAAAGCACTGCGAGTATGTGTTGGACTTGAAGGGAAAAATGTCACGGCTGTTATTAACACTGCCGCTAGTCACAACTTTGAGCGTGAGGGTTAAGTACAAGAAATAACGACTACGGTGCCACAGAGACGTTTGCAATTTGCTACCACCCACTACTAGGGAGAAGCGAAATGTGTGATGCACGTAACGGTAGGAATTAGAGAGCTGCATACCAAATGATATGTCTAATTTGTGCCGGACTTGTGCGAAGAAGTGATTTTGGGACAGCCTTGGCTTGTTGACAACCACGTCATGATAGAATCGCACCTAAATCATCTGCATGTAGGGACACGTGGCCGATGGACTGTTTACGCCGTGGGAGCAACACCACCAATAACAACAACAACTCTTGTGCCGCTTGACGACTTCGAGCACGAGGTGCCCGCCACACATCAGCAACGTCTGCAACATCTGCTGGACATGTATGCCAGTGTGTTCCACACTGAGGGGAAGCTGCAGCGCACTGACAACACAGAGCACGCGATCGTCACCATGCACAAGGACACGGTGTACTCCAAGCCACAAGACCCAGGTATTTTCGTTCGCTGTGTCATCAACCAACAGGTATATGAGATGCTCAATTATAATGTTATTGAACCTACACAAAGTCTTCTAATTTAAGATATAACCCTTGCTCCAAAGAAATATGGTGAATAGCGATTCTGTGTCAAATTTCACCCCTAAATAAGAATACTGTAAACATGCTGCCACCAGTCATAAACATGAAAGACACTTTGTCAACCATAGAACCAGCTTCAGTATTCACATCACTTATTTTAAAGTCTGGATAATGGCAAGTGCCTATCCGCCCACAGGACAGAAAGAAAACAGCCTTTAAAACCCCAGATGGACGTAGATTTCAGTTTGTAGCCATGCCATTTGGTTTAAAGTGTGCCCCTGCAACGTTTCAGAACTTAATGGTTAATGTATTGAATGGATTTATTGGAGATTTTGCCATGGCATATTTGGATAATGTACTTGTTTGGTCTAACAGCTGGGAAGAGCACTTGCACCACTTGAGCCTTGTTTTCGAACAGCTCGAAGATAATAAACTTAAGTGCAAAGTGGAAAAGTGTAAGTTATGTATGAGTAGAATGGAGTTTCCAGGGCATTATGTAACAGAAAACAGACATGAACCAGAACAACAACACATACAGGACATTCAAAACAAACCCACACCCAGATCACGTAAACAAGTCAGGAAGTTTTTTGGCTTAATTAATTGGTTAAGGGAATTTGTCCCAAACTTTTCAGTAATCACTGCACCGTTAAATGCTTTGTTGTGTGAGAAACGCAAATTAGTCTGGACACCTCAAGCCGATCGAGCATTTCAAGACATTAAAACTGCATTCCAGAACTGTAATCCGCTGTCTAGATTCAACCCAGAATTATCTATTGTCGTATAAACAGATGCCAGTCAAGAAGACATTAGGGCAGTGGTTTATCAGGAGGGAACACACGGGGAAAAACATATCACCAGTTATCACAGTGCAGAGTTCGGAGATGCAGAAATTAAATATCACGTTAACAAACAAGAATGTTTGGCCTGTGTACATGCATTGCGCAAGTACCGGCCGTACTTGCTAAGAAGGCAGTTCACACTCAAAACTGACAACCGATGCCGTGTATGGTTAGAGGGAAGGAATAAGGGGAAAAGTAAACTTGCCCTCTGGGCGCTATTACTGCAGGAGTATGATTACAAGGTAGAACACGTGGCGGGTAAAACCAACGAGCTAGGAATCCTTGTCCGAATCTAACAGTTAACTGACGATGTGGAGTGGGAAGAGAAGCTACTGCCGTGATATACAATACCAATTGCAAAAACACAAACTCTCATGGTACAAAACATTGTTGCCACACCACCTGGCGAACTTGTTTCATTGAATGTACGTGATGTGTTAAAAGAGGTACTCATGGCACAAGAAAATTCCCCGGATGCCTCACAATGCTGACAACACTATGCCACATGCTACACAGAACACTGGAGGGTAGTGGACAGGGAAATACAAACCAAACCACCTGGTAATTGTGCGCAATGGCAGACGTATGTAAGGAGAGAGAAATGGAAACTTGTATTAAAATAGGCATATGACAGTTTGGAACATGGACATCCGGGATCCGAGCAGATACAAATGATCGTGCAGAAATGTTTTCACTGGCTAGGGATTCACGGAGATGTTAGGAAATATGTACAGAGCTGTGTCACGAGTAACACCCCTAAGCCGCGGAGAGCAGACTGCGACACTCCACAACAGCCAAGGCTGCCAACTGAGCCATTCAAAACCATATAGCTACCGACATCATGGGCCCGTACCCGCATACAAAAACTGGTAAAAGATTTCTTGTTGTTGCCACGGATTTGTTTATGCATTGGACCAAAGCATTTCCAGCCAGCAATGTTCGTGCGCACACCAATGCAGAACAAGTTTTTCCCAAGGTGGGGACACCTCGAATATTTGTTGACAGACAATGGAACACAGTTTGCAGGGCAAAAATGGAGAGAGTACTGTACTAGGTGGAGAACAGAACACTGTACTACCCCAGACTACCATCCCAGGGCTAACCCAACCGACAGATGAAACCAGAACGTAAAAATCCAATTACGTGTCCGGTTAGGCGAGGATCATACAAGGTGGGTTGAATTGATCCCGGAGATAATGTTTTGCCAACAGAATAGAGTGAATGCGGCAACCGGCAAAACACCCCCCTGAGATGGTAGAAGGTTGCGGACTCCGTGCCCCCGGAGCACCCCACGAAAACCTGCCTAGATCACCTGAACAAATCGCTGAACACCAGGGGCAGGTACATAAAGAAGCCAGGGTGAACCAGCTCAGCTATAGTAATATGTGGGTATCAGATAGTAAGAGGCCGCTACCCGAACTTGTACCCAGGATGTACGTGTATGTACGAGAAAACAAGTTATCGGCCGGGTCGAAGAAATACTGTGCTGGACTGGCACCTAGATGGACAGGGCCAGTGAGAGTAGTGGAGAAGATGGGAAATTCCATGTATCTAGTTAAGTTGTGACCCAGACATGTCACGAAACGGCACCATGACGACCTGCGGATAACCCAACCACCGATAGGGAAAAGAGGCAGGAGACAACGTTACGACCAGTCCCGCAGCGAGCTCGGAGAATTTCACCAGGGAGTTCACAGGAGAGCTACATCATGTACACTGAGGAGAACAGCACTAACACGGGAACACCCAGCCGAAGTAGTGAACTGTTATTTAAGGGTTTTGCACAGACGGAACATTCAAAACCTAGTAGTGAGCAAATGGAAACAAGTCAAACCTCAACATCGTTTCCAGGTTTTTCTGTTCATACAGGTAAAAACACAATGAATCAGAGCGAATATAAGGGGTTTCCAAGTGTACACGAAGAAAGTGGTAACACCAGTCACAGATAAATTTCAACACAACCAGTGCCAGTGAGTTGAGTTTTAAAGGGTTTCCCCAGGGCACAGCTGAATTTTGTTGTAACCAAAGTGTAAACGTAAACCTTGATACTACATGTGAATGCAAAACACCTTTTAGAGGCTTTCCAGATCACGCAGGGGAGTGCCTAACAGGGCTATAGAGTTTGAAATGGTTTGGGGAAACTAGTAGGTCAGTGAGTGTGGCGTTAAGTGTTAACTAAGTGCAATACAGCACTCGCAAGAGGCTAGCCGAGTCACCACCACGTACCCACACTGTTGTTCCTGCCTACACCCCTACCCTCTACAAATGCAGAAGAAACCGACGACCTCCGAGGCCATGTTTTCGTTGCCCTCAATCGGCAACCAGCTGGGCAGAGTCTGCCACAGTAATGTCGTGTTGTTCGCACCGTCTTGGCCTTCGAGGGAGGGGTCGTTTGATGCCGGCTAACAGCCAGCGGCGCTAGAGCCCATGACGGCACTCATGTGTCACAGATTCCGCACGTGCGCAAAGAGGCCGATAATTTTGAACTTTCCTATAAATGTTAATTTCAGGGTAAAATGTGTTATGTTGTCGTTACAGTGTTCAATATGTCTTAAAATGTTTTAAAGTGTTTGTACTAATTTTAATTGTTTAGTTATGAATACTCAAAGTGCCCGCTGCACCGAGATTAAGAACACTTAATATTCCGGCATGAACGCCATCACAAAGAGATATTAAAATATTACTAAAATTCATAAGAAAGATATAGAAATGTAAAACAATATGTAATTTAATTTGTGCCATTTTATTTATAAAAAATATATCACTCAGCGTGCAAAGCACTTCCGCTTATATGAAACCCATAGGCGGCCATGGTAGGTACATGCGACGCTTGTATCTGGACAGTCTGTCGAGGAGAGCTGGCAAGGCAAGACACTGTCCCGTGCGCATTACAACTTTTGTTCACCGATTTTGGTTTCCATACTCATTGTAGTTTACCGGTTAATCTTTGCTTCCGTACAATTTTATCAGACATTGTCCCCAGCATAATGCTTCCACTTTACTAATTCTTACGCCCTTGTGGCATTTCTAACTTAATCGAGGAGAAGGAGGAGAAAGATGTCAGAGAGGTCACGCGACCTGCACATTTTGAATCAGACACCATTAGCCTATGTTTATGGCATTTCAGTGTAACTTCTGCATTATTGCTACACGCAATTTAAAGAGCTTTATTTTTGTGTATGAATTTGAGGGTAATTTTTGTATTTGAATATTTTATGGCAATATCACGTATAACAACGTGGCCGACTGAAGCAAAGTCTTTGTATATGCCATCATTGCGTTTTAAGAGCTTATTTATATAACATCGTATGTGCAAACGTTTATTTCAGGTTCCATGTGTTTTTCATTCTGGGTTCCATGTATTTTTCTTGTAAATTGATGCTTTTTGTACTTGACCACGCGGTCACAGTGATGTTTGACTTCACCGCCATCAGGCATGTTATAAGCCTGTAACGACTCTAATCGTAAAGAGAATCACTTGCTCAACAGGAATAATATTTTATCTCAATTAAGTTTGCCGTTTCCAAGCAGAAATATTGCAATTTCATCTGCACCACATGGTCCACTACGAACTTCATCCAGAGGCATTTGTGCTACCTAATCTTGTTTTCATCACATGTGTGTGTTTATTGAGAATATTCATCTCGTGTCCCATCTGATTTCATGTCTCATTCAAGTGTCTATGTAATTGTGTAATTTGTGTATGGTGCAATTATTTCTGTCCCTAGCCGGCTCTGTGTATAGGCCGTCACCACACTAACCACGTGCTGGACGGCGAACCCCGACGAGTTTGCGTTAGTGATGCCAAGTAATCACTCGTGTTAATATGTATTAAGGGTATTCATTTGTAATTCACCATGTCCTGTCTTCAGGGAAAAACAGTCAGTCCACCCTAGTGGCTGTCAGCCCTCTTCCTTGTGAAGGCTGTGCTTTCACGCACCTCGGTGAGATCATCCATTTAGGTGTGCGCTAGATTAATTACAGGCTGGGAGCACCCAAGCGGAATTGGCTAGTCATGACCAAGATATTCATTTCATTGGCACGTTGATGTGTATGAACCATATCAATATAAACAAGTCTACAGTGAACTCAATTCTTTTATTCAGTAGTGACAGTGTCCTAACCACATATGTTTTATCAATTGTTTATCTCAGTGATTTTTATTAAAAGTTTAGTATTCCCAACGTGTTTGTAAGTATTCATGGGTGAGATGGACACACAGAACCCACAGCATCCCTGAGAACCCTGAGTCTCAATAGTGTGGCGATTGGGAAGCACCTCTGGTGCCAAAATTACCAGTAAGAATTTGTGTCATCGTTCGTCTCATGTCTCTCCAAACTGCATTATATTTTATGCTCCATAAATTATTCCGGTTTCTAGTAATAATTATTTGCGAAACTCTTTGAACTTACCTATATATAGTAACTAGTTCCAAACAGCTATGGCCATTATTTTAGCTTAACATGATTCCATGACTTTTAGCATAACCTGCATGTGTGCAAAAGGGGTGCAGTCTTCTGTTTGGGGGAGGGGGCATGATTAAAAATTGCCATTTTTTTTAAATAAATCAAATTAATAGTTTAAAAAATGATTTTCAACCATCAATTAATACACAGAGATAAAACCACAAAACTGAGGTGAACTCCAGAGGTCCACGAGCTCCTCATGCCCACTTGAACCGCCGCATCACATCAACTATCCCAACTACACCTGGCAGCATCAAAAGGCAGAGGCCACAAGTGCATAGTGCAGGTTGACGGGAAGAGAATATACACCTTCCAGCCAACAGGTACTGTATGGCTTGAAAGACAGTCATACTTTATTACAAGACGTAACTCTAGTAATAAATTAGAAGGCTATGTGAAACGGTGGTTACCCTTGAGCCACAGCCGTTAGGTGTACTGGTAATTGGTCACCACGTTGTAGCAGCAGGCACCACAACGCATAAAGTGTGCAAGCACCTTGTAACTTCAACAGGCCTGCAGGTCAACCAGGAAATGTAATGTGCAGCTTAGTGCAACAAGTCAACCCAGTCTATTTACAGGGAAGTACTCCAAGTGTTCAATTCACCTGAATTAATAGTCAAGCTGTTTTTTTATTGTAAATAATGTAATCGAGCATGGCATGCCACACCTCTCTTGCCAGGTGGACTCATCCATCCCTTCATGAGATGGCCACCTGACAATGCTGTAGAAAGTGAAATGCAGTGACGTCAAAAGATGCCACCGGAAACACTTCATTATTAGTTTGTCAAAGGGTTTTTGTTATTATAATGTAACAGTGTTTTTATGTTAATCTTCATGCGGACTGCCTAGAAAGGCCACATTTCTTTTCTTGTCCTTTTTAGTGCGGTGACAACCCCCATCAAAGTAACTTCAATAAATCTAAAGAACACTCATTAATTAATGGGGGTGTCACCCAAATGTTTATTGTAATAAATATAAATTTGGTAACATGTTAATTTTAAAAAGTGCATCATCTCATTTTCACCAAGCAACATTTGACATTGGCTTGAGCAAGTTGTCATGGAAGCCAACACCATTTGTCACTTCAACTAGGGCACTCGAAGCTATCAGCAGCGTTTGGAGTTAGCAGTATGCAAACATCCTCTGTATAGTCCATTCACGGTTTCTTCTGCCTTTTTGTATCAAACCTTTGAAAAATCTCCCCATGTATGATGTGCATGGTTGTTCCCTAAATATGCCTGCATGTATCATAAGAGTATTCATTAAAGTTACTTTTTTTTCTGTTAAATTGAAATGTTATCCATATTTTATCTATAAATTACAATGCTTCATTTATAAATAATTCAAATAAAAACCGTGAGAAAACATGTGTTGGTAGCGCCTAGTAAGAAATGGTTCTTATACAAAATACTGTTACAACAGTGTGTGCAAGATCCGGTGAGTTGTCCCTCTGGTGTAATCGTAGACCTAGTTTGCATGAGGCGTAGGAATATCCTGGAAGTAGAACTTTAGCAGGGCTTCAGAAAAGGCAGAAGATACAGTGAATCAACTATACAAGCATGTAGACTCCTTTTCACATTTCCACACAATAGACTTTAGAAAAATGGAACCTTTCAACTAATTGTACCAATGGGTAGATCTGCTGCTCACTTCACTTACAGTAATGACATTTCACACAACCTCATATGAACTTAATTACTCATCGGCAGACCGAGAGTGCCGAGTCCAAGGTTATCAGTCGCCAGTCACTTCATGACTTTGAATATCAAAGTGAAGTAAAGGTCTCGACTAATCAAGTGAGTATTTTCTTAATTATTCTTCAGAACGCTTATGGCACTGCACCCCCTTGCAGTACACCCAAGGTACCTATGTATTCCTTTTCAGCATGCGGGGAGGCTAAATAGCCCCGTAAGTGTCAGCTGTAGTGTATTTATGGCATGAGACGGTCTTACAATGTCATGGTAGGTAACAAAGTATAATATGTAAATGCACTGGTGAGTGCACGTGTAAAAACAATCAGCATCTGACGGAGGCTTCCAGGGCTCTTCTGGACCATCGACCACATCACTAGCTCCACTAAGCTACGGTACCGTACATTTTTTATCCATTTCGCCCCCTGCCTGAGGTAACAGGCGGGGCAGACCTCAACATCTGTGACCTTGGACAAGCCCCCCACGTCAAAATGCTATAAAGATCCTTCATGTATAAGGGGGACCACACATTTCTTATATTTAAAAAATAAAAATTGGAATTTTTTTTTAAATTTTATTTTCATTTCATTCCCGATCACCCCCCCCCCCCTTTTTTTTTTCCCCCATCACTTTTCTTTCCCTATTGCTACAACACTGCTGTGTGACGTCATAGATAGTGGTACCTTAGTAGTGTGGCACAAGAGAACGCAGAGTAGTGCTTAGTGCTCTCGCCAGGTTGTACATGAGGTGTGAAAGCATACTCTTTAAATTGAGATGAGACCAAATTATGTATGTATCATTAGTTAAAGATCAAACAATATTTAAAATAAATGCATTGTATAAATTAAGCTCAAAAATTGTTAAACCATACCAAAATGTGCATTGAGAAACATTTTCACACTAAGATAATAACCTGACCTCAAAAATGCAAGACGTTTATTTCTCGTGTCAAGCATATTGGTGACGTCATAATTGCCAGTTTCATGTGTCAACTTGGAAATTGCGAAAACAAACAAAAAGATTGGCGACTTCTGTGCGAGATTTTCCCATGTAAGAGTTATTGACGTATTCAGTTTACCTAGGGACGCATTCACTCGTCATAGTTTACATACAAATCGCAAAGGGAAAACATTAGTTGCAGAGGAAATACCAAAGTGCTGTAATGCTGCGACCAGGACACAAGCAGAGGTGGTTATGTTTTTCATAAGGAGGAAGAATACGCAACGTTTATAGAAGTAGATTTTTGCAGGGCTTTCAAACGTGCTCATTTTACCGTGAACAGCCTTATATCGAGTCGTACACTATCCCAATAATGTTCTCAAAAAAACGTAAATTTATTTCGAAATAATTCTTAACCAATCTATGTGGGATAAACAATGCCGAATCTTCACAATGTGTACACGGGATTGTCTTGTTCCCGCCAACAAATAAGTTTTAACGTCAATGCGTCAAACTAAATAACATTAGAGTCACGAAATTGGTAAGAAGCATATCCTCGCATAATTAGCTAGTAATTTCGTGTTGAAATTCGTGGAATCATGAATATAGTAGGTGGACGAACAAAAAAAACACGAATATCTGTTTTTATTTGATCTTCAACTGGTAAAACCGGTTTGAAACCTTCAATTATTACCTTCTGGCTTCAAGGTACGCCGAGGCCGACGTGATTGTCTCATTCTCATATAACTTATAAACCTCGGTTAGGATGGCACGGTACGTAATATTCGCAAACAACGGCATCAAGTATTCCGGAATGAATCTTAAACGTAAACAATCCCTCAATTGCTGTATCTTATGCACAGATTACGTCTGAATAAATGGAAGGTTATTGTTAAATTCTCCTCAGATGACTAAACGTGCGTGTACTTGCCTGTAATATGAATTCCAGAAGAGGCGGCGTGTAACCGCACGTGATATCTGACCACACTCACTCCACAGAGTCAATAACTGATATGTTAATTATGCAATGTGTCGCCTCTTATCGCAAAAGCTGCAGAGGAATTGTCGAGCATAGTAGTGGACGTGGCGACTCTGACCTGTCACTCGAACATACAGTAGGTACATTGCCATTCATCTACTTTACTTACCGTGCAAAATAATGATTCAAGATACCTTGCCGCACACATTTGTAAACTTTGATAGCGGGAAGCGTAATATATTGTGTAACCGAAAATGTGAGGTGCTTATTGTGGCTTTTTGTATCACGTTGAACCACTGTGGTTCTCTGTTGTAGGTATGGAAAGTTGTAGAAAAAAGTGAAGGGCGTGTTCTATGTATGTGAAAACGTTATTCAGAAGAATGTATTTGTTAGGGGTTCTGCACCTGAATAACTAAAGATTGGGTAATATAAAATACAGGTCAAGATTGAATTTCAGCAAGATCAGATTACCCAATCATTACCTTTTACCCTAAAAACTCATTTTTTAATTACTTTTTTCCTATGAAAAGTTTTGTATTAATGCATAGAAAATATTGCACAGATATATGAAGGTATAGACTGTTCACAGTAAAGTGAGCACTTTTTAAGGCCCGTCTAAATTCTGCCTTTCACCCTATTTCTATCATCATGCTGCTTTTTTAATATAAACATTGCAATGTGACAAATGTACACAGGGTGTACATTTCACCACCCCCAAAATTTAATGCCTGATGCTTCAATAAGATATATTTATTAGTGGTTAAAGCATGTTGGGAGGGCCTTAAAAAGTGCTCACTTTACCATGAACAGCCTATAATGGAATATCATTTTTATTTACTTTAAATATCTCGCTTCAATGTTGAGTTAAGTCCACAGTGGCTCAGTGGATATAACTAAATGGGGCCGCAGTTGTTTCAATTGTTGAGTTAATTTTCACATTAATTTCATTCTATGCAATATGTTTTTTTTTTCAGTCTTTGTATGATAACCAAAATTTGTAACATGGTAATTATTTTAGGCACGTGACAATACTAAAAAAAAAGTCACGGGCCGGACCCCTAGTTTAAGAATAAACATTGACTAAACTTCTACGAAAATCATATACAATTAATTTTCACCAGGCCTTCATTTTGATGTAAGGAATCATATATCAAATGTCTTATTGGATCAGTGCTGTGGTCTCTGCACTGCACTAAAAATATACTGATATAACATACTTTCTTATCGGCTTATATCTCCATTAGTAGGCCTATTACTTTTATGGTAAAGTATGTTATATATAGTCAGAAAGCATGATTGTTTTTATGAACTTCTTAAATCAAGCAGACCCAAGTAGAAACACTTATTTTTTTCTTCTTCCGTATTCTTTCAACATTTCCACCTCAACAGCATTATTTGTTTGACCCTCACTAAGACTCGTAAATGAGAACAGTTTTCAGTATTACACCTCTCTTCACTCTCAGGGTTGCCAACTCACACCCTCCCCAATTCTGCAAATCGACAACACCCAGTGCACTTGTGAATTTGACAAATTTGTGTTGCGTTAAACTTTTTGTCACATATCTGCTACCTGCTCATCTAATTTTGCATACATCAACTTCACTTTACCATTGTGAACTTCCTTACGTATAAAGTGATACTTGAAGTCAATGTGCCTACTCCTCCTGGTTTGCCATCTTTATTTTATTGGCCTAACTGAAACGTAATACATTCTGACACTGCAACATCAGTGTCACCACTGGTCGCACTTATATTTGATTTTTTTTTGTTTTCACACAATACACTTATACTACATAAAGGCTGTCCACGATAAAGTGAGCACTTTTGAAATCAACCTTAGAAATAGAAAAAAGTCACTGCCTCATTGAGTGACATGCTCCCAGTAAAGTTGTTAATGATGGAATGGGAAGTAGGTCCATATCTTAATGTAGAATAAAAAGTGTTAGGTAACCATTTCTGATACAGCCTAACTTAATTTTATTAAAGAAATTTTTTTTTAAAAGAGTGAAAACTAGTGGACTTGTAAAATATTTACTTTTCTAACAATTTCATGGTTTCACTTGACTGACCCACGAATAAAGTTATGAGGCCCATGAATGATAATATTAATCTTGCATAAGGTGAAAGAATACACAACGTACTGACGCCGTCCGGTGAGACACGAGACAAACAATGACACTGATACTGGTAATTTGGACGTGGACGGCAACATTGCTTCCCAATCACCCCACGATTGAGACTCAGGGTTCTCAGGGATGCTGTGGGTTCTGTTTATCCGTCTCACCCATGCTGACGTACAAACACATAGGCAATACCAATCTTTTACTAAACATCACTGGAAATAAACACTTCATAAAATATATGTGGCTAGAACACTGTCACTACTGAAGAAAAGAGGTAAGTTCACTGTGAGACTTGTTTTTATTGTTACTATACATACACATCAACGTGCCAATGAAATTATGATAATCTCTGTCATAACTAGCCAATTCTGCTTCGGTACTTCCCCAGCCTCCAATTAATCTAGCGCATGCCTAGATGGATGATCTCACCGAGGTGTGTGAGAGCACAGCCTTCACAATGGAAGAGGACCGACAGCCGCTAGGGTGGACTGATGGTTTTTCCCTGAAGACAGGAAACTGTGAATTACAAATGAAACCCTTGATACATTAACACGTGTGATTACTCGGCATCACTAACACAAACTCTTTGGGGCTCGCTCTCCGTCACGTGGGTAGTGTGGTGACGGCCTATACACAGAGCCGGCTAGGACGGGAATAATTGCACCGTACACTAACTGCAAAATTACATAAACACTCAAAGATACATGAAACAAAATGGGACACAAGATGAGGATTCACACTAAATACACACATGTGTAAAAACAATCTTAGGTGGCGCGGATGCCGCTGAAGTTCGTAGCGGATCACGTGGTGTAGGTGAAATTTGCGATATTTCTGCGTGGAAACGACAAATTAAATTTAGACAAAATATCATTCTTGCTGAGAATATTATTCTCTTTACGATTGTGGTTAAACGCTTGTAACATGCCGCTTGGCAGTAAAATCAAACATTAACATGACCGTGTGGTCAAGTACAAAAAGCATCAATTTACATGAAATTACACGGAACCCTCACAGAAATTTTACGTAGAACCCTGAATAAAATATTGCGCATACAATATTACGTAAATAGACTCTCAAAACGCAACAATGGCATATGCAAAGTCTTGGCATCACACGGACCTACCATGGCCGCCTACGGGGTTCACATAAGCGAAAGTGCTATGCACGCAGAGTAATATATTTTATAATAGAAAATAAAGTGGCGAAAATTAAAATAAATTTTTTTTTTACATTTTATAATTTTCTTATTAATTTTCATATTTTTTTAGAGTATATTTATGATGGCGTTCATGCCGGAATATCAGTGTTCTTAATCTCGGTGCCGCGGGTACGTTGAATTTTGTAACTGAACAATTTCAAATTAGCAACAAACACTTTAAAACATATTAAGACATATTAAACCCTGCAAATACAACATAACATATTTTACACTGAAAATAATATTTATATGAAAGTTCAAAATTTTCGGCCACTTTGCGCATGTGCGGGACACGTGACACGTGCGTGGTAAGCACCATCATGGGCTCTGGCGCCGTTGGCTGTTAACCGGCATCAGTACATGCAAGTAGATCTTAAGTAGGGCTTTCAAAAGTGCTCATTTTACCGTGGATAGCCTATATATACTCTGTGTATCATTACATAGTCAGAATTAACGTATGCACTGATCTTAAAGTTGCTATTGACAGCCTTCAAGAATACCACCCCAAAGTGTCTTGTACCCTTCAAGTTCTTCAAAATGTTTTTCAAGTGTCACCAAATGGGAAGATCAAATGTTTTGAATCTTAGAAAATTACACAGTTTAAAATTGGTTCCATTGATCCTGAGCAAGGCTTACAGTCCATCATATTAAATCTGTCTAGCACCTTGTCAAGACAAAACCACCCTTAATTTGTCAGTCTGGATACCTAGAAAAGTAATGTGATCATTATCACTAAATTCCCTCATTTTAAAGCTACTATTAGCAACTCTTGGAGATAATGTTAGACACAAGCGTTTCATCCTTATATAAAATCACTACATCAATAACATAAATCAGTAGGTAAGCACATGCACTAAAGTAAAGACATTAATGAACATTCGAGCATTTGAAACCAAGAGTTGTGAGGACATCATTAAATGTGTTATTCCAGCACTTGGGTGCCTTACCCAGACCATAGAATGCCTTGGATAATTTATGTACAACCATATCCTTTTTCGTTGACTGTGGTGGATTTGTAACATTACAGCTACTAACACCTTTAGAAACACACACAAAAATATATATATATATGTTACTGGCTCTTTCAAAATCCCGTTCAGGAATGCTGACTTTACATCCAACTGTCAGATTCTCAGTTCTTTCTCCACAGCAACTGCTAGTAGAACTTTTATAGTGGACATCCAGGCAACAGGAGCATAGAGGTCTTCAGTAGCCTCTTGAAGGCATCCTCCGGCAAACTAACTGTGCCTTCTTTTCCATTCTTCCATCAACAGTCTTCTCTTTTGAAGACCCACTTGCTGTCTATGACATTCACTCCCTCGGGCAGAGGAACAAGTTCCCATGTTTTATTGTCGTTCAGAGCTTCAAATTTCTTCTTTATCGCCTATTCCCGCCTGTTTCCCATGGCCTCAACAAATGTCTGGGGGGTTGAGGCCGATGGGTACTGACCAACAGTCGGAGGTTATATCAGGTGTAATTCAAAGTCCTTTAACTTCTTAGGCACTTGTGTTTGCCTTTTAGTTCGTATGTCCTTTGTCATTAATTAATATCAACAGTCTCTGTATTTTTCTCTTTGCCCCCAATCTGGTGTCAAAATCTGATGGTTAGTGGCCACGCATATTATCAGTCTCTACTGTAATTTTTCCAGCATTTACTCTGTGGGTTTTGCAATTTCTCCTCAAAGATGACAATTCTTGAGAAATATACATTTCTAGACACAGGATCAAATAATCTGTAATTAGAAGACTTAAAATCATTTTCTTACTTTTTGCTGCCAGCTTATCCCTATGTTGTGCTGGCTCCGAAACATATACTTTGCTTCCAAAAAACTGAGCATGTTGTAATGTGGGCGTCTTCCCTGTCCATTTCGCATAGGGTGTCTCAGCAAAGCAAGAGATTGGTGTTCAATTCAGAAGGTATACAGCTGTATTCACTGCCTCTGCCTAAAGGCATTGGGGCATACACCTAGAGTGTAACATAGATCTGGCACTCTCCATTACAGTTCTATTCTCTCTCTTCACCCTGCCATTCTATTCTGGAGTAAAAGGAGCAGTTCTTTCAAGCACAACTCGGTTCCATTATCCACTCTCAGTCTCTGCACACTGTGTCCAAATTTGTTATTGCATATTGTGACCACTTGCTTAAAGTGAAATAACACATCATTTTTATGCCTGAAAAATCTTACAAACTTAAAGTTTGAATCATCGTACTTGAATATGACAAAATACTTGTACCCACGAACTGAAGGCACAGGCATTGGCCCACATAGGTCACAATGAATTATTAATTCATGTGCCTCGGAGAATCAAACCAGGTTTCGAGAAAAAGGCATTTTATGTTGTTTCCCATATACCTATACACCCTTCACAAAAAAATTTTGCTTGCCATTAAAGTTCACCCTGTCAACCACTTTAAGGACTTGACTTAAAAACTTAGCGTTCACATGCCTAAGTCGTTCATGCACGCCAACGCTGAAACTAATTTTCAGCAACATGGACTTCACTATGGTCTGGCTTCGAGGTCTTAATCATCATGTTATAGAGATTATTTTCTCCATGAACACCAAAACCCACAAGTTCACCCAATGATTAAAAACTTGAACATGCAAACCTGAATTTTCTATTCTCTTACCTTTACTATTGATGACCCCTTCTGACTGTAAGTTCCTTCATAACTCTGGAACATACAACACATTGGTATTATTGCCTTCAATTCACACATTTTTCAATCCTGACATTCCCCATCCCTTTCACTTCTAGCATTCCACTATTACCCAGGTTGACACTATCACTCACATCTTTATAACTTTATCTCTAACTAGTGACCCGCCCCGGCTTCGCACGGGTGCAATTAAGATAAAAAAACTTCTTAACCCGGCGTTAATTAGGTTGGGTAAACTCTCCTAAAGCCTTAAAAAAAAGCACATTATAATTTAATAGTTAATTAAATAATTTATAATTTTAAGTTTTTTTGCTATTTTTATTTGATATTTTTTTACTTTTTTATAATTTTTCATATTAATATACATTATATTACAATGCAATTTATCTGAGATAGAAGTATTTAATATGTTATTGGCTAAGACATTCTCTGTAGACAATGTTTGACGTCCTGTTATTGCTTGGTAGCAAAATGTACTGTTTCTCGGGACTTCCAACTCGTGATAAACCAACATATAGTTGGCCATGGGAAAAACACTCTTTTCGTAGGTAGATTCCAACCAAAGAGAAAGTTTGACCCTGGGACATATTAATAGTAATCGCGAACGATGTTTTTACGGGAAATTGCAACCGTTTGAAAGATATTGGCAAATCCATGGGAATCATGGGAATCCTCGGGATGTTTACCAGCTGGCCGGCTGCTGGACCGGTGAGGATGGTCGCGACAATCAAATTTTCTTTCAAGTCTTTAATGAGCAATCTTGTGCCATTACACATGTTAGGGGGGCTTATATTACTTAAAAGCATGATAGGAGTACCGACTTTTAATGATAGTTTGTGAGGTGGCAAGCCAGAAGGATTAAACGAATTTAGAAAATCTTGAGGAAAGTGGACGACATCGTCAACATTGGTGACTGTGTTAATCGACTTATAGGTTTTGACTTGGCCGGGAACTCTTTGTATAATGAGATTGTTGATTTCATTGACAGTGTCGTTCCTAGGCGATACTATTGCCCTGGAACACAACCAGTGAAAGTCTCTTTCTAGTAAATTTTCGAGGCCCGGATATACTGCTTCTATAAGATGCTGCAGACTGTGGACTATCTGACCTAATGTCTCATTAAAAATGATTTCAGTAGAATTAGTGCCCAAATTTAGAGAAGGAAAAACTCCTCCAAGTCTCAGCAATTGTTGTGGGAAATCTTAATGCGTGTCTCCACCAAGATAGGCTCTCATATTCGTTCGCAAATTTAGGTGTTGAATAGAACTCCATAAGGGAGATGATTTAAGACATGCTTTGATGATATCTGCACGCGTCCCTTTTGTAACTACAGGGAGTGTCTGCCGAAAATCCCCAGCAAACACAAAAGTAACTCCCCCATAATGGCAGTAGAGCTTCTAAGGTTGGCGCCTTACGCAGCACACAGCACATTTTATTTTCTGAATCTGTCCGTCCTGCAAAGCCGTAGTCCATTATTTTGTTCTATCATCAATAGTTTTCGCAGCGCACGCAATGTAAGGAATTTTATAGGTCATTGATTTACACTTTGGGTTACATTATTGGAGTTTAAGTAGGGATCCCTATTGATTTTTAAAATAAAATATAGCCTATGACACTCAGTGATAACGTAGCATTCTACTGGTGAAGGAATTTTTAAAATCTGATGAGTAGTTTTGAGGATTACCTCCTACATCCAAACACACAAACACACACAGTTACAAACACTACCTCTTTATAATATTAGTATAGATAAGTGTCATGTGACATGAAGCCCCACTGTCCATGGTCCATTTAATTTTTTCATCCACTATAACAGTCTCTCTTTTGGCCAACGCACTCTCAGATGTTAAGAAAGCAATCTTGTCATATTTTCTATTGTGAAACTGGTTCTTGTAACTAGGAGGTTCTCAACAACTTTGTGCTGTGTATCCCGTAGTAAGGTTATGTGTGGTCTTTTTAATCTTAACTGTAAGCAGTCAAGTTGCTGAAAATTTCTATACTTTTGTGGGAGTGCACTTAATATTTTCGTCACAATTGCAGTCTCTGAAACACTTTCCCCAGCCTCTTTGACTTGTTTAGCTAAATTTTCTACCATATAGGTGTACGTTATTATGGACTTGTCTGGCTCCAACCTGAGATGGTGAAATTTATCCAGTAATTAATGCAATAACTTTCCATTATTTGAACAGTGTAGAGCAAATTTCAATAATGACTATTTTCTTGAATTCCATGGCAGACATATTACTTGTTTCAACCTTATCATCCATTTAGATATGTGCACGTTACATACTCACAGATATTCACATAGAACGTCTACACAGCTGGGCCCATAACCTATGATCTTCTTAAGTAAAACAGACCCATGCAGAAAGAACTTATTTATTCTCCTTGTGTATTCTTACAGCTTACATTACTACACCTCTCTTCACTCTCAAGATTGCCAACTCAACAGTTTTCCTGTAATATTGGTTTTAACCCTTTCGCTGCTATAAACGAGATATCCCGCCCTTCAATGTAGGATCCATGTGCTATGGACTAGATGTGTTGTCCTCAACTCAGCGTGCCTTTAGTACGAAGGACGAGATGAAGGACGAGATATCTCATCCCACTGTTAATACCCACCTGCGGCCTGATAAAGTCCAACATTTTTTTATCTCAGATAAGAGTGTCTTAAAGGGTCCTATTTACATTGAAATACTGTAGTTCTTGTTTCAAGCAATGTCGAGAGGAAGTGCGTCAGCAGATACTGTAGTTCCTATTCCGAGAGCGAGAGAGCGACATGTGTGGTGATAAATGCCAGGAATGCCAGCGCAGTCTGCTGCCTCCTGCCCATCATCTGCTGGACCACTTAGATAAGATGAACACTTGCTGGGCCACCTACAGAGATAAGATAAAAAGGGATGGCAGGAATTTTATGAGGGGTGGAGAAAGGAAGAAAAAGAGCTATATGGCAAAATGTGGGACAGCCTGCCAGCTACTTACTGTTGTATGTTTTGCTGCCCATTGTGGACATTTTGGATAGCGTTATTACGCTAAAGTCTTAGTCTTTTTTTTTTTTAACACTTTTTGTGATTGTATGTAATTTATTTGTAACTACAAAATGAAGAGACACAGCTATCTGACAGACCAAGCAGCACTGGAGATGATTCTTGCAAGGAGTGATAGCGAAGAAGATGTGTTTACATTGAGTGATTCAGATGTAGAGTACACTCCACACAACATAGAAAACTCTCCTCAGCTAACTATGTCTACTGGGATTACACATAGTACTTCAATAACAATATTTGAAGAATCGTCTTCTGAATCAGAGGAAGATAGCAGCGATGAAGAAAGAAATTAAAATCATGGTACAAAAAGGAAGTGTGATACATTTAATTGGTTTTCGAATAATTTGACTCCCATTATTCATCTGTATGATGAAACAAATACAGGATGTAAAGCTAATGTAAATAATAACAGTCCTATCATAGACTTCTTTCTAGTCTTCTTTGATGTATCATTGATGACATTTGTAGCAAATGAATGTAACAGATACAAGTATGCCATTGAAAATGCACCACAGATTTTGCAGTCCCATTCCCATGTGAAGCAATGGACAGACACAAATTGTGAAGAATTATTTCGTTTTCTGGCAGTGTGTGTGTGTTTACTAATGGCACATGTGAAGAAACTGAAGCAAAGTGAATAGTGGTCAAATTATGCTCTTTTGCAAACACAAGTGTTTGGAGAGATAATTTCATGAGACAGATTTTTACTTTTGCTGCGAATGCTGCATTTGTGTGACAATAGTGTGGATCAATGTGGCGATCGTCTATTCAAAATTCGGGCTGTTGTCGATAGAATTTGAAATGCTTTTTGTATTTCATTAGTGCCTTACAAAAAACTGTGCATTGACGAGAGCCTGCTCCACTTCAAAGGCCGTTGGATTTTCAAACAATATGTGCCTTCAAAACAAAGTCCGTTTGGAATAAAAACTTTTGTTTTGTGTGACTGACTGGATACGTTCTTGATTTTGTTATGTACACTGGTGCAAATAGTGACATTGATGAGGCAGGTCTGGGAAAGTCTGGTGATATTGTGACTACTTTATTGAAACCATACTTGGACAAAGGTCACATGATATTTGTAGACAACTGGTATTCCAGTCCAAACCTGTTTCATTGGCTTCATAATCGTTTGTGTGACTGACTGGATACGTTCTTGATTTTGTTGTGTACACTGGTGCAAATAGTGACATTGATGAGGCAGGTCTGGGAAAGTTTGGTGATATTGTGACTACTTTATTGAAACCATACTTGGACAAAGGTCACATGATATTTGTAGACAACTGGTATTCCAGTCCAAACCTGTTTCATTGGCTTCATAATCGCATAACAAATGCATTTGGCACAGTACGAAAAACTACGAAATATATGCCGAAAATAGACAACAAACTGAAGAAAGGAGAGATTTCTTTCAAATCATCGGGTGAGTTGCTTGCAATGAAGTGGTGTGATAAACAGGAAGTATGGATGCACAGCACCTGCCACAGTGCAGATATGAAATAAATTGAAAAGATTGACATGAAGAGTGGATGTAAAATAATGAAACCCACGTGTGTTCTGGACTACAACATTAGCATGGAATCTGTCGACAAAACTGACATGGTTATAAGTTCTATAGAATCAGTGACAAAAACTGTGAAATGGTATAAAAAACTGTTTTCATGTATTGGATCTTGCAGTTCTGAACGTCCATGCTCTTCACAAAAATGTTACTGGTAAAACATTGCCTCTTACAACATTCCATCTAATGCACATCAGAGGCATTCTGGAGAAATACTCAAAACTGAGAAGGAAGCCTGGAGGAGGAAGGAGGTCAGAAGAAGACACTCCACTGCGCTTATCACAGAGGCATTTCCTCGCAGTCATTGAGGCAAAAGCAGTTAAAAAATTTCCCACCCGAAAATGTATTGTTTGTACCAAGTACAAAATTTGTAGGGAAACAGGATAATTGTGCGGAGACTGCGAAGTTGCTCTGTGTGTCACACCATGTTTTGAAAATTACCACACAAAAAAAAAACTAAATGTCGGTGTAATAACATACAATTTCAAAATGTCTAAATAATATAATTAGACTAAAATAGGTGTAATAAAAACCAAGGTAATTTATTGGAACTTTAGTGTTAGTGCAATAATTCTGATATTTTATTGAGAGTTTATCAAAATTTAAAAAGTTAGTGTAATTTCACTATAGTAAATATAGTGTATTGACTCCAATGAATGTGATGTCTGTTTTTTTAAGTCAGGAAAATTATTTATTAGAAAATTGCCATAAATCTACTTGTATTACAGATTTCATGGGAATTGGTTATATAGTTCCTGAGATTTGATTCAAAATCTTTATTTTTTCAAGTACTGCTATCTTCCAAAATGGTGCATTGACCTGGACAACTATTTCTAAATTTAAGCTGATAGTTTGAATTTTCAACATACACTGTTCAGTTTTAATTAGTTGAATAGTTCCTGAGATATGTGGTACCATCCAAAATAAATGAAAGAAAATGTCTGCCATTTTGAAAACAAGCATTTGCAAGGTTAAAAACTATGGAAATATGGTTTCATTACTATGTACTATAAGTTCATGAGTTGATTGGAATTTGGTGTACGGGTGCACAAGTTTTTAGAGAGAAACACACACACACACACATGCACACACACATATGCAGGTAGGAAGATGACGTCCTAAGCCTATTCTTCCTTCAGAAAGTAGGTTTGAAAAAATATATATTTTATAAGCCAGCAAAATACAGTCAACTCCCAATTATCTGCGGTAATTGCAGGGATGAATGTAGCGGATAATGCAAAATTGCGGATAATCAGAATGCCCAATTAAACATACATTTTTTTTACATTAATTTGCTTAGCTTAGAAACTTTGAATGCTGTTGTATATCATTTAAAACGTATATTGTGTATGTGTCCACGCGGAAATGACCGTGAGAGCTGGCAACTGCCCATGTGACATGAACAAGGGCAACCATCCCTTCCTACAAGAACCCTCGTCAAGCTGTCAGTGTTTGTTAAGGTGTGGCGACCTCGTCCCTCTCCTGCTAGTGTCCCTTCCTGCTTACTGCTCTTCTTTCTTATCTGTGTTACATTTGCCATGACCATGAGAGCTGGCAACTGCCCTCAATGTCACATGAACAAGGGCAACCATCCCTTCCTATGAGAACCCTCGTCAAGCTGTTAGCCTTTGTTAAGGTGTGGCGACCTCGTCCCTCTCCTGCTAGTGTCCCTTCCTGCTTACTGCTCTTCTTTCTTATCTGTGTTACATTTGCCATGACCGTGAGAGCTGGCAACTGCCCGCAATGTCACATGAACAAGGGCAACCATCCCTTCCTACGAGAACCCTCATCAAGCTGTCAGTGTTTGTTAAGGTGTGGCGACCTCGTCCCTCTCCTGCTAGTGTCCCTTCCTGCTTACTGCTCTTCTTTCTTATCTGTGTTACATTTGCCATGACTGTGAGAGCTGGCAACTGCCCATGTGACATGAACAAGGGCAACCATCCCTTCCTACGAGAACCCTCGTCAAGCTGTCAGTGTTTGTTAAGGTGTGGCGACCTCGTCCCTCTCCTGCTAGTGTCCCTTCCCGCTTACTGCTCTTCTTTCTTATCTGTGTTACATTTGCCATGACCGTGACAGCTGGACACTGCCCGCAATGTCACATGAACAAAGTCAACCGTCCCTTCCTACGAGAACCCTCGTCAAGCTGTCAGTGTTTGTTAAGGTGTTGCGACCTCGTCCCTCTCCTGCTAGTGTCCCTTCCCGCTTACTGCTCTTCTTTCTTATCTGTGTTACATTTGCCATGACCGTGACAGCTGGACACTGCCCGCAATGTCACATGAACAAAGTCAACCGTCCCTTCCTACGAGAACCCTCGTCAAGCTGTCAGTGTTTGTTAAGGTGTGGCGACCTCGTTCCTCTCCTGCTAGTGTCCCTTCCTGCTTACTGCTCTTCTTTCTTATCTGTGTTACATTTGCCATTACCGTGAGAGCTGGCAACTGCCCATGTGACATGAACAAGGGCAACCATCCCTTCCTACGAGAACCCTCGTCAAGCTGTCAGTGTTTGTTAAGGTGTGGCGACCTCGTCCCTCTCCTGCTAGTGTCCCTTCCTGCTTACTGCTCTTCTTTCTTATCTGTGTTACATTTGCCATGACCGTGAGAGCTGGCAACTGCCCGCAATGTCACATGAACAAGGGCAACCATCCCTTCCTACGAGAACCCTCGTCATGCTGTCAGCCTTTGTTAAGGTGTGGCGACCTCGTCCCTCTCCTGCTAGTGTCCCTTCCCGCTTACTGCTCTTCTTTCTTATCTGTGTTACATTTGCCATGACCGTGAGAGCTGGCAACTGCCCGCAATGTCACATGAACAAGGGCAACCATCCCTTCCTACGAGAACCCTCGTCAAGCTGTCAGTGTTTGTTAAGGTGTGGCGACCTCGTCCCTCTCCTGCTAGTGTCCCTTCCTGCTTACTGCTCTTCTTTCTTATCTGTGTTACATTTGCCATGACCGTGAGAGCTGGCAACTGCTCGCAATGTCACATGAACAAGAGCAACTGTCCCTTCCTACAAGAACCCTCGTCAAGCTGTCAGTGTTTGTTAAGGTGTGGCGACCTCGTCCCTCTCCAGCTAGTGTCCCTTCCTGCTTACTGCTCTTCTTTCTTATCTGTGTTACATTTGCCATGACCGTGAGAGCTGGCAACTGCCCGCAATGTCACATGAACAAGGGCAACCATCCCTTCCTACGAGAACCCTCGTCAAGCTGCAGTGTTTGTTAAGGTGTGGCGACCTCGTCCCTCTCCAGCTAGTGTCCCTTCCTGCTTACTGCTTCTTTCTAATCTGTGTTACATTTGTCATGACCGTGAGAGCTGGCAACTGCCCGCAATGTCACATGAACAAGGGCAACCATCCCTTCCTAAGAGAACCCTCGTCATGCTGTCAGCCTTTGTTAAGGTGTGGCGACCTCGTCCCTCTCCTGCTAGTGTCCCTTCCCGCTTACTGCTCTTCTTTCTTATCTGTGTTACATTTGCCATGACCGTGAGAGCTGGCAACTGCCCGCAATGTCACATGAACAAGGGCAACCATCCCTTCCTACGAGAACCCTCGTCAAGCTGTCAGTGTTTGTTAATGTGTGGCGACCTCGTCCCTCTCCTGCTAGTGTCCCTTCCTGCTTACTGCTCTTCTTTCTTATCTGTGTTACATTTGCCATGACCGTGAGAGCTGGCAACTGCTCGCAATGTCACATGAACAAGAGCAACTGTCCCTTCCTACGAGAACCCTCGTCAAGCTGTCAGTGTTTGTTAAGGTGTGGCGACCTCGTCCCTCTCCAGCTAGTGTCCCTTCCTGCTTACTGCTCTTCTTTCTTATCTGTGTTACATTTGCCATGACTGTGAGAGCTGGCAACTGCCCGCAATGTCACATGAACAAGGGCAACCATCCCTTCCTACGAGAACCCTCGTCAAGCTGTCAGTGTTTGTTAAGGTGTGGCGACCTCGTCCCTCTCCTGCTAGTGTCCCTTCCTGCTTACTGCTCTTCTTTCTTATCTGTGTTACATTTGTCATGACCGTGAGAGCTGGCAACTGCCCGCAATGTCACATGAACAAGGGCAACCATCCCTTCCTAAGAGAACCCTCGTCATGCTGTCAGCCTTTGTTAAGGTGTGGCGACCTCGTCCCTCTCCTGCTAGTGTCCCTTCCCGCTTACTGCTCTTCTTTCTTATCTGTGTTACATTTGCCATGACCGTGAGAGCTGGCAACTGCCCGCAATGTCACATGAACAAGGGCAACCATCCCTTCCTACGAGAACCCTCATCAAGCTGTCAGTGTTTGTTAAGGTGTGGCGACCTCGTCCCTCTCCTGCTAGTGTCCTTCCTGCTTACTGCTCTTCTTTCTTATCTGTGTTACATTTGCCATGACCGTGAGAGCTGGCAACTGCTCGCAATGTCACATGAACAAGAGCAACTGTCCCTTCCTACGAGAACCCTCGTCAAGCTGTCAGTGTTTGTTAAGGTGTGGCGACCTCGTCCCTCTCCTGCTAGTGTCCCTTCCTGCTTACTGCTCTTCTTTCTTATCTGTGTTACATTTGCCATGACCGTGAGAGCTGGCAACTGCCCGCAATGTCACATGAACAAGGGCAACCATCCCTTCCTACGAGAACCCTCGTCAAGCTGTCAGCGTTTGTTAAGGTGTGGCGAACCTCGTCCCTCTCCTGCTAGTGTCCCTTCCTGCTTACTGCTCTTCTTTCTTATCTGTGTTACATTTGCCATGACCGTGAGAGCTGGCAACTGCCCGCAATGTCACATGAACAAGGGCAACCATCCCTTCCTACGAGAACCCTCGTCAAGCTGTCAGTGTTTGTTAAGGTGTGGCGACCTCGTTCCTCTCCTGCTAGTGTCCCTTCCTGCTTACTGCTCTTCTTTCTTATCTGTGTTACATTTGCCATTACCGTGAGAGCTGGCAACTGCCCGCAATGTCACATGAACAAAGTCAACCGTCCCTTCCTACGAGAACCCTCGTCAAGCTGTCAGTGTTTAAGGTGTAGCGACCTCGTCCCTCTCCTGCTAGTGTCCCTTCCCACTTACTGCTCTTCTTTTTTATCTGTGTTACATTTGCCTTGACCTTCCTTCCACCTCCAAACCAGGTATTTGTTATTGACACGTGTTTTAAAATGTGAAGATGAAAGACTACAAGGAAAAGTGACACAAAACACTAAATCATCTCTGCTACGCGTCTCCCGATATAAATAGTACTTGAACCCGATTACCTTTCGTAAATAACTCTGACATTTACCGTAGTCATTGCATTTAACTAAAAAGATTATTAAATAACTTTACACAACATCGCTGTGTTCAGATCCAGGCCAAGTGGTGTAATTTACCAATAAATAATGTTGCGTTCACACACAAACTGTCATAATTTAACTCTCCCATGGCACTTTTTTGCTGAACTACTCTAACATTGCCTTGCCTATAGGCTATTCACTGTAAAGTGAGAACTTTTTAAGGCCCTCCCAACAGGCATTAACCACTAATAAATATATCGTATTGCAGCCTCAGGTGTTAACTTCTGAGTGTACTGAAATGCATACCCTGTGTTTATTGATCAGATGGCAATGTTAATATAAAAAAACAGCATGAAGATAGAAATTAGGTGAAAGAAAAATTTTCAAAGGGCCTTAAAATGTCCTCACTTTACAGTGAACAGCCTATAGTTCCTTGTATGTTGACGGTTTCATTGTTTTTCTTTTGGTGATTCCATTTGTAGAATCTGCGTTGCTTTTCAATGTCACATATGTCCCGTACTGTAGTTTCACCCACGCCATACGTAACCGAAAGTTGTTTTATGGAACGTCCCTCTTTCAGTTTTTTTACTATCTCTTATTTCTGTTGCGATGTCAAAACTACACGCTTTCATTTTGCAGACATTACTAGACAGAAAATGTGTGCAAAAAAACACGAAAACGTACTATAGAAGACTGCCCCCACAAGTAAAATGCAATGACAGTCGGTGCGCATAGGATGGGCTGACTAGTGGCCACGGCAACTGGCTGATTGCCATGGTGATGAGCTGGCTATCTACCGGCTGCTACGTATGCGGCGTTACCAGCTGAGGCTGCCGTCAGACAAAAAATCTATATTGTAAGCTTAATGGAAACATAAAGATTATACTCTTCAGCCATAATTTCTTTTGACTAGGCCTTCTGTATTCCACTAGTTAACATGGATGTCTGACACACTTAACTTTGTTCACCAGTATTTACAGAAAACTTAAAATAATATGTATTCAATGTTTAAAATATACCGCGGTTATGCCGCAAAGCGGATAGTCCGCCCGTGGATAATTGGGAGTTGACTGTAAAAGCAAACAGTGCAATGTCACTATGCTAAAATCAATGTAGACATCATAAATTACAATTAATTGTAACATTAATGTAGTACATCTGCCAAAATAAGATAATTTAAATTCCTCTAAAAAGGGTGCAAAAAGTGGCTATACCGGCCTTGTCCTCTTTTGCTAAAAAAAAAAAATAATGTATTCAGCACAGGGGGTGAATTGGCGCTATGTGACTGCTAGCACTACAAAGATGACACCATTAATAAGCATGTAGCAGTGAAAGGGTTAAGGTGATGTACAAAGTTTTCCACACAAATAAAACTAAATTCCAGTGGTATTTTTTATTGATTTATTTCTCACTGAAGTTAAATCAGAAGACCCTATGTATATATTGCGTTATGTAGGGCCAATGTTCAAACACCACCTTAGTCATTTATGGTACACACACATTGTAATTGCTGTATTTAAAGTTAGATTTACAAAGGGTTTTTTGCACATACAACACATATTGAAATGAAATATCTGCGTTATCCATTTTACATACCGTAGGGTCAGTGTGTCGAGTGGCAAGGACTCTTGGACCTAGGAGCGGTAACATAGAATGAATAGTTCAGGTTTTGGAACATGGAGAATATATCCGATTAGGCACCAGTCATGCCAGTAGGCGATGACGTAAGTTGAAGTTGGTGGATCTCAGGGGCTGTGTGGCCAAACACCCGGATGTACTCGGTTGCTTCGTGGTGCTTTGGCTGCTGTAGTTGCTGATGTTGAGTAATACTACAGGCCATTACAGTTACGTACCTTATGTTGCAGGCCTATTTTAAGGCTGACGTGCATGCCTGACACGAATTTGGAAATGATTTACGTAACCGAAGCTGACAAGATATGAATGGGTTGTTGGGGTCCTTTTCCCCTACATGCAGTTAAGGCAGCACTTAAAATAATATGCACAGTTAGATAAACTCACATATCATTTCCTGGTGTAAGAGGTGTTACATGTGCAGTCACACACAATACATACTGAATGAGATCCTGGCCTAAGCCTGCCAAGGTAGGCTGTGCTGCGAAACTCATGGGCATACAGCCTTGTGATTATGTGGTTTTAAAGTGCAAATTTAGCCTCCCTGGCCAATGCTATTCCATGGGGTGGAGAAGTGGTAATCTCAGGGCAGAAAAGAAATAAAGGTTTTAGATGCTAAACTATGATAAACTACATAATAGGTGAAATAAAGTCGATGTTGTCTGGAGCGACGTTATGCCATGTAGCCCTTACATGAGCCAGAACGTTTATTGGCAGGTATGGTGCATGCTCGGGTATAGGTATGCCACGCTCGTGCCCAAAAGTGTCTAACTTGCATGATGCATAACCAATTGCATCCTGCAAAAACTCTTTATCATAAAATTATAAAACATATAGGCAGTCACACTTTACCATAATGATAATTGACATGGGTTTGGGGATTAGGGGAAAAGTCAGATTGTTTGCAGATGATTGTGTTGTATATGCTGGGGTTGGAGAGGGGGGTGGAAATTTGCAGGAGGACATTGATAAGATATGGTTGTGGACCAGAAAAAATAAAATGAAGATAAATGTAAAAAAAAACTAAGGTAGTGATGTTCACAAGGAAGAATATGATAAGCAGGGACTCGTACAGATGGGAGGGACAAGAGATAGAAGAAGCAACAGAATATATAATTATTTAGGGATTGTACTGCAGGGAGAGCTCAGGTGGAAAAAAACAGGTAGAGAGGGTGGTAGCAAAGGGAAGAAGGGCTCTGGATATGCTGGGAAGGGAGTCAGCTGTGAGGTGAAGGAGAAGGCATATGGCACACTGATACGGCCAATGTTAGAATATGCTGCAGCAGTATGGGACCCGTATGTGGAGGTGGAGGTGCGAGAACTGGAAAAGGTGCAGAGAAAGGGAACAAGATGGGTGAAGGGTAGGTGGAGAAGGCAAGGGCAGGATGATGAGGAAGAAGGGAACTATAGGCCATCAGTGATGATGAAAGAGATGGGGCGGAGCTCATTGAAGGACAGGAGGAAAGTTGAACGGTTGGTCATGATGTACAGGGTGGTGAATGAAGAGGGAAGATGGGGAGGGCTACACTGCAAGCTTAGTAAGGGGGTGTTGAGAGGAAGAGGAAACAACAGTGAGAAGCTTCAGATGGTGTGGAGGAGAACGGAGCAGGGTAGGCAGTCCACATGCTTGTGAGGTCTGTGGGGGAGTGGAATGTGTTGAGGGAGGAATTGGTATCTGTGAGAGGGGTTGGCAAATTCAGGAAGGGAGTAGAAAAGGAGTTGGTTGGGTGAAGGAGAGGTGAGAGAGCTCGCCACCAGGCGGTAGCCTAATTGCGAGTGTATTTATGTATGTAAGAGTTGTGACACATGCACTTACATAAGCACAAAATATATAAATCTAATAGCCCTAAATAGACCTATAATTATTAAAGAAATTAACTGAGTCAGTGATGTAATTTCCTACGCTTGTTAACAAACACATATTCCAAATGGATATTACAGAATAATTTTTTAATTGATTTGGAACTGGCTGGACAGTATAAATAGATAATAAATAAGGTACATTAACATAAAAATGTTTCATCATATTTAAAGCTTTAAAGATAAAATGACATGTATGTGTACCAGTCTCTAAACCTCCATTTATCATAATAAAGCTAAAAGTCATCATTAAATTTGAAATGTCCTCTGCTGTTAATAACTTCAGGCATAGATATCTATTTAACAATTTCCACTTTCATGTAACAAATGGAGTCCTGTGGAACTGGCCATTTGAAATGGCCGGTCCCAGCACCTACTGCATGCATCACAGACACTTCAGTTTGATCTGGTCCATGAACTTTTACGATTTCGCCAGGATAGTTTTTCCCATCATAACCAACTACAACCCAATCATCAGGAATAAGCAGATTGTCCTGTTCAACAACATTGTTCACATTAAAATGGAAAATATCTTCTGCCAGGGAATGGACTTTGCAATTCACACCGTTTGTATCTTGCTGAATGTCATGGAACTGTGCAATTCCAGGAATGCACGTGACACTATCCAAAGGTACCTTCTGCATTACTTCTTTCTTTATGTGTTCTGCAACGTAGTAGATGTAGGAGCTTTTCACATGTTGAGAAGCAACCGTAGCAAACTCTTTGCCATACTGAACTACAGCTGCTTCTCCCGTACTCATTACCTTTTGATGCACCAACCTTTTCACATTTCCCCTACTCCATCCACTATGCCTTTTCCATGGGAAGTGGCAAAGTGTTTCCATGAAAATATACATGTTATATGTGACAGACAATATACCCAAGTGTTTAACCATGAACTTATTCTTGAACTCTGAGGAAGGAACATCGCTCCAAATGACCTCTTACTTTGGATCTGTATTACTAGCTACATCTGAGCGGATAATTTCATCATATAGTAGGTCTAAAATAGCAAATAAGGTGTCTTGATCTTTGCTAACTGCATCAGAGCAAACTAGATATATTTTGCATTTCCCTTCAAAGAACATAGCTGCAGTGAATAGCAAAACACTTGCTTTTGACCAAAGTGCACTCTGCGCTTCATTCTGGTACTCACATGCAAAAGACATCGCAAAATCAGTTTGGAGAATGCATTTGTTACTTTGCACACATTTGTCTTTTTCAATTTCTGCATGTTGTATTTTTTTCACATTGACATGAGCCATCATATTGGCAATGTGACAAACTAACATTTCAAATACACCTCTAACAGGATTTTCTTTGTTTAACAGTTGTAGTTTCTCATCATTCTTTTCTCACACCTTCCAAATAATTAAATTCTCTGGAAATGACAATTTTTTTCCCATTACAACAGGTTTCACCTCTATTTTGCCAACACTTGGGGTCAATGCTGGTATCGCTTACATGGTTTTCCCAAAAGTCATTTGAGTAAGAGTAATGTAGATCCTTCAGTTTGAGGACGAAATTTTCATGAATTTTGCACCTGCATTGGTCAGTAGGAGTGTTTTTTAAGAGCAGCACATTTTTCGGTCGTAGGTAGTAAAATTTTGAAAATTCTATTTCAAAATGAGGGTTTTCTTCTGTAAATATATAAAAAGCCTCCCGTAAAAACATTGCTAGGTAATACAGTAGACGCTCGATTATCCGCAAGCTGATTATCCGCTTTGCGGCTTAACCGCGACATATTCAGAAAGATAAAAATTAATTTTGAAAATTAACTCAAATACTGCCAGAACGAAGTTATTTAATAAAATGTTCATCTTAACTAATGAAATTCATAACAGGTACTCTCTGAAAATAACTGTAGAATGAAGTATGTTTGGTTATAGATGCAAATGCACGTGAAAATGTGTTTCTGATGGTGTGATGAGCTTAGTTAAGTTGCAAGACAATGAGCTGACAACACTGTACAACTGGCTAGCCTAGCTGCCGCCTGCCAGGTATAGCCGGAACCCAGCGTGACCGCCACATTTCTTCTGCGTATCGCATTCCCGCGGTCAGTGTCAGTTTTATCTCACCAGTCAGTAGTTACGTTCAGTTTTGTTTCAACTCATTTTCAGCCGAAAAATGTCTGCAAAACGTAAACGTGTGGTTTTAAATTTACAGCAGAAACTGGAAATTATTAATAAACTTGTAGGAGGAAGTGTAGTAAAACAGCTTTCATTTATGTATGGAGTAGGAGAAACAACAATTCATGATATACGAAACAATAAATCCAAACTTATTGAGTTTGCGAGCAGTGCGGACTCGACAAGTGGATTGCCGAATAGGAAAACAATGAAACTATCGACATATAGGGAACTAGATGAGGCTATGCTGGAATGGTTTAACCAGAAACGTGCCGCGGGAATGCCAGTGTCGGGCTTAGTGTGTGTGAAACAAGCCCAATATTTTTTCGAAGAACTGGGAATGGAAGGCGAAACTTGTTTCCTACATTAAACACAGTTTTCCACATGCTGAAACAGTCAGCTGTATGCCGCACACACTGGACAGTGTGGGAGATGTGTGTGTGTGACACGGGCGACATGCAGTTCACTTTGCACATCTTTGTTTCCTCCCTCTAGGGGGGGGGAGGTGGTCTGTTGCCTAGCAACCAAGTGACATCAGCCTGTCCTTCCCTCTTACACAACTTCAGATTCCAGTATCACTCCGCGATAAACACTACCGTGATTATCCGCATATTTTACACACTTTATATTCCGGTTTTGTAAGTTAGAAATAAGGGGTGAAGAAATTACTCATTTTTTAAATTTCTTGTCATGTTAATAAATAATGGGGTATGGAAATTATGTGAAGGCCGTAAAATATGCGGGTAAATACAGTAGTGTGTCAAGGATAGGCTATGTTTCACACTGAAACACCCAGTATTCAGTTACGACCATACGAAACTTAGTGTTGGAAAAAATGTACTTTTCTCTTATGCGGATTATCCGCGATTTTGGGTTATCCGCAGCAATCGCCCCCTCCATTATCGCGGATAATCGAGAGTTGACTTTACTTCTGTAATGCTACTTTCTTTCCATTCTCCCATTTAGTGATGCCGTCTTTTATTCAAGGACAAGTGTATGATACGTCTTGCCAGAAAAAATTAACAACTTCTGAAAAGCCCTTGCTATTTTTCTATAGAGAACTGCCTGAAAGATTACTCTCCATTTCATCTTGAAGAGCTATACACACTCACCTGGCTAATCCTATTTTCTTGGCGATTTTGGTAGTGCTCGTGCACCTTTCCAAACTACCTTGCTAACAGTTTGTGTGCATTTATAAGAATCGAGACTAACTTTACAATTATTAGTACTGGCACTTGGTTTTCCTATCTCCTTCTTGGCTCTCTGTAGTATTTTTCTTTCACTTTCGTACCATCTTAAATTGCAGAGTTCTTTTTCACTCCTGTGCTCTTTCTTGCCCCATTCGTAGTTTTGCAAATCTTTCATTTTCACATTTTTGATAATCAGAATCTACTTTACGCCACTCTCTCATTCTCTTCATCCTTTCAGCAATTCCTCAAATGGTCAGCCATTCTTCATGATTATCTATAAAGAGTGAAAGAAATTATTCAAATGGAAATTTATTTCTGCAGATCTACTTTGAGGTTATTATTACACTAGACTTACTGTAATTAACATTTTATAAAAACTTTGGAATTTTTCTCATTATTAAACTGTGCTACATTAAATTACGGTAGCCCTGCTCTGCCAAATTTGGTGTCTGGAGATTATATGACATACATATGGTCCTAAACAATTACAATTAAATTGAATAGGCTTTGGTGTCAGTCGGAAGTTAGGTTAGGTCTATGATTTTAAAACTAATTTCAGAATTTCACTCAAACTCTTCTTCCTTCATGGCAACAGATTAAAACTATAAAATATTTATTACATCATTATTTGCACCTGACAAATTGTCTGTTCCACACATGACGTCACGTGCAGGACAAAATAAAATACCATGTAAAAAAATTTGTATGCAACAAACTTTCATTTTATTTTAGGGAAGCTTCTACTAATTAGTCCTTGCTTAAGATATGCCACCAAAAATAAACTGAAAAAATTAGTTTCCAAGTAATCTTAAAAATAACCTAAATTCTGTCGTGTGGGGGACAAAACTTTTAATAAATTTACAAATTTATTCTATGATATTAAATATATGAATTACCTCAGAAACACAGGATATTACAGCAAATATACTTACATTTTTGTGTCACTTAAAATAACAGATGTTATTTAAAATAACAAATGCACTTGATATAAAATGCTCAGCTTCTGAAATACATGTGCAAAGGTCTAATAATAATTAGCTGATAGTGGCCATCTTTAATTCAGGGTAGCCACATGCCACACTAAGTACAATGCAAAATCCCTAAAGTGATATAATTAATACAGGTTAGCATTTTTCAGGGTTTTAACACAGAATGTAAAATAATTCTATAATTCATAAAGTTCCTGTTTGTAATGGAATGCCCTAAAATATATAACTTCAGGTTGGGTAAATCCCTTTGACATAATATTATATATATATATATATATATATATATATATATATATATATATATATATATATATATATATATATATATATATATATATATATATATATATATATATATAGATAGATAAGTTACACGCTCACTGCTTCGCATCCCTTGTGAGGGTGGAAATGTGTGAAGGTCACGCGTGTAACCCAAGAGTGGGCGGCGAACATAAAGTTCAATTTACACAGGCTTGCTGCAGCGCGTGGTCCCGCGATAAATCTTTTGCTGCTTGCACTTTGGACCTTCGGCTAATTGAATTTGAGTTTTTTTCTAAGGAATTTTCTGGTGTTTTGCTGCCCTAGTTTCTCTCAGCGTGACTCGGGGTGCATCAAACTTTTCAGGTCAAGGCCAGCTGGTATGAAAGTGTGATGGGTCTCTGAGCCGGGAGTGGATAAGTGGCTGGAGTTTTAACGACAGACGATGAGCAAGCTGCAAGAAAAGTGACCTGTGGTAGAAAAATCTGTGACTGCAAACATCTGTGCAGTGAAGAGTACGAATGGTAGACTGGACTATTGAACAGAGTGCGTGAGTGAAAAACATTACAAATGATGGCAACTGACAGACTGAATGTGTGTTAATGATAAGTATGAGTTAATTAACTATACCCAAACAGAGAGACATTAAGGAAGTTAATTAGAGAAAAAAGTAGACATAAAATTTTGCGCTCACTGAGAAATAAAAAGTGTAATAGTAATGATATATAGATAGATTAATGCTGTAAATAATACCTTTGTAAATAAATTAAAATCAAATTATGTTCTTTTATGTTTATTAATACCTCCTTCCTTGGCGAACTCAGATATCCCCCCCCCCCCCCTGGTATCTTGTAACAATAATTATGTTCTTTTATGTTTATTAATACCTCCTTCCTTGGCGAACTCAGATACCCCCCCCCCCCCCGGCATCTTGTAACAATTTATATATATATATAATTTTATTTTATATATATAGATACACACTATCAAACTGCCCCGGCCTCGCTTGGGTACGATTTACAAATACTGTGTGGCTCAAAAAGTCTTCTTAAGTGAACCCCAATTTTTACAAAGACAAAAATGTTTACTGTCGGTCATCCTTAAAAGATAAACATATGCTTTTGTGGACTTTTTTGAAGACCTTTTTGAGATCTACAATTCTGTAGTACATTATTGTTGTGTATTTCTTATGGTTTAGTCAGTGTAAGCCAAATAAGCGCCCGAAAAGCAGCTTTTTTCTACTTGATCAGAAAACGTTGGCATTTCTCTCCTATCCTTGCATTAAATATTAATGTATTATACACGTAAACCTTCATTGAAAAATTCTCTAGATGATGGTGAAAACTGCATCAAAATCCGTCAAATAGTTTAGAAGCCTTAGCCTAATGAACAGACACACGCAGCCGGGTGACTTTTACATAAGTTTATATACAAATAATTATTAACAGTTATCTCCCTCCATACAGCAGCCCCTTTGTTTCCAAACACCTAACTTCTTCCACCGTTCACCACTCTATACAACCTAACTAACCTTTCAACTCTTCTCCTGCCCTACAGTGAGCTCCACCCTATCTTCATCATCACTGATGGCCTAAAGTTACTTTTACTCCTCCCCATCCTGCCTCTGCCTTCTCCACTTACCCTTCATCCATCTTGTTGCCCTTCTTTGTACCTTCTCTAACTCCCTCACCTCCACATCCATGTATGGGTCCCATTCTAGAGCCGCATATTCCAACAGTGGCCATACCATTATGTAGTAAGCTTTTCCCTTCACCTCACTGCTGACTCCCTTCAAAACCTTTACCAACATTCCTAGTGCTTTACTCCACTTCAACACTACACTCTGAACCTGCTGCTTCTGTCCAAGATCTTCCTGCAACACCATTCCTGGTTCCATTATTCTGATGCGTCCCCTACCTCATGCTACCCCCATCTATAAATGCCCCTACTCTTCACCTTTTTCCTCGCAAACCTCACTACCTTAGTTTTCCTTATATTTATCTTAATTTTCTTCATCCCTGTCCACCTCCACACTTGGTCAATATCATCCTGCAGCTTGCTCTTTTCTCCTACCTCTGCATACAGCACACAGTCATCTTGAAGCAGTCTTATTTTATCCCCTATCCCTAAACCCATGTAATTTTGCCACAACGGTAAATAGCTCGTGACCCAGCACACTTCCCTGCGACACACATGGTGTAACCACTCCTTCATTGGTTAAAGTCTCCCCCACTTCCATCCTTTGACTACATTCCCTATCTAATCCACGACTGACGTATCTGTTATCAGCTCATCCCTTTTCTTCATCAAAATTCCATGGATCACCTTATCAAGAGCCTTGTCGAAGTTAGTGATGCAGGCATCCACTGCTTCTCGTCATCTACTGCCTGTACGGATATTCCAATAGTCTTGCCAGCTGTGTCTTGCAAGAGTATCCTTTCCAAAAACCATGCTGATAACTCCTGTAATCAGTTTCTCTTGTTCATAACATTGATCACAAACTCTACCACTGATCTCTCCATTACCTTTCCTGTACTTGAAGTGAGACTCATAGGTCTATAGCTGCCAGGACTTCCTATATTGTCCCTGCTTGTAGATTGAGACCACCAGTACTTCTTTACATCCGTGTGGCAACCTACTTTGCTACAATGCACCTCTGGATATCTACACAACTCTCTCCCACCATGTTAAAGAGCTCCATTTCCAATCCCATCTGGTCTCGCTGCCTTATTACTATTCAGCTCTTTAATTACCTTCACTATATCATGCTTTCTCTACCTAAGAGTGTGACATTACTTCTGCTCCCCATTAGTTTCTCTGTTCCATTCATCCTGCACCTCAAACACAAACAAGTATTGGGCTTACAGCATCTCAGCTTTTTCGTTGTCATTTTCCACTGTCAAGCCATCCACCCTTCTCAACGTCCATATCCTTTTCCTCCCCTTATCTTCTTTAGACACCTTTACAATTTATACTATTCCTTGCCCTGTGATTCTTCCATGATGTTCCCTAATTATTTATTCTTTGCCTGTTTGATATTTCTTTCCACCTCCCTTTCCGTTTGTTTCATCCACATTCCTAACACATTCCAACCCTTTGTTCCTCCATTTTGCATGCAACTGCCTACACTTCCTTTTCATTCTATTGATCTCCCATCTGTAAAGCGGAGGACCACCTTTTGTTTTATTGTTTTCTTTGCGACATTTCTCCAACCTCACCCCCACGATCATTCCAAATGCCTCCCACAACCCCTGTATCCTTGCCTCCTCAGCCCAGAGTTGAATCCTATTCCTCAGGAATTTTCTGCCCCTTTTTTGTTTCCTCTCCTTTGTTGCTGCACCACCCTGTCTCCAGTTTGCTCTACCCTCAACCCTCCTATGCTTTATTTCTATCACAGGAATATCATGTGACTGATTCCTTCCAATACTACAGCACTAACATCAACATACCCAGGCCTGACCATTATCATATCCAACACTGACCGAATACCTTCCACATTCCACCTCTTAGGGATTTCCACTTCCTGGACTAAGTTTCTGTTGACTAGCTATGTTGCCATTCTCTGCATCATACTGCCATCCACTGCACTCCTGGCATAATCAGGTCCCCTTCCCACAACAAACCGTCGCCAGTCCTTCAGCCTATCAACACTTAATTACCTCGCTTGTCAGCCATCCCTGTTCTGGTGGTCTGTATGCAACCAGTCTTCTGATACTCCTACACCTCCCACATATTTCAGTTTCCATCACTTCAACTTCTTCACTGATCCATTCTACAGACCCCTTCAAACCCTCCCTTAAACACACCACTGCTGCTGTGGATAGCAGGGTGTCTCTGCAGACCAGGCTCAGTGCACACCTTGAAGTGGTAGAGAGGTATGTGATCCTACATGTCAGTCTTGTTGATACTGTGACAAATTGAGTGAGACTCGCAACTTGGTTGCAACTGACGAGCCATCTCTAGAGGACCAACTTTTGAGGCCAAACATGTCCATCCCATCTAGTGTTGTTAAACTCTTACTGTTGAGCTCAGACACTGGCCATCCCCAGGTCATTGTGGCAGGCACGTTGGGGTGGTCACCTGGGAAGTGGTTACAGGTGTCCCCAGTGGTATGCCATGGGTTGTGTCCCCATGGATGTGTGTCATGGTGCTTGCTGTCTCAGCATTTGTTATAGCTACATATACTGTACTCAATGCAAAACATTTGGAGGTACCACGATTCGCAATGAGTGACTTCCCCATAGCCTCAATGTCAAATACTGAGACCTTGGCAGGTGTTATGGTGCCGGGTGTTTTGGCAGTAAACAGATCTCTGGACTGCTGGTGCACTCTTGTGGCAGGCATGAGAACTTGCTTGGGAGGGTAAGGTCTCAACCTGTTGTAACAGTTCTGGTGGGTTCTTCTCTTAGCCAGATTGTTGCTGCATCAAAGCGAGAGGGTGAATTGAATAGCTGGCAGGTGTTCGGCTTAAGAACTGGTTATCACCCATGCACAGATACAGCAGTGGTGTGCCATTCTACTCCCCATTGTATGCAAAACTCTCTCCACTTTTTTCCTGTGAATTGAGGCCTGTCGCCAGTTTGTAGTGGGTGGGAGTATTCCCATCATAGAAAAACTCAGTTATAGTTGCTCATGAAATGGTGAAATGAAGTGCACTTGCTATTGTGTATATCTCCACCTACTGAGAAAACAAACAAGCCTGTTATCACCAAAATAAAGCATTTCCCCTTCGTAGTTTTTTGGTATGGTCCCATCAGGTTGATAGCCACAATCCACAATGGCCTGATGGGGAGGTGGGCCTGTTATTGTTGTGTCCCATTGTACCGACGGCTCTTTAACCTTTTGCACGTCAACTCGTGCACAAATTTCCATGTGCCACGTGACAGTTGTGGCAAATAAAATTGCTGGTGGTTGCTACAGACATTCTTCATCTTGCCAGGATGACTCACCCAGTAACTCACATGTGCAAATGTTATTACTACATCATATGATTCCCAGGGCTCAAATACATGTCATTGCGAGTACTGTATATGGCTGTGTTTCAATACATTGGTTAGTGAAATGCCATTTCTCCTTGACAGTGTTTGCATAGCTGTTGATGTATTTTTCTGATGCTGGGCACCACTGCTGTGACTATACCACATTGTTGTACAAGCTGGGTGCATTGGTATGGTTAACTGCACTTCCATGTCACAGCCTCTTTGGCAGGAAGAGGGGAATCAGATGGAATATAGGGGAGGATAAGCTCCCATTCTTCCTCATCTCGCACTGTTGTTTCTCCAAGGGACCTTGAGAGTGCATCTGCTAACTAGTTCTTAATGCCTGGCACGGGCTACACCTGAAAATCATATGAAGGGTCCGGAATTAACCTTGCTGCAGGTTTCTTTCATAAAATGGAGCTACATTATATAGAAGTTGTCAGTTTAAAGAGTGAATGTGTGGTATTACAGGAATTACTGATATAGCATAAAACACCAAACTAGAGCCAAGCATTCTCTCTCATTCACACCATACCTTTGCTTGACCAGCTCGAACTTACCTCTGCTTAAGTCACTGATGTGTCTTGTACCATTGTCATCCATCTGGAATAACACTGCCCCAAGGCCTTTTTCACTATCATCTGTTTAGAGGTACAGATGTTGGCTTGAATCGTGGTGAGCAAGCAAAGGACACTCACGTAATCTCCGTTATTTTTCCAAGAAACCTTTTCATACTGAACTATCCAACTGTATCTCTGTACAGGGGAGAGTAGTTCATTGAGGGCAGTGTTTCTGTTGCAAAGTCCTGTATGTACCAGCATAACCAGTTTAGGCTGAAAAACTTTCTGAGTTGTTTTATATTCCATGGTCTGTCATATGTCATACTCCTCAATTAGGATGAGCAGTTGACTAGTTGGCTGGCTCCCTTGCTTGCCAGCGATGTGTTCCAAGAACTGAATTTGGGTCTTGCCCAGGTGGCATTTTGTTATGTGGTTGATGGCGAGGTGCTCAATCAATAGTGAGAGGTGTTTGATGTGGTCCTCTCATGACTTTGACCAAATGATCACATTATATTGGTAGGCCAGTGTAACGTTGCTAACTTGCCCATCTGAAGTCCGTACTAGTATGACTTGAATGGTGGGCGGAGCACATTTTAGGCCATTTGTCATTTCACAAAATTACAAAATTGTCAGTAGGTACCACCTGTTTGGGGCTGTGAAAGCAGTGTTTGGGCAATCTCTTGGATTCACAGGCACCTACCAGTAACTGCTGCAGAGTTTGAGTAACATGAAGACCTTGGCTCAACAGAATGATTGATGTGCATGTGCAGTGGCAGGGAAGATTTGGTAACAAAGTTCATGGGACAGAAATCCAGGATCCATCTTTTTTAGGGGCCAATGTTATTGCCAAATTATATTGGCTATCTGTGGGTTCAGTCATGCCTTCCTGAGCATGTTGAATATCTGGTCCTGAATAATTTTGCACTGATGAGACTAAAAGCAACTAGGGGAGTGTATATTGTCATGGGAAAACTAAGTCTGGGCAAGGACAAGGAGTGGAAGGAAGTTTAAAACATAAAAGGGTGAAATAAATAGCGATGGTGAACATGGGAGGTAAAATAACCCTGGGAGAGGGGTAGCTTTATCAGGCTTACCAGAATATAACTTTAAAAGGAAAAGAAAAATGCAAACAACTAACGCTTGTAAAATGGTTGAGCACCTTGGTCTTCCAGAGGGCCTTCTAAGCATAATATATTACTTCCAGGATTAACAAAATGAAAGGGTGCGAGGAGATTCACTATTTCCAAGATGCAAACTCAAATGTAACTACCTACTAAGATAGTACATTTCTCCTAGTCGTCGGTTTTAACTGAAAGCCCTACAGGTTCACTATTTACTTCATTTGGAAATTCACCACAGCTTATTAGTGTGTGCTCAGAGTGAATTGTTTGTAAATAAAGAAAACTCTCAAATTTTTGATAAAAAACTTTTAAAGATCCAACTTTCATAAAATTACAGCAACTGTCAACAAACAACATAAAATAATACTTATGAAATGGTTCAAGTATATGGTGGCTTTACACCTCAACAGTTTTATCAATCCAAAATGACACTAACAGAAAATAAATGAATGACTGTACATTACATTTTTTATCAGAAAACTTCTATAAAATTCAGTAGGTTAAGTACGAGACTGTAAAATTTTGAAATGAAAAAAAAAGTAAAACATAAAAATGATGAAATTAACTCGCTACATTCATGCTTTCCTTAAAGTCCGCTACTTATTTCACCACAGCTTTTCAGTGATTCCATAACATTATAAAAAATATGAAACTTTAACCATACGTATTGTCCATTTCATGTAAGTGGGGTCAATTTTGACAGTTCTAGAAAAGTAACATGGCCACAATGTATCCTTCCTCCGCAGCTGTTTTGTCACTGAAGAAAATGACGTTTTTAAACAAATATTTTGAGTCCAATGCACACTTACATTTTCCTCCTTCCTCGTGTTTCATATAATGGCAGGCACTGAAAATTTTACGGTAGCTGACTTCCGTCCAGTAATTAATGTAGGATATTACAGCTAGGTTGGCATTCCAACTTGTTTTATTTTTGTAACTACCGAGTTAAATTTGTTGGGGTTCTGTTTATTTATTTTGAGGGAAAAAGGAAACTATTATAGGAGGGAGGCTTTAGTTTTGTGTGTTTCGTGAGACAGCATTATTTTTTATGTTGTTATGAGTGTGTCACATTTTGAGTTACATATTTTTTGGATGGAGCAATGGAAATTTTCGCTCGTATAGAAATAACATTTAAATGATTTAACTTTGAAAATTTTAACTTTAATGAAAGAAACAAAACGCGACATATACATCGCTGTTCATATTTGTAGAGATGCAGCAATATATACATGCACACACTTTAACTGAAGTTAACCTTACACTCATTGAGTTTATGATGTAAACAAATAAACAAATATTATTCACTCACTACAAAAGTGTGGAAATTGTGGCTTTTTCAGGCCACGTGCATTTCAATAATTGTGTTAATTTACAAATTCATTTTAAAAACATGCAAACATACTGTTTGTAACATTTACAACCTCTTGGACATGTTTTTTTATGGCAATCCTTGCCAAGTTTACTTCACTAAAATGTAATTTGTTCGTCACTAGCAGTAAATAATTTATTTGCAGAATCATTCAGAAAAACCAATACTGCGGACATATCCTGACATAAACATATTTAAACTTAGATACGTAAATTAAATTTGTATCACTTCATTGTGGAAGGCGGTAAAGAAAATGTTGGAAGGGACACAGTGAACACGTGCCGATAATGTTACATTTCACTCAATAAAACGCACAATGGTGCCTACAACCAACTATGCTTGAAAAAAGCGAATAAAAAAATTATTAACTACCGATGACATATTCCGATGACAAAAAAGCACACACAAACGGCTGTTCACCGGACTGGAAACCGGAAACATAAACATTGCTAGCCATTGGCTGGAAACGTTTACTGTTCGTACATGTCGACATACTTCGCCATAAATGCTAAACGTGTTTTTAAAATACAGCCATTAATAAACAAGAAAATGCAATATTGCTTTAAAAACATAATTTAAACCATAAATGTTCTAAGTATAATTAAGATTTTAAATTACAACTTTTAGTTCTGAGTATTATTTTCTTCCAAAGCCATCATAAAAATAGGCAACTTAACAACATGGATCATGCAGCAGTTCATCAGCTGATACAATACTGTAAGAATGAGAGCATTTACTGTTTACATAGAGTGTAGGTTGGTCACATTGTCTGTAAGATTTTACCCTACTTATATGAAATGGACAATACTTACACTTTACTGTAAGGGCATACTGGCCTACACCAGCTAATGGCTACATACTACCATACTCCGTCGTCGGTTCCCTTCACTCCAACTCTCCACTATCTCTCAAGTTAAATAGGTACTGTTTTGCCTGTAAATTTAGCAAGAAAAATAAGTACTTCTGAAAAATCCACACAACTATTAAATCACATTGCTAAAATGAGCCAGGATCCCGGAGGGAAACATCTAGCTCAACCTCAAAGGCAGAGAAGTGGAGGTCAACCACGCTTCATTATGGGCAAAAGAAGACTACTGTTATACACAATAACAGACCAAATTGAACAAATGCCCCCAAACAAATTACATAAAAGGAATGGCCAATAACAAAAACAAAAGTGACAACTTATCAGAAGCGGCCAAAAGAAAGAATCTACGTAATAAAGTAGACAGTTCCGAAGATAGAGAACAAGCACAAGGTTATGTCATGGATGCGAGATGAAGAAGGCAGAAGATGGCACGCTCCAAAAAGATCACCAATAACGGTGTCTTCAGAAAGGCACTTTACAAGAATACCTACTAGCAAAGCACTAATATAAAAAACTTATTTACTTTAACTCAACCTGATAATAAATAACTAATTAAAAAAAGTCACTTTTAGTTACATATTTAAATCTGTAAAATATGACATAATTTTTTTAATTTTATTTTAATATTACTTTATGTGTCGGCAGGCAGAAAAGGAAAATTAACAAACAAACATTTAGCTTATTTAACACAATTTCAGCTGAATATAAATGACCGTTTGGTAAAATTAAAATTATTTAAATGCAGTAAATACACTAAATATGTTGAATCATATAAAAACATGTATAATTATGAGTTTGACATGAGCATTGCCAACAACAGTAACAAAATTAAACTTTACAGATATGATTGGTTAATGAAAATCAGATAATCGGTTGTTAGCAAATTATGCAAGATATGAAAAATTAGTACATCCACAAAATTATCAAGTGAAATGAAATAGAAAAGAATAAATTGTGATTATATTACAGTGAAACAAGATACTTTAGTTTGGTATTATAACAGGTGCAATCAAATAGATGCGGTTACAGAATACCAAGAGTTTGGCCGATTAACAAAACCAAATTTTTCCCAAATAGGAAATACAAATTACAAAAATTTAGAAACACAAGGAAAAAAGTGCCACAAAGCAGCACAATTTGTGCCGAGATGTCTGTCCATCATGTGGAACAGGCTTAATTGTGACGGGTTAATTGTTTCAGGTTCACAAACCCATTTTGATGCTCGTCAGCCCACCTAAAGGGGACATTGTTTTTGGTAAGTTCAATAAGGGGTTGGGCAATGGTGGAGTAGTTCCTGATGTAACGGCTTAGGTAGGAGGTTATACTGAGGAAGGTTTTCAGCTGTTTCACTGGGGGGGGGGGGGGGGGGCAGTTTGTCGCCTCTGGACAAAAGGCTGTGCGTAGCGAGAACATCGCGCGCTCGTGGAAGAGGAGATGAGGGGGGATATGTGAAGGGAAGGTGAAGTGTCCACGTATTTGTGACGCGTTGCTTTGAGCATATCACTGCAAGGTGGCACTATGTAACTCCCCACTATTTCCTCTACAGAATAAATTATTAAGTTTGATGAACAATGTTACCAACTTATACTCAATACTGTGCAATGACATTAGAAAATACTACATGCTATCACAGAATTACCTGCCACGGTAAAACCTGTAGCGGCCCTGCGATGGATAACTCGCCACTTACTATGCCTGTAATTATGATATAATTCCCTGTTTACAGTGACATGTGCGCAAGCCCTCTATGTTGGCTGAAAATAGAAAAACTTATGTTGAGGATAATAATGACAAGAATTAATCAAAACGTAATGAGAAAATTCAATACGCGGCTTGCTGGACACACCAATACAAGTTTGGGTGGGTTGTAATTGTATGAAATGTACAAAATGAGGGGGGGTGGATGACGTATCACTATCGCAAGGCAGCGAAAGGTAAAACTCCAACCTAAGACTCACATTAATACCTTCCACCATAATGAAAATAACATGGCTGGCCGCCCTATTATTGCAGATAAGATTTTTAATATTAGGAATTATGAATGTTTGATGCTGGTTTATTGAGCAGTAGGGCCTAATAAACAGAAATTATTCTCTTCTTGCAACTGGCCAGAATTCACAGATTTTCCTGTAAAATGCTTGGCTGCAGCAATCATATACCGTATTTTGGAGTGTATAGGCCACATGCGTATATAGGCCGCACCTGAAGTTTTTGATGAGAAAGTAGGGATAAGTAATATTTCAAGTATAGGCCGCACAGAATTTTTGTATTCCTGTAAATATTGTTAAGTCGCGATTCCGTACAAACATAATAAATCCCGACTTAATTTCTCCCCTACAAAACATTTGTGACATAAAATTTGTGTTATGTTGCAATGTTTACGAATATACATAGTGGAATTACCATTCCACAGATGGTAACTTGACTTGAGAAAGCAAAACCATGCCAACATATTACACAAAATGGTATCTTATCAATGTGCACTATTAGTATTGCCCATGCGCCTGGAAATACAGCTAAAGCCTGATACATGTGTTTGTTTCAGTGCCATTCCATTCTTAAAATGGCACAACTGAAGCCTATGAAGGACATTGCTACATTCAACAAGGAAGAAATTCAAGCGTTCCTTAACTCCTTTGATACAATTATTTCTGACTGTGATGGTATGTATTATATATCCCTCTGTTATTAAAATACTTTTTTTTGAGAGAGTTGAATTTTTTGTTACTTGCTTGTATTAAACAATTTTCCATTTACATAATAAATGGTTTTTTTTTTGTGGTAAATTAAGTAAAAAGTGTTACTTGTGCAGATATTTTTGACTAAATAATTACTGTTGGAGCATTCTGTTGACCTACTTTTTCACTGTTTCATAATTTTAAAATTATTAATTTTTTTAGCAAAAATCTATTGAAAAAACACTGTCCATGCATGTGTATGGCAAACATTCTGGTAAGAGGCATCATGTGGATACTAAGACTTGTTTGTGCTACATTGATGTGCATTGTGTCAGCATAGCACAGGATAGGGGTTAAGTATTGCTTTTCCTTCTCCTTATGGAAGTTAGCGGCTACCAATTGGAGGGTTTCTAAGAGGCAGGCAGGTAGCTTCATCATGACCAAGCCACTGTGCTGTCTGCACGAGCTGTTATTTGCCAACAAAATCCTAAGCACTACACTCTATGGCTTGGGGAACAACAACAGGAAAATAATGTTTGTTGCATGATGTAAAGTCATACAATTCACTGAACTGAAATTTGAGTATTTTTTTATCTGAGCATGTATCAAAATTTGACTGACAAACTTTGGCCACAGTTTAATTATTAACAAAGCAGGTGAAAACTTGTATAAGACCTATGCATGGTCTGGAGTGAATCCTGAATCTGAACCACTAGTTTGCTTCAAATAATGAAGAAAATATTCAAGATGGAACACCAAGTGTCTGGATAAGTAATGTTTAACAGAGCAAAGATCTTTAACCACAACAGCTGTTTGTCGCTATCATCAAATTATTTCTATAAATAAAGTTACTACAATGCCCATATTTCGACTCAATCTCCATTACGCTGTAGCACACTTGAGATGTAAAGAACGGATTATCAACTTGCATGTCAGAATTATCTTTACGCATTATCCACACACTCATTCTTCCATCTTAAATATTTAAGCCAGTATTTGTAATAAACCATAGTGCTACAGGTATAACTTCAAAGACATGTACAGCCTTTAGGATTCGCTGTAGACCATACATAGGCCTTACATATGTTTCCACATTTCTTTTTGGTTATTAACCTTCAGTCGTAGTTTGTCGGTCAAATTTAGATGCATCCTGTACATTATCATTGGTTTGATCAATTGTATCTTGCATTTTGTACAGTATTCTTTTTATAGTATTGTATTGTGCAGTGTATGTATTTGTAAAACACTGAGATGCTCCATATTCCTACTGTCTTTAGCACACTCAGGGATCCAAAGAGTGCGCTAGAATAAATTAATTAATAAAAATTAATCAGAAGTAGTGCATATTTAATTTTTCTCTTGAACGGATGTCAAGTGTACAGGCTCAAACTAATATATGATTTGTTGCCAAGGGTCTTATGCTCAATGTTTATGATATTCCTGTGTGAACATTATCTCCTTCTAATCAGTAAACAAAATCTGAATTGCAAATGCTTATAGGCTATTCATGGTAAAGTGAGTACTTTTGAAAGCCCATTCATTTGAAATAATATTAAATAAATCTATTTTATTTTAGCATTACAGGTTAACTACAGAGTGCAGTGAAACATACACACTGTGTTTATTACTTCAATTGCAATATTTATTTTAAAAGGTTGTTATCGAATAAAAAATTGCTGAAAAGTAAAGTAGGCCTCAAAAGTTCTCACTTTACTATGAACACTTTATAAGAGAGTTTACTTACTATGGTTGTATACTGGATGCTAAATTTATCTACAAAACTCTGGCCATATAATTTTCTGTAGTAAAAAAGTATAAAAGCTTTATTTGGTTTTAATAATTTATTGCCAACCTAAACATGCACCTGATGGCAATAAAATTTTGTGTGTGAATAACGAACACAATTATTTAGTCTTCAGAGTAAGTAGCTAATATTAGCTGCTTGTTTTTGGCAAATATAATTTAAGGTGGTAAATGTAAAATAATGAATGTGTGCTGCATTTGTAAACAAGTCACAATTTGTTACAGTGTTAGCAGACGATCAGTCACCTAATGGAAAGATGGGAAACTCAAGGCTTTATTTCATGCTATGTGTTCCATGCTCTAGCACTCCAAGTTGTCACTCTTGGAACTAACAAAAAAAAAGCCACAACGCTAGTTCTTCCAACAAATTTAATGCCACAAATAAAAATATTGCAATGAGTAAATTCTGTAGTGAACAGAAGAGAATTTTTGTGCTCGAATTGATTAACAAGCTGGTCACAAGCATTTACAACATACATTTGTATCCAGAAAGTGGTGTGAAAATGCACACTGCTAAAATATACAATCTGCCCTGCCAAAAAGCCATACAAAGTATCAAAATATTCAGTTGTACGAAAATAAACATGAGAAAAGCAACAAATAAATACTTTTCCAAATTGTGTTACTCACATCCTGTCATTTACATATGGCAGATTAACGAGTGCTAAACCACAAAGTTTGCAGATTGCTACCAATTCAACCACTATAGTTTGCCTATTATTTATAACAAAAGAGTTAACATACATTTGCTTTCATATATGTGTCAATTACGTTTGTTTAGTTACCTTCTGGTTGTATGTTTAATAAGGGGCAGTTATGATTTTTCCCATTAATTTGGAATTTTCCATGCAACGTATTCTTTGGGGGATTGTGATTGGTTCTTATGAAGTGTTACAAACAATACATTATGCAAACAGTTTTCATACAACATTGAATACCGCTGCGACTTTAATGATTGTCATGAACCACAAATGCATTGTTGACGAGGCTTAAGACTGTAGAACTTACTTTGTAATTATTGTCACATACTTATCACAGCTATGATAGCGGAACTAGATTTGTTTCACAATGCTTAAACAAAACAATTTCCCAGTAGAGTTATATCGGGCATAAGCCTTGTGTGCAAAAGATATATACCCGAGCATACTCTTGCAGCAATCTCACTTGACTGCACTGTGTTGTTTTAACCAAGTTTAGTCTCCTTTGTCATGTTTGCTGTGAAAAATTGTAGATGGCATCACAATCCACTCAGAAAAAAATATCTCAGAGTGGTGGTAAGTTATACATGTAACGAAATGGACTCTTGATAGCGAAATTTTTGACAGTGGCTCGAAAAGTGATTATGAAATTCCATCTGAAAGCAGCAGCTCAAGATCAGCAGATTGCATCAGCCTGGCAGTGGTGTAATATAAGTATTACGTCTCCACTACCAGCACCTCCACAATTTGACTTTACTGCACAAATGGTATGCATTTCGACACATCACGAGCACAGCATTTTAGATTTTTTCTGTATGTTTTTTGATCTCATTCTCATCCAGCTAATCAGTAACGGGACCAACAGGTACACTTAACAATGTAAATACGAAAAGTGGAAAAACACAAACATAAATTAACTTTGTCTGCTTTGCTATCGCCATTCTGCAGAGCATTGTATGGAAGCCTGATGTAGAACTATATTGGTCCTCAAATGCCCTTCGGACAACTCCAATTTTCCCAAAAATCATGACCTACAAACGTTTTTATTTGCTGAAACATTTTTTGCACTTTTTTGAGAATGAAAGTTTTGACAACGCACATCCATCTCCAAAGCTATGAAATATTTGGCCTGTTTGTTTTTGGATTTGAATGAAAAATTCTAAAAGTTGTACACACCTGAAAGAGACATTGTTATTGACGAGTCTGTTGCTGTTCAAATGGAAGCTATAGTAGAAGCTGTACATTCCTTCAAAAAGGTCACGTTTTTGCATAAAAAAAATTTTGTTATGCGAGTCCAGCAGTGGTTTTGTCTGGAGCACTGTAATCTACACAGGGAAAGACACACAACTTGATGCAGCATGTCAGGATCTCCCGAAACACTCCCAAGTTGTTATGATGTTGATAAAACCGTTACTAAATTAAAGTTATTGTGTAACACTGGATAATTTTTTATTCATCTTCTGCACTTGCTGATTTACTGATTGCTAATCATACTGATACCACGGTACAATGCGTCTTTCAAGGAGAGACATGTCTGATTCGCTTCGGAAAAAGAAATTGAAGAAAGGCGAGATCGTAGCGTAACAGAGTGGTAAAGTCACAACCGTGCTGTGGCAGGACAAAACAAAGGTGTCTTTGTTCGCAACTGTGCATAGGGCACATACTGCGACAGTTCGGAAAGCTGGGAAAAAACCAATGATGAAGCCAGAAGTTGTCAAGGTCTATAACAATACCATGGGAAGCGTTGATCGTGTTTATCAACAACTTGCAAATTACCCTGTCCCACGAAAATGGGGAAAAATTTATTATAAAAAATTGTTTCACAATTTTATTGACATTAGTATCTTCAATGCCTTCCTGATTTACCAAACATGTGGAGGGTAAAAGTCACACCTGAATTCCAGGTTAGCTCTTGTTCAAGAAATACTTGACAAGTATCATGCAACTGACATTTCACCCAAGCGTGTTGGTCGGCCTGGACAGTCACCTGCTCCTCTGCGTCTAATAGAGAGGCACTTTCTGGAAGCTATATCACCAACATAAAAGAAAGGGAAGCCGACCAGGCAGTGTGGAATGTGTTCCCGTGTGAAGGATGCCAAAGGGAAACAAGGTAGTACTGTCCAGATTGTGATGTGCCCCTGTGTTTTACTCCGTGTTTCCAGGTTTACCACACAGCACCAAACATCTTAACACTTTTGTGATGTATTACTTTTTCAGGTGCAAGAGACCAGATAATGATATTGTTTACACAAAGTAACATGATTTCCATGTCATTCTTGTTAGTGGAAATGTGACTCAGTATTTATTTGATGTGTTCTATAATTACTAGATTTAAGTTTTCTTTTATATTGTATTACTTTTCCATGTACAAGAGGCAATAATGTCAGATAATGATAATATGTAAGGTTATGAGCCATGTGAATGAAAAAGTGACTCCATCATTTTTGCCTTGATTTATGTGTTTTCTAATATTGATTATTTTCAAGTGTTTTTTGTATGGATTTCTTTGTCAGGTGCTAAAAACAATAATATCAGTGATATTGATTTCATGTATCCTAATACATGTGAACAACTTTCTGAGTAGTATTGGTGGATCCTACCATTATTTTATTTATTCTGAAATGTTGAAGCATTTTGCATTCATTTACAAAAAATAAAATTAAAATAAACAAAAAATTATTACAGTGTGCCCGAGTATACTCGGGTGACAAAGTAAAACAAAAATTTATGTACCAATAAATCTCGTTACACAATATGTATGTCTTAGATTTCTGGCAGTCAGAGTGGTTATATATATATTGACACCGGCTAACAGCCAGCGGCGCTAGAGCCCATGACGGCGCTCATGTGTCACAGATTCCGCATGTGCGCAAAGAAGCCGATAATTTTGAACATTCCTATAAATGTTAATTTCAGGTAAAATGTGTTATGTTGTCTTTACAGTGTTCAATATGTCTTAAAATGTTTTAAAGTGTTTGTACTATTTTTAATTGTTTAGTTATGAATATTCAAAGTCCCCCACGGCACCGAGATTAAGAACACTTAATATTCCGGCATGAACGCCATCGCAAAGAGACATTAAAATATTACTAAAATTCATAAGAAGGTTATAGAAATATAAAACAATATGTAATTTAATTAGTGCCACTTTAAAAAAATATATATATATTTCACTCGGCGTGCAAAGCACTTCCATTTATATGAACCCCATAGGCGGCCATGGTAGGTACGTGCAACGCTTGTATCTGGACAGTCTGTCGAGAAGAGCTGGCGAGGTAGGACTTTGTCCCGTGCGAACTACAACTTTTGTTCACTGATTTAGGTTTCCATACTCATTGTAGTTTACCGGTTAATCTTTGCTTCCGTACAATTTTATCAGACATTGTCCCCAGCATAATGCTTCCACTTTACTAATTTTTGCGCCCTTGTGGCATTTCTAACTTAATCTAGGAGAAAGAGGAGAAAGATGTCAGAGAGGTCACGCGACCTGCACATTTTGAATCAGACACCATATGCCTATGTTTATGGCATTTCAGTGTAACTTCTGCATTATTGCTACACGCAATTTAAAGAGCTTTATTTTTGTGTATGAATTTGAGGGTAATTTTTGTATTTGAATATTTTATGGCAATATCACGTATAACAACGTGGCCGACTGAAGCCAAGTCTTTGTATATGCCATCATTGCGTTTTAAGAGCTTATTTATATAACATCGTATGTGCAAACGTTTATTTCAGTGTTCCATGTGTTTTTCATTCTGGGTTCCATGTATTTTTCATGTAAATTGATGCTTTTTGTACTTGACCACGTGGTCACAGTGATGTTTGACTTCACCGCCATCAGGCATGTTATAAGCCTGTAACGACTCTAATCGTAAAGAGAATCACTTGCTCAACAGGAATAATATTTTATCTGAATTAAGTTTGCCGTTTCCAAGCAGAAATATTGCAATTTCATCTGCACCACATGGTCCGCTACGAACTTCATCAAGAGGCATTCACGCCAAATAAGCTTGTTTTCATACATGTGTGTGTGTATTGTGAATATTCATCTCGTGTCCCATCTGATTTCATGTATTATTCAAGGGTATATGTAATTGTGTAATTAGTGTAGGGTGCAATTACTCCCGTCCTATCCGGCTCTGTGTATAGGATCGCCACTAAGCTACCGACGTGTTGGAGGGCGAACCCCGACGAGTTTGCGTTAGTGATGCCGAGTAATCACCCGTGTTAATGTGTATTAAGGGTATTCATTTGTAATTCACAGTGTCCTGTCTTCAGGGAAAAACTGTCAGTCCACCCTAGCGGCTGTCAGCCCTCTTCCCTTGTGAAAGCTGGGCTTTCATGCACCTCGGTGAGATCGTCCATTTAGGCATGCGCTAAATTAACTACGGGCTGGTGAGCCTCCAAGTGGAATTGTCTAGTCATGACCAAGATAATCATTTCATTGGCACGTTGATGTGTATGAACCATATCAATAAAAACAAGTCTACAGTGAACTCAATTCTTTTATTCAGTAGTGACAGTGTCCTACCACATATGTTTTTGTCAATTGTTTATCTCAGTGATTTTTATTAAAAGTTTAGTATTCCCAACGTGTTTGTAAGTATTCATGGGTGAGATGGACACACAGAACCCACAGCATCCCTGAGAACCCTGAGTCTCATTAGTGTGGCGATTGGGAAGCACTGCTGGCGCCCAAATTACCAGTAAGTGTTTGTGTCATTGTTCATCTCGTGTCTCACCCGATGGCGTCAATTGGCATTCCCAAGTGGGGCCAAGTGGTTTCATCTGCGTCAACTGCGAGATGATGATGGACACCATGCCTGATCGACCGCGAGAACCCCTCAAGACATCCGCGTCGACAACCGCATCACCCGTGAACGCGAGTGTGATTTACTTGGACATGCTGAGCGATCGATGCGTGCATTGTGGGAGATTGAGTGAAATTAACTTGTTTGAGGGAAGTATGTGGGAGCAACCCTTATGTCAATGCACGTCCCATGTCTATACGTTGTCAGATAAATGCCTGTGCACGTGCACCGAATGTGACGTGGCAGGAACCAAGTGGGCGCTGTGCCAACAGTGTAGGAAAGACTCACATTTACGATGCATAGGGCCTGCGGAGTTTACCACCTACGGCGAAGATGTTATAAACTGTGATGAGTGCCGTAAGACAAACTGTGTTGAGGGTCGCGCCACCGTCAACACCAGAGGTGAAACACACGCTGCCAGTAGTTGTTATGTACATGTCACAGGGCTTAACTAGGCCAGATCGCAATGTATTACTGCCATTTTTTGCAAGACACAACTCAGAAGATCCCGGTACGTTCATAGCAGTGTGCGAAGAGAAATTGCATAGGCATCACGTATATAGGGATGACTGGACTGAGGTAACTGCCAACAGGTTAAGGGGAACCGCTGCCACATGGTGGAACTTGGTCAGGGACTATCGAGTTACGTGGGAGGAGTTCTGTGAGAGAGTACTAGGTCATTGACACAGACGTAGCTGCTATACAGGCACAAACACGACTTTACCATGAACAGCAACGTGAACGTGAAGGTATTGAGGAGTTTATCCAACGTAAGATAGGCTTGTTCAAGCATTTGAACCCAGGTCAGCCGACACGCTACGTTTTAGAGATCATTGTGACATCAAAACCTTACATTAGGCTGTTGTTGCGCGGAAGCAGCCGGGAGAGCGTGGAATTGTTTACAAGGGATGCACGTGCCTACGGACAAGATAAGCAGGCGTAATGCAGAGAATAAGTGCCGGATCGACAAAGTGAACCACCACCGCCTGTACCCCCGCACTTGTTACCCATGTCACGCGACCGCTGCCTCCTGTCAGGCAGATTACACAGTCACCGCCGCTGCAGGAAAACCCACCTGCTACGGGCGCATGAGTGTTTCAGGTACACTACCATCAAAGCACTGCGAGTATGTGTTGGACTTGAAGGGAAAAATGTCACGGCTGTTATTAACACTGCCGCTAGTCACAACTTTGAGCGTGAGGGTTAAGTACAAGAAATAACGACTACGGTGCCACAGAGACGTTTGCAATTCGCTACAACCCATCACCAGGGAGAAGTGTAAAGTGTTATGCACGTAACTGTAGGAATCAGAGATCTGTGTACCAAGTGCGATGTCTACATTGTGCCGGACTTGTGCGAGGAAGTGATTCTGGGACTGCCATGGCTTGTTGACAACCACTCTGTGATAGAACCGCACCTGAATCGTCTGCACGTAGGGACACGTGGCCAATGTACTGTTTACGCCTTAGAAGCAACACCATAAATAACAACTGCTGTTCCGCTTGCTGACTTCAAGCACAAGGTGTCTGCAACACATCAGCAACATCTGCTGGACATGTATGCCAGTGTGTTCCACACTGAGGGGAAGCTGCAGCACACTGACGTCACAGAACACGCGATCGCCATCACGCACGAGGACCCGGTGCACTCCAAGCCACGAGATGCAGGTATTTTCTTTCGCCGTTTCATCAACCAACAGGTATGTGAGTTGCTCAACGATAATGTTATTGAACCTACACAAAGTCTCTATAATTCAGGCATTTCCCTTGCTCCAAAGAAAGATGGTGAATCGTGACTCTGAGTCGACTTTCGACCCCTAAATAAGATTACCGTAAATATGCCGCCACCAGTCATAAACATGAAAGACTCTTTGTTATCATTAGGACCAGCTTCAGTATTCATGTCACTTGATTTAAAGTCTGGATATTAGCAAGTGCCTATCCGCCCACAGGACAGAAAGAAAACAGCCTTTATTACCCGAGATGGAGGTAGATTTCAGTTTGTAGCCATGCCATTTGCTTTAAAGTGTGCCCCTGCAACGTTTCAGAACTTAATGGTTAATGTATTGGATGGACTTATAGGAGACTTTGCGATGGCGTATTTGGATGATGTACTTGTTTGGTCTAACAGTTGGGAAGAACATTTGCACCATTTGAGCCTTGTGTTTGAACGTCTCGAACCTAATAAACTTACAATCAAAGTGGAAAAGTGTAAGTTATGTATGAGTAAAATGGAGTTTCTAGGGCATTATGTAACTGAAAACGGACACAAACCAGAACAACAACACATATGGGACATTCAAAACAAATCCACATCCAGATCATATAAACTAGTCAGAAAGTTTTTTGGCTTAATTAATTAGTTAAGGGAATTAGTCCTAAACTTTTCCGTAATCACTGCACTGTTAACTGCTTTGTTGTGTGAGAAACGCAAATTAGTCTGGACACCTCAAGCCGATCGAGCATTTCAAGACATTAAAACTGCATTCCAGAACTGTAATCCGCTGTCTAGATTCAACCCAGAATTATCTATTGTCGTACAAACAGATGCCAGTCAAGAAGACATTAGGGCAGTGGTTTATCAGGAGGGAACACACTGGGGAAAAACATATCACCAGTTATCACAGTGCAGAGTTCGGAGATGCAGAAATTAAATATCACGTTAACAAACAAGAATGTTTGGCCTGTGTACATGCATTGCGCAAGTACCGGCCGTACTTGCTAAGAAGGCAGTTCACACTCAAAACTGACAACCGATGCCGTGTATGGTTAGAGGGAAGGAATAAGGGGAAAAGTAAACTTGCCCTCTGGGCGCTATTACTGCAAGAGTATGATTACAAGGTAGAACAGTAGCGGGAAAACCAACAAGCTCGTGGACGACTTGTCCAGGAATTCTTGCCCTAATCTAATGGTAACTGCCGATGCGGAGTTGGGAAGAGGCGCTACCACCTTGCTGTGCAATACCAACTGCAGAAACACAAACCCTCGTTGTACAAAACATTGTTGCAGCACCACCTGGCGAACTTGTTTCATTGAATGTACGTGATGTGTTAAAAGAGGTACTCATGGCACAAGAAAATTCCCCGGATGCCTCACAATGCTGACAACACTATGCCACATGCTACACAGAACACTGGAGGGTAGTGCATAGGGAAATACAAACCAAACCACGTCGTAATTGTGCGCGATGGTGGACATATATACCGAGAGTGAAACGGGAACTTGTTTGGAAAATGGTCATCCAAATCCATGCAGACTCGAAGGAACGTGCAGAAATGTTTTCACTGGTTAGGGATTCAAGGAGATGTCAGGATATATGTACAGAACTGTGTCACGTGTAACACCCGTAAGCCGCGGAGAACAGACGGCGACTCTCCACAACAACCAAGTCTGCCAACTGAGAAATTCAAAACCATAGCTATAGATATAATGGGCCCGTATCCACGCACATAAACTGGTAAAAGATTTCTTGTTGTTGCCACGGATTTGTTTACACGTTGGACCAAAGAATTTCCCGTCAGCAAGGTTTGTGCGCACACCGTGGCACAAATAATGCAGAACAAGTTTTTCCTGAGGTGGGGACACCCCAAATACTGGTTGACGTACAATGGAACACAGTTTGTGGGGCGCAAATGGAGGGAGTACTGTACCAGTTGGGGAACAGAACACTGTACTAACCCAGCCTACCATCACTGGGCTAACCCAACTGAGAGATGAAACCGGGACATAAAAATCCAATTATGTGTCCGATTAGGTGAGGCTCGTATTAGGTTGGCCGAATTGTTCCCGGAGATAATGTTTTCCCTATGGAATATAGAGTGAATACGGCAATCCGCAAAACACCCGCCAATGTGGTACAAGGCTACTAACTCCGTGCCCCCGGAGCACCCCGCGAAGACTCGCCCAGATCACCTGAACAAATCGCCGAACACCAGGCGCAGATACTTGAAGAAGCCAGGGCAATCCAGGTCAGCTATTGTAATGTGTGGGTACCGGATAGCAAGAGGCAGCTACCTGAACTTGTACCCAGGATGTATGTGTATGTACGAGAAAACCCGTTATCGGCCGGGGCGAGGAAGTAATGTGCTGGACTGGCACCTAGATGGACAGGGCCAGTAAGAGTGGTGGAAAAGATGGAGAGTTCCATGTATCTATTGAAATTGGGACCCAGATGTGTCACGAAATGGCACTGTGACGACCTGCAGATAGCCCCAACGCCTGTAGGGAAGAGAAGCAAGGAGACAATGTTACGCCCAGTACCTCAGCGAGCTCGGACACAAATACTTACTGGAAATTTTGCCGCTAGCAGTGCTTACCAATCACCACACTATTGAGACTCAGGGTTCTCAGGGATGTTGTTGTTTCTGTTTATCCGTCTCACCTGTATATACTTACAAACACGTTGGCAATACTAAACTTTTAATAAAATCACTGAAATAAACAATTGATAAATATATGTGGCTAGGACACTGTCACTGCTGAATAAAAATTGAGTTCACTGTAGACTTGTTTTTATTGATATATTTTTCATACACATCAATGTGCCAATGAAATGGTTATCTCTGCCATGACTAGCCAATTTGGCATGGGTGCTCCCCAACCTGTAATCAACCTAGCACACGCCTAAATGGATGATCCCACCTATCTGCGCGAAAGCACAGCCTTCTCAAGGGAAGAGGGCCGACAGCCGCTAGGATTGACTGGAGGTTTTTCCCTGAAAACAGGACACTGTGAATTACAAATGAAACCCTCAACACATATTAACACATGTGAACTCTCAGCATCACTAACGCAAACTCGTTGGGGCTCGCCCTTCAGCACGTGGGTAGTGTGGTGACAGCCTATACACAGAGGCGGCTAGGACGGGAATAATTGCACCGTACTCTTATTACAAAATTAGATAGACCCTTGAATGATACATGATATAAGGTGGGAATCGAGACGAATATTCACAATAAACACTCACAAGTGTGAAAACACGCTTAGGTGGGCGCGAACGCCGCTGGATGAAGTTTGTAGCAGACTGCGCAGTGCAGGTGAAATTGCAATATATCTGCGTGGAAACGGCAAATTAAATTCAGGCAAAAGATTATTCCTGCTGAGATAATAATCTCTTAACGACTGTAGTGGTTACAGGCATGTAACATGCCTGATAGCCGTAAAATCAAACATTAATGTGACAGCGTGGTCAAGTACAAAAATCATCAATTCACGTGAAAAATACATTGAACCCTGAATAAAATTGACACATGGAACACTGAGATAAATTATTGCACATACGATGTTACATAAATATGTTCTTAAACGCAACGATGGCATACACAAAGACTTTGCTAGCGTCGGCCATGTGGTTATATGTGATGTTGCATAAAATATTCAGACACAAAAATTACTCTCAAATAATACATAAAAATTAAGCTCTTAAAATTGTGTGTAGCAATAATGCAGAAGTTATCCTGAAATGCGATAAACATAGGCAGATGGCACCTGATTCAAGTTGCGCGGGTCGCGTGACCTCTCCGACATCTTTCTCCTCCTTCTCGATTGAGTTAAAAATGCCACAAGGGGGCAATAAATTAATAACGCAGAAGCATAATAGTGGGGAAAATGTCTGGCGAAAATGTACGCAAGCAAAGGTTGACTGGTAAACTAAACTGACTATGGAAACCTGAATCAGTGAACAAAAGTTGTAGTGCGTACGTGACAGTGTCTTACCTCGCCAGCTCTCCTCGACAGACTGTCCAGAGACAAGCGTCGCATGGACCAACTATGGCCGCCTATGGGGTTCACATAAGCGGAAGTGCTATGCATGCCGAGTGAAATATTTTATATTGAAAATAAAATGGCACAAATCAAATTAGTAATTGTTTTACATTTCTATAACTTTCTTATGAATTTTAGTATTAATATAATGCCTCTTTGTGATGGCGTTCAAGCCGGAATATTTAGTGTTCTTAATCTCGGTTCCGCAGACACTTTGAATTTTACAACCAAACGGTTAAAAGTTATTACAAAAACATTTTAAGACATATTAAACACTTCAAGTAACAATAGAACACATTTGACACTGGAAACAACATTTATATGAAAGTTCAAAATTATCGGCCTCTTAGCGCACGTGCGGGACACGTGATACGTATGTGGTGTGCGCCGTCATGGGCTCTAGCGCTGCTGGGTGTTGCCATCATCAACACATTTAATAGTATCATGGAAAAACAAGTGTTTCAAATACACTGAAATATAGTTGATGTGTGGAGGTGCACAGGAGCCTTAAATTTGAGCATAACTTGTATTTGTTTACCAAAAGAAACACATGAAAAAAATAACTTTTTTTATTTGTTAATAAACTTATTTTCATGTGTGAAATGAATAATGACACATTTCATGGTACAATAGTGCATAATGCTCAATTTTGTCGTTTACGCACAATGGCACTATTTACTTGAACATGCTGTTTTGATTATCTGTTTATTGCTCATGCATTGAATTTTTGGTGAACAGTGTAAATTTGATGAACTGAAATTATAAAATGTAAACATTTTGGCAGTTTTAATGCAATGACACATCACAAGTGCTTGACCGAGGGTGTGCAGGGAAGGGCAGTTTACCCCCTAACTTAAGTGAATGAAAAGAAAAAACAGACTTTTTTTATTGGCATTTGGGTTTCAACAAAGTTGATACATTTTAAGCCTAATTTGCTGGAAAGAACCAACCAATCATAAATTCTACCTATGCCCCTTCCATCGAATGAAAGTATCATCTCTCTAATATAAATCCAAGCTACACCCTTGGTACAGCAAGTCTGGGACTGGTTCTATTCGTGTGGTGTTCCAATTAATATAAACACTGACAAATTTATGTGACAGCATTCAAGAAAGGTTAATTGTTATGTCCTTGATTGGAGTGTATATTTTGAGGTAATTTATCCTCTCGATGTGAATTTGAAGTGTGACAAAGTCATGTCTACCTTAAAGTATTTTTGTAGGGTATGAGGCCAGGTCAGGGCAGACACATGACGAATTTAGAAATAGCAAATAAGTGCAGGATAAAAATGTTGTTATACTCAGACGGCCTTCCAACTCACTGGGAAACAGCAATTTCAATTCCCACAACACAGTACAGCAAACCATTTTAGTAAAAAAATTTTCTGATGCGTACACTTTTCTGGAAGAAACTCAGTTACTTGAGCTCCGTTGTAACTAAGCTTGATAAATAACATTTATGGTTTCATAAGTATATAGTTTTTATGTTTTGGACAGTTCACAATTTGAATTATTAATTAAAGTAGCTAGTTTGAATTCTTCATTCAAAACCACCAGTCAAGAGGTAATGTCTGAGATACCGGGTTAGCAAGGAACTTTTGAGTGAACATGCATGCAGGGATGAAAAATGCATGCATTCTTCTTCAAAATAAAGCTAGCCAGCTTACAACTGTACACCTTATGAATGCTTCTTTCTTAAAAAGAAACTTTTATATAAACAGTTAAATTACATCATTGCAAAGTAACTATGGCAATTTTTGAATTTAAAAAGCTAGCTTGCTCTCTCTCACGCACACACGCATGCACACATGCATGCACAGAGAGAGGTTTTTGTATGTCATGTTCTGGCACCCTAGAATATAGACAATGCACATAGGCCAACTTAACGATAAACAAAGCAAACCCTATTGAAAGTTTTGGGCAATGATAACGACACTTGCCAACAAATGTGTACAAAACCAAAATGACAGCTTCTTTGAGTTCTGTGGAAATTTTAAACCAATTATAATAGGTCTACATAATCACTACGTAAAAAAGTAATATGCATATAGATTTGCTGTGAAATAATGCAGATTTTCAACATTAAGATTATCTAACATATCCAGTAACCTCAATTCACGTTTCTAAACAAACACTGCATAGTCCAGAGGGAACGAGAACACACACTCTGAGCCAGTTGAGACACTGCCTATATTACAACTGGGAGAATGAGACAATTTCATGTAGAAAGGCAATTCTAAATTTATAACAGCAATTATGCTGTTGACAAAAGGCCTATTGCAATACACCAACGTTACTAACATAGAATGTTTGTGATTTATGTGGGTTTTACATAAACCTAGGAGTTGCAAGGTCAACACAATCTTAAAATTCATAAGCCTAAATTAATTTGTCACAGAAATGTAGAAGTAATGACAGTAAAATTTACTTCCCAGAATTTACATGATATTAACTTTCACACCTAGTCTATCACTGGAACAATTTATAAACAAAACAAACTATGTACTTTCAAATAAGAGAACTGCACTCACAATTTGCAACCAGACACTCAATAATTACAGCAACTGTATGGCTTAATATTGGTGCAGCCAACAAGACTTTCACGGCCTTGTAATCTGTAGGATTCAAATGTTCTTTGGTCAACTTGTGTAACAGATGGAAGGTCTGCTTACTGTCAATTTCATAGCACCCAAGATATGCTACCACTGGGCAGTCCCAATCACTATTTGGCCACCAATGGTCACTTAACATGAATATTATAGTATTTAAGTAGCGTGTGGTGAAGAAAGTGTTCAGCAGATGTAGGGGGTCAAAAATGGGTCATAATTTTCAAATAATTAAAAATGAATAGGTACAAAAACTTTGTGTGCTCTGGCATTGGTATTTGACATATCACAAAATGTCACTACAACATTCAGAATAACCTCTTGACATGATGTAAGAACATCTTTATTCAGAAGAGGGACTTTTCTGAAAACAGAAAAAAAATGATATCTGTTTATCCAACGTCTGCCCTGTAACTTGACACTTGAACACCGCACTTGAGAAGCAAGGAACTGAGCTGTTGTCAAATAAATTGATTTGAAAGAGATTCTTCAAGTTTGACACGATCACTGTTCACAAAGCACAACTGTTCCAAGGAAATTCTCTAGTTCTTGTACTGTCTTCTGAAAAGTTTCAATGTTCTTTCTTTCTTCTGACATTTGTGAAATTAAACTTGTTTCCTAGGTGTCAGATATTTAAAACATTAACAGTTTGTCTCATTCAGTAAGGGTTTCTTCTTTTTGCCAAAATAAACAGAAACCTTGAATACTCTGTTTCTTCTGTTGCCGCCAAATAACTGTCTATACTTTGCACTGCATCATCTTGAGTTTCACTGCACAATGCGTCACTTCTTGAAGTATCCTCAATTTATTATTGAAATATTTAGATTTTCTTTGTTCTTTGGTGTAGAGTGCACAGTAGATGCCCTGATGCAACATTGTCATTTCCATCTAGAAGTGGTCCTCCTTATTGCTGACCAGAACTTACTTGTGTTACAGGAATTGCAGCAAAAATTAAAGTTGTGTTGGTGTTGTCTCGAAACTGATTCCATGCAAAATGATGCCCACAAAGACGAGGACGTCATTTTGTCAATATCCAGATAGTTTGGGAATTGGGCAGCATTAGTCCATTTCTTGTGCCTAAAAATAAAAAAAATAATTATGATTAAGTAACTTAAAAAAATGAAAGTAACAAATCACAATACATTGCCACTGCATTTAGAGTTTGTTAAAGATTTCATTTAGGCTGGGTACTTATATTTTCTGCTCCTAGCGTTTCTCTCCAGTAAAGCTAGTGCCTTGCTTAATGTTAATTTGTATGCCTAGGAAATTATTAATTTTAAACAGCTTATAGATAAGTTTCTCTTATCAGAAAATGATGTGTTCTTTGATCTTATTAAAGGAGGGAGCTGACTTAACAAGCTGAGGGACTCTCTTCAGACATGACAGCGGTCAGACCTTTAAATTGTGACAGATTTAAAAATTTGATTTAATTTTGGTTTGGACCACCCATCATATTGATAGGGCGATGAAAGAGCCATTACGAGTATCTTAAATGTGCTCAGGCTCTAGAAGTAGCCAAACAGCGCAAGATTATTTATTTTAGTGTCTGCAAGAAAGATGTTGCAAGGGACGTGGACATTATCAAGGTCGTAATACTTGTCTGCAGTAAAACTGTATGTGTGGTATGAGCAAATGTTTCTACATTATTTCAGTTGGTTTTGGAAATTGAAAATGATTTCTTTGAAGGATCTGAAACACAGAAACATTAATTTGCAATTTTTTCATAGATCCAGTGGTTTGAGAGTAGTCTATTAATCTCAAAGCTAACAGAAGGAAATATAAAACAGACCATGCATAACTAACAAAGTGATTAAATAAATAAATAAATAAATAAATAAATAAATATATATAATATATATATTATATATATATATATATATGAACTCACATGAACTGGGTTAGATTCCCAGTCCAGCCCACTCAAGGTGAATATCTGGTGTACCCCAACTATGGCCTTGTCTCTGTTCAGGGGCATTTCAATCACACAACAAATAAGAAAGCCAGTTACTTTCTCGTTTCCTGAACACCAGTCGTTGGTACATGTCGTGGATCACTACCAACTTGTGGAGTTGAACTATATCAGCAAAACATGTTTCAAGTTGGCAGGAAAAGATTTGGAAAAAATGACCTTAATGAAGATAAATAAAAGCAGCATTACATTGTAAAGATGCCATAGTTTCAGCTGAGGAAATTTCAAAGTGGTAAGCCTACATGACAGCTCTCTTATCAAAGGAATCTGACAAAGGAGGTGTACTCAACACAGTTTAAAGGATGTAACATGACAGACGTCATGGAATACAGGCCTAGTATTGTGTAGGCCCTTCTCTAGCCCGTCAAACTGTAGTAACTTGTGACATTTATTCCAAAAATGGACTAAACACCTTGATGCCGGCTAACAGCCAGCGGTGTTAGAGACCATGACGATGCTCACGTGTCACGTGTCTCACACGTGCGCGAAGAGGCCGATAATTTTGAACTTTCTTATAAATGTAAATTTCAGGGTAAAATGTGTTATATTGTCTTTACAGTGTTTAATATGTCTTAAAATGTTTTAAAGTGTTTGTACTAATTTTTATCGTTTGGTTATGAATATTCAAAGTGCCCGTGACACCGAGATTAAGAACACATAACATTCTGGTATGAACGCCATCACAACGAGACATTAAAATAGTACTAAAATTCATAACAAAATTTTAGAAATGTAAAACAATATCTAATTTAATTTGTGCCATTTTATTTTCAATATAAAATATTTTACTCGGCGTGCATAGCACTTGCACATATGTGAACCACGTAGGCGGCCATGATAGGTCTGTGCAACGCTTTTATCTGGACACTCTGTCGAGGAGAGCTGGAGAGATAAGACTCTGTTACGTAGGCACTACAACTTTTGTTATCTGATTTAGGTTTCCATAGTCAGTGTAGTTTACCAGTTAATCTTTGCTTGCGTACATTTTGCCAGAAATTTTCCTCAGCATTATGCTTCCGCTTTACTAATTCTTACGCCCTTGTGTCATTTTTAATTTAATCGAGGAGAAAGGAGAAAAATGTCTGAGAGGTCACGCGACCCTCACATTTTGAATCAGATGCCATCTGCCTATGTTTATGGCATTCCAGTGTAACTTCTGCATAATTGCTACACATAATTTTAAGAGCTTTATTTTTATGTATATATTTAAGGGTAATTTTCGTGTTTGAATATTTTAAGGTAACATCACGTATAACCGCATGGCCAACTGAAGCCAAGTCTCTGTATACACCAGAATTGGGTTTTAAGTGCTTATTTATAATAACATCGTATGTGCAATCATTTATTTCAGTGTTTTTTTTACGTATTTTTCATTCAGGGTTTAATTTATTTTTCAAGTAAATTGGTGCTTTTGTACTTGACCACGCGGTCACAGTAATGTTTGATTCCACCACCATCAGGCATGTCACAAGCCTGTAACAACGCTAATCATAAAGAGAATCACTTTCTCAACAAGAATAGTATTTTATCTGAATTTAGTTTGCCGTTTCCACGCAGAAATATTGCAATTTCACCTGCACCACGTGGTCCGCTACGAACTTCATCCAGCAGCATCTGCGCCATCTAAGCTTGTTTTCACATGTGTGTATTTATTGAGAATATTCATCTCATGTCCCATCTTATTTCATGTACCATTCAAGGATCTATGTAATTGTGTAATTAGTGTACGGTGCAATTACTCCATCCTAGCCGGCTCTGTGTATAGGCCATCACCACACTAACCAAGTGCTGGAGGGCGAGCACCGACGAGTTTGCGTTAGTGATACAGAGTAATCACTCATGTTAATGTGTATTAAGGGTATTCATTTGTAATTCACCATGTCCTATCTTCAGGGAAAAATCGTCAGTCCACCCTAGCGGCTGTGGGCCCTCTTCCCTTGTGAAGGCTGTGATTTCATGCACCTCGGTTAGATCATCCATTTAGGCGTGCGCTAGATTAATTACGGGCTGGGGAGCACCCAAGCGGAATTGGCTAGTCATTACTAAGATAACTATTTCATTGGCATGTTGATGTGTATGAATAATATCATTAAAAACAAGTCTACATTGATTCAGTAGTGACAGTGTCCTAGCCACATATGTTTTATCAATTGTTTATTTCAGTGATTTTTATTAAAAGTTTAGTATGCCAACGTGTTTGTAAGTACGCACGGGTGAGACGGATACACAGAACCCACAACATCCCTGAGAACCCTGAGTCTCAATTGTGTGGTGATTGGGAAGCACCTCTGGTGCCCAAATTACCAGTAAGTATTTGTGTCATCATTCGTCTCATGTCTCACCCGACGGCATCAACCTGTTGAGAAATATTTACCCATGCCACCTGGATATAGGCTGTTCATGGTAAAGGGAACACTTTTGACACCCAAGTTACTTTTTAGTTTTTAGCTCAATTCACCATTTTATCACTTGAAAAATTCATTGCACATATTGCTGTAAATTTTTCTATGTATTTCTGTTTACACATATGAAAACACACAGTTAAATCAAAGCAGATTTTGGTACCACCAGTGTCAAAATTAGTATAAACTTCAAAATAAAAGCTGGGAAACTAAAAACAATAACGGTTTTTTGCATTACAGTATTATTTCTTATACCGTAACATAATGACAATTTGTTTACCATAACAAATTTTTACAATTATATTTTTATTGTTTTTAAAAATGTATATTACAGAGGGTATAATAATGTCATACATTTTTAAATACTGCAACTCAAAAGAAAAAGTCAGAAGCCAGGACAGCCAGACTTTGCTAGAATTAGATAAGATAACTTTTACTCAGAAAGGTAAAAGCAAAAATTATTAAAGAGATTGTGTGCCTCAGTCAAATAAGATGGCATAGTAGTAGCTTCATTTAATAGATGAAATTAAAATGAGTATGTAGGTATTATATTTCATCTGTTAAGTGGCTGTTATCATATTCAGCCATCTTATCTGTGCAGTAGATAAAATTGGAGGCTAGCTCAACTGAGACCTAAATACCTGATTGATTGACTACTGCTAACATATGTTTATTGATATTGATGTGTTATATCAGTCTTACTATTTACTTAAGGTATATTTAGATAGTGATTTTTAGATTGTGTTTGTTGCAGTGAGAGTGCCAAAGTTTCACACTATTTATAACATTTAACATGTGGATGTATACGTGATTGGGAAAGTACAGTGGAGGCAGTCCCCACCTCAGATAACTCTAGCTTTTCTGGGGGAAAGAAAAAATACATTTCCAAAGTTACTGTGTGTATATTTGTTAGACAGTTTGTATAAAGAGTTAAAAAGGAATCATGAATTTGCCATACCGCCTGTGACTTTAGGTGTTAAAAAATCAATTTTTTACATCTCTCTTAAAATATGTGTACTGTATCCATAGTTTCCATTTCATTTTTCAGTGAATCATCACTAATCAAAAGAGAATAAATTCAACATGCTAATAAACTTAGCCATATATGCTGTAAACATGGGTGTCATATCAGCTGAGTGCTCACCTCCCATGAAGGCGAATTGGGTTCGATTCGTGACAGGGTCAATCTTGAATTTTCGCATATGAGAATCATTTAGAACAATGCCACTTGTCGGCAGGTTTTTTTTGGAGATTTCCCATTTCCCCCACCCTGTCATTCCAGTACTGCTCCAAATCCACTTTGCTTCACTTCGAATTGGGTCTCAGCCGTCTTTGTTAAGGGCTGTCCAAGCATCTCCACTTCACATCAAACTAGGAAAATTCTCTGTAAACACTCTACGAGAAACAGATGATATAGTTTTAACATTTTGCTGATGCTAAATTTTCAGATTTCACTGTGCTATTTATCATTTATTCTTTCAGTGATACCCCAATTTAGCCTTTATTTTCCCCAAAATAATTCTTTACATAACCAGTGAATTGAAAAATTAGTGTTACATAATTCATGAAAACTAATATTCTGAATAGCAATGTATTTAAAAAAAAATGCAAATTTTTGTTTTTGTAAGACCAAATTTATCACAGATTATTTTATCTCATCAGTGTTAACTGTTTTTAACTAACAATAAGCACTGAAGCTTAACTTTTCATGGAAATATGTGTGGCAACTATTTATACCTTCATTTATTTTCAACTATGAGGTTAATGGGCAAAGCCTTACATTTGGGCTTCCTTCCCTTGTTTGATAGTTTTGACTACATTTATTTTTTGTGTATTGTACGAGAGGGAATGCAGGTTTTATGTATCTGTGTGCCATATGTGGAAGTACACCAGTTTCTTGACCTTGTCACTTATAGTAATGTAGAGAGTGCGGTACATTGCTGGACATGGAAATCGGTACACCCATAAGGTGTCATCTATTTGCAATAAAATCAAGTCTGTTCATTACCAACAGGCTCAGCAACATCCAGCCCTTTGTAGAGTGCCAGTCAGTCAATGTGGACATCCTTAGGCTTCACCCGAAAGCCTTGATGACAAATCCGGAAGACCACATCATTCATCTTCAGAATTTTCGAGGAGCCTTCCCAACATTGTATTGTATAGCCACACCATTTGTCCTTCTTGTAATACCTCACCTGACATTCTCCTATCATACCGAGTCTTCATCCTGTCATTATTCTGAGATGCTGTCGAGCAAAATAATAAATGTCAACAAGTCTGTTACATAAATCGCTAGCATAATCAGGAGCTGTAACTTCCTCTTATGTCATATGGCCAAACAGCAGATTACTAGGGTGGCTTAGCTCTCTTTCAAACAGCATTCTTGACCTTGGGTGTTACTCTCTTGTAAACTTGTGAACTGCTGAGCAGTAAGCAATCCTTTTGTTTGTCTGCTACAAATAATGACAGGTACTGCACAAGAATGCAGTTAAGCCTCTCGACCATTCCATTTGACTGTGTAGTTGTTGTTGAGGTTTGGACAGCTCATAACAGCAAGGTCTTGAGAACCAATGCGGGCGAGATGAGGCTTAAAAGGAGTAGTGTCTGAATAAAGGGAGGGCAATAGGAGATCTCAGAGAAAAGCCGCCAACCAGTGGCATTGTCCAGCATGATTCCCACTAGTCAAATTCAAAATCCGGAGTGTCCCGGCTGGGGATTGAACCCGTTTCACCTTGGTTGGAGGCGAGCAGTCTATCCACTCAGCTACCATGGCTTCCCATCCGACTGAGGGTGTGAGACTGTAGTCCTAGTCTTTTTCATCACCAGAATCTTTGTTAATAGCTGTTCACAATAAAGTGAGCACTTTTGAACTCAATCTTAGAAAAAAGTCACTGCTCCTACCTGCATATATTTGAATGGGCGTAGTGAGTGACATAAGCCTAGTAATGTTTGTAATGATGGAAAGAAAGTAGCTCCATATCTTAATATAGAATAAAATAAAGTGTTAGATAACCATTTGGAATAATTTAAGTTATTTCATTTGCTTACTATATATTTTTTTTAATGCATCAAAGTGTAAAAATGAGCAGATTTTTAAAATATTTACTTTTCTAATAATTTCACAGTTTCATTTGACCGACGCATAAATAAAGTGATGAGACCCGTGGCAATGTTAATTTTACATAAGGTGGAAGGCTATGCAATAAGCATACAAGTATATCATGAGCAGGGCTTTCAAAAATGCTCATTTTAGCATGAACAGTCTATATCTCCTGGAACACCACAGCTGCAACGTTTCTTCCCTGATTGGAATGAAGTTCTAGTGGCACCACAAACCTCAAGAAGACATGCTTTACAAGTGCATTGGCTAGGCTACATTGCATGCTACTTGATTTGGGAGGCGAATGACATTTAACCATTTAGTAAAGTAATCTTGGAATGTTAGGAGATAATGATTACCTTTTTCTGTGACAGGCAGGTGTCACATTCTACACCACTTTCAACATCCTCCAAAGACTGAGCCAGTATAATCTCAGTCGAACTCTGTAGAGGATCGTATTAACATTAAAGTGTCCACTGACTGTAGTGTTATGCAGTTTCTTTGAGACTTCAGGCTTCCCTCCACCAATATTGCATCCCAATCCTGTTTGACTGAGCATACATGTAAGAACATTAGGGCAGGGCTGCCACCAGCCCTGAAACTGAAATCCTGGTTTCTGTGTATAAAAATCATGTAAAATCCTGGAATCATTGGGTTAAATCGTGAAAAATCCCTGGAATTAAAGTAATTGCAAATTACAGAAAAAAGTGGATATGATATACGTTTACATATTTAATGTAGTGGTTTTGCTTTGGAGTATACAAACCATGATAATTCTTTTCTCCACTCACACTTATACTTTCACGTTTATACGACTGTATCTGCTATAATTTTCGTTTCCTCGCCATTGTGATATCAATGCCAAACAGTGTTGGACTGGCAACCTTCTGAGCCCCCTACCCCCTAAAAAAAATGTTATGTTTCATACGGAATGTACTCTTAGCAATATTGTAGAGACTAGTTACTAGAGACGTCATATACTCACAATTAATGCTATTTATTTCTGAGAGGAAGGGATTGTAATAATATTTAATACAAATATCTACTTTTATAAAATTATTTTAGTGCATAATACTTTTCACTACTAAATATAGAATAAAGCACAATATTGTATACTACATAATACAATGACATTGAATAGTTGAAATAGTTATTTTTAGAAAAATGTAACATCTCTTTGATATAAGAGGATGATTCTAACTGAATAGTACAAATCATACTATTAATTTTTTTCTAAGTTCGTCATTTGTACATGCAATGTCATCTATTATTTTACTTTTGTTAATTTTTTGGAATAAGTTCATCTCACAGTTCATAAGCATGAAATTACTTAAAAGTTCCTGACCCAAAGAATTTGTTAGTTTGTTTTTATCAATTTTTAATTTGGAAAAGACTCTTTCACAAGAAACTTGAGTACATGGAACTGTCATTAAATATTTATAAACTGAATATAAATTATTGAAAAGACCAGATTGAGAAGATAGATCATACAATACAGTAAAAGCACACGATAAACATTGGGAACAGTTAACATTAGTATTGATTCCACACAAAGACTTATAATCAAAATCAACGTCATCATCACTTGATCCTTCTTCACCAGGGACAGATTGAAAACATCGTACTGTGCGGCTAACTGTTTTAGCTCATTGATAACATGCAATCTGCTAATGTTAGTTAATTTTGACACTACTGCCAATGAAGTCGCAGAAATTTTATGATTGGGGTGATTTAACATTTTTATAAAGTTTTAGGGATCCAAAATAGCACAATATTCTAGTAAATCGTGATTTGGAACACACTGGCTTCAATGCTTTTCTTAGCACAGTCTAAAATGTTAAAATACAACACCTTACTTAAACTTTTGGGTTGCAGTAACAGAGCGTGATTCATCCTGTGCATGTTCTCGTGGCATTTTCATTTTTTCGCAAATCTTTTTTCAGGGTAATCCACCTCCATTTCTAGTTCACTCTCTTTAAACATTGTTTGTATGTGAACAGTGTACTTTTTACAGCATTGCAGTAATTTATCTAAATGTGCCTCATCCTTCTTTTTTTGGATTTGTTTTATCAAGTTTTCTACTAATTTCCATGCTTTTGAGTAAATAACATTATTACTTTGTAAAAAACCTGAAACTGGCAAAGTGACTACGAATAAATCCAAAATGGTAAAAGCAGTTAATAAATATACAAATTTAGTTAATTGTTTAATGAGTGTTCAAGATGTAAACTTACTGTTGCAATCGTAGTTACCTTCAGAAATTTGTAATATTACATGAAACAGATTCACCAACTTCTAAGTATCATTGACACAGCCAAAATCATCTGAAAATGATTCGTAGTTAGTTATTGAAGTCAGTCCTTTTTGCTTGCTCCACCATCTAGTAGCGCCAATTTTTTTAAGTCTCTGTAGTTTTTCTTAACCTGCTTTTTGTGTGTTTTTCCCAAACAGTCATTCTTTTGTAGGACTGGCTGAGGAGACAAGCCATCTCCTCCACTAAGCCAAATAAGTTTTCGGCCTGAAAGTAATTCACTGTAGAATATGTCACAACCACATTTAAAACATATGCCATGCAGTGGGTATATATAATGTTCGGGTTATCTTTCTTCAGTTGATGGTGTTGCTCGTTATAGCAACCCTTCATATTGGCAGCTCCATCAAAAGAACAAGCTACTACATTTTTGAAAGATTGTCCATATTTTGTTAAATATGATTTTATTACTTCGATAGTGCTTGACCACTGGAGTTTTCTACTACACATACTATGCACAAGTCAAGAAGTAGCTCATACACCTTTCCTTGCACTACGTACTGAACACAGATTGCCAGTTGGTCCATGGTAGCTTCCATAGGAATCTATTCCAATAAATTTATGTAACAATAAACTATTAGCCAATTGGCTTATACTATCTATTACAATATTTATTACGCTCAAGTTTCACTTGAATTTATAAAAAACATAAGATAAACAGTTAATAATATTTTTAATATACCATCATTCACTCCCACTGAATAAAGTTTACGGCATTGGAGTTATAATCAAAAGTTGATTATTAGAAAAAATCCTGTTACTCGTGAGCCCCTTCGGGGCCCCCTTGGGTCCGTGGGCCCCTGGCAATTGCCGATCCTGGCCAGTCTGACACTAATGCCAAATGCAAAACACAGCCACCAAATTAGGATTGCATCATACTGCCAGGAACACATATATGTAGATAACTGTTTACCTGTGCCATTGAATAATTAAGCAAAATATTTTAGACGTACACTACTGAAGCAATGGCATATGTCCAAAATATTTTGCTTAATTATCCACCTCCATTATAAGAATCTTTCAAACAAATTCATGAGTAAAACTGACACACATTGCTGTGGGCGCTAGTATTGCTACTTTGTGCGAAGTGAAAAAAAAAAAAAAATTAAAGTTTGGGTTTGGATGTTTCTAGAGAGTTAAAAATTTGTTAAAACAGCAGGCCTGCCTTAGGGCCTTCAATCTTGCAGCCACCAACCTTAGCTCCCCAAGATTGTGTTTACAAATTTTTCCGAATGTATTTTGCTCTCATTTGCCTCTCTGTGACTCTTTGGAAGTGATATCCCTCATGGTCGTCTCCATCTCCTTCAGTGTCTTCTTGATAGCCTTGTCTTCTTTGTTAGCATCACTGTCTGTACCAGATATTGGGGTGTGGACACTTGCCTTGCTGACTCCACCTCCAGTAATCAGGCCAGGGCATTAAGCATGGTGTGGGATACAGTCAGACATACTGCTTGCCATGCCTCTATGTCGGTAATAGCATAGATGAAATAGCCAACTGCATTGATGTTTCATGCCTCTTCGGGTAACCCTTCCAGAGAGCCACATAATGTCTTGCCCTAGTTCCTGCATTGACTGTCCTGGTCATTGAGAGCAGCTTCGCAGTTAGGCATGGTGGGCATGTTGCAGGTATGGGCCACCGAAACGTAACTTCCAAGTCTGATCACCAGTGTAGAGTACTCCAGTGGCTGTCACTGTGGCAGAAATTGTAGTATGCTCAGTGCAGGGCCTCTCAGTATAGGTGCGAGGTATTGGGCCTGCTGTTCATCTGACCAGCCATTCAATGTAGTGACTATTTCAAACTGGTGTTGTTATTGCTACGAAGGAGTGTGACCATCGTAAGGAGCGGGCTTGATTACGACCCCCTTCCACACTCCTGGCTGTGTGTTGTCAATGCCATCGAGCTGACATATGTCCTCTGAGGTTTGTTTTGTTTTAATATGACTTGTACTTCTTCCCCACTTCTCTCCACTGCTGTTGCAGCAATAGTGGTTCTCTGCTGGTTGTGAAATTCCTGTAATTCTTACTTCACTGCTCTCATTTCATTCTCCACACGGTCTACTCTCCCACTGATACTGCCCATTCAGTCATTTACACTGTCACTTTTCTATTCCACAAAGTTAGTTATAGTATTCACTAACTCGCTAATATCTTCTGTTTTACTGTCTACATTTTCATTTACGGTGACTATCTTCCTTTCTACATTTTCGAGTACTGTATCTGATATTTTATCTATTAAATCACTTACATTAATTATTTGGTTTTTTACATTTTCGTTAACACTTTCTTTTACACTACCAATATGAGTGTTTACATATTCCCTCGAGCTGTTTACACTTACGGCTCACTTGGCTACTCAGCCCTCCAATATAATCTTATATTGCTTTTTACTCAGCTGACATTTTTCTCATTACCATTCACTGCAATGGTTCTAGAAAACAGTCTTAATTCAACCTATAGCTATTACATTTAAGTAGATTTTCTTAATATCATTAATAAATAGCTTATTGCCTGGCTTGATTCACAATTGTTTAGTAAATAGTTACCTCCAGCCCACTTCTGTTGCACAATGCCAGGGTCATATCTGAGTTTCTGAGGGATTGAGGACTTAATAAAAATAAAATAACTAAATTTTATTTCTAAATTTATATATAATGCTATAAATATTCACAAAGCTATTATTTACAACACCAAACTACATATCTTCACTATTAATCTTTTTATTGTCAGTGAACACAATATTTAATGTCCACATCAATTCTAGTTAAAGTCGTTATCACTCCCTTTATATCAGTTAGTAACTTAATTTACACTCATTATTTAGACATATTCTATCTGTCTATTGCCATCATTTTAAAAGTCTCTCTCTCACATATCCAGTCTACTAGTCGCACCTGTCAGTCTCATTCTCAGCTGTACCGACTCCTGCAGTCTGCAGACTTCATTCCTGTCGGCCATTCTTGTTACCACTCATCGCTTGCCAAGTTTGTTGCTTTGCTGCTTTCGCACACATAGCTCTGAAGGTTGTGTGATGCTCCAAACGCTATACTTTCGGTTCAGAGGTCTGTAGCAGCTTAAATATAAATAACCTCACTGGCCCAATCCAAAAGGTTCCCCATATTTTGAATAATGCTGATAGAAGTGGGGGCGATGACCAGAACATTCTTGGAGTGATAACATCAGACATTAGATCCTTTCAATTACAGAGGGTGGAACGAGTCCTGATTGGTTTATCACAGCAGCAGCACTCCTTTGTAAATCTCCGCACACTCTTTGGGTTATAACTCTACCCTTGACATGCAGCTTTGTTTGCTTGAGCATAATGGGCAAAGCAAACTATGCAGACTAGCAACATGTAACAGTATTAGTGACTGTTATAGATGCAGTGGCTATTCCATAGGGCAATCTAAGATATCGGTAAATGCCAAATGGGCTGGAGAAGCAACATTTGAGGGATGATTCTTCTCTTAACAGAATTTGATGGAAACCTTCCTTTAAATCAAACACAGAGAAATATTTTTTTTTCCTTCTAACTTTTCACTGATGACACTCAATTTGGGAACCATGTGATACTGTCGTTTTACATGTTTATTTAAATCAGTAGGGTCGAGACACATTCTGAGTTTACCATTAGGCTTCTCAATAATGACAAGGTTACTGATCCACGCTCGTGCATCAACATCCGTAACTATTGGATAACATTTTTTTCCTCTAGCCGGTCCAGCTCTGCTTTGAGTGGTGCTTGCAAAGTGTGGGGTACCCTCATGGGGGGGCCTACATACTGGTTCTACTGCTACTTGTGTAAAAACCTTACCTTCTTTAGGAAAGCAGCCCAGGCCACTGAAGACATCCTTATTCTTCAGTACGATGTTGTTCTTAGTGCTCTCACAGGCCATGGAGTTGACTCACTGTACCAGGTTGAACGCTAGGCAGCCTGACAATCCTAGCAGTGGCACCACCTCAAGATCCACCAGCATGAAGTTAATATAAGCCTCATATCCCTTGGCTCTACATAGCAAAGTAACTTTAACCACCGGAGTAATGACACCATCCAATGTTTTTAACTTAACACTTGTGGGTTGTATCTGAAACTGATGATTGACTTTTTTAAAAATATGATGTGGTAACACACTAACCTGTGCACCTGTGTCTAATTTAACTGTCATGTTAACCTCTTCAATTGTTATTTTTTCTAGCCATTCATTAGGATACGTCACGCAGCTTCCGGTATCAATTTTTACCTGGCCTCTAACCTTAACAGGATGACGTGCTACACTGACACTGTCACAATAGAGACTTTCTTGTGAGCTATGCGATTGCGTGTACAAGCCTTGATGTACTTTTTTGTGTGTGGGTGCGTGCATGCACTTGCATTATGTTCACACACACATAGTGTGCATAGAAAGTAAACCTTCAATTAAATGGACCTCCATTTAGTGTGCATCAGATTTAATGGAAAGTTTGTGGCAGGAAAAAATAAGCAGTCATCTTACATTTATTTGTGTTTATGTGCACAGGCTCTTTGTCCACTTTATACATCCAGTCATATTTTCTCCCGGATAAAAATAGCTTCCCACCTAGTTTTGACATTACTCTTTAATCGGTGACATGTTACTTCCTAGGGACACAGCAGAAAATAGTTATTTATTAGGGTCAGTTGAGGTCAAGGCTACCAGTCAACAAAAGACGTGTACCAGTTCCAACTACAGCACTGCAGAATAATGGAACTGCCAATCGTTACCATGCTTGTTCAAAGCGAGACTTGTCATGGCGTGAAGTGGTTTGCTTACCTGCTGCCTACAATTTTATTAAATTTGTGCAAATAGTCAGTTTTGCAAATGTTGTCACCCTTCGTTGATTTTGTTTTTACAAAGTTTCTAGGGTAAAACATTACTGTATAGAGTGGAAATAAGGTTGCATTGCACTCTGGTGTGAACTGGCAAGCATTTTGTATAGACATTCGTCAGTGGACGTGTAGGCAGTCACTTTTATTTCCTTCTTAAATTTTTTCCAATTTTTTTTTTTTTGGCATTTGATCCTCTTCCTTCAATACGAGTGATGAATATTGAGTCCTTTGCCATTTTTTTGTACACATGAGATAGCTTCCAACATCCTGTTATGACAGAGGGTTTCCTCCACCTGTTTTCGATTGTTCAAAGCTCGCTTCACGGTACTAACAATGTTCATGACTGCCCCAGTGATACTGACCAGAGCACCAATTGCAGGTATCAGTGCGGGCAGGAAAACCACCTACCTTGTTTGTCCCTTTTCTCATAGGGCGACTTTTACTTGTACGAAGATCCATGCCTAGTTTCACCTTGGCTATCATGATGTTGGATATAGCAGATGTCAATTTGCTTATTTATTCAGGTTTGTCTGTGTAGTGTCCAGATCCTCGTATTGGGAGTAAGCTATGTTGTGTTTGACGCCGGCTAACAGCCAGTGGCGTTAGAGACCATGATGGCGCTCACGTGTCACGTGTTCCGCACGTGCTCAAAGAGGCCGATAATTTCGAACTGTTGCCGTCAGGTGAGACACGAGACGAACAATGACACAAATACTTACTGGTAATTTGGGCGCCAGCGGTGCTTCCCAATCACCGCACTATTGAGACTCAGGGTTCTGGGGAATGTTGTAGGTTCTGTGTGTCTGTCTCACCTGTGCGTACTTACAAACATGTTGGCAATACTAAACTTTTAATAAAATCACTGAAATAATCAATAGATAAAATGTATATGGCTAGGACACTGTCACTACTGAATATCAAAATTGAGTTCACTGTACACTTGTTTATATTGATATTGTTTATACACATGAACATGCCAATGAAATGGTTATCTCGGTCATGACTAGCCAATTCCGCTTGGGTGCTCCACAACCCATAATTAATCTAGCGCACTCCTAAATGGATAATCTCACAGAGGTGCGTGAAAGCAAAGCCTTCACAAGGGAAGAGGGCCGACAGCCGCTAGGGTGGACTGACGGTTTTTCCCTGAAGACAAGACACTGTGAATTTCAAATGAATACCGATGTTTATGGCATTTAGTTGTATCTTCTGCATTATTGCTACATGCAACATTAAGAGCTTAATTTTTATGTATGTATTTGAGGGTAGTTTTTGGGTTTGAATATTTTAAGTCAACATCACGTATAACAACATGGCCGACCGAAGCCAAGTCTTTGTATTCACTATCATTGCATTTCAAGAGCTAATTTATGTATCATCGTTTATGCAATCATTTATTTCAGGGTTCTATGTAAATTTTATTCTGGATTCAATGTATTTTTCATGTAAATAGGTGCTTTTTGTACTTGACTACGCTGTCACGTTAATGTTTGATTTTACCGCTATCAGGTATGTTACAATCCTGTGACCACTCTAATCTAAAAGAGAATCACTTTCTCAACAAGAATAATATTTTATCTCAATTTAGTTTTACATTTCCATGCAGAAACATTGCAATTTCACCTGCACCACATGGTCCGCTACGAACTTCATCCAGCGGCATCCGTGCCATATAAGCTTGTTTTCACACATGTGTGTGTTTATTGTGAGTATTCATTTCATGTCCCATCTTATTTCATGTATCATTCAAGGGTCTATGAAAAGTTGTAATAAGTGTATGGTGCAATTATTCCCGTCCTAGCCGGCTCTGTGTATAGGCCTTCACCACACTAACCACGTGCTGCATGGAGAGCCCCGGCAAGTTTTTATTAGTGATGCTGAGTAATCATACATGTTAATATGTATTAAGCATTTAATTTGTAATTGACCGTGTCCTGTCTTCAGGGAAAAGCCGTCAGTCCCACCTAGTGGCTGTCGGCCCTTTTCCCTTATAAAGGCTGTGCTTTCACGCCCCTTGGGGTGATCATCTCTATAGGCGTGCGCTAGATTAATTACGGGCTGGGGAACACCCAAGCGGAATTGGTTAGTCATGACCGAGATAATCATTTCATTGGCATGTTAATGTTTATGAATAATATCATTAAAAACAGGTCTACAGTGAACTTATATATTTTATTGAGTAGTGACAGTGTTCTAGCCACATGTGTTTTATCCATTGTTTATTTTCAGTGATGTTTATTAAAATTTTAGTATTGCGTACGTGTTTGTATGTACGCACGGGTGAGATGGACACACAGAACCCACAGCATCCCTGAGAACCCTGAGTTTCAATAGTGTGGTGATTGGAAAGCACCACTGGTGCCCATATTACCGGTAAGTATTTGTGTCATCCTTCGTCTCGTGTTTCAGCCGACGGTGTCAATTGGTTTCCGAAGTGGGGCCAAGTGTGTTCATCTGCGTTGCGTCATACGTCTCAACAGCAAGAAGATGGCGGACACCATGCCTGATCAACCACGAGATGCCCTCAAGATAACTGCGTCAGCAACTGCAACACCCGCACACCCACGAGTTACTTAGACATGCCGATTGATCGATGCGTGCATTGTGGGAGATTGAGTGGAATTAACTTTTTTGAGGGAAGTATGTGGGAGCAACCCTTATGTCAATGCACGTCCCATGTCTATATGTTGTCAGATAAATGCCTCTGCACGTGCACCGAATGTGATGTGGAGGGAACCAAGTGGGCGCTGTGCCAACAGTGTAGGAAAGACTCACATTTACGATGCATAGGGCCTGCGGAGTTTACCACCTTCCGCGACGGTGTTATAATCTGTGACGAGTACCGTAAGACAAACTGTGTTGAGGGTCGCGCCACCATCAACACCAGGCGTGAAACCCACGCTGCCAGTAGTTGTTATGTACATGTCACAGGGCTTAACTAGGCCAGATCGCAATGTATTACTGCCAACTTTCGCAGGACATAATTCAGAAGACCCTCGTACGTTCCTTGCAGTGTGTGAAGGAAAATTGCATAGGCATCATGTGCATAGGGATGACTGGACTGAGGTAACTGCCAACAGATTAAGGGGAACTGCTGCCACATGGTGGAACTTGGTCAGGGTCTATCAAGTCACATGGGAGGAGTTCTGTGAGAGAGTGCTAGTTCAATTCGACAGCAACGGAGATGCTATACAGGCACAAACACTACTGTACCATGAACAGCAACGTGAACGTGAGGGTATTGAGGAGTTTATACAATGTAACATAGGCTTGTTCAAGCATTTGAACTCAGGTCAGCCGACACGCAGCGTTTTATAAATCATTGTGGCATTGTCAACACCGGACATTATGCCGTGTCTGAGAAGGGCAAGTGTCGAACAGTTTACTTGCGAAGCATGTTTGTATGAATGGGATGTGCAAGTGGGACAGGCATACCAATTCCCGAGATCAAACTTTCACACGTCAACACCTACAGTGCTGCCAGATGTTACGCGACTGCCGCCAATGTTTACACTCTTGATGTAGAACCGTGGACACAGAAACTTCCACCACTATAACAGGGGAAATAGTTACCACCCCAACAGGTCAGAAAACTAAGTCGGGAGGTTGGCAAAACCTTACCTGCACCAGTTTCGCCACCAAGTCGTATCACTCCGCGTAATGAAGGTGCAAAAGTGTTCCGGGTAACTGACAGTACCGTAAAAGCACTGCGAGTATGTGTTGAACATGAAAGGAAAATGTCACAGTTGTTATTGACACTGCCGCTAGTCACAACTTTGTCCATGAGGGTTTAGTACAAGCAATAACGACCAGGGTGCCACCGAGACGCTTGCAATTAGCTACCCACCAGGGAGAAGCGAATAGTATGATGCACGTAACGGTATGAATTAGAGAGCTGCGTACCAAGTGCGATGTCTGCATTGTGCCGGACTTGTGCGAAGAAGTGATTTTGGGACTGCCATGGTTTGTTGACAACCACGCCGTGATAGAACCGCAACACCTTTTCTGGGTTTTTCTGATAATACATGTAAATACACAACGAATCAGAGTGAGTTTCAGAGTTTCCAAGTGTACATGAAGAAAGTGATTACATCAGTGCACATGTAAATGTCAACACAACCAGTGCCTGTGAGTTGAGTTTTAAGGGGTTTCCCCAAAGTGTAAATGTAAATCTCGATACCACATGTGAAGGCGAGATGCCTTTTCGAGGTTTTCCAGTTCCTGCAGGGAGAGTCTAGTAGAGCAAGAGATTTTGAAAGGGTTTGGGGAAACTAGTAGGTCAGTGAGTGTGGCGTCAAGTGTCAACAAGTCGCAATAAAGCACTCGCAAGAGGCGAGTCGAGTCACCACCACGTACCCACATTGTTGTTCCTGCCTACACCCCCACCCCCTGCAAACGCCGAAGAAATCGACGATCGCCGAGGCAATGTTTTCTTTACCCTCAATCGGCAACCACCTGGGCAGAGCCCGTCAGAGCAATGTTGTGTTGTTCGCACCAAATTGGCCTTCAAGGGAGGGGTCGTTTGACGCCCCCTAAGAGCCAGTAGCGCTAAAGCCCATGATGGTGCTCATGTCTCACGTGTTCTACACAATAATTTTGAAATGTAATATAAATATTATTTTTAGTGTAAAATGTGTTATATTGTCTTTGCAGTGTTTAATATGTCTTAAAATGTTTGTACTAATTTTAATTGGTTGGTTATAAAAATTCAAAGTGCCTGCGGTACGTAGATTAAGAACACTTAATATTCTGTCATGAACGCCATCATAAAGTAGCACTAAAATAATATTGAAATTCATAAGAAAATTATAGAAATGTAAAGCAATATTTAATTTAATTTGTGCCATTTATTTTCAATTTAAAATATTTTACTGTGCGTGCATAGCACTTTTGTTTATGTGAACCCATAGGTGCTTTGGTAGGTCCATTTGACGCTTGTATCTGGACAGTCTATCAAGGAGAGCTGGCGAGGTAAGACACTGTCATGTACACACTACAACTTTTGTTCACTGATTTAGGTTTCCATAGTCAGTTTAATTTACCGGTTAACCTTTGCTTGCATACGTTTTTGCCAGACATTTTACCCCAGCATTATGCTTCTGCTTTATTAATTTCTTGCATCCTTGCAGCATTTTTAACTTAATCGAGAAGGAGGAGAAAGATGTCGGAGAGATCACGTGACCCGCACATTTTGAATCAGGCGCCATCCGCCTATGTTTAAGGCATTTCATTGTAACTTCTGCATTATTGCTACATGCAATTTTTAGAGCTTTATTTTTATGTATAGTTTTGAGGGTAGTTTTCGTGTTTGAAAATTTTACGGCAACATCACGTATAACTACGTGGCCGACTGAAGCCAGGTCTTTGTATACGCCATCATTGCGTTTCAAGAGCTTAGTTTTATAACTTTGTATGTGCAATTATTTATTTCATGGTTCTATGTCAATTTTATTCAAGATTCAATGAATTTTTCACGTAAATTAATGCTTTTTGTACTTGACCACTATGTCACAGTAATGTTTGATTTTAGCGCCATCAGGCATATCACAAGCCTGTAACCTCTCTAATGGTATAGAGAATCTGTTTCTCAACAAGAATAATATTTTATCTGAATATAGTTTGCCCTTTCCAAGCAGAAATATTGCAATTTCATCTGCACCCAGTGGTCCGCTACGATCTTCATTCAGTGGCATCTGCGCCATTTAAGCTTGTTTCCACACATGTGTGTGTTTATTGTGAATATTCGTCTCGTGTTCCAGCTTATTTTGTGTATCATTCAAGGGTCTATGTAATGTTATTATTAGTGTACGGTGCAATTATTCCAATCGTAGCCGGCTCTGTGTATAGGCTATCACCACACTACCCACGTGCTGGAGGGCGAACCCCGATGTGTTTGCGTTAGTGATGCCGAGTAATCACACATGGTAATATGTATCATCAAAGGTTTCATTTGTAATTCACCTTGTCCTGTCTTCAGGGAAAAACCGTTACCCTAGCGCGGGCTGTCGGCCCTCTTCCCTTGTGAAGACTGTGCTTTCACGCACCTCGGTGAGATCATCCATCTAGGCATGCGCCAGATTAATTGTAGGCTGGGGAACACCCAAGCGGAATTGGCTAGTCATCGTGACCAAGATTATCATAATTTCAATGGCACGTTGATGTGTATCCATAGTAACAATAAAAACAAGTCTACAGTGAACTTATCTCTTTTATTTGTAGTAACAGCATTCTAGCCACATATGTTTTATCCATTGTTTATTTTCAGTGATGTTTATTAAAATTTTAGTATTGCTTACGAGTTTGTAAGTACGCACGGGTGAGACAGACACAAAGAACCCACAGCATCCCTGAGAACTCTGAGTCTCAATAGTGTGGTGATTGGAAAGCACCTCTTGTGCCCATATTACCAGTAAATATTTGTGTCATCATTCGTCTCGTGTTTCACCTGACGGTGTCATGTTGCTTCCACACCTCGTCCAGTGCATTGATACCTGTATCGGAGGTCTAGCTTGGTTCAACAGAATCTGGAATGTAGAGTTGGAATGGACGATCCCTTCAGCGGATTTCATTGTCTTTACCTTACGGCGAATCAAATAAAACTGACCTACAAATGATAAATAATCTTCTTCCTCCTCATTCTCGTCCTCTTCCTCCTCCCTCATCATCATCATCATCATCATCATCATCATCATCCTCGTCCTCACCAGAAGAAAACAGTAAACAGATGTCCAAGCAAAATTTTTTTTACCTGTTCACCTTCATTCTGAAGGTTGAGATGCTTCTCAACCTTCATTCTGAAGGTTGAGATGCTTCTCACAAATCTCGTCCTGGTGCCCTGTTGCTTACTATCATGCGAGTCCTCATTTGCAGACCTGCAGGTTGTGGCAAGACATGCTTCCTATTGAGCCTGCTGGAGGAATCTCATGGTCTTATGTTTGAGAACAATTATGTTTATTTGAAATCACTCCAGCAACCGAAATACCAGCGACTGGCACGAGTACTACAGGCTTTGGAAGGTACGAAATATTTCCCCTTTAGCAATTAAGAAGCCTTCATACCACAGAGCGAAGCCCTTCCAAAATTGATATTTGCTTTTGATGACCTTGCCTGCGAAATACAGACTTGTATCCAAGAATACTTTAGCACGGGACAGCATGCGAACGTTGACTGTGTGTACTTCGGCCAGACTTATTCAGGCGTACCCAAACAACGGCTTCGCGATGATGCTAATGTGGGTTGGTGCTGCTTTGCATGGATGACACAAATTTGCAGCACCTTTATGGCGATCATGTCAATATTGACATGATATATGTGGAATTCAAAGATATGTACGCCATGTGCTGGAAGGAAATGTTTGGTACATTAGTGATTGTAAAACACTGTCCATTACATAAAGGAAGGTACAGGCGTGGGCTTGATCAGTTTATCCTAAGAACGCAACAATGAGTCAGGGAAGTATTTCCAAATTTGGGGACGTCAATCGTCATAATAACCTCAAATGTGGTCAGAATCGCTTCGTACCTGCACGTAAAGAAGACTTTTCTCTTATAGTTTGAAAATTGGAATGTGTGACGAATGAAGTGTTGCGAGATTTGATAGCTGTCGACCATCACGTAGGAGGTGTGAATAATAGACTTGATCACTGTATTGAATGCACCAGAGACGAGAAGATTTGAAGGAGCTACAAAATTTTTTAGTATCCAAACTGGCTACGAAAATCGATGTTGCGAGGTATAGTCAGAATATTTTGGATACGTGTGTTGGACACCTCGATTAAGCATTTTCGGAAAATCGACATTGATTGACTACCAGATGTATATATATATATATACATGTTTATAAAGTCTTTTTCACTCAGGGAACAATAGATAATCGAGCCGAACGGGTGAGCGAGCTTCAGCGAGCGATCGAGGTTGTACGGGCCAAATATTTACTTGTGAAAACGAACAGAATGGCCAGCGAGACTCAAAGAGACGAGGATCGCAAACATATTACCCTTCGAGTAGACAAAATTAGAAAAAAACAGATTGACGATGCTCGTGTTGAAATCAAACGTGAAGTCAAGGTGGAAGAACTGACCCCCACTATAAACTGAAAAGAAGTTTGGAACTAAACAAATTGGAAGGTGGCTTCACTTTTGACAAAGATGATTTGCCCCTGATGGATTTGCTGCATTCACAGGAAAGGGAACGAACCCGGCAGAGTTGACCTGAGTTGGGTACTCTTCTATCTCATTACATCACTTCCTACTCCGACCGACTGCCGACAAAACTTATGGTTTGCAGAAAATGGCAGAAAATGGTTCCTCAGAAACAAGGAAGTTTGGTTTTTACCCAGGGATGTACCAAAGATTGGCAAGTGCAAAGTGAAAACCACGCAGGGGTTGGACAAACTTTGGTTTCCAAGAAGTCCTAGACACTACACCGAATCAAATTTGCGCAAGTACCGTCGCCTGCTACAATCCAGTCGCGCTCGTTACATCAAGAATAACCCCTCAACGCGAAGATTCAAGGATGTGATGCATGAAAAATTTCCTATTATAGCAGGACTGTTTCTCAAGGTATGTGAAATTGGTGGATTGGGATTGACTCCGAAATTGGAGAGGGGGAAAAAAAATTGTCTGTGAATATTGGAATGATCTGAACTAATTGGTAGATAGGCTGAGACTTTTGGTCACTTCACAGTCTGCTGGGAAACACTCGCACACGAATAACATAATTTCCATCCTTGAAGAACTCTGAGAGGTGGGCTACGTTTTGAGATGTGCAAGTATGCAGTTGCCGACCAGCTGCACAAATACGCTAGGATAAATTACCCACACAGAAAATACATCATGAAAGGGCTGGACGATACTTTCCAATCTGAGCTGGTCGAAATTCAAGACTTTGCTTGTGCGAATAAAGGCTACCGCTTCACTTTGACCATGATCGATACATTATCCAAGTATGTCTGGGTGCCAGACTGTTCAAATCAAAGAATGCACGTGACGTAGCGAAAACTGTGGTAAGTGTATTGCGTGAAGGGTGTGTACCGAAAAATCTCCACACCGACGATGGTAAAGAATAATTTGATGCAATTTTCGTGCACTGAATGAAGAAACATAACGTCAATCACTATTCCACATTCTCTGTGCCCCAGGTTAGCATCGTGGAGCGTTTGCACAGGAGGCTCAGAGCTAAACTGTGGAGACATTTCACTACAAGTGGTTGACACTACTCCCGAAACTCGTACGCGAGAAAAATTGTGCAGTTTTTTCTGCCACTCCATGAAGTCTGAAGACATGAAGAAACAACTACCTGCTTTAAATATTGTATGCTATTCTGAAGAGGAGGGACCCGCAAAACTCTAAGGCCAAGATTGGTGACTTGGCGAGGATTTTGAAAAAAATGTGAGATTTTCCTCAAAGGCTTCCGTCAGAACTGTTCTGCAGAGCTGAATAAGGTGTTGCGTATACGACATGCATACCCACACATGTTTTACCTCAAGGACCTACGAGGCGAACCTATCATTGATGGATTGTACGCCAAACAGATCTGGCATACACAGTTTTCAGACATGTACTTGGTGGAGAAGGTGCTGAAACTGCGTAATTACTGCATGTACATGCGGTGGCTGAGTCACTCGAAGCATGATGATTCCTGGGTCGACGAGAAGGATATTTTGTCGTGACAATCCTGCTACAACTAACATTTAATGCAAACATATGATTTTTACTATAGTAAAGCGTTGCATGTTTTGCTGAACTGTTCATTCTTTCACATGTACCCCTCCCAATGGCTGCAGGCTCTTATGTATGTGCTCATGAATATGAACAATGTACTGGTTTACATAAAAAAAAACTGTGAAACTGAACCACTCTATATATTCTTAACTTGGGGTGTACATGTAGTTTTTTTGCATACATATATATGTTCTATAAATTTTACCTTGGTAATGTGTATGGTGGCAGTCAAAGTTTTCTCTCGCATAGGTGTACATATATATATATATTTTATTGGTTGCCGGGTTTTAGTAAGAGTTGGAAAGTATTCCTTTTCACAACAAACACAGAGTAAAATTACTTTTTCTTCCCTGTAGTACTTTTTGAGAGACAATACAATTTTTGTAATTTGGCAAACTTGCTTTTCCCATGTATGTGTTCCAAAGTATATAGCTGTGCCTTAGTGGTGCAGGGGATTTCTCTATGTTATGTGCATTTGTTTTGTCATTTGAATGTTCCCACTCAGTATTGTACTAGGTGGGTACCAGGTTTTGAACCTGGACCAGTTGTTCAACCTGGATCCTTCTGTATGTTATGTCTCATGTGCAGAGTGATATGTATAATTTTTTTTAAAGAAAGTGTTGCACCATAGATTTTCTGCCAGTACTATACCATATTTTACCTTCAGTATTGTAGTGTGTATTTTTCTTCCCAGTACTGTACCATATTTTTTCTCATTGTTACTGTAGGGTGTTTTTTTTTCATACGTCTTGAAGTGCATTTATTTTCCATATGTCCCCACCAGTGTATTTTTTTTTTGATAGTGTGTGTCTGAGGCACACCAGACGTCAAACGTAGACCTTACTTATTCCCAACTGGGGACTAGGGTTCCCCGGCATATTACATGGTAAATGAATATGCCATTGCTTACTGCTGGAATGCTACATATGTATTCTAGACTTAAGGTGTGAAATATTTTCAAGCCTTGGTTATTGGCATCGTGAAGAAGTCCCTGGACCTCAGTTCTGAGTGCGTACTAGCCGGGACGAGGCTGACAGGAAGAAAAACATCCGTCCAGGTGTTCTGCTCAAAATTTGCTTACGTCACAAACCTCCCGGTTGGCAAACGTCTACGGAAGAATTTTGCTGTCGCCTTAAGCTGCACACTTCCTTCATATTATAAATTCAATTACGTTGGTACACATAGTGTATGTATATATATATATATATACTTTTTTTTTTGTTGTCCCTCTTTTATTTTACACTGTACCTACACTTACTTTACAGACAGTGTATTTTATTAACACTGATATAAACTTTTTTGAAATACCTATTTACCTAATCGTGTTTTTTTTTCAAAAAACTTATATACTAAAAATTTTTACCACAGGTGTTTTTTAAAAACCCATATAAAACATTTTAAATTGCCAACAGTGATGTGTTTGCGGGAGAATGATTCATGATACACACATTACAATAATATTGTTCTGCATAGCAGACAAAGATTCATCACCGCTACTTTATTTTGCAATGAGACTCGTCCTGCGCCGCCATTAAGTTCGCGAGTGTACAAAAAAATTGGTTTTGTTTATACCCGGGACCTGTTGATGTGAGTGTAGTAGATATAGATTTTATCAAAAATAAAATATATATGTTTTAGACATAACTGCGAGTTTAATTTATTCCTTGTTTGCCATAAAAATGATTGAAATTTAAATAACAAATATGTGCATTAAAAAAATAAATAATATTATACGGTACCATGATGGTACTTTTATTTGAAAAAAAATCGAAAAATGAAACTTTTTATGTAATCACGTATAAAGTTTTTAATAAAAAACAATTTCACTTTCGTAAGTAATGCATTTAGGTTAACTGCTGATTGGAAAAAACAATTATAAAAAAAAAATAAAATGACAAAATAATATACAGGTTTTTTTAAAATCTATAAATATAAGTGTCTCCACCTCACCTAGTGGCTGAATCGTGACTACCTATGCGTGTTGGAAATAGAATCCAATATGGCGTCACACAAAGGTGAGAGACAAACTTCCAAGCAAATGATGATCACAAATAAACAAATATGGCCATCACCTTTTGGATAACCTAATACACTAGCGCTACCTAGGTGATGTAAATAAATTACTCTTATCAATACATCATCAGTCACACTGACCAATATGGCGTCAAACGTGAGTAATAAGTGGAGCATAAGTGACTAATTGGCTGAACGTAGGTGAGAGCATACCAATATGACGTCGAACATGCCTACCAAGATGGTGGTGGAACAGCGGTGACTTATTAGTCAAATGAAATGAGAGCATGCCAATATGGCGGGTGAACGTAGGTGAGAGCTTACCAAGATGGTGGGGGAACGGCGGTGACCAATTAGTCTAACGTAAGTGAGAGCATACCATGATGGTGGCAATGGCAAAAAGTTTGCATACAAATATTTAATATATTTTAAAATATTTTTAACATTAAATTTTTGTGATTTTTTAGTGAAATTTTTTGTAATAATTTTTTTATAAATATTTAAACGATTTTTAAATAAAATTTTTCATAATTTATTTTTTTAATGCTTTTTAAATAATTGTTTCAGATATTTTTGGGTTTTTGGGGTCAGAGGTCACCAGGGTCAAGGTTAAGAGTCAAATTTCATGGGTCAGGCATCAAAGGTCAATAACTTCCAAGATAGTAGATGGGTGATGTTACAACATGGCGGCCTGTAGGCTCCAGCTCCCATGCTCGATGCCCTTGCATGTTGAGGAACTTTTCCATACTACTATTGAAGTCTGACTCCAAATGCAAGCCAACCTAAAATTTTCAAACCCTCTGGAAATGAAAATAGACACCATGCGAATCAAATTTTGAATGTCCCGTGTGAACTCGATTAGTTGAGAGCACGTGGAGAGATTATTGATCAGGCAGTATGTTTACAGTGAGCGAGACAGAGAAGAAAAAGTAACAGGAGAGGTGAAACAATGCACATCTCCACGTCACTACATGTTGGTGACACGTTGCACATGTGGCCAGTGTTTGCTTTTTAAAGTAATTATATTGTAATTTTGTGATGAAGGCAGGATTTGCTGGTAGACTTTCCAGCTTGGGTTTTACTAAATGCAGTTTTTGGCTGCTCTTTCAATGTGAAGACTAATAATTCATTATAGTATTTTGAAGCCTGTAAATATGAGTGAATATGCAGAGAGTTATTGTAGTGTTCAAAATTGACACATTTGCAGATGTGAAAAATATAGAAATCTAAATGTGACAGTTAATGAAACAAGTATAAAATCATTTAGGGTGGGAAAGCAAGCTTTGAAAGTGATGGGTACAGCGCTAGATACAAAGACATATGGGGACAAACAAACATTACAGGAAATATTAGTGGTATAAGGACAGTTAGTACTATTCTTAGGTACATCTTTGGACATTGTTAAGGTAAATGTCAGTGAAGTAATAGAGATGATAAGTTTGGCAGTTTTTAAGGAACACAATGTGTTTCAAGGCTTGGGAAAATTAAGTCTTAAATATGTGATCAAACAAAATAAAATAAATACTCTACTCCATATGCTATAGCTGCACCTAGCACTAGGCTTACCAGGATGTCCTGTCCCCCTAGTCTTACCGATGCAGTCATTTTGACTGCTTTTAGATTTTTAGTGAAAATTATATTATTTTTCCTATTGTCACTTATAATTCACTACAGGAAAATATGAAAGAAATGAAATGCATGAAAAAGTTTTTATTCTTGTTTGATTTTTACTTTACAATTTATTTCACTTGAAATGATGACATACATTCTACAAAAAAATTACTACGTAGAATGCCTTATCTACACATGTCAAATATAAATATATACAAAGTATTGTAGCACAAATAATACACTTTCAAAGCAAAATTGTTGGCTACATTTTTGCGTACAAGATTAACAGTTACATTTTCGATATATGTTGACTGCGGTACTAGTATTACCTGACCCTACCTATATAGTCAATTTGACTGTTTTCATTTTTTTTTTAAGGAAAATAATTTGTTATCTGTTTGTACTTGTAATTCACCACAGAACAATATGTAAGGAATAAAATGTGCAGTAAATTTTTTATGGTCCTATAATTTTTACTTTATAAGTAATTACAATTGGGAAGGTATCAAATGTTCAACACCGAATTACTACTGAGAAAACATCTATACATGCCATATAATACTTTTGCAATAAGAATTATTATAGCAAATAATAATAAAAAGAAAATTATTGACTACTGTTTTGCATAAATAAAAGTTACATTTTCCAAGTACAGCGGAAGCCCAGAATACCGCGGCCCGGTATACGCGGATTCGGTTATACCGCGGCACAATTTATGTTCTCCCGGCCAGAATAAATAAATAAGTGGAAAGTGTGTGGTCTGGTAGGCGTGTGATCTGTTGGCTGGTGATTGTGAGTCGGGGACATTGATGGGTGAGGCGGAGGGAGCAGGAACGCGTTCGCCCTCCTTTTAATGCCGAAATCTATTTCACTGATTCTTTACAGCCAATATTGTATGTTTTTCCGTATTCATTTTCGTTGGCATGATGCGAAGCTTTGACGTAAGAATTCTGCGAAGCTTTGAAGTAAGAATTCCTAGTGGTCTTTTTTATGTGACCCTATTATACCTGTTCTGCCGTTTGGTTGTAAGCAGACAAAAAAAGATACTGTGGCAACCTTTCCATCTTATCTGAGCGTTGGATTAGTATAGGGGGATGGCACGGACATATTCTAAACTATATATCATGCTTGCAAGTGTCCTGCTGTAATGCATTAACTGGCACTAAGTTAACATAAAATGTGCATGTGTTGTATAGCGTAATATGTAATCATTATAATAATGTGGTAGACACTTTAATTATAATGTGTATATTGCAGCTATAACAGTAGGTCTTCCCATTTACTGAAAAAAAATTTCCCCAAATTTGATGTGGGCCTCAAAATTCATGCTTCTATGTCATTTACAGGCCTATAATTAATTTTCTATGGGGTACAGCTCTACGTAATCATTATAATTATAATGTAGATACTTGGAATATAATATGTATATAGCAGCCATTCTGTATGTCGTCCCATTTTCGAAAAAAATCATTCTGAAATTTGAGGCGTGCCTCAAATTTCGTGCTTCTCTGTCATTTACAGTAATATAATTAATCTCCTACAGGGTATATCTCTACATTATAATTATAATGTAGACGCTTTGATTATAATGTATATATAGCAGCTATTTGGTATGTCTTCCGATTTTCGAAAAAAAAAAAAAAACAGTTCCGAAATTCGAGGCGCGCCTCAAAATTTGTGCTCCTAAGTCATTTACAGGCCTATTATTAATCTCCTATGGAATATAGCGCTAAGTAATCACTATAATCATGATGAGGGCACTTTGATTATAATTTCTGAGTGAACGAGCTATTATGGACAAGGCGTAATGCAGAAAAGTGGCCTTTCATTGCATGCCACATATCATTTGCTTTTTTTTTGTCTTAGTTTTCCTTTTGGAAATGCCATTCAGATGAGTAAGCGACATGTTTCACATCACGTGAGGCACTGATAGATCCTATCTGCAGTGCAAGCATGCATTCGACCTTTGGACGAGAGCTTCCTTTCTCATTCTTACTTCCTCCTAACCAGGCCCAGCAGGAGGATGGGGAGGGGGTGAACTCCCTTCTCCAACCCGCGTGATTAAAAACTCACAGCGAATGTCGCCCTTGGTGGAATAAGTACATCCTTTGCCTGGAAAATGTGGCATTTTTAGTTATTCTTGCTTGAATGCATGTGACCCTTCATCACAGAACATTTCTCTTCTTCTTTTTCCTTTCCTTGGGGGCTGTCAAGTCCGGTGATGCAGAAAAAAAATAAAGTGCCGATAGCAAGGGGCTAAACGTTTCACGAGTTACGGCAGTAAATTACAACACTTGCCCCATGTTTGACAGATAGGTGCCACACCCCATTAGAACACTGACTTTTTTTTTGCTATTGTACTCGACTACTCCCACAATAGTGCCGAAAGCTCTAATGCAGGTATGAGTTATGTCCCCCAACAGCTACGTTGTATCGGGCTTTTGCAGTATTTATATTGATAAAATTGTTTTTATTCAACTCTTAAGAATATCGCTGTCAATAAGATTTTTTTCCTGAATTGCTTGTCACACTTTTTGCATATTCTTCCTTGTATGCTGGTTCATACTCCACAAACTGGTTTTCTGCACTGTGAACATTTGTCTCTGGTTTAATTTTTGTTACACATGGATATTTGGCGCTGTACACGTTGGTTGTCGCAAGCATCTTGTGGAAAATCCCCGCCAGATACTTGGAACTTGTGAACGTATTACCACATATGGTTCGGCTAACTATTTCGCCAAAGAAAGTATAAAACCTCTTCTTGAAATATTCTCTTTTGTTACATCCTTATAGTGTGTGTGAGCATTGATGCATGCTAAGTCAAGGATGTTGTAAAACACATGAACCGGCCATCTGCGGCTCATGGCTCTCGTAGTGTATTTATGTGTCATTTGGTCAACAATATCAACTCCGTATTTTGTGCCATTATAAAACTTAATAATTTCTGGTATCATCTTCTCTATCTGCTGATCAATATTTACCTCAGTGTGAAGAGTACTCAGAACCAGCACATTTTTTGTCACCTTTCCTTGGTAAGATGTGAGGACCGTATCATTGCTTATGAGAAGGATAGTTGTATGTAAAAGGTCACGAGTAAGTGTCACAGAGGATGGTACTTCCCGTCTGGCTATATTCAGTGTCTCAACAAGTCTTGTTTTTCTTTTCTTCAGTTCGTTAGCAAGACTTACAGAAGTAAAATAACTGTCTGTATTCACATTTCTTCCTTATCAAAGAATGGCTGCATCAGTCGTAGCATTACATGTTCACATACAGGTCTGTCAGCAGGCCTCGTTGCATCTTTCCCAAGATATGGAAAGCCATTCAAAATGTATTGATTTTTAGCATCTATAGCCAGCCAGTATTTCACTCAAAACTTGTCTGGTTTGTTTGGTATATATTGTGTAAATGGACGACACTTCGAAGGAAAAAGTTGTTCTTCTATTGTTATATTATCTGTTGGTTTGTAACAGGTAATGCAATTGTTCGCAAACTTTTTCCAAATCTCAGATACAGGACAAAATTTATTATCTTGCTTGCAACTGGAATGCATGAATTTTTCATCAAAGCGTAGGAATCTCATAATCTCTGTGAATTTATTCCTGGACATTGTATTAGTAAAGCAAAATGGACCCCATTTGCAATACCACAGTTGAAGAACATGAATGGTATTGGCACCATATGCTCCTTCCCCATAAATTATTGCAATGAATGCTTCCAGTTCTTGAAATGAAACCTTCTAGTTATCATCTTTCAGCACAAAACTAGTCTCCTGCTCTGTGCATTTTTTTATTTGACGCATCATTGATTTGTTTATGAAAAGGTGTCGTGTACTTGCTGGTCAGCTATTCTCAATATTGCGCTTTGCATATCCTGTAGGTCCTGACACTTCTTGAAAAACATTGTGATCACTTTGCCTACCTGGGTTATTACCTGGTGTGATGCGACTCCGCACAATACCATCTGCAGCTCTCTCTCCACCAGCCTGTGAAGATTCTGCAACTTCGGCGCATTGACGTGTATGCAGCTGCATTGAAGGTTGCGGCCCATGCCGTCCTGCACGACCTCTTCCTCTATGAAGAGATGGCCTCTGACTGGAAGGTGTAGGTGCATCGCCTGAGGAACCACTGCAGACAAACTCAGTGGATGGTCCTAGTTCTACGAGGTTGTTGTTTGTTTCACCTGAAAAATAGATCATAATATTGAAAGAATATGTGGGTAAAAAACTTAAATATAAAATGCAAGTACTAATGAACTTATAAAAATAGGTACTTACTTTGGACATAGTAAACAATGGATTGTTACATAGTGTGTGTTTCTTGGCAGCGTGCACATTTTTTTAGAAATGTGACGGCATCACTGGGACAAGAATCAGTTGAAACTGCTACATTGAGACACAACTGCCATTGAGACATGCAGTAAAAAAAGAGCTCACCAAAATGGTAAAAGAGGTGATTGCCCTTGTTGAAAGGCTAACAGAATGACGTATCCCAATGGTGGTCGCCCCAAAGAAAGATGACTCAATAAGAATATGTTTGGATTATATAGAGCGTAACCAAAACGTCCTACGTGAAAGATTGCAGCCGACATCAGTAGACGAATCACTCTCATTATTAGAGTGTGCGAAAGTCTTCACAGTGCTTGATGCGTCTCACAGATTTTGACTGGTGCCTCCAGCAGAAGCCAGTGCTCCATCAACATTTTCATTTTTATTTGAGTGTTACTTTTTACATAAACTGTCCTTTGGGTTTAATTCAGGACGAGAGCACTATCAGGGGGGCCACTCTTTTCGAAAACAGGGAAAACTTGGAAAAGTCAGGGAATTCTGTTGGTCAGAAAAAATCTGGGAAAAGTAAGGGAAAAATTTGTAAAAATTTATAAAACAACGGAAAATTTTTACAGAAAACCTTTGAAGTGTGAATTTTGTATTTTAAATTATGGAAATTGTTTTTCAACAAAGAAACTTGTATGAAAAGTTTTCAATTATTTTCAGCTGTTAGGCTTAATTTTTGTATTTAGCATCAATATTATGTGAATAAACTATTACCATCTCTATAGTGCATTCCTTTATGAAGCTGTTAACATTTTTCTTTGTATTTTGATATGGAGTTGAACAACTTAATTTTTTTTTCAACCAGTCGTGTTGGAAAGTAGAAATAAACTCTTCATGTATCCAGTAGATATTCACAATATTTAAAAAAAAAATTATACACATGTTTATTATCCATTATTTTTATTAATTAGTAGTAGTCATAACATAATATATTTGTTGAGGAGATTATATTAAATTCTCATGCCCAAATCTGTGTTTCAAAATGATTTCACGCTTTATGTTTAGTTTCGTAAAGGCAAACTTCAGTGTAAAATCAAATTTTTATGCTATTTTTCTCATAATTCACAGTAATAGTAAATGTAATATTTTATGCAATTTTCATATGTTAGTTATGATACGAACAAGAAATGTTTAAAAATTACAATTTATTTGGAATTAAACTGTATCACAAATTCTTTAACGCCACATCCATTGTTAAACCTAACATTGTGTGCATGAGTTTTTGACTTGAGGGGGTTTTGTTCACCGAACAGCATTACTCCATTATTTGGTGAAAATTAGAGTACTGACTGTAAAATTATATTACTATGGCTGCTGCACCAAGGTAACACATTAACTGTTCTTGTTGCATTATACAATAAGCATATAAATTTTGTATATGATAAATTATGTTGTAAGCAAAAATAAAGCCAAATGATTGGTCAGGGAAAAAAAAATGAATTTGGTCTAGAAAACCTGGAAAAGTCAGGGAATTTTGAAACAGAAACTGAGTGGCCACCCTGACTATCAGCAGCAGATAAAGAACATTGTTGAAGGTGCTCGAGGAGTATTCAACCAGGCAGATGATATCTTAATATTTTGTAGCACAGTAGAATGCAAGACTGCAGATAGTAAGAGTGACTCTTACCAAATAGAAGTGTCAATTTGGTGTTATTACTGTTATTGTAAGCCATGAAATAAGTGAAGGTGAAGTACTGTCAGACAACAGACAAGATAGAGCAATATTGGAGATGCCTGAACCATCTGACCCTACAAAACTGTGTATGGTAAATAATGGGTATGAAGTCCATGCCAAAAACTCAACCACCGAGAGAACTTCAGCAAAAGAAGAATGATTCGGTATAGGGCATAGTGTAAAAAGAGGCTTTAAATAAGCTAAAAGATGAGATCTGCAAACAAACTTCATTAGCAGTGCACCAAGGGAGTGCAGAAACAAGAATTGCTGCAGATGACTCATCATATGGACTGGGGGCTGTGTTGGATCAGCGATGAAGTGAGTGGCAACCCGTGTTGTATGCATCAAGGTCTCTTAATGAAGTGGAAAAAACATATGCACAGGTTTAAAAAAAAACCTAGCCATTCATTGATTATGTTCTTAGCTGGAATATAACACACCCCACAAATCACAAACAGTTAGTGGCATTGCTGCAAAGTGAATTACTGGCTGATATGACAGACAGCAAATCTTCAATGACAGAAAATGTGTCTGATGTGTTGTGCGTACATGTACCAGGAAAGTGTTTTTTACATCCCTGACATATGATCGAGGTTCCCAGTGGACCCTACTAAAAGTAACAGTAGTAAGACAGAAGTGGAAAAACTGTCCATGAAGCCAGTCCTAACACATACTCTGTTCTCAGACATGAGACTAGAAAAATAAAGAAAGTATTGCTGAATGTTGGGTAGTGAAAGAACAAATATTGCAAGTCTTAGATGATAAATGTTTACCTTCTGGGCACTTTGAGGCCAGCTGTCGTGTGCTGATCATAAATGTTTACCTTCTGGCACTTTGAGGCCAGCTGTCAGTGGCTGATCATAAATGGAAATAGAACATTGGTCCATAAACATCTGTAGCACAAGATGTTGTGACACGTTCATGAAGAGCACATCACATAGGTATCACCAAATGTCGCAGACAAGCAGCAGACTCTGTATGTATGGTGGCCCAGCATATCAAGCAAAATTAAACTAATGAAAAATAGTTTATCAGTATTTGGAACAGAGACGTCAGAGAGCAGAGCCCATCAAAATGACAACACTACCATGTGGATAATAGTTCTTGCTTAGAATGCAGATTTTTGAACTTGTAAGGACAAGTGCATACATAGATGGGATTCGATTTTACGAGGCTTCACAGTTGTTGAGTTGCTGATCATAGCTTCATAAAATTGATGCTCTTGTAAAAGCGTAGCAGATTGATTTTGGTTCCCGAAAAAGCCAAAAAAAAATTTAAAAAAATTGTTAAAATGGTGTGTTTTTTGTATTGTTAGTTTTTAATTGTCTCTGGCCAAAAATAACAGTTTTTTAAACGAAATATTAATTTATTTTCATAGACAGACATCTTCTGAATAAAGGTATACCTCTGAACAGTATGTCTATGTACAATTTGCTCTTGTCCCCAAAACAATGTAAACATCAGGCACCAAATAACTTTTCAACAGTGCGAAGTCCATTTTCATAGGTTCTTGCAGAAAAATCAGACAGTTTATTAGGGAAATATTACTTAGTTTCAATAGACAATTCTATTTTCATTTTTTCTCGCGGGAAAGTCAGCTGTTTTACTTAACCCAGTCTGGGATTTTACAAGCAGCGTAGACTGTTTTTACTGTTTCATAACTTATAAACACACATGACTGGAACTAGGTTTATATATGTATGTTGCATGTCTGAAGAAGGAAATAAAATCATAATTCAATAAATGCAGCATAAGTAGGCAGTCAACAATCAGTTCAATCAGTTCTAAAATCAATCTGAACTGAATAATCAAAAAGAGAAGCTATAATAAAAGTGCAATATCATGCAACTTAACTGAAAACCAAATGCCTTTGTGCACTATAACTAATGTGGCTAAGAGATCAGGTGAATGGACTGAAGGAAGAAATGAATGCTGGGGTTGGCAGCCTTGTTGCTGTGCACGTGATAGTGGACCAATACTCTTGTAATGAGAGAGAACTAGGATTAGAGAGGGGTGGATGTAGAACAAAGTTTCCTTTCGTGACATCACGTGTAGCGTGGCACGCTCACTCCAAACCACCACAGCTGCGTTTTTGACTGATTTTCTCCCTTTTTATATTGTGCCATACCAACAAAGAGTGGTCCTATTACGGTTCATATATTTTATCACTGTGAACTAGCAAACATATTTTGAAAAGACTCAGGTTTACCCTGGCAGACCGCCAGAAGGGAGGATGAGTTCATAATGCTGCAAGCTATAAAAATTCCATGGAGCTTGCTGTGCACCATCCAGGGACACGTCACGGCAACTAGAGATAAGCCTGTGCCAACCAGTATCATATCCAAGCGATGAGCAGAGCAGGATCTGTCGTCGCTGCATCGCTTACAGCGTCTGTCATTATGGCCTGAGTATTACAGAGCACATGTTACCTGTCAGCTGGCAGCATGACAGCTTGTGGATTGGTGATGAATGGTGTTTAGCGATGAATCATGGTTCTGTTTGGATAAAGACGACCGCCGAATTCGAGTCTGGAGATGTCCTGGCCAGCGCCACATCCATGCTTCTTTGTAGAGCAGCACACCGCCCCATCATGAGGTATGATTGTGTGGGGTGCCATTTCCTACTATTCCAGCACCTCACTGGTGGTGATTGAAGGAATCTTGACTGCACAGCGATACGTCCAGGAAATACTGCAACCATGTGTGCTCTGCTTCCTTGTGCAGCTTGACAAACACATTTTCCAGCCAGGCCTCACACAGCACGTTTATCTCTGGCCTGCCTTCGTGATGTCAACATGCTTCCTTGGCCAGTAAGTTCTCCAGACCTCTAGCCTATCGAGGATGTTTGGAACCATTTGGAACCAGATTGGATGGCAACTTTGATCAGTGGCAGATTTGGAGAGGCACTTGTACCAACTGTGGCAGGATCTTCCTCAAGTGAACATTCAGTGTATGTATGCCTCCATGCCCGACTGTATCACGACTTATCTCCAAGCTACAGGTGGTCAACACGTTACTAATTGCATCGTACAAGTGTTGTTCCTCTGCAATACATGTTTGGTGTGGTACAATATTTTGATGTTTTATGTACACGTACTACCATATCCTGTGTTTATACCCACTTGCATGGCACATTCAGTGTGATCAATTTTTGTGCAATTAAGTGTAGCTTATAAAATCTTGTCCATATCAGAAGACCCCATCCGAGGCTTGCTTGTCTACAGAACAACTCGTATAGAAAATTGGTTATTTCCTTCAGAATTCCTGAAAACTGAGAACCACGTTGCCGATAGTCCATACCAATCAGCAGACGTTGGGGCAATATCCTGACCTGGATGAGTTTTGTGCCAAAGACTAGAGAAATATAGTGCATAAAAAACCAGTTTAGATAAAAGACATGGCATGATGGAACTGCACAGTGTGGAGTTTGGGGAGTGGGTGTGGGTTCCGTACCTGAATCGTTATGAAGAAGTGTACATGAAGGCAGTATTTCCTTGATCATACATCATGCAGATAGCACAGGGCATGATATGGAGGAACACAATCCAGCACCCAAAGGAGAATTGAAGGGAAATGTTAATGGGAAGACAGCAAGACAGCTCAAGGACTCCAATGCAGGGAAGTCAGCATCACCTTTTCAAGGGTTTCCACAAGGAGAAACCAGTGCAAGAGTGGTTCCTAGGTAAGGTAAGGTGCATTAGTCTGTAAGATGCACAGTGGATGAAGAGTAATACAGCTACATAGAATCAATTTGTATAAGACTGAATGTAGCCGGATTAGCATACATGCAGTAGACCAGTAAACGTAGAATAGTAAAATAGTAGAGAGAAGGGGAGCTGTACTGTAGGTTATTTAGGTAATGTTATGTATGTAAACAAGGTGACAAAAAGACAGCCAATGTTGTGGAGCTATGGCAATGACATGACATTACAGCCACCACTTTCACTTCCTAGTATTATGCAAGATTGCATTGTCATAGTGACATAGAGGACAGGCTGCCACAGCAGGCTAATTTGTATTGCGGTGGTGAGTGGGCAGGCTGAGACAAACTATAGATTTGCTGCAGGCAGTGCAGAATGTGTGAAACTGAAAAGTTGATGGAAAGAGTGTGGGAGTGCACATTCTTGTATAGTATGTGTCATCCACAACACAAGAATCTTTTTAAAAAAAGTTATTCACAAAAAGAGATGTTCTTACTATTGCTGTGTATTTTACTGTCATATTTTTTTATTTAATTGTGTGACGATGATGTGAAACCATACCTACTTTAAAAAAAAAAAAGAAAGAAAGAAAGAAAAAGAAAAAGTTTGAAGAAGCAGTGTTTTTCCAGGAAATACACACTTTTGGTAAAAGGAAATTCTATAAATATGAAGTGAAACTATTTACCTCAAACAAATAGTGAATCTTTCTTTTGTGATTATTTGTCTTCTCCAGTTTGTTGTGGATTTCTTAGTACTCTGCCTTAGTATTTCATGCATTTTCTCAAAATATTCTGGTGACATATGAAAATGTTTAAAACCCTGTCTTTTTTGCAATTGTAGTTCTATGCAGAGACTGTGGAATTCATCCAATATTTTTCATATCATTATTTATAATATGTACCCAACACAGCTGCCTTTTTCATTTTATGTCACATAACTAGCAACAAAAGGACATCTTCATAATTGGTTCTAGACATGATGACTGGCAAACTTTAAAGAACTTTGCCAATGATACTGCCAGAAAAATGTCTCTTTCACACTGACCACTCTAGTTGTGTTGTGGTTGTATGATGTCACCAGACAATATATTGCCATGAGCTGCCACTGTATTGCAGTCTGCTGCGGCAGCTGGCATTCTGTGTGGCAGGCCTTTAATGTAGAAAAATCTTGTAATGAAAATAAATAAACTGCATTCTTTGCAAACAAAAATTCTTAACACCACTTAATTAATACCAGCAATCGAAAATATGTAATCTGGGAAATGTGTATTTAAGAAAAGTTAATAGCCTACAGTAACTTGGCTTGGTGCTATGCTATTGTTTTTTTTTGTACAGTTATCATTTTATAGAATATAAACATCAGGATTAATATTCTATGTTCCTCATTTCATAAAGGATGGGATGATTGCGTTTATTTAACTTCCATCAAATTTTTTTAGTGAACATTTATTCTTCACATATTTCTTCCTGTGTCCCATAAGCAAACGTGCAACATATGATATAATGACTAAGTGATTACGCCCTTACCAGATGTGCATATTTTGGTCTATGTTGTATTGTTGGAGCTCTAAGGGCTAATTTATTTTAATACCTTTCATGAGACAGTGACTGTAGCTCATTTGTGGTAGTGCAGTTTGAATATTATGTAATATTTCCCATTGGAACATGCTGATACTTGTGTGTCACTGTTCTTCAAGTCCAGAATTGTTGCTTTGTAAAAGGGAATTAAGAAGGTACTATGGGTATCTTGTGATCTCAAATGTGGTGCTGGCCAAGGTGCTGTTGGGGTTGAACGTGGCCTCGTTTCTCTCTCATCATGCCTTCTGTTTCTTTGCAGCTTTCTCTATTAGCAGACACCTGCACGGGGTCATGGCAGGTAACACTCCGTCTGGCTTTAATTAGGGCCGTGGAACTGAAATAGGTAGTCATAATCAAAGGTTTTTCAGATCTTCGTAAGTTGCCACTAGCTGAGTGGAAATGTTGTCAAGACTTGATGGATCTTCAGTACTGTAACGGGAACTAGGATGACAAGATATATTTCCAAACTGGGGTTGGTTAAGGAAAATACCAGGATCAGTTGCCTAAGGTTGCCAACTTTTCCTGAGTTCCTATAAGTGACAATTTTGACAACTCATTACATTACAGATGACCCCAATAAAATGATACAGGAAAATTATTACAAAAACTAACATTTTAAATACTGTCTGTGATGTACAAAAGTCAGTATACATCAGTCAATATTTTCTTTGAACACATCTAACTACAAAATATCAGTTGTAACTATAGTCATAGTTCAGCCTGATTTTAATTTTTTATTTAATCCGCTTCAAAACTAACAACACCAACACACTGTGGACAAAATATACTATACATCTCTGGGAAAGTGTTACTTTAACAAACATAATTGTTGACAAGCACTGGCATCAGTTATAATTACAGTACACTCCTGTTTATTCATGCTTTGCTTAACCAGTTTTCGGCTTATCCAGGTGTGCAGCTTTTTGGATTTTTTCAAAGTCTACTGTAACTTCTGCGGCAAGGCGATTCTGTAACGTGTGTCTTTTAACAAGCAGCGGTACCATGTATGTCTATCGCTGTGCTGCGTAGCTGACTGTTAGCCTGACACAGAGACCTGTTTGAGTCATACATTTCCACCCGTTGAAGCACATATCTTATCGCACTCATTCAGGCCATGTCCGAAATAGCAGATTTTATTGACATCACGTGACTCAATTTTGTATACAAAAATGATGATGTATTTGGTAATTTGTTATTTCATATCTAACATATGTTACCAAAAATACAAAATAACAAAATCAGTGTCATGTTTTTTATCTCCAAAACACATGCGGAATGCATAAATAAAATGTTTTTTTTTTTTTTTAACACAAATGATTGTTCATAAAAATACACTAGGCATGTTTTAAAGAAGCTAGTGTTGGTTTTTATATTTTGCAACAAATTTTTTTTGATGTCGCTATTGCTTAATTTGTTATTTATTAACGTATTCACAGCATTCCAGTGATGATTGTAGAAATATTACATCCATTTTCAGTATTAAATTTATTAACGTATTCACAGCATTCCAGTGATGATTGTAGAAATATTACGTCCATTTTCAGTATTAAATTTATTAACGTATTCACAGCATTCCAGTGATGATTGTAGAAATATTACGTCCATTTTCAGTATTAAATTTATTAACGTATTCACAGCATTCCAGCGATGATTGTAGCAATATTACTTCCATTTTCAGTATTAAATTTATTAACGTATTCACATCATTCCAGTGATGATTGTAGAAATATTACGTCCATTTTCAGTATTAAATTTATTTAGAGAAAAAAAATTTTCACTGTTAATATTAAAATGTGTTGCGGTTAGTACTAAACAAATGACTGTTGATAACATTATAAGTGAATCTTACGAAGATACAACAAATTTGTCATTTTGGACATGGCCTCTGTTACCACCCCAACATCACGTCTTGCGAGTTTTCGATCGCTCGGGCATGATGGTTGTTCACTGTAGTGTCGTTTTTGCAACATGTCAACAAAGCATAAAAGGACAGTTTCAACTATTGTAGAAAGGTTAGAAATAAAAAAATTTGAGCATTGTGTCTTATAAACAAAAACATCAATCCCAGTGCTAAACCAAAAAAAAAATTGAATTTTTAAACTTTTGTGTGTGTATGTGTAAGTCAGTAAAATTTGAATAAGCTCCTAGTAATTAAATATGTAGATGTTTCTACCCAGCCTATTAAGACTGAATGAGAAAGCAGCCTACACTTATTGATGAATGTGTGCGCTTACATTTTTGTAAAATTCATTATGGTTGTCACAAACTTTGAAATGAATGAATTTATACTTTTTTAAAAATGTGTTTTCCTTGTTTTAGCAAAAGTTAACGTTAGGTTCTGCGTTTCTGTTATGAGGTTATTTTTTAAATGGGGAGTGTATTATATTGTTTAAATGCCAGACTGCCTCATTTAAAGTCCTGTTATTGTGTTTACTGCACTTTCAACTCACTCTGCCATCTGAAGGATGGGTCTTTGTGATGTTTGTTGAGAAAGCGACATCCAGACACACACTTTGCACCGCTTATCACTTTGTGCCGCCTGCGTGGCGGCACGCCAGTGCAGGCTATAAGCTGTGTATACTTGATGCACTGTGAATTACCCTACATATCAGAGCAACATGAATATCAGTTAAAATATTGTGTACTTTAAATCCTTCATATACAGTCCGTGATTTGTGTTTACTTTGAAATGTATATTAGGTACTGTGTTTTATCACGATTTTCGGAGCCAATATCACTGTTCGATTAATAGTAAAAATGTGTAAATTTGATTTTTGGGGTTTTTTTAATACAAATGTGCTTATTCGTGTTTTATCTGGTCCGGATTAACACGGTTATTCAGAAGTTTACTGTATATGTGACAATTTACTTAGAACATAAAACGTACCAGTAATTGCAGAAATCAGAAATGTTAAATTACTGGCGCTTTGTTCATATATATATATATATATATATATATATATATATATATATATATATATATAATATATATATATATATATATATATACTCAGTTTATTTTGGAGAAGTATGAGATATGGGACATATGATGTCTCATCCTATGTCCATATGGGATAATCTTTTTCAGTTCCTGGCTACAGGAAATTCTGTACAAAGTGGGACATTTGGCAGTCCTACATTTTGCCACTGACTCAGGCCCAAGCTTGGCTCTACATCTTAATTCCCAAATTTTCCCTCTCTGTATAGTGGCCATAAGCATTGGTCGAAACAAGATCTTTGGTACACTGCCAAGTATAGTTTCAAATTCCATTTCACATGATCCACAGACCTAGAACACCTAACTTCAGCTATCTGGGTCAGGAGGAGGGGGTTGTTGTCTGTTACAAGACTTGTGACCAACCAGGTCACAAAAGTTTAATGTTTACTTCTTCTCGAACGTTCACTTCAAATACCCCGTTGGAAACACATGCAATCAGTTTAATGTTTACTTCTTCTCGAACGTTCACTTCAAATACCCCGCTGGAAACACATGCAAACAGTTTAATGTTTACTTCTTCTCGAACGTTCACTTCAAATACCCCGTTGGAAACACATGCAATCAGTTTAATGTGTACTTCTTCTCGAACGTTCACTTCAAATACCCCGCTGGAAACACATGCAATCAGTTTAATGTTTACTTCTTCTCGAACGTTCACTTCAAATACCCCGCTGGAAACACATGCAATCAGTTTAATGTTTACTTCTTCTCGAACGTTCACTTCAAATACCCCGCTGGAAACACATGCAAACAGTTTAATGTTTACTTCTTCTCGAACGTTCACTTCAAATACCCCGTTGGAAACACAATGCAATCAGTTTAATGTTTACTTCTTCTCGAACGTTCACTTCAAATACCCCGCTGGAAACACATGCAATCAGTTTAATGTTTACTTCTTCTCGAACGTTCACTTCAAATACCCCGCTGGAAACACATGCAATCAGTTTAATGTTTACTTCTTCTCGAACGTTCACTTCAAATACCCCGCTGGAAACACATGCAAACAGTTTAATGTTTACTTCTTCTCGAACGTTCACTTCAAATACCCCGTTGGAAACACATGCAATCAGTTTAATGTTTACTTCTTCTCGAACGTTCACTTCAAATACCCCGCTGGAAACACATGCAATCAGTTTAATGTTTACTTCTTCTCGAACGTTCACTTCAAATACCCCGCTGGAAACACATGCAATCAGTTTAATGTTTACTTCTTCTCGAACGTTCACTTCAAATACCCCGCTGGAAACACATGCAATCAGTTTAATGTTTACTTCTTCTCGAACGTTCACTTCAAATACCCCACTGGAAACACATGCAATCAGTTTAATGTTTACTTCTTCTCGAACGTTCACTTCAAATACCCCGCTGGAAACATATGCAATCAGTTTAATGTTTACTTCTTCTCGAACATTCACTTCAAATACCCCGCTGGAAACACATGCAATCAGTTTAATGTTTACTTCTTCTCGAATGTTCACTTCAAATACCCCCCTGGAAACACATGCAATCAGTTTAATGTTTACTTCTTCTCGAACGTTCACTTCAAATACCCCGCTGGAAACACATGCAATCAGTTTAATGTTTACTTCTTCTCGAACGTTCACTTCAAATACCCCACTGGAAACACATGCAATCAGTTTAATGTTTACTTCTTCTCGAACGTTCACTTCAAATACCCCACTGGAAACACATGCAATCAGTTTAATGTTTACTTCTTCTCGAACGTTCACTTCAAATACCCCGCTGGAAACACATGCAATCAGTTTAATGTTTACTTCTTCTCGAACGTTCACTTCAAATACCCCGCTGGAAACACATGCAATCAGCTGATACAAGTTTCTATTAATGTGACGTAATATTAGTTTCATATAATTTTTTTGTAGTATTATTTTATATGCCAGCTGTTAGTGAAGTGCCCGCATGCAAGTATTCTTGTTTTTTGGTGCAGATTAGTGCTGCTACGTTGAGCCGTGTGTTTTGTGCAGGTGTGCTGTGGGTGTTCGGCGATCCTATTGCAGGGTCGCCTCAGACTTTCAGCAAGTTAATGAGATTGGGCAAGAAGGTCATTCTGATGTCTAACAATGCTATCATTCATGTTGACAGATATAAGAGAATTTGTCAAGCGTTGGAAATGCCTATAGAGGAGGTATGTGTCTACTTCTATTTAATACAGTTGCATTCTGGTTTTTGGTGTATGTTATCCTTGTTGCTGCTGTAATTGTGCAAGTTTCTCACTAAGTAATTCTCTTTTAGGATTTGCATGTATTTTCTGATGACGTAAAAATAATTTATATTTCTGTAGTTATTTTGAATGAAGTTGAATTTTAAGCACCCATGAACTCTGTATGCGTGTGATGGTTAATGAATCAATTACTCATAGACCAATGAACTAAATTGGCAATTAAGCACAATGAATGCAATAGAATTAATACAATAAGCAAATAAATTGTTATTTACTTTTTACCATGTTTGTTCCACAATAACTCATCTCACTTAATATATAAAAGAAAGATAGTATTACTCATAATTGTTGTCTTTGTTAAATGTTTTTCTAAACACCTATTGAAAATCAAATCATTAACTGTCAAATGATAATTGCAGTAACAAAAAATTTAATTATCATGTACTGACACTTGTGTAGAAGTCAGAATGGGGCCTCAGCAGTATAGTGGCCAGACTACTCGCTTTCCACCAATGCGAACCGGGTTTGATTCCCGGCAGGGTTATCTGGACTTGAAAATGGTGTTGAATGATGCTGCTGGTCACAGGGTTTCCTCCCATTTCCCCTGCCCTGGGGCATTCCAGCGCTGCTCCATACATACCTTGCTTCACCCTCATTGACTCTCATAAGCCTGATGTTAAGAGCGACCCAGACCTCTCCACTGCTGTCCTAGAAGTCGGATAACTATGGCAGGACACTTCTGTAGTCAAACTGAGCTGAGTGTAAACACCTTTCAAGAAATATCAATGGGCTGAACCCGTAAATCAATAATTTGTTTTGTAATAGCATAATGTTACATTTGATAAACACAAAAAACAAATATAATTGTCATGATGAACACTTCAGTGAACCACATGCTTCAGTGATTGTAATTGAAAGAGTTCTAAAGAGTCTAGATATGCATAACCAACATGTAAAAAATGTGATGTCCTCTGAAGTTAAATAATGTTGACAGCTTTCTGCTAATGTTAAAACTTGAACAGGAAATGTTCTCTTTGTTTCTATCTTCCTTGCAGTTTGCCATGCTTAACTGTAGCATTGTTAAAACCACATGAACCATAGGACAGTTATTACAACTAACATTTTGAAATAAATAAAAGAAAAGGACATTAATTTGCAGTTTAACTGCAGTACATGTAACAAAAATTCACTGGCTTCTAAGCTGGAGATGGACTCAATACATTTCCTTGCTCTACGGTTTTGGTCCCGAGACAAACCATGGCTTACACGAGCACAACCACAAGTTGTGTATTCATTTGTGGTCAAGTTGTTGGGCAAGTAAGCTATCTGCAACCACACTACCTACCCCAGTAGCATATCCTTATCCGTGAACGTTTGACCCCACTAAGGACCAAATCAGTGCTGTGCCAATAATGATACGTGTTACTCAACCAATTTTGACATCAGTTTGTAAAAAAATTTGTTTGCAGATTTTACCAGTATTAAATATAAGTATCACATACGGGATGTATCTAAATTTTTATTGCACATATTCAGGGCTTGTAGAGGGGACCAAGTAGAGATTATTTTGCATGTGAACCCATGTCTGGAAATGTACAGTTTCCCCACTAAAAGCCAAACACCACCACATGTGGACATCTCCTGTGTCTGCAGTATCACTGAGCAGAGCAGAGTGCATTGTTCAACTACGATCGCTTAATGTCATGTATCTGCAACCCGTCCTGCATGCCGTTCACTGCTTGCATCGAGCTGCCAGTCTTGTGGCAGTGCCTTGCTGGTCAACTTGTTACATTTCACACAAATCACAAATGTATAATTATCAAGTTGGGTGCTGTTTATAACATTTCATTAAAAATCATGTCACAATTCTCAACTTCAAATTATTTTTATCAAACTCGTTTTCTTCATCAGCTCATTCAACAAATTAATGATCTCTATGTCAATTAACTATTAAAATAACCAAAGATTACACTGGTGACTCATATAACAAAATGTAATTTGGAAATTACATTAAAGAAAGTGACAACATAAGTAAGTACTCTGTAATCATATGCAATTAAAATATTTAAGATTTATGTCAAACATAACTCCTTAAAATTACAATGTTAAAAACTACACATTTGAAGAGTATGCCAGTATGATGTTAGTGTACAGCGAAGTGAAGTGTACTGGGAGTGCTGTGTGTCAGCTGTATCAGGCGTGTTTTCACGTGTTCAGAGACCACACACACCTTTGCTGAAGTTGATTGCCTGCTCCAGAAAATGGGTACATACACCACCAGCAAGGCCACTTGTTATGCTTCAATGCGGCGCCACACCCCCCCATTCTTCAAGAGACCATACTGTCAAGCAGTTCAAGAGGATGCTTCGATGAGTACCAAAAACACGGTGTGTGTCCTCTTTGTAGATCACAATGCCGTTTTGGCATGTGATGCATTAGCAGATCCTACACCTGTACCACCTGTCCATGCCATGACCCAGCAGATTTTGCGCCACAACTCTGGTTCTGTAAGTGGTTCCTGCACTGTTGTATGGAACATCGCCATTTACCACAGTGCATTCTCTTCATGCATGAAGCCAAATTCACCAGGGAATGTGTGTTCAATATGTTCACTTAACTGTTATGTGTGGGCATAGGAAAATCTGCATGCTAGGCACCTCTGTGGCATTCAGGAATGATACATCATCAATGTTTGGGCAGGATTTTTGGACCGCGGTGTGATTCGGCCATACCTTTTGCCACCTCACGGATGGCTCTTATTTGATTTTCCTGCAGGACGTATTGCCCGAGCTCTTGAAAATAGTGCCCTTAAACATCTGGCAAGCCATTTTGTTCAATCACGATGGTGTGGTACCTCACCTCACTTTGCACGTGCCTGTCTATGGCCATCTTAAAGTATTATTCTGGTGATGGTGGATTGACAGTGGTGGCCCAATTGATTGTCCTGCACATTTGCTGGATTATTTCCTGTGAGGCTACATGATGAGTCTGGTTTACGAGACCCCTGCAAAGTCCCAGGATCATCTGCATGCACGGGTTATGGCAGCAGTGGATGTGCAACTACCAGATGTTTGTGAGTAAGTGTACTTGAACGTGGTACGAAAGTATAATGGGTATGCAGGTACAATGTTTGTATCAAAGTGGGTGGTCGCCATGTCGAGCCGTTCTTGTAAGTGGATGCAACAACAACATACATATTCCACTTCACTCATTGTTGCAGCAGACATGGGACATGTCCACATATGGTGGTGTTTCGCTTGTAGCAGGGAAAAGCTGCATTTTGAGATATGGGTTCTCATGCAAAATGTTCTCTACTCTGTTCTTCCTACAAGCCCTCCACATATGTAATATGAATTTAGATAAAGCCTGTATGTAACTTTTATTAAATTTTGGTGTCATAACATTATTTCTAGAAATTATGCCCCACCGACATTTTGTGCTCAAACAAAACTGCCATTTGCAATCACCAAGAAATGAGTATTAAATTGTAGCTCCACAGGATGACTAATCCGGCTCGTACTTGGTGATATAAACACTATGTTGCAAATGGACTACGAAACAAACCCATGCAAGTGAGGCACACACAGCCTGTACACAGTTGATAGCAAGGTGTGTGCCGCAACAGTAATGTTACCCACCATATATGAATAAAATACAATTCCATGTACGTATTCAAAATTTAGTGTAAGGTGGTACTGACAAGCAGGCAGGCACAGTATGCAAAAATTTAGTGATTCAGTTTAAACTAAAATGAAACAACTCTACATCAATAACTGCACTGTTCTACCCAGGCACTTGCAACCAACAAAATTGTCAAGTTTGCAAGCAAATAGAAACCAAAATTTACAGTGTAACTACACACCCATCAGAAAACTTTTAATCAGTGGAATACAAAATCATACATATTGTCATGATGCCAAAACTGCCAATAGAGTGACTACACCAGAAGAGGCAGTTAAAAAGCAAAATGATGGTAAAGGGAAAAGAGGTATGCTGCCACCGTGGTAGTTTTTGGGGGTATTATGGAAACCTGGCCTGTAGAGATGAATGGTGCAAATGTTTTTAGTTCTCTGTCGTAAGTAAGCCCTGCTATGTGAAACTTCGGAGGATGTGAATCACAAGTGACTAGGCTTCAAGAGATGATTTCTTTGACTTATAATTGGACATGACAATCTGACTAATTGATTTACTGCTCTCCATGCACGCAGGTTACCACAAATTATTCTTGACACAAAACTATAACTCAATTCTCGTTTAAAGCTGACTCAGTCCTACTGGTTACATAACCACTTATCTTCACAATATTTACCTTGGTCAAGCAACTGGTTTTAGGAGAATTCATATCTAATTACATCTGATTAAGACCCTAACTAAATTCATGGATTTATCAATTATGATGTGAGGAAGTACTGGTTTTCAATAAGTCAATCATACTATCAAAGGAGGTCAGTTGAAAAAGTGGTAACAAACAATAGTAGAACCCTGCATTACAATTGTCCCATGGACATGCGTCTCAGGCCATTATAATATTCATACCACTGGAATGCAGTAGGGTGATCTCTTACTGTCCGGTAAATGGGGACCATAAAAATGCCACACATCGGACACTTTGCTAAAGTGTCTTGCTGGGGGAGGGGGGGGTAGAGGATAAATTCAGTTCCTTATCATGTACACATGCTTTACCCATCAAAATGAGAGCATCTTATTGACAATTAGTCATCTAACCTGCAATTCTAATTCACTGCTGATACTGGCACTCACCATAAGGGTAAGTTATACTGCAACTAGTCAATTAAGTTAATTATAATTAAAATAATAATCACTCAGTGTAGATGAAACATACTGTCATTTATTCATTATAATTGAAAAGCCAAGCGTCTGAGGTTATACCATTTGATGCCGTTGGGTGAGACACGAGACGAACGATGACACAACTACTTACTGGTAATTTGGGCGCCAGCGGTGCTTCCCAATCACAGCACTATTGAGACTCAGGGTTCTTAGGGATGCTGCGGGTTCTGTGTGTCCATCTCACATGTGCGTACTTACAAACATGTAGTCAATACTAAACTTTTACTAAACATCACTGGAAATAAACACTTAATAAAATATATGTGGCTAGAACACGGTCACTACTGAAGAAAAGAGGTAAGTTCACTGTGAGACTTGTTTTTATTGTTACCATGCATACATATCAACTTGCCAATGAAATTATGATAATCTCTGTCATAACTAGCCAATTCTGCTTCGGTACTCCCCAGCCTCCAATTAATCTAGCGCATGCCTAGATGGATAATCTCACCAAGGAGCGCGAAAGCACAGCGTTTACAGGGAAGAGGGTAGACAGCCGCTAGGGTGGACTGGCGTATTTTCCTAAAGACAGGACAATGTGAATTTCAAATGAAACCCTTGATGATACATATTAACACGTGTGATTACTTGGCATCACTAACGCAAACGCATCAGGGCTCGCCCTCCAGCACGTGGTTAGTGTGGTGACGGCCTATACACAGAGCCGGCTAGGACAGGAATAATTGCACCCTACACTAATCACAAAATTTCATAAACCCTCAAAAGATACATGAAACAAGATGGGACACGAGATGAGTATTCACAATAAACACACCCGTGTGTGAAAACAAGTTTAGATGGCGCGGATGGTGCTGGATCAAGTTTGTAGCGGACCATGTGGTGGAGGTAAAATTGCAATATTTCTGCGTGTAAACTGCAAAGTAAATTTTAAAAAAATATATTATTCTTACTGAGAATATTCTCTTTACGATTGAAGTGGTTACAAGCTTGTGACATGCCTGATTGCGGTAAAATCAAACATTAACATAACTGCGTAGTCAAGTACAAGAAGCATCAATTTACGTGACATTACACAGAACCCTGACAAAATTTAACATAGAACCCTTAGTAAAATATTGCACATACGATGCTGCATAAATAAGCTCTCAAACGCAACGATGGCGTATAGAAGGACTTGGTGTCGGCCACGTGGTTATACGTGATGTTGCTGTAAAATATTCAAACATGAAAAATACCCTCAAATACATACATAAAATTGTGTATAGCGACAATGCTGAAGTTACAATGAAATGCCATAAACATAGGCAGATGGCGCCTGATTCAAGTTGCGTGGGTCGCATGACGTCTCCGACATCTTTCTACTCCTTCTCCTTGATTAAGTTAAAAATGCCACAAGGGCGCAAGACTTTAATACAGCGCAAGCATAATGCTGGGGAAAATGTCTGGCAATAATGTACGCAAGCAAAAATTTACCGGTAAACTAAATTGACTATGGAAACCTTAATCAGTGAACACAAGTGTCTTACTGTACCAACTCTCCTCGACAGACTGTCCAGAGGCTAACGTCGCACGGACCTACCACTTCTGTCTACGGGGTTCACATATGCGGAAGTGCTATGCACACAGAGTAAAATATTTTATTACACAAAATAAAATGGTACAATTTTAATTAAATATTGTTTTATATTTTTATAATTTTCGAATGAATTTTCATATTAATTTAGTGTCTCTTTATGACTGCATTCATGCTGGAATATCAGTGTTCTTAATCTTGGTGCCGCTGGCACTTTGAATTTCATAACCAAAAAATTTCAAAATAGCAACAAACACTTGACCCATTTTAAGACATATTAAACTGCAAAGACATATATAAAACACATTTTACACTGAAACATAACATTTATATGAAAGTTCAAATTGATTGGCCTCTTTGTGCATGTGCGGGGCACGTGACACGTGCGTGGTGAGCGCTGTCATGTGCTCTAGCGCTGCTGACTGAAACCCGGCTTTAAACGACCCCTTCCTCGAAGGCCAAGACCTGTGCGAACAATGTAACATTGCTCTGGTGGGCTCTGCCCAGCTGGTTGCCAATTGAGGGGGAAAAAAAATGGGCTCGGAGGCTGTCGGTTTCTTCGGCGTATGCAGGGGTGAGGGGGTGTAAGCAGGAACAACAATGTGGGTACATGGTGTTGATTCGGCTCTCCTCTTGCAAGTGCTGTGCTGCGATTTGTTGACACTTGACGTCACACTCACTGCCCTGCTAGTTTCCCCAAACCCATTCAAACTCTCTTGCCCTACTAGGCTCTCCCTTGTGGGAACTGGAAAATCTTTGAAAGGCCTTCACATGTGGTATCAAGATTTACATTTACCCTTCTGTGACAACCGGATTCACTTGTGTCTTGGGGAAACCGTTAAAACTCAACTCACTAGCACTGGTTGTGTTGACATTTACGTGTGCACTTATGTTACCACTTTCTTCGTGTACACTTGGAAACCCCTTAAAATCACTGTGATTCGTAGTGTTGTTACAGGCATTAACAGAAAAACTCAGAAATGGTGTTGCGATATTACTTGTTTCCACCTCCTCACTACTTGGTGTTGAGTGTTTTGTCAGGGCAAAATCCTTAAGTGACGGTTCATTCCCTTGGGTGGGTGTCCTGTGTAAGTGTTGTTGTCTTCCTCAGTGTACGTGTTGACATTTCCCTGTGACCCCCCGTGAAATTCTCCAAGCTCGCTGAGGTACTGGGCGTAACGTTGTCTCCTTGCGTCTCTTCCATACAGGCGGTCGGGCTATATGCAGGTCATCACAATGCCGTTTTGTGACACGTCTCGGTCCCAACTTCACTAGATACATGGAATTTCCCATCTTTTCCACTACTCTCACAGGCCCTGTCCATCTAGGTGCCAGTCCAGCACAGTACTTCCTCGCCCCGGCTGATAATGGGTTCTCTCCTACGTACACGTACATCCCGGGTGTAAGTTCGGGTGGCGGCCTCTTACTATCCGGTACCCACACATTGCAATAACTGATCTGGTTCACCCTGGCTTCCTCATGTATCTGCGCCTGGTGTTCGACGATTTGTTCAGGTGATCTGGGCGGGTTTTCGTGGGGTACTCCGGGTGCACTGAGTTTGCGACCTTGTACCATCTTGGCCGGTGTTTTCCCGGTTGCCATATTCACTCTATATTCAGTAGGCAAAACATCACCTATGGGATCAATTCGGCCCACCTAGTGTGATCCTCGCCTAACTGGAAACGTAATTGGATTTTTACGTCTTGGTTACGTCGTTCGGTTAGGTTAGCCCTGTGATGGTAGACTAGGGTGTTACGGTGTTCTGCTCCCCACCTGGTACAGTACTCTCCCTATTTTCGTCCTAAAAAATTGTGTTCCATTGTCTCTCAACAAATACTCGGGGTGTCCCCACCTCGGGAGAAACTCGTTCTCCATTACTTGTGCGACCGTGTGCGCACGAACATTGCTGACAGGAAATGCCTTGGTCCAACGGGTAAACAAATCTGTGGCAACAACAAAAAAATCTTTTCCCATGATGTCGATAGCTACTGTTTTGAATGGCTCGGTTGGCAGCCTTGGCTGTTGTGGAGCATCGCCATCTGCTTTCCGCAGCTTACACGGGATACATGGGATACAGCTCTGTACTTGTTTCATGACATCTCCCTGAATCCCTGGCCAGTGAAAGAATTTCTGCACATTCCTTCATGTTTGTTCGGATCCCGTTTGCCCATGGTCCAAACTGTCGTGTGCATACTTTAACACAAGCTCCCATTTCTTTTTCGGTACATACGTCCGTCATAGCGCTCAATTACCAGGTGGTATGGTTTGTATTTCTCTGTCCCCTACCCTCCAGTGTTCTGTGTAATGTGTGGCACAGTGTTGTTGGCGTTGCGCAGCATCTAGGGAATTTTATTTTTTAGTGTGTACCTCTTTTAACACGTCACGTACATGCAAGGAAACAAGTATGCCAGGTGGTGTGGCAACAATGTTTTGTATAACGAGAGTTTATGTTTTTGCAGTTGGTATTGCACTGCAAGGGGGTAGCACTTCTTCCCACCCCGCATCGTCAGTTACCGTTAGATTCGGACAAGGATTCCTGGACAAGGCGTCCGCGAGCTTGTTGGTTTTCCCTGCCACGTGTTCTACCTTGAAATTGTATTCCTGCAGTAATAGCGCTGAACGGGCAAGTTTGCTTTTCCCGTTATGCATTCTCTCTAACCATACAAGACATCAGTTGTCAGTGTTGAGTGTAAACTGCCTTTATGGCAAGTACGGCCAGTACATCCGCAATGCATGTACAATGGCCAAACATTCTTGTTCGTTAACGTGATATTTACGTTCTGCATTCCTGAACTTTGCACTGTGGTAACTGATGATATGTTTTTCCCAGTGTGTTCCCTCCTGATACAACATGGCTGCAATGCTTTCTTGACTGGCTTCTGTTTGTACGACAGTGGGTAACTATGGGTTGAATCTAGACTGCGGATTACAGTTCTGAAATGCAATTCTATTGTCTTTAAATGCTTGATTGACTTTAGGTGTCCAGATAAATTTAAGTTTCTCACACATCAAAGCAGTTAACGGTGCAGTGATTATGGAAAAGTTTGGGACAAATTCCCGTAACCAATTAATTAAGCAAAAAAACTTCCTGACTTGTTTACGTGATCTGGATGTGGGTTTGTTTTGAATGTCCTGTATATGTTGTTGTTTTAGTTCGTATCCGTTTTCTGTTACATAATGCCCTAGAAACTCCATTTTACTCATAGCCAACTTACACTTTCCCATTTTGCACGTAAGTTTATTACGTTCGAGCTGTTCGAAAACAAGGCTCAAGTGGTGCAAGTGCTCTTCCCAGCTGTTAGACCAAACAAGTACATTATCCAAATATGCCATGACATAATCTCCATTAAATCCATTCAATACATTAACCATTACGTTCTGAAACGTTGCGGGGGCATAATTTAAACCAAATGTCATGACTACAAATTGAAATCTACGTCCATCTGGGGTAGTAAAGGAAGTTTTCTTTCAGTCCTATGGGCGGATAGGCACGTGTGAATATCCAGACTTTAAATCAAGCGACGTGAATACAGAAGCTGGTCCTATTGTTGGCAAAGTGTCTTTCATGTTTATGACTTGTGGTGGCATGTTTACTGTAACCTTGTTGAGGGGGCAGAAATCGTCACAGAATGGCCATTCGCCACCTTTCTTTGGAGCAAGGGTAATACCTGGATTATACAGATTTTGTGTTGGTTCAATAACATTATTGTTGAGCATCTCACATACCTGTTGGTTGATGACGCGGTGAAAGAAAATACCTGGGTTCCTGGGCTTGGAGTACACTGGGTCCTCGTGTGTTGTGATGATCGCATGCTCCATGACGTCGGTGCGCTGCAGCTTCCCCTCAGTGTGGAACACACTGACATACATGTCCAGCAGATGTTGCAGACTTTGCTGATGTGTTGCAGGCACCTTGTGCTCGAAGTCAGCAAGCGGCACAGCAGTTGTTATTTATGGTGTTGCTCCCAAGGCGTAAACAGTACATCGGCCATGTGTCCCTATGTGCAGACGATTCAGGTGCGGTTCTATCATGGGGTGGTTGTCAACAAGCCATGGCAGTCCCAGAATCACTTCTTCACACAAGTCTGGCACAATGTAGATATCGCACTTGGTATGGTCTGATCATTACTGTTACGTGCATAACACTTTTCGCTTCTCCCTGTTGGTGTGTGGTAGAGAATTGCAAGCGTCTCTGTGGCACCTTAGTTGTGATCGCGTGTATCAAACCCTCATGCACAAAATTGTGACTAGCGGCAGTGTCAATGACGGCTGAGACATTTTTCCCTTCAAGTTCTGCACACACACTCGGTGTTTTTACGGTACTATCAGTTACCTGGAACACTCTTCTGCGCATAGCGGGCAGGTTTTCCTGCTGCCGCGGCGACTGTGTTATCTGCCTTACAAGGGATGGCGGTCGCGTGACATTGATAGTGGGGGGTACAGGTAGCAGGGTTTTACACTTCTCACTTTGTCGATCCGGCACTTGTTCTCTTCGTTGCACCTGCTTATCTTGTTCGTAGGCACGTGCCTCCCTTGTAAACAGTTCCATGCTCTCCCGGCTGGCTCCACGCAACAACAGCTTAATGTCCGGTTTTGACAATGGCACAATGATCTCTAAGACGCAGTGTGTCGGCTGACCTGGGTTCAAACTATTGAACAAGACTAGCTTACGCTATATAAACTCCTCAATACCCTCACGTTCACATTGCTGTTCATGGTACAACCAAGCTTAAGCTTGAATGGCATCTCCGTCAGTATCAAACCTTCCCAACAACTTATTGCAAAACTCCTCCCACGTCACACGATAGTCTCTTAGAAGGTTCCACCATGTGGCTGCTTTGCCTCTCAATCAGTTGGTGGTGACTTCAATCCATTCCTCCTGGTGTACACTGTGTCTGTTCAACTTCTCCTCACACACGGCTAATAACATACCCGGGTCTTCAGAGGCTTATTCCGCAAAAGTTGGCAATAACACATTCCGCTCTGGCCCAGTTAAGTCCTGTGGTGTGTACATGTACATAACAACTTGCGGCAGCGTGAGTTTCACCTCAGGTGTTATCGGCGGCACAATCTCAGCACAGTTCATCTTACAGCATTTGTCATAGTTTTTAACATCATCGCGGTATGTGGTAAACTCCACACGTCCTATGCATCGTAAATGTAAATCCTGTTGGCAATGCTGGCACTGCACCCACTTTGTTCCCACCCCGTCACATCCGGTGCGCGCACACAGGCGTGGTTCTGATGGCATGGATACGGTGTCGGATGTGCATTGACATAATGGCTGATCCCATAGATTTTCACTAAACAGGTTGACTTCACTCACCCTTCCACAATGCATGCATCGATCGGTCGGCATGTCCAAATAGTTCGCGCTCGCTTTCACGGGTGTCGCAGGAGTCGTGGTTGCTGATGTGGGTGTCTTGAGGGCTTCTCGCAGTTGATCAGGTGTGATGTCCGCTATCTTCTCGCGGTTGACGCGACGCGGATGACCACAATTGGCCCCACTTGGGAATGCCAATTGATGCCATCAGATGTGACACGAGATGAACGAAGACACAAATACTTACTGGTAATTTGGGCACCAGCGGTGCTTCCCAATCACCGCACTATTGACACTCAGGGTTCTCAGGGATGCTGTGGGTTCTGTGTGTCCATCTTGCCCGTGCGTACTTACAAACACATAGGCAATACTAAACTTTTACTAAACATCACTGGAAATAAACACTTAATAAAATACATGTGGCTAGGACACTGTCACTACTAAATGAAACAGGTAATTTTACTGTGAGAGTTTGTTTTTATTGTTACTATCCATACACATCAATGTGCCAATGAAATTATGATAATCTCTGTCATGACTAGCCAGTTCCGCTTTGGTGCTTCCCAGCCTGCAATTAATCTAGTGCACTTCTAGATGGATGATCTCACAGAGGTGCATGAAAGAACAGCATTCACAAGGGAAGAGGGCCGACAGCCACTAGGGTAGACTGACAGTTTTTCCCTGAAGACAGTACATGGTGAATTACAAATGAAACCCTTGATACATTAACACGTGTGATTACTCGGCATCACTAACGCAAACTCTTTGGGGCTCGCTTTCCGTCATGTGGGTAGTGTGGTGACGGCCTATACACAGAGCCGGCTAAGACATGAGTAATTGCACTGTTCACTAATTACAAAATTACATAAACCCTCAAAAGATACATGAAATAAGATGGGACATGAGATGAGTATTCACAATAAACACACACATGTGTGAAAACAAGTTTAGATAGCGCAGATACCACTGCATGAAGTTTGTAGCGGACCATGTGGTGGAGGTAAAATTTCAATATTTCTACGTGGAAACTGCGAATTAAATTTAGACAAAATATTATTCTGGCTGAGAATATTATTCTCTTTATGATTGAAATGGTTACAAGCTTTTGAAATGCCTGATGGCAGTAAAATCAAACATGAACATGACAGCATGGTCAAGTTCAAGAAGCATCAGTTTACGTGACATTACACGGAACCCTGACAAAATTTAGCATAGAACCCTTAATAAAATATTGTACATATAATGCTGCATAAATTAGCTCTCAAACGCAACGATGACGTATAAAAGGCCTTATGTCTGTCAGCCATGTGGTTATACGTGATGTTGCCGTAAAATATTCAAACACGAAAATTATCCTTAAATACATACAGAAAAATAAAACTCTTAAAATTGCGTGTAGCAATAATGCTGAAGTTACAATGAAACCCCATAAACACAGGCAGATGGCGCCTCATTCAAGTTCTGTTGGTTGCGTGACGTCTCCGACATCTTTCTACTCCTTCTCCTCAATTAAGTTAAAAATGCCACTTGGGCGCAATAAATAAATAAAGTGGAAGCATACTGCTGGGGAAAATGTCTGGCAAAAATGTACGCAAGCAAATGTTTACCGATAAACTAAATTGACTATGGAAACCTAAATCAGTGAACAAAAGTTGTAGTGCATACGTAACCGTATCTTACCTCGCCAGCTGGATTCGACATAGTATCCAGAGGCAAGCGTTGCATGGACCTACCATGGCCGCCTACGGGGTTCACATAAGTCAAAGTTCTATGCACTCCGAGTAAAATATTTTATTATAAAATATTAAATGGCACAAATTAAATAAAATATTGTTTTACATTTTTATAATTTTCTTAAGAATTTTCATATTAATTTAGTGTCTATTTATGATGGCGTTCATGCTGGAATATCGGTGATCTTAATCTTGGTCCCGCGGGCACTTTGAATTTCATAACCAAACAGTTTCAAAATAGCAACAATCACTTGAACACATTTTAAGACATATTAAATTGTGCAAATAATTTTACACTGTAACATGATATTTATATGGAAGTTCCAAATTATTGGCCTCTTTGTGCACATGCGGGGCACGTGACAGGTACGTGGTTAGCGCTGTCATGGGCTCCAGCGCCGCTGGCTGTTAGCCGGCATCAATTTTATATGGGAACTCCAGGAACAAAATTAATATTCAACATCATAATTGTTCAATTCAATAAATACATCAACAGAAAGGGGATCTCATGCTAATCACAATACCGTTCTACAATCTTATCAATAATTTAACTTAGTCCTTAAATTTCTCAACCTCATTACAGCTTGTTCTTAACTCATAAAATCTTCCTAATATTTCAGAATTTCACACCTCTATCTGCAACTGTACCATATTCACATATGACCTAACTCGTGATTTTTTACAAGTGAATTCTAAACAATTCATGATTCCAACCCAATACTACTGCAAAAGGATACAATAAAACAACAAACTAACCACATATTCGAATCTACATCACCTTAATCTTTCATGTTTCAACCATAACTTTCAAGAATATTATAATTTACAAGTCATAAACCTGTCCCCTTAATTTACTTTACTCAATTAAATTAATATCTGTACTTAATTCTGTAATCCTCTTTGGTTCATTAACTCAAACAGACGGGTGGCTTAAGGGTATCTCTGCCATTATGAAGTGGTGGTTTGCAGCACCGCAGTAACTTTTGGTCTGACACACAGACTTGACTTTGCCACATTTACAACGGCACTCAACATTAACCTTTTCAATGCTAACTATCATTTGGGAACTACCAACACAAAAAATGCACCTCTGGCCTCACTACAAAACATCCATGATTTAAGCCAATACTTTACAAAACTCTAACTCCGGACTTGTAATCTGAGAGGTTTACTGTCACTTTAAAGATGTGGAATGCTCCTTAAAATTTGTTATTGGTACGATACTCAAGATAAGATATAATGTACAGAAGGTAACACACACGTTGACTAGCAGACAGTTAACTTTAAGTTTTCGAATTTTAGTAAAATTATGCCATGGATAGGGCTAAGCTTAGGCACTCTCTTTCTAACTTAATCTACCAATATCGTGCTCCCTTGATCATCTTATTAAGCTGATCGTTGATGCTGACCTCCATCTCTCGATGTTTCCTTGGTGAACTCCAAGTACAGAATGACCAAGTGTGGCATGTCATCGCTGCCTATACCTAACTTGACCACGCCCTGGGTGTCACCCCCGCCAAACCTGCAGGGCCTTGCCCGCACGCTCCCCGGTCACCAGGTAACATCACACAAGCCTGCCATATTTTTTTGACACTCAAAATTAGTCATGGAGAGCTTGTGTACTTAATATACTTTCTGGATCTTGACTGAGTAATGCGTATTTGTGACGAGCACATCAATTGGAACTGTGACATTCTTTTTTTTAAATTAATATTTTGCACCCCGGTTTGTCAACATTTCCACTCCTGTGCCTTTCTTTTCTACGTTGTATAACTTCCTCGGGCTTAGATGTTCATCTAGAACAGAAACAAGTGGCATACTGCTCCTTCCCCTGTTCTGAACGTCAGTGTGTGACAGTTAAATTCTGTATTTACCCATGTACCATTTGCACATTTTTTCTCAAAGAGTACATGTCCAGGTTGCCGTTTAGCAGCAAGAATATAATAATATGCATAATGGATATGTACATGGTATATGTATATGTCTGCAGTGTAACGGGCAGTGTCACATTTGACCATGCTCTCTAAACTACTACTGTACATGCTGACCTTGACATGCTAGTCATGTTATTGATCGCCTGCCGGCTTGTTCTTTCTCTGCCTCATGCAGCTGCCAGATGGCTAAAAATGCATCACAACAGGCAGACATTCTGTCTTTATCATCACTCTCTTTAAAATCCATGTTATACATTTTTTCAACTATTCAGTAAATGGTGGCATTTTGAGTGCTACGATGTCGCATGTTTCCTTGTTACTGAAACACCTGCTCTTAGATTTCCTTCAGAGAGGGAAGCCATGTCACACAACAAACGTGTACAATCTTTAACGTAAATGCAGGATTGACTAGTTGCATGTGATATTTCCCTAAAAAACGTAGACTGTGTTACACATGAGCAACACTAAGCTCAATAACCAAGCCGTTGCACGATTCTAAGTACAACATCCTTCCCCCTGCCTCTTAAGCATGTGCACATATCTCCCCGGTGTACAGTAACACACATTTCACGTCTCACAAGCATAAAGTAGATTTGTTAATAAAAACCATCTACAGTGTAGAATAAATCCTCATACCTACTTCTTCATGATTTCAAAGAGCAGTGCAAGAATACACTTAAAACATAAATTTCACATTGTAAAATATTATGAGATTTAGGTGCAGTTAAGAACGATTCTGTTTGAAATGAACGTCCGTCCATGAAAGGCAAGGAATGACAAAAACATATCATTTTCTTAGCAGTAAATACATACCGTTTTTTGGCATTTATAGGCCATGTATAGTCTGTACACAAAACTTTTTTGGGGAAAAATTAGTAAAGCGTAAAAACACATCTTACAACAATAAATTTACACCTAAGGTCCCATATTGTCGAGGAATAACTCTGAGAGTACAAGTAAATTATTTATATGTGCTATCATTGCACTAAACAGCTGCTAACAATTGGGCAATTTAGTCACCTGCAAATTGTGCAATTTACACCTAAGGTCCCATATTGTCGAGGAATAACTCTGAGAGTACAAGTAAATTATTTATATGTGCTATCATTGCACTAAACAGCTGCTAACAATTGGGCAATTTAGTCACCTGCAAATTGTGCAATTTACACCTAAGGTCCCATATTGTCGAGGAATAACTCTGAGAGTACAAGTAAATTATTTATATGTGCTATCATTGCACTAAACAGCTTCTAACAATTGGGCAATTTAGTCACCTGCAAATTGTGCAATTGCATCACTTACAAACGTCCTCAAAGCAAGCACATTCTGAAACATCTCTTCTTCCAGTTCTGGGTATTTACTATTTTTGCCTTGTAGCGCGTATTTTTTTAGGCAATTTTTCCAACTTATTTTTTCCCCAGCACTAATGCTGTACATTCTTATCGTCCATGTCTAATTGTCCACCAGCTGCCCTTTTTCCATGTTCACATGCATATTCCATAACTTTCAACTTGATTTTTGCATTATAACTCACTCATCATTTCCCGTTATTACCACATTTGTGTATTGGAAAGAGCGCACAAGAGAGAAAGTGAATGAACTGTAGCGATCAATCTCAGCTCGGTACAGCTGTAGAGTACCTGGCAAGGTCGCATGCCAAATAACAGGTGTGACTGTACGTGAATAAACCTGAGGGTCGTCATCACCACCTGCCGGTACTGCTAGTCGACCTTAAAATCTTCCTAACTTCTACCTAAGGTCACGTCGACGTAGTCCCGTAGAGGACAACCCCCTTAAGGCCTTAGCCTGGCTTTCTTTACCAGTTGGGTAAAGAACCTCGCACACCTTCTGGAGAACCCCTGCTTAAGACTAGGACTCCCCAGGGCTCATTCGGATTTTTTTAAAATAATTTTATTTTACTATCAAATTATCCATACACTTTAGCATAATTAATCAGGTTGCCTCTGACTGAATTGTTTTTACACCTCCACAATGTATTTTATTCACAGTGAATATTTTATGTTAAAATTGTTTAATGTAATTTTATTAATTGCTTTTCACTGTAGTTATTCATTTGCAATTTACGTAATTGTAATAAAAACCATATTACTATTGAAGTCTATGATCTTTTTTCTAGAGTTTTAAAACCCTTGTCTCCCCAAGTGTTGTACAAGCTCGTTGATTTTAGTATTTAGGTTAATTTTTCTATTGAATACATGGGACGCCGGCCTCGCAAACGTCATACGGCAAATACAAGGAACACAGTGGTATTCTGAGTTTGGCCATGGTAATGCTCGGGGTATTGCTGTGGCTAATCTTCGGGGGAGCCCATTACTAAGAACTCACTATACCTAGGTGCTACGACTGCCTATGGATCTCGGCTGTATAACCTCTGGTCTAGAGAATGGTTATAAGGTTATGCGGTGAGACACTTAGGACTAGCTGTGTTTGGAAGAACATAGTAGGACCACTATTATAACTGGCTTTGTTTTATGTACTGTTGGTTTTCACTGCCATTTAAATTAACGGCCTCGTACAGCGAGCTCGGAAGAGTGGTGTTAAAAACAAACTTAAAAGGACTCTTCAAGCCCTGGAAACAGATATAAATAACTTGAGTAATACTGAGACAGCTGAAAGCACTCCACTATTCACATTACCCTCCAAAGCCCAAGGAAGGTTACCATGCAAGTATTTACTAATGTTACACTGTGGACATTCTATAATTATAATTGAACCATTAGACATCATGGAGTAATACACGGCCATATCCTGTCGCCCTACCCTTCCTTCTATCAACAGTACCAGTGCCACTCCTAGGCAACCAGAGTCTGCCGCTGTTCCACAGCCGGCCGCCCCAGCATAGTCAGCGGAGCCGAGGAGAGCTCTACGTCCTCCGAAACCAAAGGTTACCAGTCAGAAAGTCGTGATTACTGCTGTGTGTTATTTTGTCCCCTTTCGATAACCTATGTGTCCTACGCTCTATACTTGCATCCTGTCCAAAAGGGATTAACTCCCCAGTGCATGATTACTGTGACCGTTACGTCCAGATATTTGAGGGCCACCACCCACACTCCTACCCACCTAGTGTAAGAAAGCACATTTAAACTCAGGTTGCTCATCAGGGTCCCAATCCCTAGGTCACCTCCAGCTCAATCGCCACATGATCTCACCTACCAACGTGGCAAGCAACCCACCCACTAGAGCTATGCGTGAGCCACGTGTGCAATTTCCAATGGGAGATTACCCAGGTGTTCAGTCAGTTATTTAGTGTACCCCAGTTGGCAACTGAGGATCTAAACCTCACCCAGCCCGCCCCAGAAGGTGCGGCGTTCCACCAACTCTCACGATACAGGGAGCAAGCATCCTTCCCTTGTGTATCAGGTGGTGTTCAGTTAATTTTAAACCCATAGTGCTTCATACTTTAATGGGTTGAATTATTTAATACTGTAATCAAGCAATACTAATTACAATTTAAGTTTTAACATTTTACAGTGTAATTTTTTTTGTTATTAATAGCATATCACTGTGATGAACTGGTTCAGAATACACTGAGTGATTTCTTTTCAGGAGGACATCTTTACTCCGGCTACTGGAATAGCCATGTTCCTGAAGAGTCAAGACTTGATAGGTGAAAAGGTGTTTGTTATGGGTTCAGAGGCTCTGACAACTTACTTGCAGCAGAAGGGCATGCAGTGTTGTTATAAAGGTGTAAGTAGGTCAGAATATGATGCAAAACCATGTTGATTTAACCTTCCTTAATGATATCTGACGGGACTGAAACATCATCATTTCAAAATAAGAGAAATTTCTAGAAAGGGCTACATGATCTATAGTAATTGGAAACTAAATACAAGAATATTTTAACTTTCATTGTTAAGTGTGTTCCAGGTGAGACTGCTAGTGTCCCACGTTAACAGAAAAAAGGATTCCCATGGAATGGCTGGCTTGGACTGTACTGCTCTAGTCAGTACTATTGGCTGTCACGCCCCACGTTACAAAAATGTTTCCCAGGGTGTGGCTGGCTTAGTTTGAAGTGATCAATGCTGAGCTACTTCTAATGTGTCTGTGCTACTATGTAATATTGTTGTGGTGCAGCTATAGGTCCTAATACCCTGAGACTACACCACTTGTTGTGAAGTGGAAAAAAAAAAAGGGGGGGGGGGAGAGAGTTACCACTCGGGGGAATTAAAATTTAAATTAAAAGAACAGAATAATAAATCACCTCCACCGCCAGGCTATTGAGTAAAAAAAGGGAACAAAATATTTGGAGGCCACCTGGAAGTCCTTACCTTAGAATTGTCTACTATCACGTATGAGTTGTCCACTCGCAGAGACTTGGAAGAAGTCTCTCAGATATACTTTCTGTTCACCGACGATCTCAACATATTGTTTAAAAGAAGGGCATAAGTACCTTACTTCAAAAAGAGAATAAGTTTATAAAAAGGGTATTTGTGGGGGAGTAATATATATATATATATAATGTTAATTTACATGAATGAGTATGTAATTTGATAAACTTGAAATATAAATCAACAAGATAGATATACTTTTAAAAAACATAAACAATTTATTAGATCATAAATAAATTCTCAATTAAATATAGAATGAAAAGATATAAATATAAGTAAATGTCTGAAAAAAAAAATGGCCAAACCGAGTGTCGTGTTAATCTTGCGAACTATGAGTGTTCAAATATAAATCTTTCAAACAGTACATGCAAATACAAAATCTCGCATATAAAAATAATCAGGACTGGATTGCCAATGTCAAGAGAAGACACCAAACATGAAAATAATGAAAACAAAGTAATAATTGATGAAACCTTTACAAAATTTGTGTCTTTTTGGTATTTTCATCAAAACAATACAAGTTATCTTATATCAATTTTCTATATAAAAAAGAATGAACTTAACTACAGATTCATCAGGGTAAAAATGTAAATTTCATTCTCTATTTACTTTTTTCCTTTTTTTAAAACACCAATACATGTTACCTACAAAAGCTTATGTAAACTCATAAGCCTTATACCTGGTCTTATAATTTTGTTTTGCTTGAAAGGCAACTGTCATTTTCTTATCAAAATTCACAGTAACTGCCAAAATAATTTAATTTACTATCTGAAAAATAAATTAACCAAGTTGGTCTGCAAGTGCCCTTTATACCACCACAATACTTTTTGTTTGCTATTATTCAAGAGAGCTATACGCAGTGAAAGTTTCTACCAGCTATTATGTAAACTTCGACGAGACCAAAACAAAAAATAAAATAAATAAATAAATTGTGTTTCCCTGCATAAACACGAGCGTTAATCCAAGTTACTGTTCTTAAAACTATTCACTTAACCTAAACTTAGAAGTATTGATAATGAAAGATCTCCGGTACGTGACAGTTTGGCCAATAAATAAATAAAATTAGTTATTGGTAAACCGACACAAAATACACACTACAGTTTATAGGTTAGAAACACAATCTCTGAAAACACGACCTGAGACAAAAGATTACCACTACAGTGGACTACAAACAAAACTTTCGAAGTGAAACACAAGTACCAACTTGCACCAAAGTAAACACTGCCACCTGAAAACATGTACTTCCACTAAGTTACCTCAAATTAACATCTAAACTAGAGCTTAAATGCAACAATTAAAGAAATATCTACCTCATATGCTTAATAAAAGGAACAGTCGTACTTTAAGACTGTATGAATCAGGAGCTTTACACAGCTAACAAAAATACTTTCTATTTATCTCGACTATCCTCAGCGCCAACCAGTCTGACCACTTGACTCGTCTAACCTCAGAACTGAACTGTCTCTCAAATCTCTCACTCTACCCCAACTAACTACTATTTATTTGATTGACCGGGGGCCATCCCTCTAGAAAATTCTGAAAATTCCCGATCAATCAAAACAAAAGAGAAAAATCACTTAGCTCATGGTGTCACTGTCGTGGCTTCCTACGACCAGATCCTGCTGCCTCCCTTTGTCCTCTAGCTCACCATCTTGAAGACTCCTACTTGACCATTGCTGACCTCTTTTTACTGTCTTGGCATGCCATTGGCCTCGACCAATCAGACCGTGCCAAGACTCCCCGTAGCAACAACATGTTACCAGAAGTTTCCTACCATGTTCCTCCCTTTCCCTTAGCTGGCCCTAGGTATCCCAGCTGGGATCAGTGGGTCACCTCCCTCTGTCTCCCCTCTCACAACCCTCAAACTCAGCAGTTGCTACATCGTAAACAAAACACTGTTGGTGCCAGCTCAGGACCTGACCACGAAAACATTTTAACTGAGGAGTATCGAAGCTTCGGGACACTCCCCAAAGAAAACTGGTCATGCTGACCAGGAATTTGCTGCAATTCACAACACTTCAGTTCTTTGGGCATCAACACAAAACAATTCTTCAACAAAAAAAGACTTTCCTAACATAATTGAGGTATCTTAACAAAAATACTCAAGACAAAGAAAAAACATTTTCTTAAAGGGAATAGTTTTTTTATGGGCGTAACATATTTTGGCTTGTAATGATTTCTGGACCCTCACAAATAAATTTTTCAAATTGTCCACAAAAGAAAAATTAGTTGAATCTTAAGTAGGTACCCTTATTCATAAAATTTTGATTTTTGTTTGACAACAAAAAAATTACAATTGAAATTTGTTTTTATTTTTCTTATTTTTTTTAAATTTTAGTTTGATTTGTTTAAGTTTGACAGTAAGGGCCTCCAAATCTAAATATGTCTTCTATGATTATCTGCCAAACATTCTGGTTTTTGCAAAAATAATAAACATATATCCATCCCTCCTACACACCCACACACACAGGTGTGAGAGTGTGTGCATGTGTGTGCGCGCATGTGCATGTGTGTATATATCTCAAACACATTATTGATTAGAATTATTTTCCTTTTTTTTATTTTTTTATTTGTTGATTTTGATAAGTACAAAAAGGGTGTGACAAACTTGGTTGTAGCACTCGTGGAATACAGCTGACTGATACAGCAACCACGACCTACAGCCAAAGAAGACTGGAGTAGAATTGCAGTTCTTGGGATCTCCTTGCATGTGTCAAACATGGTCAGCTGCCTCACGACGAGCAGCTTGTCTTCTTTTCTCTCCTTCCCAACTGTAACAACATTTTACCAGCTTCAGGCATGGTAATAACACAACTGGCTTTTTTTTTTCTGGTCAGATCACAGAAGTTCATTTAATCTCAAGGAGGAGCAAGGTGCCAGCTGTTCCTATTTACAGAAATCAAATTTACAGCATGCCTAAAATAAAACAACCAGTTAGGGTAAATACCCACCCTACACTTTCACTGTCTCACCTAACTAGCTAAAAAAAACTAAAAGGGACAATCCCTAACAACCGTTTAGGCAACACATGCACGACTGTCTTCACGGCAGGTTGATTGACTAGTCGGCTTTGGGATGATCACAGCTCAGGGAAGTCCTTTTTCACTCATCACACTGATTATAGGTAGCGAGTCCTTTTCCTTCGTGAAGGTAGCGTCCATAACTCGGCTCTTCCAGGTTCCACCAGGTTAGGCACCAAGGGGAGGGGGCTGGCCAAGTCCACCAGGAATGAGACCACCACCACTACTGGACGACTGCCCCACCTGAAAGCAAACTTCTGCAGCACAGGAACCCATGTCATGGACTCGAGCCAAAAAAAGGGGTCATGTGGTCTTCTCTTGATCCAGAGACGAGGATGCTTCGGCCTGTACAAAGCTTCAAAATCCAAGGGCAGCAGAGGGACGCCCTACAATAGATGCTCGTTAAAACAAAGATAAGCTCTCAAAGGATAATGACACTAAGAGTGGCATCAAGTAGCTGCTTCAGTTTACTGGTAGAACGACCAACGCTCCAAACAACTTCACAGTTCGTTGATGGGCAATCTTCATTTCAGGTTAAATTTCTTCTTTTAGTGTTTTTTTTTGGCACAGTTCATTTCAAACACAAGGAGAAAGAAGGCCAGCCCAACTTGTCTTGCTTTTCTTTCTAACTTGAACATTGATTTTAACTGGAAGTCTTTTAAGGTCCTCACTATGATCACAGTATATTACTATTGACTCAAAAGTTGAGGTTTTTCTTTGAAAACGTGTCCTTTGCTTCACGTGAGCTACTGCTTGAAGTTTAAGAAGAGTCTATTGCCACAAGCAAGTACAGGAAAGTTAACCCCAAATAAAATTTAAAAATTTTCTTCAACAAAATATAAGTATTCTATAATACTTAGACCTATAGCTATAGCTAATCTCTGTCAGTGGCACATCAACTTCTCCCTTTGATTATATTGATAACTGATTGGGGTTCAAACTTTTCAGGAGAATAATAATTATCCCAAGTAAGGTTCTACACTCGTTAGCAAAAATCTTCTCTAAAAAAAAAAATGAAAACGTCAAGAGATTGTGTAACTCCTTAATCCTTAGCAAAATAACTAAAATATTTACATGACTTTACACACTTATATAATCCTAGACATGACTATCTTTTCTCACATCTATATCTTTACTCTTTTTGCAAGGCCTGGTGGCTTAAATGGCATGTTTCAGTGTACATGCATTACAGTTTCTAACAGTTTGTTCAATTTCGTGATCAAGTGATGACCACCAAAAATAAGTTGCACCAAGCTTTTTGTCATTACCATTTCTATATGGCTTATATGCAACTCAGCCCATAGCAGATTGTCGGGAATCACCAACATAGGACCCTATATTAGACACTTTTCTCCACTGTTCATTCATACCTTTTAGTATGATAGGGTTTGAAAACTTCAAGCATACCTTTTAGTATGATAGGGTTTGAAAACTTCAAGCAAGGTTGTTCCTGGCCAACCCTTCAAAACTAATTTTATCACTTGACCTCTTTTGTTTTGACAGTAATAATCTTATTGTCCTGGGCTGTAGTCTACTATAATGCATCTCACTCTTAGATTGCAGTAATTAGCAAATCAAAAAATTTGATATTTATACACTACTACACAATTTGACAATTTTTTGTTGTATTTTTGTACATATTAACTTATTCTTTCAACACAGCATAACTTCTTGGATGTTGATAACCGCTAGCCATCTGGAAACAGCACGTGTCATCCACTCTTTACTGCAATCTAAGTGTGAGACAGACTTTAGCCACCATTGTTGAATTCCTTTATTATAACCAAAAAATTGTCGTGTGGTTTGTTGTCTGTTACTGATACAAACTGTTTTCCATACAAATACATACTAGTAATATTTCTTTAACCAAAATACAATGGCAAGTGCTTCCTTCTTCACCTGAGATTAATTCCCTTCAGCCTTGGTAACTGACAAGCTAGAGGTATTTCTTTCCTGTCCTTACCTACTTGACTACTCTGTGCCCCTAGACCATAGCTACCCGCATCACATGCTAGAACTACATATTTCCAATTCTGGATCATATTGTACTAACACTGTACGCAGTGTTATTATTTCCTTTATTTTGTTAAATGCTTCATCACATACATTTGACCATGCCAATTTCATGTTCTTCATTAGAAAATCATACAATGGCGTTAGCCTTTCAGACATGTTGGGTACAAATTAAGAATAATATTTCACTGATCCTAGAAATGTCGGTAGCTGTTCTACTATCTCTGGTTGTGGTGTATCTACAGTGGCTTCAGTGTTACCTGTATCCATGTACAAACCATCTTTATTAACTCTATAACCCAGGAGTTCTACCTCAGTTGTCGGAAATTTGCATTCGTGCAACTGTACTGTTAAGCCGCATTCTCGCAGTCTGTCTAAAACTTGTTAGTTCTTTCCAGAACTATGTCTGTTGTTTTCCTATTTATTAAGATCTCTTCTATAAATACAATGGTACCTTGCTGCACTACCTGCCCGAGTAGATGCCAGACACAACTCCAAAGAACATGCCTTGGCGTACCAAATGACAGCTCAAGGGCCAGGTGCTATACGTGGATCAGGTTTTGGTTAACCAAGATGTGAAATACAACACAGTAATAACAAGAAGTTCTAGCAGACTTCCCACAAACCTTTGTTCATGCACCACAATTTTAGCAAAGAAGTATAAATGTATGGGTTCAGTAAAAAATGATCTTCAAAGTTGTTAAATGTCAAGCAACTCATGTGTACTCTTAATCACAATACAATTGTTTCACACTTTTTAAATTAATAAATTAATATTTGTAAGCCTTCAAGACATGAGTATATTGATAGATTGTGAGAGTATTACATTCTCTTTTTTAAAATAAAGTAATAAAAATTTTGCAGATTGATATTTGACAGACAATGCATACTGGTAGTATGAATAGTTAATGCAATTCATTACATAAAAGAAAGGGTGAACCTTAGACACACAAAGAGTCTGCCAAACCAGGTTATGTAATGTAGTTTTAGACTTAAAATGCTTCATACTATTTTTTTTATATTTGAAATTTAAGTTGATCTACTTAAAAGTCCTTTAATTTATATACTATTTTTTCTATGAAGTGATGATCCCATCACCAAAATAATTTAGATTAAGTGTTCCATCATGCAGTTGTGCCATAGCACAAGCAATACAAAATATGCCTGAAAAAAGGTGATTTATTAAAAGATCAATATATGTTTCGTAAATCATTTTCAAATCAGTTACAAACAGTAGTACATTTGTATCAGCATAACTATTCTATGCATACTTAACAATTTAGGATAATCAAGGTCCACATACATCATCTCATAAAACCACCTTTCAAATGTTTTGTAAACTACATACCATACTAATGCTTTATCACAATTATGTTACAAATTGGACCTGAACCAGATAGTTTAAAAATTATGTAAACTAATTGACGTCACTTCAGAAAGCCAGCTTTCCATTAGCATAATTAATTAAATTCAACTTTTACTCTACTCAGATATAATATACTTAGGCCCAAATACCAAAAACTTTTAATATAAAATGGAAGATTGATAACAGTGGATTCCTTACAAATAACTCAAATATAATTTGCTGGCAAATAATTCTTTCAAAGCAATCTCACATCCAGCTATATTTTTCATATACAATTAAATTCAACTGTTCACAAATTAGTGTATGGGCCCGATGATATAACGTAATAAATTGTGAGTGAGTACAATGAGCATATGGCATTTCTTAAATTACAAACAACTAGAATGAATATAAAAGTATTTGAAAATATTTTACAAATTACTAGAATTGTTGTTACTAAATTGGAGTGTTACACTACGTCAGGGGGCAGCACAGTGTACCCTATAAAAGCCTCTGACAGCTAAAATTAATATTTTAAAAGGTATTTAAAAAACTGAATTAAAGATGAGAATTAGTCAACGGAGGTGACCTAAGCCATAACCAAAGCTCCGTTGACATTGACGCATGATACCTTTCGTACTTAGAGAAAGTGTGGTATAAATGACCGACTTTCCCCAGCCAAAAGTTACAACAATTACTGGATAGGTCACCTCTACTAAAAACACGGTGATGGAGGCAGAACACATGGTAGCAACAAAGTTGACAGAGTCACAATACAACCTCCAACCACGTGCTCTCTGCTTTTACCGTCGCCTCAACTCTACTAGAAGCCATCACATCATTGCCTCTTCCTGAAGAAGCAGCCCACTTCACTTTGCCACTTCTGATAGAAGAATAGTGCACAATTCAAATCTCGCGCCACTGTGGGGACGTGCGCCTCCCGTCAGAAAACCATAGCCTCCATGAGCGACTGCATACCGCAGATGTCTGGAAGTGACGTTTACCCTCTGGGTTATAATCCCCAAGCTTTTAACATGCTAAAGCACTTGCAAGATTCCAAATAAAGAAACCACACCAAAGTGGGAATATCCATCTCGATGATGAACTAACCTGGGACTGGCATGCGAAACTCGTTTAAGGATCTTTTTTTCAGTTCCTCTTTACTTTTGTACCTCCTATTTAGAACGGGTGCCGAGGTTTTACTCCTTACTAGCCCTCCATTCAGGGACGTGCCAGCTTCTAACCGTTTCTAGGTACATCTGACTTTGTGTCAGTGTACCAGGTGGCTTCCACATAAAAGCAATAATATGTAGCACATTTAACATTTAAAAATCGTAGCACCCAAAGATCGAGGCTTGGTAGTAGTGCAGACACATTTGACCTGGCCCACTACGGGTTGCACAAAAGAACTAAGGGACACAAACAACACATAATAAGCAGTATTCCAGCATTACGTTAGCCTAATAAGAATTTAAAATGGCAGACAAATTTTTACAAACACTAAATACTACTAGCCCAACCTGAAAGTCTAAACCACACCAATTACTAAAGTCTACCTAAAACAATACATTTATAAATTTTTAAAACCACTGCAGTGACTCACTGTTTACAAGCTCCAACATCATTCTAGAAACTCAACCACATTATTAAAAAAAAAAAAAAAAAAGACACTAAACAGCGATAAAGTGTTGTGTAGGAAAAGATGATCAAAAGTAGGGTTTAAAACAGCTGTGTAATAACATATTAAAGCTTGCCCGAAGTCAACGAGATGGAGAAGAGGGAGGTTATTAGGGAAAGCAAAAGGGCTTATCAGTGCATTGAGAGAAGGTAGTGAGCCGCACAAAAGTGCTAGTGCAGGAAGCGTCAGCAGGAAGCGTCAGCAGGAAGCGTCCCACAAGGAAGAGGAGTTACATTCTTAATAGCAGCATCACACAGTCGCGTACCGCTAACTAAAATAAATATAATAAATTGTTTATAAAAGGTATAACAAAAAGGTGCACAAGGTAACCAGGAAAATATGGAACTTAAAAGTAATATTTACAACAGCAAAGAAAGGTAATTAATGCATGATGTCAAATGATTAAAGAGAAGCAATACTGAAAAATTCACTTCACGCCATATCGAAGGTTTGAAGAAGGAGAAATGGCGCATTCAAAACTAACATGATGGAACACATATGTAGTATTTATTTATAGTAATGAAATTACAAACTATATACATGCATTATAATTTCTATTTGTAGGCAGTCACAATCAATATTTACTATAACATAAAATAACATATTAACGAAACAAAACTGAAAACAAGAAATTTGAAAACATGACCCACAACAGAATATAAATACTGAAAATTTTGCACACATACAGAAGATAAAGTACCAGAAAAACTGTCAAAACAATAAAATAAATTAATTTGTTTAACAAAAGTATTGTTACAAGATGCCAGAGCGGCGTATCTGAGTTCATAAGGAATGGTGGTCGCAATAAAAATAAAATAACTAAATTTGGTTCTTAATTTATTCACACAGCTATTATTTATAGCATTAAATTATCTGTCTCCACTATTACTCTTTTTATTTTACAGTGAGCGCAATATTTAACATATATTTCAACACTTATTAATGTCCTTCTTTATGTCTCTGTTTGGTTGTTGTCAGTTAACTTGTACTCATCATTAACACATGTTCAGTCTATCTGTTGCTATAATTGTAATGGGTTTCACTCGCACATCCAGACCAATAGTCCAGCCTGTAGTCGTACTCTTCACTGCGCTGATGTTTGTAGTTGCTGACTTTCTTCTTGCGGGTCACTTCTCTGGTTGCACATTTCTCTTCTTAGTAGTCGTCTATTGCTGAAATTCATCCATTCAGCAACTCCAGCTCGGAGACCCGATGCGCTTTTTATAGCCATTGGCTTTGACCTTGAAGGTTTGCTGCACCATGAGTCTAGTTGAGAGAAACAAGGTCTGCAATCCAGAGTATTCTTCACATGTCTCAAGGACACCCGATACCCAAGGTCGGGAGTAGCACGCACTGTGATAGGCCACCTATAACAGTCTCATATTTTTCTTTTTTACTAATACAAACAATAACAAAAGAAGGAATGAAAGATTTCAGGAAAACCAAACTTTGCCATAAAATTTCAGAAAGGACACAAAGTATGTAAAACAAATACGACAAAGAGTGCCATAAAAAATGACACCTACTCCCTCCTTCAAAACCCACCACAGGTCAAAAATGGCAGCCTTCACATGAATGCCGTAACACTAAGATTACATAGTAAACAAAACACAACAAAACTAACTACACTTTCCGCAACGATAGGTCTTGAACCTACAATTGTTTTCCCTGTGATTCAGTTTGCCACAAATAAGCATGAACTGTTTGGTTTTGTTGAAACTCCTCAGCTCTCACCTTGGACTGTGGAGTTGCTTGTTTCAATCTCCTATAAACACTTGAATAATTTATGTTAAATCCATCACTGGCCTCACCACTATTATACAAATGTTTCGAATGCTGTAGCCAGCTCAATTGTCTTTTCATAAGTGAGTTTTGGTTCACTCAGCAGCCACTTCTGAAGTCGAGTACCCTGTAATCCACACACTAACTGATTTCCGATATTCTCTTCCAAGTTCAAAAACTCTCAGTTCAGGGACAATCGTTTTAAAGAAGTTACAAATCTGGCAACTGATTCTCCCGGTAGTTGCCTCCACCGCCTAAACTGTACTGTTCTGTTACGTGTGACATGTTTGGCTTCAAGTGGTCTAATAGGAGCTGCGTAATATCTTTTAACGTGTATTCCGGTGGTTGTTTCTGTGTACACAAATCTCTTAGCAAAGTATGGGCGTCATTGTCTAGCAGTGTTAATATAAGTGGCATTCTGTTCACTTCAGCCACGTCATGGGCTACAAAATACTGATTGAGCCTGTCATACATTATCTCCCAATCATCATCTTTTAGATTAAATTGTGGAACATTTCCGGTGGGTAAGTACTTTGTACCCTTTGTCACATTATGGAATCAATGGTGATTTTTCATATCGCCTTTCCACTGAACTCTTGCCATCTACATGGATATGGATAGTTTCACTACTCACATGACTCTTTCATTGTTTGCTTCATTCTCTTCTTTCTCTCTCACATCTGCCCATCCTGCCAATCTCAGCCTGTTACATATACCACACATTGGAGACAGTGTACTTTTCAGCAAGTCAAACTTAAATTCTGTTTGCCTTTTTAAAAAAAAGCCAGAGCATTTTTCAATGAAACATTAATTTATATTAATAAGAAAATGTCTTCCAAATATAAAGACACCACAAAAAGGTATCAATGACCTTCCTTGTTGCAGTAAATTACAAAAACAGTAACAGTGGAGACAACTTTCTTTTTGCAGAGTAAAACTTAATTTCTCACAAATTTTTTTACATTTTAACTTAAATTTTTGCGGTTCCTCAAAAATGAGTCATCATAGAAAAATGGTTACAATGAGTGGGGCGATAGAGAGAGGGTCTACTGTACATGCTTGTTTTATATGAATTTTTTTGCAGAATGCCATGTGTGTTTGTGTATGTGCAAATGTGTGTGTGGGCATGTGCGTGTGCATGTTTGTGTGTGAATGTGTATACACAAGGCTCCAGCAGTGTGTTAATGCATGCCCCTGAAGGACATGTTTATGGCGTGTAACGTGTTTTGCTGTTGGACTGGCATGGCAGGTGGTCACAATACCCGAGGAGATGGGTGCTCTGCAGGCACAGCTGGATTGCCTCGACCCGGATGTACGAGCCGTCGTGCTGGACATGGACGTCAACCTCAGCTACTTGAAACTGATGAGTGCTGTTTATCACTTGAAGAACCCCAACTGCCTCTTCATTGTGGGAGCTACCGACAATTATGTGTGCACCGCGAATAAACAGTTTATTCTGGGTGAGAAACTAGTCTGTTGTTATGCTTACTTGTCAAGATTTTATGTCTCTTAACACCTCTCACTCATTTTCTTTATGTAGCAACGAACTCTCAGTGGAACGGTAGTCCTTGGAACAGCCACCAGGACTGTGGTTGTCAATGTCTACAAGATAAAATGAATTGGAAAGAGGATACAGCATTTGTCCTAAAGTGTGTGTGTGTCGTTTGTCTTAAAATAAATATATATTTTAAATATTATGACAAATGGGCAAAGAACTTCAGCAAATGTGTTTTAGGACTTTGGACCTCAAGACTAATTACCTCAGGATAAAATAAATTTACAAAAAGTGTCCTTGCAACAAACAACTTTATGACAAACAAATATTTAGGTAGATATTTAATATAAAACTAGGGATGGGCCGATACTGATTAACCGGCGGATACCATGACCATCGGCATCGACGACAACTTGACGTTATTTGCTGATTATTTACCTATTATAAGCACTAATTTATTTAACACAATATTTAATAACCCGGCATGCTACATCTCGTAAAGCATTAATTTACCGCATCCATCAATCAAATATTCTGTGCAAGTCCCAAAATAATTTTTGTTCTCTGATTTGTTCCAGTTGTTTTCATTTTAACAGATTTCCTGTTGGAACATTTGACAAAGATTGTGTTCATCATTCGTTTTTGGACACTACATGACTACAAAACAACACAGTTAATCGATAACTGGTGCTATCGATAGTATTGATTACGTCCCGTAAGAGTTTTTTGTTTTATTTTCTTCTTATGTTTTTACTGCATTCCTAGATTGGCGACAATGAGAAAGCAACCTGTATTCATATTGTTCTTATGCGTTTACTGCACTCGTAGTTTGATGGCAATGAAAACAAATCTCACATTCTATGACACTGTTATGCTGGAATCACAATAGCACAACAGATGCGATGCGAATATCATAATTTTGACACTTCGGAACACTTACATTCTTGATGATGGATGTCCACGTTGTTCGTGTTTCGGCTCGTAGCAGCATAATCACCGCACAAATAATTGCTTCGTCACACATGCACCTAATCGTATCGATGTCCCCTTATAAACTGTCGCGGCGCTTGGTGCTGGCGAGAATTGACGCAGGCACCGCCATATGTCAGCAGTGTTCCTTCTTCGTAGTGTGGCGGATGCCACATCCCTGACCCAGACTAGTTTGAATGGCTGATTTCAAATATGCGGAATTGACGTCTCAGATTATTGCTCTGGACTGTTCTTTACTATTAGCGATTTCAGGGCACCCCGCTAGGGGTTAATGGTGAGGATGTCTCTTTCGACACTGGCTCGCTATTGGTGGATGATTGTACCTACCCCTAGAGTGAGGCAATGCTCTAAATTTGTATATAAGCGTTACTAATACCTGGTATCGGGGTCAGACGCTTGGTTACGAGGGAAGTCTCCCCAGATAACAGGTCAGGTATTTTAGTTACTATAATAATTTTCCAGCCTATCAGGATCGAGACTTCTGTGACGTCATGCGACGAAGATCGCCAGCGCGACAAGATTTCCGAATAACAAAATACTTCTAATTTATTCACGTTGTGAGCGTGACAAGTCTGTAAATCTTGTCAAAACCACCGTATTTTTGGCGCTTAAGTTTCACTTGCACTATTATTTACCATATTAATAAGCGAAGCAACACATTTTAATGCCTAGTTGTATTTACAGCCATATTTTCGTACTCAAAGTACCAGCAGACATGGAAAGAATTTGTTGAAATGAATGTAAAATAAGAAAATAATGGAAACATTAATGGCCATCATAAAAGAGCTAGTACGTAGTAGCAAGAAACCATTTATAAAAAATATATTTTAATGTTGATCACGAGGCGGTAAAATCTAGTGTTCACATTAATGTGAATTTTTGTAGTCACGTTGCGCCTTTCGCCTCCCATCTGTCACACTATTATGATTCCAGCATTGTTGAAAATGGAAAGTGAAAACAAATAAACTAGATTTTGACGGGCGTAGTTCTTATTTGAAACTGTCGACTGCAGTTTAAGGTAGTGTTAAAGGTCTGAATAAATCTCGACAAGTAATAATTGACAAAAATTGTAGCAAAAATATCAGTTGTCATTTTAACCACGTGATTGAGTATGGCTAGGCCGACAAAGGAATACTAAGCGAAAATATTTGTAAATATAAATTTCACTAAATTCAGTGAATATTTAATATTAAATTTATTTCAATAATTTTTTTCTTAATGACATATTTAGTGTGTTGGTTTAAACAAACATACATTTTGAGGTTATGTATGGTATTTCTCAGATCTAAAATCCAAGTGCGCATGAGATTGCCTGAAGTTTTGAAGGTTATCTTTAATAACTCAGTTTGTAATAAATGCTGTATTGTCTTGTAACAGTTTTTACTTGCCTCTTAAGTCACTTATTTGCCCAGTTAAATTGTCTATCTTGTCATTATTATTACAATTAGTGTTTTATTTTATTTTAATGCTGTACACACCTAATACAGAGTCCTTAAACTGTTCACAAAACTGATTACTTAAAGTTAAATAATTGAAAAGTATTTCCAAACATTGGGAATTCGGAATTATGATTGTGCTCATCAAAACTGATATCAGCATTTCTTTAATTGGCAGCATCGGCAGTTGAGAATCTGTATCATTGGTATCGGCAAAATGTGGTATCAGCCTATCCCTACAGAAACTTTAGAATAATGATTTGAATTCAAGAGAACTTTGGACAAATAAATTTTATATATATATATATATATATTTATTTATTTATTTGTGTGTGTGTGTGTTTGATATGTTTGTACATAATAGTTAGGGGCACAATAGTTCATTTCAAGTGAGATTAACATAAGTCATTTTATGTCAGAGTAATGTAAGGCAAGTGAACATGTAAATATTTATTGTAGGACAGTAGATCAACAAATGATTCAAAGAGGAATGAGGTGTACCAAACAATTAGGGCATGTTACAGTAGGCTTACTATGAATAACTGTATAACAAGTAACTTTTGACGTGCCACGGGCATAGTCATTCACCCGATCCAGCCTCATCACAGCCGCAGCCACCTCCTAAAAAGAGCCGTTATGCCGCACACGCCACAGCACGTCTTGATGTCCAGTGTTGGCTCAGCCTAGCGGATGCATCCAGCCGTGCCGCAGTGCGCTTCGCACTACGCCGCCGTGCTTTACTACTCTGGCCTTCGGCCGTGTGAGGGGAAGTAGCTACCAGCTTCGGCCTCCTTCTGCCATCTCCGCCGGTTCACCACCTCCTTTTTTCTTTGCGACCTCTCTACCACTACCTCCGCACCCCCCACACTGGCTCCATACACAGCGTATTAATAGTGCTCACAGTCCTCAGTTCGAGGCTGTCTCATGTCAGTCCAGTTGCATGTTGTCACACTGCCTGAGTGGCGAGTGCACACCGAACTGCTGTCTCGCGTCAGTTCAGTTGCACGCCATTACTGTGCCCGAGCGCCGACTGACGTCACGTGAACCTTTGCATAACTTTGCTCTGTCTGAGAACAAACCAACTTCAAGTTGTCATTGCTATATGCAGCCTGTGTCACGAGTCTTACTCTTCAGGCATGTTGCTCACCTACTCAATGAAAATGAGATGCTTCTAGCTACCTTTTAGCTTGCCTTAGTGGCACAATTCAAGACCGTATTCCACTCACTTAGGGGCACCCTGACCCCTAGCGCTGCTGCTTCTTCCGAGCATAGGGAACGTAAGTGTTTGCAACCTAGGATCGGCCCTTCAGGCTCTAGCCAGGGCACAGGCGGGTTTATGTATGTTAAATCACCAGTCGATAAACAGACATAAATCAAGCTTGGTTGCATTGTCACTCCCAGCGCTCTATCTGTTCTTTACTGTGCTCCCGCTATCTCCTGCTTCACCACCAATCCTTTTAACAGTCTTGCAGTAGTAATCACAAGCCATAACTCTGTTCCCTACCTCATCCTTTGAGCCACTGTCTCGCAGTGGAGATTGGGAAGCCCGCCTTCTTGGATAACACCTAAGCAGTTGCTTCCTTGGACTATAGGCCCCTCCAGTACGTACCTGGGTCTGCCAGTGATGCCAGTGATGTCCCACTCGCTGTATTACTTGCTGGAGAAAGATAGGCCAATCCCCAACAAGGAGCCTTGTTTCTTCGTGATGCTTGGGTACACCAGCGACGTCCCACTTGCCAAGTTGCCATGAGAATGGATGCCACCATACCTGATGCCCCCATGAGGAAAGAGAGCAGGCAGGTTAATGGCCCGACCCCTTTTCCTCGGCAGACTGTAGGGTGCAGCGTGACCTTACAACTCCCCTCCACCTCCTTGTCACGCTGCTGGCACTGCTCGGAATGACACTTTAATAGGGACTGCCACGTGCGCGCGCCCCAGGTGGCATACAATTCTCCTCCTCACCCTCCAAGTGCACAGCTGCGCTCCAGAGACATACGCAATCTTATTCAAGGATCCCGTTACCCTGAAGGACTTTCCTCTAACACACTACACCTGAGCCTACGCCGGATGCTAATGCGACCGGTAACCCAAACAAATCTCGACCCACGACCGTTGATAGTCGATAACGAACATGTAGGAGAGCATAGCAGACCGAGAACCTCTGGTGGAAACTGAACCCCGGACACCCACGAGGTGGACAATGCGTCCCCCTCCTCCTCTATACAGTAGGTCATCTCCAGAAGAAGGGAGACCAGACAGCCCCCCTTCCCCACCATACCACCCCCCTCCCCCCTCCACAGGCACATTTCTTCAAGGAGCGTCGCCCCATAGCTCATTGTTTTTCACCCGGTGCTAACCCACGCTACAGAGTTGAAACTCACGAGATACCCTGGCACGATCCAGCGGACCGCCTCACCCCCGAACGTTCATCTATGAGTACAGTCGCAACAAAGGATGTTCACCCTTCCACCCCCTCATGCCGATGTTGTGAACCTCTCCTGTCCTCGTGCTTGTTCCACGTGCTACAGAGTGTCAGCCCCCTCATGAGAACTCGTTAGCATGCGTTGTACGAGCCTCGTCTGCCTCCTTCCGCGAAGGACCGCCCTCCCCGGGAACCGAACTGGATGCAGCGGCATACCCCCTCCCTCTAGGCTCGGTCCCACCTACACCTCCCCCCGAGTCGGCAACCAGGTTGGGGAATCCGGGACGTACGGCACCTTACCCTACCCTTCCTGTCCAATCCTGGACAAGCATGAAGTGGACAGACAGAGCATGGAAACCTTGAGTCAACAACACTTACATCTGAGGAACCAATGGTCAACTTGCAGTCTGCCTTCACCTGCTCATATGAAGTGTGTGTGTGTGTGTGTATGTGTGTGTGTGCGCGTGCGTGCGTGCGTGAGAGAGAGAGAGAGAGAGAGACTGACCGCAACTACCACGACGAGCGATAGTAAGGCCACCATGCCCGGCCATTGTGTATAAGTAAGTGAACACGAGGCCTCTCCCACGATGGGATTGTTCAGTAGTCGGTACCACACACCAGTCACCCGCGCCTCTGCTGCCCGAGAACTCTTGTCAGATGCTAAGACGATGCCTACTTCAGATGACGTCACTCACAGTGTGACAGAGATGAGCCCAACAGTACCACTACCAGCACTGAAGCAGATGCAAACCATGGCCGGGATGCTGGTCCCAAGCTATCTGCGACCACCAGAGAGGCCCCGCTGCGCACCAGGCGCACGTGTCACATGCCTGGGCGATACCGAGAGACCACCTGTCGGGCCCCCGCCTATTCCCGCCGGACAGCATCCTCCACTGTGGCGCCTCGGATGCAAGGGCACCCACTGAAACGACGGGTGACAGAACGTCTTCGCCCGCCTCCAGCATCAGCTTCCATTACTGTGTATCTGGCACAAGCCAGATTGAACTAGTGCCCCAGCCCATCACACCCCTGTGCTTCTCTTTAGTAGGGCTGTGATCGTGTTAGTAAAGTCCGTATCCCGAAGACAGTGCAATATCGTGATAGCTCGTGTACTAGGATGGCTTTGGCTAGGTGTCTCAGATAGCACCTACAAAATCCTATCCTGTTAGGAAGTGAAGCAAAAGTGCCTGTACCCACCTTAAGAAATCAGTGTTAATAGCACTTAAATTTTTTCTAACTTTTCAAGGTGGAGAATTTACAAAAACCTGCATTGCCATGAAATGAGGCCTCACATGAAAAGAGAAAGTGTCCTAGTAACGTAAATTTTACCTCCTAAACATGGACACAGTAAAGTAGCGTAGAACACTATTTTTAATGTTTATTCAAAATTTGGCACTTGTTCCCTAGTTTGCTTGCCAGAAAATTTGTTTGCAGAGGCTACATTAAAGTAACTTCAAATCCTGTAAGCAAGCTGGAAAATTTATGTTTGCACTTTCCGTGCAAACCCCTTAAGTGCTCACGTAAAAGTAAGCATTTGACCAGAACTTAAAATAGAAAAATTTTTGTTTGTGTTTGAGGAAAATAGAACGACACGTTTAACGTAGAGTGTGAGAAATTCCGTGAGCACTGAAGGGAAGCGAACATGCGAAACTGAAGCCCATCAGCAGGCCCATAAACACAACCTTGATGAGACCCTCTCCATTCTTCGCAATGCGACTGGGTGACATTGAATTAACTCACTATATGAACCTTTTTAAGAGCATGAGGCGAGAACTCGCTGTGAGTATGCCATAACCTACCACCCAGAAATTTCAAACCTTCATAAAAATTTCTGAGTGTAACCTGTATATAACCACTAATTTTGAAAGTTGTTTTAAAAGTAAAATATTTTTGTTTACTGAGGTCATAACCTCAAATTATTTTGTACCTCTTGTTACGTAGACCAACTTGTGACAACGTAACAAACACAATCAAAAATTCAAGGCTAGGAGTTTGGTGTAAATAAATCACATAGTAAGTTAGAATAGTATTTTTTTTCCTTACAAGGAAAATCCTTATAATCCTGTAGAAGTAAACCTTAGGTGAGTTGACAATATTGTTTTTTGTAAAATGATGTAACCTTAAGAATTGTGCGTAACCTTGTAAATATACCACTGTTAGCACGGCCAGCATAACATCTGCTCAGTGTGAGTTAGAAGTCCCAATACGCTATTCCATGAGAAATGCAATCTTGTCCCCAGCCAGTCAGGCTGAAATCCTTACGCATAATTTGAATAAGAACCTGTGAACCTAACCTCATATGTAGTAGTCAACTCACATCCCTGTTTAAAATAGATTAAGATTGTATCCTGTTTGTAACCTCACTAGGAGGGCAACTCGGAAAGTGGTAATTTACTTTAGTTTTGCATATTAACCTCCTCATAATGTATGCCAGTATAGTGTGTCTAGCCGTAGTTTTGTATATAATCTCTTAGTATTGTATGCCACTGCAAGGCGCTTACAAGTAGAAACATTGATTTTATCATCCCACTATAATCACCCAAAAAGGGATTACAATTGTTTTGTACGTTAGAATTGTCCATGTATAATTTTTCACGTATGAGACATGCCCAGACTGTATCTTGTTTAGTCTGTAATAATGTATGTATTGAGACGATATCTCACCCCTTGTGTGCACAAACAAATTGTTTTCATGCCTGTGTGAAACCCACAAACAGAATTGTGACAATTTTGCGCACTCAGTACGCTCATGTGCCTGAGCCCCTTCATGTAACGGTAAATGGAGGCCCAAGCGTACCTAGTTCATGAACCCACTGCCCCAGTGCAGAACCCTAAAGTTTTGTGCACACTAACCAGAAAACCTTGCTTGAAGTATAGCACTTAAACAAGTACCTGTACATATTTAACCACTTATATAAATCCCCCTTTAGCTTGTAGTGGAGAAACCATTAACTTCAAATGTATAATTAATAATTCTTTTATTAATTAAAACTTGTAATTTTACTGCATGTTGGATACTGTGTGACCATCCCAGTCTAATTAATTTATTATCCCAGAGGCCACAGTATACCATTCCCGTATGAGAACTTGCTCGTTCGATCACCAATTTTATTTTTCAAGAATAGAAAAGTAAATATTAACGTAAAAATATATATTTTTTCAAACCATATTTGTACACACATTGTGTAAATTATTTTTTTCACTTTACTACGCCAGTGGAATTCTGGTCTCAAGAACTAGGAAGTCCTACTATTAACGGCTCTTTCCCAACTTCCTTCCAAATTTCTTCCTCCCTTGGTAAGAGAAAAGAAAACGCAACGGGATTGCCCTGCTCTGCGCTGAGAAGCAGATGACTTCACGTCCCGACACCCGACCACTGCCAAGAGGAGGGGGAGAGAGTGAAGAAGGAAAGAAAGGGAAGACTGTTCACCCACTGCAGAGATTGGAACTAGATGGCGCGTAACCCAGATACGGGCTCTCGCTACTCATTCAAGGGCAGCACGCACAGAGCAGGCGCTTGCCCAGAAACCAATGCGCACACAAAATTGCCATTCGCCTAGAAGCCCATGAAGAGTTCTACAATTGAGGCATCCACCTTCCCGACCTGCAGCACAGTAGTAGAAACCAGAGATGGGACTACCTCGCTTAGGGGGTGGCCGATTGACGCATGGCAGACTGCTGCGCAATGACACTGCGTGCTCTACAGACGACTTCGCCCCATCTACGAATTACGTGTGCTCAGGGGCGGAATATATAAGTGGCAATCCCGAATAAATGTATCATGCTAATGAAGCCAGCAAGTCTGGGTAGCCGATTACATAATTGTATATTACGTGCGTAATTACAATAACCATTGCCCACCCAGATTTATTAATGATAAAGGCACCCCCACGATTTGAATAAATATTATTGAGAATTCTACTACTCGTGGCTAGCTCCAAAAGAAGTTCCTTTGATCTTGAGAGATAATAGCACCCCCGTGACCTTGTGACGTCATGACCAGCCCGCCTCAAGAGACAGGAGTTTTAATTTTGTCATCGCCTCCACGCGGGGCAATAAGAAAGTCGCAGCACGTCTGCACCCCCAATAAACGTGCCCCGTGGTGAAAGGCTACGCTACCCCCTGCACTCCACAGAACTGCTGATAACCAAAAATTTTGTATAAATACAACTTTAGCAGCCCACCCCAGTCTGCAAAGACTTAAGTCTGTCAAGAACTCACTCTCATCCTCCACAGTCCGCAAGGACTTAACCTATCCTCGAGTACGCAAGACCTCTTCTGTTCACCCAGTCTGTGAAGACTCTCCTGTCTGCTTGACCAAAGGCACTCTGCAGCCCTTCTTAATCCTCCTACCTTACCCTGCACCTTAAGACCGTCGTCAGTCTGCGAAGACTCTCTCTCTCTCAAGACCTGCACTTCACAGACGACCTGCAAGTGAGATGCCAACACCAGCTACAGGTATACCTCTCCTTAAACCTTGAAATATTTACCCCAGTCAACTTCCTTTGACTGTGCGGTAACGAGTCGTCGTGTTTCGTATTGCTTACCTATTAGCTTCCCCTTAATTAGCAAAGCTGCTGTAAAGTTGTGCTGCTATACATTTTGTATTTTCTTACTAGCCGCTGTGAAGTTGCGTAGCTATAACTTCCTAAGGTTTGCCTTCGCCTGACCTGTCATTCACGTTCTTACGTATTATTTTTCCCCACTGTTTTGCTAAGGCAATTATATTTCTGTATTGTACGTGTAATTTCTTTTGCTTGGTTCTCTCCAGGGACGAATCCTCAATAAACCACAACGTCAAATTTATTACTTTGTTTTCCTTTATTCGTAGCTAGCCCACCCCTTGAATTAGCCTTGTGTAATTTCAACACTCAGATGTCTAATCGAAAAGGTGGTTTACCAAGTAAACAGCGACATCGGGAATGTAGTGCTTTATGGGAGGCAGCCTTTAGCTCTACCACAGAGGATGCATCTCAGTTTGTGAGCCAAGAGTTAGTTCCACCGCCTATCTCTCCGTTTATTCCTTTAGAGGTCGCCTCCCCCTTGGATCACCTGCTTGGTGGCCAGTGGCCAGGTTACCCCACGACCGACTACGAGAACCAAGTTAAAATACTCGCTCAGGAAAAGGAGGCTAGCCACAGCGACAACCCCACTAGGCAAACACCAAGACTACCAGTAATATTAAACTGCAGTCTGGTAGACGAATTAGAGTAACTCATCCAGAGGGCACCGTTCTTCCCAGATTTTGCGTGATTAAACTGGCCACTGTAAAAGTAGTCCGGGTTCGACTCCCGACCCAGCCAGACACCCGGCCTCGGGCAATATCCCCAGCTGCAGATTTTGTCCCATCATGCCGACCTACTCGACTTGTTAAGGTCTCGTCCGCCAGACCACGCACCCCCATCACCATATCGGACTAACTTTCATTACATCTCACCCATTTGGGATCGCTGGTATCCCGCATATTGGCGACCCTGACAGTGAGGAGGATCTAGCTTCTTGGACGGGCAGCCACGTCTATCCGCCTCACCCTGGGGTTTGACTCCCCTACAGCCCGTAGTAAACCACGTAGTAGCACTTCTTTGACACGTTAATTTGGTGCAAAATATTATTTAAATATTTAAAAAAATGTATTATTTACTCACTCTGCATTGTGTTTACACAGTTTGTTAGAAGCAATAGGCGCTTACGAAAAGTAACTTGGTAAAGTTAACTGGGTGAACTCGCTCACATGACCAGATTCACACGATCACTTGAGGTTAACTAGGTTGCTTTGAACGTTTTATAGTAACTCGGGTTTCGAGGCGGCGGGAACTCAAAGAATATTTAATGCTGTTATTAAATATTGTGCTAGATGATGATGATGATGATGATGACTATGAAGAGTTTTTGTAAAATGGTGTTATGAACAAACTATGTAAAAAAAACTTTGCATTAAGCAGTACTGCAATAATACAATACCTTTGTATTCAGTCTCAGTTAAGTATAAAATATAATATCCGGACTACAATGATTGGCCAAAGCAGCTAAACATTAATAACTTTACAAATTTAGATTTTTTCCAGAATTCAAATCTTATTTCTGTTTATTTATTTGTTTTTGTTTCTGCAATGTTTACATATTTACGTGCCATTTCACATATGTCATCTGCTAGACCAAGTTCACCCTGCTATCGAGCAGGGTTAGCCCAGAGTTGATCTTGTCAAGGATCAAGTTAACGTGGGTGAGGTGACTTTCCGAACGTGAGTTAACTTTAACTCTATCTCTTTTCCAATGCACCGAGTAAAAGTTTTAACCTGATCAAGTTAACCGGGTGACTTTTCGTAAGTCCCTAATATGGATATAAAAAATATTAGTGAGAAATTCAAAGTGCCTATTTGGCATTTTTATGAAAAAATGTCAGACAATATGTCAACAAAATGCAAGGCTTGCTCTAAAGTATTGAAAACACGTTTTGGTAGTAGCCTATATTAATCTTAAGTTTTCATTTGTACATTTTGTAAATATTCTAGTATACTGACAAATTCCCGATCCCATCCCGTTTCCCGCTGGAAATTATTTTTCCTACCCAAAATTTTCCCGAGCCCAAATGATCTATCCCACCCAGGTATAAAAATAACTCCTCCACCACCACGCTGTTAAAAACAAAAAGTGCTCTTAGATGCCCTTGCTTGAGAACTCCTAAGTTAATAAACTTTAACAACACAGAAAAATAATAGAATGTGTTCTCACTTAACATGAATAACATTAGTCCTCCCTAAAACTGGTTTAATCTTTTAATATCAAACTTTTGAAATCAGTTAAAGAAAAGAAGAAGAGATGGGGGGGAGGATTCGCTTGACAGCTTAGAGGAGAAAGGATCGCTTCATGGTTTCTTATGCTGTATGAGAAAATGATTTGAGTTGGTGCAGTAATCTCAAAGCCCATACATCAGTTCCTTAAAATTAATCCAAGAAAACTTCTTGGATGAGAGTGAGACGAGAGAGACTAAAAAAAAAGAATATATATTATTATCTAGATTTAAAAAAATAAATATTCGTATATTAAGCAACTATATGGATTAAAACCAGGTCCAAGATTAACTTAAAGTGAACGAAAGAAAACCCAATATTTCCATTCAAACTTACATATGCATAAGAATCGTAAAACATTTAGCAATTCTAAGGCCTACAACAAAACTAATTAAAGGCAATTCTTCTAACAGGTTATATATGGCTATAATTCCAATAACAATAATGTAGATCATTAACTTAGTTAAGCTCTCTGTAGAGCAAATTGTACCAAATTTTGAATTATTCTTATAAGATTTGAGCTTTCCAAAAGAAATTACCAAACGGGGAGTACTTAACCATATAAGGTCTCCATTCTGTTTAAAAATGAAAACAAAATAAATCAAACTTCAATGTGAAATCTCATTCAGTCTTATTCAGAGTGGAAGTCACTAGGGACTCACATACAAAATGTTTATATAAAAAAAAATGAATAGAAAAGAAACAATCTCTTCAAAATGACTGATAAATGCATCTCTAATTTTCCAACCTGCAAAATCGTTAACAAACAGGGAAAGCTATCCCGATGGTTTTAGTGTTTAATTATTGTTTGATTTCATCTGAAGGGGTATCTGCGCTATAAGTTAGGTCATACAAGCTCTGGTGTATACCTCAGCAAAGCAATAAAAATATTTATAATATCTAGTAAAAGCTGCAAGAAAAAGCTAACTGCTCTTAAAGGCTAATCCTCATCTACTATACTTATGAAAACTTATGAATGAACTCGGATATCAGAATGATTGGCCAAGAAATTTCTTTAAATTGAAATAAATTTGCACAATGTCTAGAGGTTACGATTAAAGACTCTACACAACAAACAAAACAGTTGACCACAAGAAAAATAGAACAACCTGAAAGAATTAAACTTAGTTCGTTATTTCAGTTTTATGACTAAACAAAAAGAAAAAAAGTAACCTCAAAATCAGCATCAAGCACTTAATACTAACAACTTCAACCAAATTAACTTCGTACTTTACACTTATGTACTACACCTCACTCAAGGCTATACTCTGAATGGCTGATAATGAACACACACACACACACTCTTTCTCCCTCTCCTCACCTTTACCCTACCCCACCCCCTACCACCTAACCCCTATCCCCTAACTTCTACCCCCTAACCCTACACCCTATCCCCTATCCACTACTCCCTATCCCCCTACCCCCAGTCTTACTCCCTACCCTACCCACCCCAAAAAGAAACTACTAATTATTTGATTGACCGGAGACCATCCTCCTGAATTTTCAGGAAGGAATGTCCCAATCAATTAAAGAAACAAAATTGCCAAATAAAATATTTTGCTCATCTTGTCGGAATTTCTCGGCAGCTTCCTCTAAGCCGCAGCAGTCGCTCCTGCCTGCCCTAGCTTGCCATCTTGCAGAGAACAACCTTCACCTTGTCCAACCTCTCTTTACCTCACTTATCACGCCATTAGCCCCGGCCCATCAGAACACACCAAAACTTCCTGGCAACAGTGATTCACCTGAAAAATTCCTGCCACGATCCTCCCTTTCACCGCGGTGGCCTACAGTATTTCTGCTGGAATGAGCAGGATGTCTAACTCTCGCCTCTTACAGTGTCCAGCAGCTGCCGTTGCATAAACAACACCCCGTTGGCGCCAGTTCAGGTCCTGACCACGAAAACGTTTCGTGCCAGAAGTCTCGAAAGTTTGTAAAGCTCCCAAAAAAAAATTTGCGAAGTTGAAAAAAACTGCAGTAACGTTTTAAACATTGATAAATTGGCAATATGATGTGAAATCAAATATTCTGCAAATCAGAAAGGACCAATAATTGTAAGTTACAACACAGCATACGACTTCTGGAACCCTTGACTACTGACTTCTGTAAAACGTGACAAAAAGATCCGAAAACGAACTCGAAAATGACCTGCCGAGAGAGGGTTAACCTAAATTACTTTATAAATAAAAAAAAAAGCACAAACAAAACAAATAAAATGAGTCCCAACCAAAGACATCAAAAGAAAAATAATTCCTTCCCACAAAAAAAAAAAACTTTCTTACAGATAAAAGTATCCTGACAAAAAAATTAGAAGAAGAAAAATGGTTATGTCTAAAATTTGGTTTCAGCACAATATTTTGCAAAAAATGATCACGTTTATTTTAAAGAAACGAAATAATGCTCACATTTTGCAATGGTTCAATGTATTTTAATCAAATTTTTTCATAAATAAGGTACGACCGATGTCCACACAATCATTTGAAATGTTAATTGCAGCCATATTTTTTGTATTGAAAACCAAAGTGTAAACAACTGCTAATTATTTTACAGTATCATAGATTCTATTTTTTTTAAGGATATTGCCAACACTTGGTATTGGTTATCGGCTAATATTAAGCGTCTAGCAGATTTGCATGCAATCAGTACCAGTATCGGTGCAGGTATCTGGGAATGTATATTTCATAAATTTTTATTTCACTCCAAAAGTCTTACTAATACTTACTTCGAAATCAAAGCAAGCCCCACCCAATGCATTCAAATCGACATATTTAAAGCAATACACAAGTTTCCTGAATATTGTAAGTTTTGCTTACCTAATATACATAAATTGTTATGTATATATTATAGATGGATAGTAATAAATGACCATGTAACAGTGCAGGTTTTAAGTTTCACCAGCGGTTAGCCTTTATGAGTGAATTCCAGGCTGGAGTTTATAAACTCCCAAATTGTTCTGACAAATAATTTGTTATGATAATAATTTACAAAATATATTATTCAAAATTGAGTATTGGTCACTCAAAATAATCTGGGGCTAGTGTACAACCTGATACCATATGTTACACTAGTGATGGGACATTTTGATTATCGATTCCTCGATTCCACCGATTCTTGCTTGAATCGAAGAATCAAAGAGTTTTGATTTTTTGCATTCAAATGTTTGATTTGATTCTGTAAAATTTTCTTACTGGGTGGCATATTCTGCAAACTAGGTGGTACATGTGAATGCAATGCAAATAGCTTGTGTGTGTTTGTAGTCGTCTTTAATCATGCATAATTAGAGGCTCAATTTTGTGGTTAATCACTATCAAATGAAATAACACCATAATGCAGTTGGGTGACACACGAGACGAACGAAGACATAAATACTTACTGGTGATTATTATTTTTATTATATTGGTGATTGGGAAGCGGTGCTTCCCAATCACCGCACTATCGAGACTCAGGGTTCTTACGGATGTTGTGGGTTCTGTGTGTCCGTCTCACCTATGCGTACTTACAAACACGTTGGCAGTACTAAACTTTTACTAAACATCACTGGAAATAAACACTTAATAAAATACATGTGGCTAGGACACTGTCACAACTGAATAAAAAATTGTGTTCACTGTAGACTTGTTTTTATTGATATTGTTTATACACATCAACGTGCCAATGAAATGGTTATCTCGGTCATGACTAGCCAACTCCGCTGGGGAGCTCCCCAACCCGTAATTAATCTAGCGCACGCCTAAATGGATGAGCTCACCAAGGTGCGTGAAAGCGCAGCCTTCACAAGGGAAAAGCACCGACATGCGCTAGATTAATTGCGGGCTGGGTAGCACCGAAACGGAATTGGCTAGTCATGACAGTGATAATCATAATTTCATTGGCATGTTGATGTATACGCATAGTAACAATAAAACCAAGTATCAGTATCCTACCTCTTTTATTCAGTATTGACAGTGTCCTAGCCACATGTTTTTTATCAAGTGATTATTTTCAAAGTGAAGTTTAGTATAAGTTTAGTATTGCCAACGTATTTGTAAGTATGCATGGGTGAGATGGACATACAGAACCCACAACATCCGTAAGAACCCTGAGTCTCGATAGTGCGGTGATTGAGAAGCACCGCTGGCGCCCATATTACCAGTAAGTATTTGTGACACTGTTCGTCTCGTGTCTCACCCAACGCCGTCAATATTTCTTCCACAGAGTACTAGATGAAATAGTTAATGCCACTAGATTTGCTAATTCAAATAATAAAAATGATTTTCTCTTGCTCTCATAATTGCATACAAAATGTTGCAATGTATTTAATATTTGTTGATAATCGAATTGAGTCCATAATCGAGAATCAAAATAAAAACTTCGGAATAGAATCGAGAATCGGAATCGACAAAAACCTTTAATCGTCCCATCACAAGTTTACTCACATGTCATTGGCGCCACATCACCGATGTGGCGCCAATGACTTCACATATTTTTTTTTTCTCTCCCTTTTACCCCATCCCTTTCCTCTCACAATGTAACGGGATAGCCACAGGAAAGTAGGGATTTTCGGGCGGGGACACTTTCAGCATCTATAGGCATTGGTATCGGGATGTACACTTAAGTCCATCCACCCAAGTGTACTGTACGATACCGTGTGTGGTATCGAGATGTACACTTGAGCCTATCCACCCAAGTGTATTATATGATACCCTGTGTGGTATCGGGAAGTACACTTAAGTCCACCCACACACATATACTACCAGATACCATGAGTGCCAAACCCTTTTTGACACTACAGATTCTAACCTAACACAACCTACCTACAACATCGTCTATTATTATAATCTTCAACCGTTCTCTGTAGTCAGAGTCCATTATAAATAGCACACACTCATTGCCATTATAGAAATTTTAATTGCATTGGGTAAAGGGCTTTTCCAATACCTTAATTTCTGATACCATTTCCGACATCACCACCAATTTCCGACATCACCACCAATTTCCGACATCACCACCAATTTCTGACACCACCACCAATACCAAAACTGATACTTGACTATATGATATTGTCACTGGAATTATTTTATTTTGGTGTGTTTGGTGGGGACTCACATTATTTATTTTTTTGTGTTGGCTTATATTTCTATATTTTTAAATGCGTTTAGATTAACCCTCTCTCTGCGGGTCATTTTCGAGTTCGTTCTTCGTTCTTTTTGTCATGCTTTACAGAAGTCGGTAGTCGAGGATTCCAGAAGTCGTATGATGTGTTGTAACTTGAAATATTTTTGTCCTTTCCGATTTGCTGAATTTTAGAATTTCACCTCGTATTGCCAATTTATCATGTTTGGAACGTTACTGCAGTTTTCTTTTCAACTTCGCAAGTTTTTTTTGGGAACTTTACGAACTTTCGAGACTTCTGGCAAGATATGTTTTCATGGTCAGGACCTGAACTGGCGCTAACGCAGTGTTGTTCATGCAACAGCAGCTGCTGGAAATGGGTACTTGGCTGTACTGCTTTACAACTATGTTCTTATGAGCTGTCTGATTGCTATGTTAATATCCATGTTTTGGTTATTATACAAGTTGGTGAATGTGAATAAATGTACAGACGTCTGCACACATTATGTATATTATACTGTGTACAGGTGTTCGTGGCACAACTTTGTATACTATAATTTATTACTCTTCGTACTGAAGAGTTTGAGACAATGACTCGTGGAATGAGATAAATTGGTTTCAGAATCTTGTATGAGAATCTTCAATTGGAGTAGCACTAGTGTTGGTAACATGTCGCCATTTTCATCTATACAATGTTTACATCTGAAAATTATAACTTTTCATTAAAATTTTTGGGTCAAATTTACATTGCAATAATCGTAATTCATTGATATGTGTGACGTAAGTAATTTTTAAATGCTGTACCTCTTTTTGGGGATGCAGTACAAAGCTCTTTAACTATAGCTGTTGAATCTCTTTTCCCGTCCTTTCTTAGTGTCATTTCAGTAGCCATGGACACAGTTCTTTTTGACTGACTGAATCTAAAAGACCTTTGATCTTCAATACTCTAGCTTTACAACCACAAGCACTAAAAGTTTTGTTACACCTACCAGGCATATTAGACGTACTCTCTTGCATTGATGTACATGGTTGTGCTTCAAATACATCTTCAGAAAATGTAATGTATACCTGAAACCAGGTGGAATAGTAATTGAGAAACCGCTCTCGGTTTCTTGCTACTTTCTCCCATTTCTTATCTACTGTTTGAGATAAATTCCTAATTGTCGTTTTAATGCTCTGTACAGAAGTATCAGTTGGTGGTAACTTACCACTTGTTGCAAAACAAAGTCAAACATGGTGACAAATTTTGAATATTTCCTGTTTTCAACGCATATGTCAAACAGGGGGACTTGCGAGAAATCTGTGATATCATTCGGAAAAAATTGAATAAGAATTTAGTGCGCAAATTTGTGCAAAATATTTTGAATGTTTAACATTGCCAAAGGTACTAGCTTTAATTTGTATACAGTCGCAACTTTCAATAATGTTCAATAATGTACTAAAACCTTTGTCAAACTTGGTAGAAAATCTTGATTACACATGTAATTTACTCACCTCTTCAAATGTGTTCTCCAGTTACATAAAATTGTATTTTGAATCACTTATGCACTCACTAGTAAGCTAATACAATGAATATTCATAATTTACAACTGAAAACCCACTGAATATAATGGGAGATGTACACAGGCCAAGCGAACTATACAGACTGGTCTGAGTGAGTCAGAGCTGTCCATTAGTGCAGCAAGAAGTGATATGTTTGCGTGCATTCCAGCACCACCCCTACAACTGTTCGAGGAAAACAAACACGTTCTCACACACCTGAAACCTTCTACATTCAGGGGATAACATAAATTTACCATTTCAGTTTGATCATACATTGACTTTTTCCTATTGGATTGCCAAAATTACACTCTCTGCGCCACCCGCCACTGCCGTCGTTAAAGGTCCGGTTCACTTTGTAACAGCGGCTCGGCATTGGGAAAACATGACATGCACGTTAAACTCAGAAACAGTTAATTTTCTGCCCACTTCTCTATTGCCATGTTTCTCTGCATATGCAATTACCTGAAGTTTAAATGCAGCACTTTGTGTCATATTTACCCATTATTCATTTGTACTAAACAAATATTAATATAAATGTAAACTATTCCCTTTGCATTAAAAAAAACTACCAGCATATAAATAAACTCAGTGAATGATTTTGTTTACATGTTTGCAGTGCGGGCACGGCAGCCATAAATTGATAACAGGACCAGTGACCTTGAAGTGTCAGCGACCTGGCACAGTCAAATGCGCGTGCCGCATAGGCCGTTGGCATTACATGCCTCGTTGAGAGAAACATGCTGTGTGAAATATGAATGGAAAAGTTTTTTTCACCTAATTCGCACCATAAAAATGGGTGCGTGAATTGTGCCAGTGCAAGAATTATGCCAGTAAATGCGGTAGTCACTGGAAAATTATACGTTTTCAACCAACAAAACCTGCATGGTGCGAGATTTAACTCAAAACCAGCAAAAATTCAAGAAAACTTTATAAAAATGGATTAAAATTAAGTTTGTTATAGCAAAGTGATAAAATTTAGTAGTAGTTGTGTCTCTATCTTTAATTGTTATGCCACAGTATGGAAAAAAACAACTGCAAAAATCATTTAATATGTAACTGTATTGGATTCCAGCTATCGCTTGGACTGTTATATTTAAATTAAATCTGTTTTCATATAACAATAACGTTCAACCCACATATGCCAAGTTGTTAGAAAACAAACAAAGTTGACAGCACAATGACCATGAACGGCTATGGAAAAGCAGAACTGGTTCATGAAACCAGGGTCAAGGTAGAATGGTTGGGATTCTATTTATAGAGTAATGCGCTTGATTTGACAGAGAGGGGGGTGAGGAGGCAAGGCTGAAGAATGTGACACATGAGAGCAGCACAGGATACTTAGGTAAAAGTGGTGGGGGAGCGAGGGAGTGGAGTTACAGCAGACAGATATCAAAAGCATGCTTCACATGGTCACAAGTCCCGTCGCAAGTCTGCTTCACACAATCTCGCCGCACATGTTTCAACCCGTACAATTAGAATTTTTCATGTAATATTTTAGTGAATTTTTGACGGTTCCTCAAAAAGACCTCTTTATATCCGTGTTCTCGCGGTTGCAGTGCTCGCTATAAAGGGATTCTGCTGTATGTCCTTGGTCTCTTGGTCACGACGAAGGCAGTCTGAAACATCACACTGTGTTGCCATATCACTGTCTGTGTGTGACAGCTGTTAACAACCTTGCACAGCACATGCACATATTATTGCCTGTGATTTTTTTTAGTTTAAATCTGTTGTGGTCATTCCATAAATGTTTATGATCTCTACTCACACAATTATAAAATTTGAAAATGCAAAAGCTCATTATACTCTCATACATATTTAAAATATGTATATTTATACATACATACATATATATAATATATATGTATATTAAATAAGTATAAAAATATTATATGGCAGCATCACTCAATTTATGTAGGTGTCTGAAGCATACATTTTATTAATAGATCTGTGAGAATTATGGAACCATATACAGTCAAATTTTGACTAAACAACCCCAGTAATAACAATTCCCTGAAAGTAATGACCATTTTTTTGTAATTGTAAAATTGAGGTTAAAAAACTGAAAAATTCGAAGAAATAAGGCAAAAACTAAGTTTGGTGCATTTATTTTTGATGCTAAACATTGTAATTCTCTTCACCACTCCAACAAAACTCCAAACAGGGAAAGATCTAAAAATAGACCTTACTTATTAATATATAACTGTCCACCTCTTCTATCAAGGTTGCCAATGTTTACCCATGCTCGCCTGCCGTTACGTAAGTTACACTCCACAGCTGCGAGGCTGCATAGTAATGAAACTGGACTGAATTGCTGTAAGGAGAAATAAGTACATCTTTCTTTGTCACTACTATGAACATGCTCATGTCCAGACACAGTTTATTAGAACAGGTGAGGTGATAACATTGTGTGGTATTACAAATAAAACATTACACACTTATTGGTTTTTTTAAAGCTCATTTCCAGCAATTTGATACTAGAAAATTTATATTCCTTGCTTAGAGAGCCACAAAAGTGCTGCATAATATCATTCATAGATAAAAAATCAGAAGCTAAAATATTTACATGACACGACAAAAGGGGGATGGGAAATTGGTATTATTTTCATCTATCTGATAGAGGCAGAGTACATCAATATTTAGAATCTAGAAGAGAACTACAGACGTGAGCACACATTACTTTGAAAATTAGAAAAAATTGAGCCTGCGAATTGGCGTAAGGAGCTACACATGAGGTATTTGTGTATAGTTTGTTAGAAAATAATGTTCTATTCATTCTCTCAATAATATATTTTAATGTAGGCATTTTCCAATCAAAGTTATTCCTCATAGCGCTGCCACATATCTTTCCATCACAGCAGCACACAAATGCTATGAATCCAGTGCACACATTTTTCTAACCTTTTAACTTTTATATTTCATGGCAGGCACTGAAATATGATGTTAGCTTAGTTCAATCCAGTGCTTATGTAGGATATTATAGCTGGGGCTGTGTTTAGATTTCTTAATGGAAAAAGAATGGACGTAGGGCTTTTAGTTTAACATCGTTCGTGAGATGGCATAGCTTTTTGGTTCTACTGTTGTGGTAATTATCATTTTAAATTGCATATTGTTTCCATAGAGAAATGTATGCTAGAATGGAAATAACATTAAAATGATAAAAACTTGGCAAACTCCAACTTTGCCGAAAGAATAAAATGTGATAACTATGTTGCTGTTCGTACAGATGCGAGTAAACTCTGTAAACCATTTTTAGCGACGTTAACCCATACGCTCATATTTTCTATTAAATAATTTTTTTTCTTAATGCTATAAAGCAGATGTGAGTGAAGTTTTTTCGTTGGTCACGCACATTTCAAACATTCTAAATCCGTAACATTTTTGGAATACATTACTTTTAAAACACACACACTTACTGTTTGGAATCCTCATACATAGGGCCCTGCATATATGGTAAATAAAATGAGCTGATTTCATCACTAAAATTTTGCAATTTTGTCAAATAATTAGTTTTATAGCATAAAGTGCACTTGTTACTATTAGAAAATGAATTGACTTTTTTTTGTAACAGTTTGAATCAAACTTTAATGAAACTTGTTACTATATATGTTTTAATCAGTATGTATGTTCCATGAAAACTTTTTAAAAATATTGAACAATAAAGATGAAGAGATTATCTGACGAGTAAACTTTGCCATGATAATGCACAGTGTTACAGTGTCAGTCAATAGTGTGTGTTCAGTCTTGTACTTTGTCAATACAGTACATTTGAAACAGCTTAAGAACACTTACTAGCATGTAGTAAGTTTTCTAAGAATCTTACATCACCCATGTAAAGCTTCTATTCATGTGTTAGGTAACAAAATTTTAATGAGTTGTTACATTCCCCAGAATCACCATACCTTGACCTTCAATAGAGTATTTCAGTGTTTATTCCTGCACTTAGTGTGGTTTGGATATGGGCTCCTGCCATCTATAAGATGAGGAAAAAAAAAAAAAAAAAAAACTGAGGTAGAAGTAAAATAACAGCTAACACTGGCAAAATGCCTGTCACTGTTAAATATTACTCAAACACAAATTCACAACCTAACCACAAAAAACCAAGTACATAAATATCATATTATAGATAGACTAAAAATACTCCTTTCATAGTACAAATATTTCCACAAAGTTTCTTATTGTAGAGTTGTTTAGACGGAAGTGGCAAAAACTTATTTTTTGCCAATCTAAAGATTGCTGCCAACATATGTGCATGTATGTGCATTTTTACACAATGTTCCTTCCAATGTATATATTTTATTAATGTATCACACTATTGTTCACTGTGCATATGGCAGTGTTTATGCACGTGTCTTTTTGCCGCCACACAATATTTACATACCAGTTTTTGCATTCCGTCCAGTTTATCAAACACACAGACGCAGAAGCCTTCACTTTAATACTCCCTGGCATGATGAAAATCTGTTTCTATTGTTGGCATTCTTAACCAAATTAGCAATGTAAGTTGACTAAAAATAGTACCCTCACTATGAACCTAACTACAAATCACAGAAGATGAGTAAGTTGTGAGTGTTTACAAATACAGTGAGAATATTTAGTATGTAATTATTTCATTGACCTAAAAAATAATCACTTGCATTATATCTACATTTTTAATTCGTAATACTGATACCGTCGGGTGAGGCACAAGACGAATGATGACACAAATACTTACAGGTAATTTGAGCCCAGCGGAGCTTCCCAATCACCGCACTAGTGAGACTCAGGGTTCTCAGGGATGTTGTCGATTCTGTGTGTCCGTCTCACCCGTGCGTACTTACAAACACGTTGGCAATACTAAACTTTTAATAAACATCACTGAAATAAACAATAGATAAAACATATGTGGCTAGGATACTGTCACTACTTAATAAAATATATAAGTTCACTGTAGACTTGGTTTTATTGATATTATTCACACACATCAACGTGCCAATGAAATGATTATCTCGGTCATAATTAGCCAATTCCACTTGGGTGTTCCCCAGCCCGTAATTAATCTAGCATACACCTAAATGGATGATCTCACAGAGGTGCGTGAAAGCACAGTCTTCACAAGGGAAGAGGGCCAACAGCCGCTAGTGTGGACTGACACTGAAGACAGGACACTGTGAATTACAAATGAAAACCCTTAATACACATTAACACATGTGATTACTTGGCATCACTAATGCAAAACCATCGGGACTCGCCCTCCAGTACGTGGGTAGTGTGGTGACGGCCTATACACACAGCCGGCTAGAACGGGAATAATTGCACTAATTACAAATTTACATAGACCCTTGAATGATATATAAAATAAGATGGGACATGAAATGAATATTCACAATAAACACACACGTATGAAAACAAGCTTAAGTGGCGCGGATTCCGCTGGATGAAGCTCGTAGCGGACCATGTGGTACAGGTGAAATTGCTATATTTCTGCGTGTAAATGGCAAAAATAAATTCAGATAAAATATTATTTGTGTTGAGAAAGTGATTCTCTTTACGATTAGTGTGTTTACAGGCTTGTAACATGCCTGATGGCGCTGAAATCAAACATTACTTTGACAGCGTGAAGTATAAAAAGCATCAATTTACATGAAAAAAAATATTCGACCCCTAATAAAACTGACATAGAACACTAAAATAAATTATTGCACTTATGATGTTACAAAAATAAGCTCTTAAAACGCAATGATGGCATATACGAAGACTTGGCTTCAGTCAGCCACGTGGTTATACATGATGTCCCCGTAAAATATTCAAACACAAAATTACCCTTAAATACATACATAAAAATAAAGCTCTTAAAATTGTGTGTAGCAATTATACAGAAGCTACAATGAAATGCCATAAACATAGACAGATGGCTCCTGATTTAAAATGCACGGGTTGCGTCACCTCTCCGAAATCTTTCTCCTCCTTCTCCTCAATTAAGTTAAAAATGACGCAAGGGTTCAAGAAATTAATAAAGCGGAAGCATAATGCTGGGGAAAATGTCTGGCAAAAACTTACGCAAGCAAAGATTAAGCCGTAAACTAAATTGACTATGGAAACCTAAATCAGTGAACAAAAGTTGTAGTGTGTACATGACAGTGTCTTACCTCGCCAGCTCTCCTCGACAGACTGTCCAGAAACAAGCGTCGCATGGACCTACCATGGCTGCCTATGGGGTTCACATAAGCAGAAGTGCTATGCACACCGAGTGAAATATTTTATATTGAAAATAAAATGGCACAAATGAAATTAGATAGTGTTTTACATTTCTATAATTTTCTTATGAATTTTAGTATTATTTTAATGTCTCATTGTGATGGCGTTCATGCCAGATTATTAAGTGTTCTTAATCTCGGTGCCACGATCACTTTGAATATTCATAACCAAACAATTAAAATTAGTACAAACACTTTAAAACATTTTAAGACATATTAAACACTGCAAAGCCAATACAACACATTTTTCACTGAATATAACATTTATATGAAAGTTCAAAATTATCGGCCTCTTTGCGCATGTGCGAAACATGTGATACGTGAGCGCCGTCATAGGCTCTAGCGCCGCTGGCTGTTAGCCGGCGTCAATACCATAAACTTGTTTGGTTAGAAGGCCCATTTAAAAATAATAAAAATTAGGTTATTTAATTTTTGCACTTGAACAACCGCTTAGCACTCTGGGGTGATATATTTATTTGTGCTACAGTGATAATTGTTCGGCCTTGCTCTCTTTCAAGAGTAACAATTGGTTTACCTTTGCGGTGTCAACTACATGATTACTACAAATAATTTTAACTTCAATCAGTGCATATGTGAAATAAACGTTAGATAATGTTGTATCATACTGATACTACTTGCTTTCTGAGATATAATATATATATATATATATATATATATATATATATATGATGACTCGTAGGGTTTGAGTCACCTCTTTGTAACTGACTGCAGATGACTTGGGCGTCGAGGGTTGAAACCTCGGGAAGTGATCCTTTTCTTTCCCTCTTTTATCTGCAGCCTCATGTGTGATGCCAATTATGGAGGAGGCTTTTTAAACTTGTCCTACCAGGATGGCTGTCGTCCTCTGCGGTGGGGGAGGAGTAGGAGGTGTCACTGAACTTACCAGGGGAGAGGTGGGTCTACGACCGAGGGTGGCTGCGATGTAGGTGGTGTCTTGAGAGTGCAGTCCCGCCTTCCCTTCCCGTCCCCTGAGAAAGGGAGAGATGCAGTAGTTACCAGACAATCGGCTAAACTGAATTTAGCTTGAGTATGATGTCTTCCCTTATAAATATGCCCGCTGGGTTATTGGTCACACAAAGTAGTTTATTGCTCATAAACAATCTACATACTACCAGTGTCTGTACCGAGAAGGTTTGGGGCTTTAAGTGTAGGAATCAATACCAACATTTCTCAGAAAGAATAGCTCTCAGCATACATTTGTTGTAGTTTTCTCTTTCTCTCTATTTCAACGGTGAAACAACCATAGGTCAGGATGTTAGGTCTTGGACACAAATACACTACCTGCCTCTTGAGCAACAAACCCAGACAGTTAGCTGATAGGGGGCTCCTGCTGTGGTTTGTCCGGCAGTTAGTTGAGGTTAGGTCAGCTAGATGGCCCTTCACGAGCTCCAAGTTGAACCCTTGTCTACATGACGGGTTAGCTGGCCGCTTCCTTTGGCTCTGGAACTCTCAATGATCACTGCAGTGCTGGACTGTAGACTCTGGCAGGCGACCTCCTCCTGGAGGTTGTGGGCATCATCCCTCTTCCTTACTTCTCCCCCTCTGCCCCGCCGCTGGTTGGCGGCGTGGCTGTATATGCTTGCTACTGGGCTGCCCAGTTTCGTGGCTATGCACCTTGGGAGGCTACTAGGTTTTGGTAGGTTACGTATACACCCGCTCACGTGCGGAACTCACTGACTTGTGTGCTATTCTCTCATAGGAAGTGTCAGTTTGCAACGGTAGGAGTACGCGGCTGCACTTTAGAATATATGCAATATTCGGCATGCATCAATACATTGAAAATGGCAAAACTAACTGTGGGAGATTTCATGGTAAAAAAACTCAGCATTGTGGTTTTGGAAATATTTTTACCAGCAATTTGGTTGCTGTTTCATGAATATGAGAATTATTACAGAAGTTCACGAGTAAACGTCATTTCTCCATTGTTTGCATTATTTCACGGTTCATAAAAATTTCCAGGCCCTATCTCCAGAACATGTGTTGTATGAAAATCCATGGATGATTACTTCTCAAAAATCACGCTTGTCTGCCACTGATATGAAATAATCTACTTGCAGAATCATTCACTTTTCTCAAAACCAAACAGTTTAAATACAGGAATATAAATCTTTGCTGTGTTTCAACTGTAGATCAGGCTATTTTACAAAATGGTGTATTGTTATTATGTTTCACTGAAGACACATTGAAAGGCTCCTACAATCAACTATACATAGGAAATTCTAATTTATTGAATAACTGCAGTAAAATATTCTGACAACACCAGAAACAAGTACATTTGCAAGGCCGCCAGGTGTGGTGTGACAACTGGCAAGGCAGAGCACAGTATCAGTAGAGTCGGGTGCGTGCGCAGCTCTCTTTGTCAAGGGGGGGGAGGACAAGGCAGCTGCCTTCCCCTCATCAGTCAACTTGACAAGGTTGGGACACACCTTGTTCAATGTTGAGAGCAACATCCGAGTGTGTTATGCTAAACTGCATTAGCACATCTACCTTTCACCACCCTTATGTCTGTAGTGTGTGAAATCCGTGGACAAGGTAATTGATCTGTGATGATAAGGTTACATTCAAATAATAAATCAACTGATTTGCTTGCAAGAGGCCAGTGAAAATAATGTATCTTGTGTGCTCTAAAAGCTTAGCGCAACAAGGTCAGGGCATACATGTTTGCGTAGGGTATAATTTGTTTCAGAAGACTTCAAAATATTTCAATTAATTAGTGTTATATTAAAAGAACGTGGTTTTTGGCTACAGAAATTATTGACCACATACACAACTTTAGCCTTTTTTTCTGGTATCCGTGGATGTTCGTAATTTTGATTTTCGACTGTATTGTAGTGTTTTGTATGTATGCAATCTCCAAGTTATAGTTCGTAAAACATGTGCTATGCAAGATCAGAAATGCAATACTGCCTTATAATACAGTACGTAAAATAAAACAAAGTGTTATTAACTAAAATGTAGTTCTTTATAGTTACTAAATGTATTAAAATTTATGTATTTAAATGAGTGACTAAATTATACACTGAAATAATTATGCTCACTGAACTTAGAAACTAGTCTGTCAGTACTGGATGAAATATGTAGGTTTGCATTAACTGTATTAACTATGCATCTAATTTTGTCTATAAAATTAATTTATATATATATATATATGTGTGTGTATGCTTTATGTTTTTTTCAAATTTGCAATGCATACTGTTGAAATAAGTGATTGATGCAGAACAAAATGGATTCTATGGAAATTTTTCATCAGCATGCACTTGATACCTCAAGTTAAAAATAAAGTCATTAGCAGTATTTTAAGTAATGTATTTTGCTGTGTACACAATAGTGTAGCAATGTCTCCTGAGGTGAGAGTAGTACCAGACAACTCCATCATACACTACATTCTAATTTGAACACTACGTAACATAAACTGAAAATACAGAATCTGATCTCAACAACACAGTTATTTGCTGGCTTACATAAAGAACTGAAACTATGCTTGTTATGCGATGACTTGGACAGTATTGCCATGCAGACCACGTTGAAGTTAATGTTTACCATCAATGTTCACTTGTTTTTCTCATGTGAGTTCTCAGTTTCCTGTGACCCATTTGTCCAGTTGTCATGTGAACCAGTGTGGCAGTGGATGATTGTGCGCATTCCTCACTTCTGCAGGTCCTGGGTACTTCTCCTCCATGCTGGAGGAGATCACGGGCCGCAGGGCCACTGCAGTCGGTAAGCCGAGCACCTACATGGCGGATGCGATCATTAAGCAGCGTCATCTGGACCCAGCACGAGTGCTGTTCATAGGAGACTCGTATGTAGCTTGTATAAGTTGGCACCATGTACCTGCTTCATCACTTCTGTAGTTACTGCATATGTCCCAGTTGAGTTGACATTATTATGGGAAACCTACACACTGTACTGCATAAGTGTTGTTAAAAATATCAAGTGATGTGGGGTAGAGAGGCAGTTAGGTGGAGAAGTTAAGTGGAACTGCGGAAGTAAAACTTGTTGTTAAGTGCTCTTTAATACCCAACACTTTGGTATTAAATGATGTATAGGCAGCAAAGTATTGAGAGTTGATGAGGGTGAGAAAGAAGTGGTATCATAATGAAAGGGCGGGCAGAACAGGCAAGTCCTGACAAAACATGCTGACCAGCGGCATTGTCCAGCTTAATAATCACGTGCAAATATCTAGCAGTGATCCTTCCAAGAATCAAACCTGGTTCATCGTGTTGGGAGTTGAACACTAGTCGCTATGCCAACTATGAGTATTCCCATGAAAAGCTACAAACCATTGCTTCTCAGAAATATCCAACAATACATGCATAGTCCGTCTTTCAAACATCAGTTTCGTTAAACTCTATTACAGTATTGTCATAAAGATAAATCAATAATTTTTTAAAAATTTGTTGCTAAAGCAGAGGTTGCTATAAATGCTGTGTGACCAGTAAATTTGATGGAATAGCTGGTAAAATTTGATCTGACATCAATGAAAACATAAATGAAAGGTCTATCAATATCAATGAAAACACAAATGAAAGGTCTATCAATATCAATGAAAGGAGTAAAACCTACAGTGAGGATGACTAATTAAAACACTTTAACTGTCACCACCATTGTTTAATGTTCAGGATTTAACTTTTGTAATTTTCTTAGTGAAATAACTGATACTGGTATTGGCCAGGCACATGACGCATGTGCCTGGCATGCAGTGGGGCCTCTCTGGCGACGGCAGACAGTTTGGGGCCAGTGTACTGGGCATTGCTCGCATCTGCTTCAGTGCTGGTAGTGGTACTGCTTTATGTCACTCACTTTAGACAGGATGTGAATGATATCAGTTTAGGGATCCATCTCTGTGCGACTAGTTTGCGGGCAGCAGTAGTGTGGGTAACCGGTGTGCGGTTCCGACTACTGTCTAATCCCATCGTGGGAGAGGCCTTGCGTTCACTCGCATTTACCCACTGGCCGGGCTCAGTGGTTATATTCTCGCTCGACGCGGTAGTCACGGTTTCTCTTTCTCTCCAACCTTTCTTCCGAACAGGTGGGGATTGTCGCCAAGTTGACCGTGGTTTCTCAGGTGTTGACGTTGTTAACTCAGGGTTTTCATTCTCCACCTTTCCACTTTCTCCATGCTTGTCCAGGAATGTGGGGGAGGAAGGGTAGGGCAATGTACCGTACGTCCCAAATTCCCTATCTTCAGTATGCTCCGCCGTCTCGGGGGAGCTGTCAGCAGGACCAAGCCTGGAGGAAGGGGGTATGCCTCTGCGTCCAGTTTGGTTCCCGGGGAGGGCGGTCCTTCGCGGAAGGACCGGCAAGACTCATGCAACGTATGCTAATGAGTCCTCGTGAGGGAGTTGACACACTGTAGCTTGTGGAGCAAGCAGGGGGGCAGGGGATGTTCGCGACCTCGGCCTAATGCTCATTTAGGGAGTGGAAGGGGGAATTACTCTTCACTGTGTGTCTGCTCTGGCAGAAATGGTCGAGGGGGAGGCGGTCCGCGGGATCACCCAGGATGTCTTGTGAAGTTTGATCTGAGTACTACTCGACATGTACTAGGGTTTCGCAGGGAATTCCTCCCCTGTTTGGGAATTTAATACCTTTCCCCGATAGTTGATTTCATCCAGGAGGGCTGACATCGGGTTCGGTCTTGCTGCAGTAGCTGCCGGGGGCGAGGGGGTTATCTGACAATATTATCGGGCCCGAAGGTGCCTGACTCGTCGGGCCTGCGTAGGTGTTAGAATCCTCATTATATTGGGAACTGGTGAGGTGTCTGCTCTCATAGCCGGAGTTGTCCCAGTATCATAGGATCCTCCATATGTGAGGCTACTAGAAAAGGGACCCTAAAGTGCCGACCCTGTACCCTTAACATGAGGAGGTTAATCTCCCCGGATAGTTTAAGGTGGGCTTTGTTATGGGCCATTTTGGCCATTACATTTGTAGGGGTCATGTTGGCTCTTTGGCGCCGCATGAGTAGTGTTCCATGAATGAAGTTACGATCGGCAGCCGTGTCTAATACCGCGGTGACCGGGGTATCGTTTATCTGGATGCGTAAGCGCATCAGGTCAACTAAGGGAGGAGGGATGTGTGACACCTGAAAACAACCTTGGCTTCTTTAGGTCGGGCCTGCTTGTGAGGAGGGCGGGACCGCGGTAATGCGCTCGGCGCCCAGGTGTCTGCCTTTCGTCTTCCTCCCTCCCGCCGGGCATGGCAAGCTCCACAGGTTTGCCATCCTTGACATTCCCGGCAAGGGGATGAAGTGAGGAGGAGAGGTGGAGGCGGGGTGCGGCCTTCAGCCGCCCAGAGAGGTGGAGGGGTTTTTCTTTCTGGGACTTGCCGGGCCTCGCATTCCCTGCGGTAACGCTCAAGCCGTGCACTAACAGTCTTGGGTTTGACATTGCTTGTACATAAAGAGGGCGGAGGGGTTAGTGGCTTTCCGCTGCCCATGTTATGAGTGCCCTGCCCGAAACAAATGCCACTCCTGGCAATTCCAACAGTGTGGCAAGTTGGCGGCGGGATTTGCAATGTTCTGCCGCGCCGTACAGGCTATCTGGAGGAGGAAGCCATGCCATTCACCCGGGCAAGTGCCGCCTGCTCTCTTCCCACGGAAGGGCGCTCATGCTCTTCGAGCTCCCTCACTCTCTACACGAGACCCTCGACCATCTGCGGTCAGGAGGTGATAAACCATTTTCGAAACGAGGGGAGGAGGGTGTGGGTAATCACTCTAACCCATAGGGCCTCACTTTGCTCTGGATACATGCGATTGCGTAGGGCTCTTTTCGCCTAATGAACAATTCAGCTTCCTCATCGGGTCGCTGTACCCATGAGAGCAGGTCTGTTATGATCTCACTTAGGAGTTCATCTCCCGAAAAGTGAGAGGTGAGTTGAGCCCTAAACTGGGACCAACTTTCCACGAGCTCGCCATAGCATTCCCTCCAGTTCTTGGCGGTTCCTGTTAGATGGGGGTGAGTACGGCTTACCCATTGCTTCTGCTGGACGAAGTGTTCGCAGTACTCTTTCTCGCAAGTATTGAGAAATTTGACGGTGTCCACGTAGTTTCTCCCTTTAAATTCATTCAATGTCCATTCCCTGGGTAGTCCCTAGATACTAGGGTTATGTCTGAGAGTGGGGTTGCGTGGGTGGTATGTGTGCTCTCTGTGGCACACTTCACATTCATATACTATGCCGGGTGCATTAACCCGCTTGTCTAGCCATCCGATACAAAGGTGGTAGAATTCTTGCCGGCAGAGGATACGTCGGACAAAGTATCTCCTGTGCCCTTGACACTCTGGCCACTGGCATTTCTGTGACCCGTTCTGGCGGCACTCGGTACAGCGGTACTGGAGGCCGTCTGTATAGCCAGGGGTCTCATCCCACCCAATACAGCTTTAGTGGTAGGTCCGGTGGCAATAGGTGCACTGAATCGTATAATGTTTGGTCCCATGGCAACCTGTCACGGGACAGGGGGCATTGCTTGCCCTTGCGGCGATGTCTTTGGCTAGCTGGCCGTGGTGACTCGATTTTGAGTCTGACATCGTGACATAAATTGGGCACCATGGGGTGTTTATAATGACTCCCCGAAGTCGTGGAAGATACTCCTCTTCAAAGAGTAAACCAGTGGGGTGAGAGGGTGTCTGGCTTAGTTCTAACCCCAAGTCTTTCAGCTACATGGAGTTATGGCCCCACATTGGGTGCCAAATATTGACGCATGTTGTGCCAATCACGACCGATGTGGGTGACCAACGAGTTGTGGGGGTTGGGGGGGTGTCTGGCGTGGTTCAACTCCCAAGTCTCAGCTGCATAGAGATATGGTTCCACATTGGGCGCCAACTATTGATGCATGTGTCGCTGACCGACCTGCCAAGCCCAGCTTGGCCTACCACTGCAAATACTATATATTCACTTAGGCCTAGGAGGCGAAAGGGGGTTAGAAGTAGTAGTTGGCCGCTTGGGGGTAGGTTAGCTATGGGTTGGAGGAGAGTCAAACCCCAGAGTTAGTCGGATAGAGGTGGCTTCCCACCCAGGGAGTGCTATCTTCCTCACTATTAGGGTCGCCAATATGCGGGACACCAGCTGTCCCAAATGGATGAAATGGCAAGAGGTCTAATCTGACGTGGTGATGGGGGTACGTGGTCTGGCAGAGGAAATTTTAGGTGGGTGTGTAGGTTGATGGATCAGAATGAAATTTACCAAGGGCCGTGTTGTACGAAGCCGGGTGTCGGGTTGTGCTGGGAGTTGAACCCGGATCACCTTTCCCATTTCAAATTTAATATCACAATATTTCGGGAGTACTGTACCTGCAGAATGTTATACTCTGATACGTCTTCCGGACTTTAGTTGGACATTACTAGTTGTTTTCGGTAGCTGACTAGCAGGGGTGTCACTGAGAATAGCCTTGTCCTCCTGAGTTAATAATTTCTCCTATTCCTCGTACTCCGCTGTCGAATACCCTGACCACTGGCTACCAAGCAAATGATCTAGCAGGGTAGAAATATATAAGGTAATAAATGTAGAAATGACCCATGTAGTTTTGTTATGACACCTGACCAGGGGTTCGCCCTCAGAAATGGATCTGGTGTTAGCCCGTTCAAGAGTGCAACATTCTCTACGTCATATTTTACTAGGAGCACCTCCTTTCTTGCAGTACATCTGATTACTAGAGTTTACACAACTCCACATAAGATAGGGAATAAGGGTCTTCTAACTACTAGTAACGGTACACAAGAATTTAGCATGACGTGGTTGTTTACTGTGGGGATTGGTCCCTGGGGAGTAAGCGTAATAATTATAACTAATACAAAATTGCACAATTATAATTAAATTTTATTGACAAAACCCCAGAGATAATTATGGTACGAGAATAATGTAAACCAAATTGGGGTCAGGTGAAGGCAAGCCTGAGAGAGCAAAAATATAGCTACGCAAATTTACAACGGCTGTAAGTGAAAAATTATAGCAATGCAACTTTGATAACAGCTAAATTAAGGGGAAGATAATTAGGTAGGCAATACAAAACGCGACAGCTCATTACTGCGGAATCAAGGGAAGTTGACTAGGGTAAGGATTACCGGGTTAAGGTGGGGTATACCTATAGCTGTTGGACATCTCACGGTGATGTCCAGGTCTTGAGAGAGAGTGAGAGTGAGATAGAATCTTCACAGACTTGTCGCGAGTTTAAAGTGCAGGTTATGAAAGGAGGGTTTGTGGTAGGAGCTAGAGTAGTCCTTGGTTGGACTCGAAGGAGAACCTTCTGCAAACTGGGTGTAGTAGTGTCCTCTGCGAACTGGAGTGCCGAGCAGCAGGGCCCTTTCGGACTGAGGAGGATGAGACCATGCAGACTGGGAGGTTGGGCTCGCGTCCTCTTTGGTCGCAGAGCTTGGCGCCACTCAACGGTGCTGGCAGCCGGGGCTGTATTTATACTAAATTTTCTCAGATCAGCAGTTCTTTGGGGTGCAGGAGAGTAGCGTAGTCTGCCACCATGGGGGCACATTTATCGGGGGTGCAGACGCGCTGCGACTTTCTTATCATCCCTCGTGGAGGCGACGACAAATTAAATCCCCTGTCTCAGGCGGGCTGGCTGTGACATCACAAGGTCACAGGGGTGCTGCCATTTCTATTGATTGCAGGAACTTCTGCCGGGGGCTAGACACGAGTTGTAGAATTCTCAATAATAATAATTCCAACAACGAGGGTGCCTTTTGCATGCGTAATTCTGGATGCACAATGGGGATTGTAATTATGTACGTAATATACAATGATGTGATTGGCTAAGTTTCTTAGCTCTATACATTTATTCTGGTTTACTGCATATATATTCCCCCCTCGGAGTGCACGTGTCTCGTAGATGGGGCAAAGTCGTCCGTAGAACGTGCAGTGTCACAGCGCAGCAGTCTGGCTTGCGTCAATGTATATTATTTTTCAATAATTTTAATGGACCAGTGTTTAAGGTTAGGAGTTGTGTTTAACAGCATTTTACTTTCTTGATTTTTTTTTTTTAATAATGTTATTTGTAATATCTTTATGCACCTAAATTTACACATCTTGTTATAAATGTTTTGTCTTTTTTATTCAGTTTCTAAAGATTAATTTTAGAAAATTTTTGTACAAATATGCTTAGAAAAATTTGTATACTTACCATTGGCATTATTGTATGCCAGGAAGTATGACCAGCCAGTGAGAAAGATGTCTCCCTGAGCAGTAAGGGAGTGGGGCAGATTACACATGTAATTAAATATCAACAAAGATTTACATTTATAGGATACATGTAAAGTTCACAACACAGAAAAGCAGTGAACAATGAATAGTGGTATAAAGTTCAATTATTTTTATAGTACCATATTTACTTGATTCTAAGTCGCACTTAGTTTTTTGGGTAAAATCCTGTGATGATAATATGAAACCACAGGTTGAAATACCACTTAAGTAGGAAATTAGATTCCTGTATGAAGTGACGCATGACACATTCCTGCGCTTTTATGATGTGCACTCTACCAAATGACTTCACAACATCTTGAGGTGCACTATTCCTCATGGGGCAGGTCAAACATTACTAACAGTATTTTAAGTGAGACACATGCCTACATGGTATATTGGTGCGCTCAAAGCTACTACAGAAATGTGCGCCTGGATTGTACTGTTCACCCAGATTCTCCCAGAAGCCTTCACGTCAACAACCCTCTTCGAAGACTGTACTGTCTACCGAGCTGCCAGCACCCTCCAGCAAAGGTCCCAACAGTTTCACAGAGCACCACTGGAGGGCAGCACACATTGTACTGCAGCATTAACAGTCTCCAGAGCCTCATGCCGAGGAGACAAGAAATGTCAACGCCTCCATCACAAAGAAGATAAGAAAAAAAAAAGCACCCCTTCAGTTGCAAGTATATTCAACCCCTGAGAAGCTAGGTTGGCTTCTCCCTTACCCTTATGAGGTCCTAGAAGTTACAAAATTTAGTATAAAAGAACCAGCAGTACCAAGCCTCAGAGCAATCACTGCACTTCCACCGCTGTAATGGCCAGAGGTGTCAGCTGAGAGTAAAGCGGGCGAGGCTCAGAATAACATGTCCAAGGGAAACAAAAAGAAGAAGCACAAGAAGAAGGAAAGCTATGCCATCTACATCTACGAAGTGTTGAAGCAGGTTCACCCAGACATTGGCAAATCATCCAAGGCCATGAGCACCTTGAACAGCTCCGTCCACAACATTTTTGAGCACATAGCAACAGAAGCAAGTTGTCTCGCTCTCTACAACAAGCGGTCCACCATAACAAGCCATGAGATACAGACTGCTGTACGACTTCTGTTGCCCGAGGAGCTGGCCAAGCACGCCGTCAGCGAGGGCACCAAGGCAGTCACCAAGTACACCAGCTCCAAATGAGCTGCCCCTGGCCAGTGCAAGGGTAAGTGCTTGCAAACCCTTCTCCACCACTTGCCAAGGCCGGAGGTTGTCTGCAGGGTGTGCCAGCCACTCGACCCCAGAGTCCTGCCACTGTAATGGCCGGGATCTCTTTGCGTTGGTAGTCAACAACCACCAGAGGTCTGCAACCTCTTCGGCAGCCTCCAGCACCACAGATCCAGCAGCTCTTGGTTGCCGTCGCCATCCAGAGGGTCCTGATGACATCACTCTTGTCAACCTCCCCTTCTGGTTTGGTTTAACACCTTGAGGTAACAGGTGATGACGACAGGTCACCTTTTCATGAAGCATTTCAACTGCCCTTATGGTAATTACATCCCCAGCTTATGTTACTTCAGAAAACTGCTCCAGTAATTAATTAGGCTTACTTAATTTGATTAGCATTTATTAAATTAATCTTTCTAGCCAGATTAATTTTGCCCACGTAAGCACTAGCTTTGCCTCCAGGTTGCCTTCACCTGGTCTATTAAAATAGGGATAACTTCCATAATCAATATTCTTTATTTTATTAGGAGAGTGTGGAACCACATGTCAAATATATTATTTAATAAAGACGTTTCGATTAGAACTTAATCGTACTCAATGTTATCACTTCTAGTTAGGCTACGTAAGGTTCTTTTATTTACTGTGAGGAGAAGCCGGTTGAGTCGCGCAACAACCACTAAGGTAAATCCATACAAATTAAGAGGCAAACTGAGTTCTGCCAGCTTGGTATATCTTCGGGAGCACCCAAAACACCTTAGGAACTCTTCCACATGTGGAATCGAGTGTCTAAGCTTTTTCCTACTCCGCCACCACTCGCCAAGGCCGGATTGGAGTATGAAGTGTCTTAGCCTGCATGACCCACTGTGGATACCTGAAAATTTCTTCATAAAATGACGTAAAAGTATCCTAAGCTCTGTTCCACGGCTGTAAGGGCCGAAAGTTCCATTCACTGCTTGGGAAGGCTGGATCGGAACAGCAGAGTGTGGTATTAGATCATAAAATGAACATGTTCAGAAGTACACATTAGGACTCCTCTATATCCCGGCTTATCTTCAAGACAGTTGCACTCAAATTCTTTCCGCATGCCGTACTCCCGGCAAGGTGGGGTTAAGAAACTGCTGAAGCGAGAGATCAAAGACATCATAGCTGCAATTACTGTATTACCTCCTTCAGAGTATGATAGCAATACCCTATTGTCTCAACCTCCGATTAAGTTTCCCGTAGAACAGCACTTGGCCTTGAAATGAATTCAATACTATTTTACGCCTCAATTTACATTGGATGGAGACCTCTTTTCAGGAGAACCTTCCCTCGTCACCGAGAACCTCACCAGCAGCTGCAGCACCACTTCGACGCTGTCAGGGTTGGCCACTGTTCGGCTGCCGGATGTCATAGCGAGTCAGCCAGCAAGATGGAGCATGCTACGCCCCTTCATTAAAAAGGTACCATTTCGGCGAAGGGTAGTGCAAGTTACTTCTGACTTCATTCCCACTCAGAAGCCCACTAGGCCTACCTTATGCACCGGTTGGGCACCTAAAAATACATAAGGCCTCCATCTTATTCTGATGCCCCTCGTGATACTGGCATCACGTTGGTTAAAGTCCCTAAATACGATGAAAACCTGCTCCTTCTATGGGAAGGCTTAGAGTGTTAAATTTGTTGTAAAGATTAATGCCCCTAGTTACTGGTCCAGGTCGGACCTTAACAAGCCCTTAGCATAAATTTCAGTCTCAACATAGCGAACCCATCCTAGCCTGGAAGTAATTTAATTCAAATGTGTTAAGTAGCATTACCAGTATCTGTTCTCCAGGGCTTGCATTCGACCTCAGATGGTAGTTAATGTTCATTAAGTGATTACAACATTCACTTCCACTTCAGGCCTCCGTTAATGACATCCAATGTGGTGCATCACTGCAACTTAGTTAGTTTCAACTAGGAGAGACTTGGCTAGGCTTCAATTAATGGCGCCCAACGTGGGGCCTAAATGCAAGTAGTTCAGTCTTGGCAGTTAGGACTAAGCTAGCCATGCCCCCAAATACGCAACCACGTTGGTCACCGTTGAAACAAAGGCTTCAATTAATGGTTCCCATCGTAGGAGACCTAACTTTATGTAGATTAGGCTCGACAGTTACATATCATCAGACACGCCTTAGTTTTACGACTTGTATGGTCAGTAGCCATAACCTTTACGGTTTTAGTGGGGCTAGAGCTCCATAAACACCCCGCAAGATAGCGTTTAGTCAGACGGTTAATCTTCTAACTTGCTTCTTTTATCATGAATTGCGTGTGATACACAAATTGCGTACATGGTATGTAATTGCTACTTGTGACCTTAGAGCTTGGCATGGCCTGTGACAAAAACATCCCACAGACCTTCGAAGTTTAGCTCACACTAAACTGGTGTCGAACCCCGTACCAGGACTTCAGGGAGTCCGCAGAAATAAACACCCTGTGGCGCTCAACATCAGCTAGTCCCATCATGCCTGACTCTGGGCAGAGCCAAAATGATGCAACCGAGGCTCCAATTCACGTAAATGTTTTTTCGACGTTCTCGAAAAGTGTAACGTGGATTTATTCCCTGGTACAGGTATCCATGTAATCTACTGTGCACAATGCCTACAACGCTTCCATTACACCTGTATTCGGTGGGAAGACATCCCCAGGTACACACATGGCCTGGAATACTGCTGTGTAGCCTACAGAAACTATCAAGCAGCTCAATGTATCTGGTTTGAATGCGATGGGCGAGGTACGTTTACAATCCGATGCATCACTTTTGCATCGGAGTTCCATTTTGCATATCTAGACTGGCTGGATGAGAGGATCACTCACCCCGATCAGATATACCACTTCCAAGTCTGTCAACGAACGTAGCCTGAGCCATAGGCCATCAAAGCCCCGAACAAGACCCAGCCTAGCCACACCAATACCTTCCACTGAATTTCAATTGCCGGAGTTCGGTGGGAGGCCCCATGCGGATCCCGTCACGTTCTTATAAGAATCTGACAGAGAACTCAAGAAACATAACACATCCTGAGCGAGCAGTAGGTCCCCAAAACTAACCACCAATTACTTAGCAAGGCCAAAGAATGGTGGACCAAGGGAGGTAGAAAGAAACAACAAGGTGCAGGCCTTGGTAGACAGGCCGGTACACACATCCAAGCTTGCTACCCCAACCCCTCTTCCCAAGCGGCAAGCTGTTCGCTGCCTACCCCCTCCTCTTAACACTCTCACTGCCCCCTTGTTGGTACTGCCCGGGAAGGCATCTCAACCACGAATGTCCCACCGGGCAGGGCAGAAACGAATATGCGGTGGCCAGACGCTCAGCCGCATTCTAACATTAAGGTTCTTGTCAAGGCTGGAAATACCATCTCTCAGGTGCACGCGGGGTAGCAACCTCAGACAAAACCCGACCCTTTGATCTCACAAACTAGACGGTGCAAGTGAGGACACATTGTAACAGGTTACTGTCCTGTTCTCTTGTTGTCTCGGTAAACAACAACGGACTAGCTCAGCGTGAGTTGGAGACTTCGACTATGTTATAATGAAACTTTGTTGATACCAGGATTGCCAATAAAATAAAATAAATTAATGTCTGGAGATTTATTGTTGTCTCGGCAAAACAATTGACACTCGCAGCTGACAAACAAAAAAAAGACAAAATTGCAGTGTTTACAAAACAAAACTTCTCACTTCCAAGAGAGTTACAAAGACGAGAGAGAATTGTTACTTTTCTCTCCTGGTGCCCTATTAACTCCTCGCACCGACGAAAAATAAATTTAATAGTTATTTGAAATGTCCAAAATAAAAAAAGAAAGTTAAACTCGTGAGCGCTGGTCGGTGTGAGTCACGTGATCACACATTGCAGGCTGTCCGACTGACAGCTGACAAACGATCGTGCCTCTGTTATTTTCCTCGTTTCACCAGTTTCACCATGTTGTGCCTTGCGGTGGCGATGCTTTTAGTTTACTAACCCAGTGAAAAGGAAAGGATGCGCCATCGTCCTATGATGTCTGTTACTACTGATGAAATGAGGAAAGAAAAATAACAAATTTGGAAACACGAAAATATATTAAATATAAACAAGTTGTCATTGGCACGACCTTTCAAATATTACATGAATTACTATCCTTGACTGAAATATAGACAATTTAAATACTTCCCGAATATACTGATTGTATATATCTAGCTGCAATGCTACATTACCCCCCCTTGGTTTGGGGAAGATTTCGAAGAAACCTGTCACAAATTGAAATATACATGGATGTAGTGCATCAAGGCTGGACTGCAATTCCATCTCTTGTAAGATTATTTGATTACATGGTTACACATCCATATACAAAGTTAGTCACAATAAAATACATTTCACTACGTAGTAAATTAATCATAACATGATACAATATTTTAGTCTACATAACATGTCTCTTTTCAATTAAATACAATAGTAAATTCACTTTCAGTTTTTATTTACATGATCATACACTTCACATACAAAGTAAATTAATAAGAATTGGTTATAAAAATTTTGTGCACATCGTATATCTCTTTCAAAGTCATTACAATATTACATTCACTTTTAGTTTTGGTTTAGGTACATGACTATTAGTCGCTGAATGGTTTAATACTCAATACATAGTTTTTACAAAACTCCCTAACATTATATTTATTATATTTAAAAGTATTGTTCGCAATATTTATATTTTTTATTTGAAAATAATTTTTTATCACATTTTGTTATGTTTAGTTTAAACAACACAGATTTAATTATTTTAAAGTTTCTATTTTTCATCTAAAGATATGGTGGTACCCACTACACATACCATGTTGCTTCTAGGTTTGCTCAATATTACTTTCATTCCTTGTATGGATTAGCACACAAAAAAATATAAGGCAATCCAGGTCTGCCCCATAAATTATAAAAACCACTGCCACATTTACTTTAAACATCTTAATATCTAGGTCAGTGTTAACAAAAAGGGACTCAGGCATGTCACACCCAAAAACTTACTCTTATTGCTAAGATCCAAGGACATTATACACACTGGAGCAACCTTTCCACACTTCATCTCTATGTTCTTAAAAATAAACACATCACACCTCAACCTTTATTGGTTATCAAAAAATAAAAACTTTTCATGTCAATTATAACCTTTCATTTAACATACACTGTTAAATTTAAATAATTTCCATTTACTTCAAAACTATCCTTTTATTACAAAATGATTATATTTTGGACATCACAACGGGAGCAATATAAATAATACCCATTTTACACACATTCGCGTTCAATCATTATATTGAAGTACACATTTAAACTATGTTCTCTTGGTTTTCAAAATTAATCTGTAACATACCTCAACCTTTTTCAAAATCAACATGTAATGCGCATCAACATACGAGTAATCTTTCTTGAGAATGATCAAAATACATTTACAAAAATAAAAAAATAGTTTTTAATGCTTTTTCATTAGGACACAAAACATAGTGTGCTTTGATTTAATTACAATACACCCTTACTTTCAATTACAATAATATTATAAAACACAGCATTATTCATTTCATTTAAGCTAGTCATTCTCAAAATTAAATCTTTATGTTTGATGCATAGGTACAGTCAATTATGAAACCTTTTTATCACTCACATCATGGTTCTGATTCTGGCTAACAGCCAGCGGCGCTAGAGCCCATGACGGCGCTCATGTGTCACGTGTACCGCACATCTGCAAATAGGCCAGCAATATTTTGAACTTTCCTATAAATGTTAATTTCAGGGTAAAATGTGTTATATTGTCTTTATAGTGTTTAATATGTCTTAAAATGTTTTAAAGTGCTTGTACTAATTTTAATTGTTTGGTTATGAATATTCAAACTGCCTGTGGCGCTGAGATTAAGAACACTTAATATTCTGGCATGAATGCCATCATAAAGAGACATTAAAATAATATTGAAATTTTTAACAAAATTATAGAAATTTAAAAGAATGTCTAATTTAATTTTTGCCATTTTATTTTCACTATAAAATATTTCACTCAGCGTGCATAGCACTTCCGCTTATGTGAACCACGTAGGCTACCATGATAGATGCGTGCGACGCTTGTATCTGGACAGTCCGTCGAGGAGAGCTGGCGAGGTAAGACACTGTCACATGTGCACTACCACTTTTGTTCACTGATGTAGGTTTCCATAGTCCATGTAGTTTACCAGTTAATCTTTGCTTGCGTAGGTTTTTGCCAGACATTTTCCCCAGCATTATGCTCCAGCTTTACTGATTTCTTACGCCCTTGTGACATTTTTAACTTAATCAAGTAGGAGGAGGAGAAAGATGTCGGAGAGGTCACGCGGCCTGCGCATTTTGAATCAAACGCCATCTGCCGATGTATATGACATTTCATTGTAACTTCTGCATAATTGCTACATGCAGTTTTAAGAGCTTTATTTTTCTATATGTATTTAAGGGTAAAGCTTGATGCAGGTTAAGGTGCAGATCAAGAAGGGAGGGTCAACGGTAGGAATTAAAGTAGCTCTTGGTTGAGCCTGAAGGAGCACTTTCTGCAAGCTGGGTATAGGCAGGGGGTAGTGAGCTGCAGAATCCTTGCAGAGTGGAGGATAGGTAAGCCCTTGCGAGCTGAGGAATAGGAGTCCTGTTGCAGACTGAGGAGGATGAGCCCTTGCGGACTGAGGAGAGTCTTTGGCAGACTGGAGGGTGGGCTCGCATCCTCCACGGTCGCCGAGCCCGGCAACACTTGCTGGTGCTAGCTATGGAGGTTGGATTTATACTGGAAATTTTCTGGTCAGCAGTTCTTTGGGGTGCGGGGGGTGTAGCGTAGCATTCCACCACGGGAGCAGGTTTATCGAGGGTGCAAACGCGCTGCAGGTGGAGGCGATAACAAATTAAAACCCCTGTTTTTAAGGTTTCTAAGGGGCGTCTGTGATGTCACAAGGCCACAGGGGTGCTGCCATCTCTCGTGATTGTAGGAACTTCTTCCAGGGCCAGACACAAGTACTAGAATTCATAATAAATATCATTTCTGTTGTGGGGGTGCCTTTTTGCATGAATAATTCTGGATGGGCAATGGGGATTGCAATTATGCGGGTAATATGCTTTTATATGATCAGCCACCCAGGCTCATGGGCTTCCTGGCACGATACATTTGTTTCAGATTGCCGCTTACATATTCCGCCCCAGAGCGCACGTGGCTCATAGATGGGACGGAGTTGTCCGTAGAGCACGCAGGCACGCTGCGCCGCATTCTGGCATGCGTCAATGTATATTTTAGGGATGGTAAATCTGATTCTTCTATACCCCAATATCCATCGATTCTACAATTCAAATGGAGAATCAAGAATTTAAAAATAAAGTTGTTTCTTTGCAATCCTGATTAGTAACAAAGTGTCATTATAACTTATTTTATGACATGCAATATGTAAAACACAAAACAACCAAATAACATTTTGTTTTAAGGATTATTTTAATTATTATGTTTTTATTTATTGCTTCCATTTTGTTCTTGATTTTTGCTTTTCATTCTATGTATTTGTGAATTGTAAACATGTATCTTTGTATAAAGCTCGACTTGTTCCATAGCGCCGTTGTTTGGCTGCAAAGTGGGCTCAACGGAAAATAAATAAATAAGATTGTAATGGAATTTATTTTCTTATATTTTGAACATTAAAAGTTGCACAGTTGTCAGTTTGGTCGACCGTAAATAAACAAGGTAATCAATCAAATATCTTCATGTGCTTACCAAAGGAAATTCACACGTTATTTTAACTAAGCAAAGTTTTAAATCAATGCGACCATACATGATTCAATATTTTATGTACCACTGTAATTTTCAGTATTAATATGAATATATGTAGGCCTGCCTCGTTATTGTCATATCCATGCCGCAGCAAAAATATTTAGGCCACGTATAAAGCATAATGTAATACAACTGTGCACCCTACCTTTAAAAATCCATGATAATTAAATCAGTATAATTGCTGGAATTGTTCGAAATATTACAGACTCTACTGCTGGCATTCATACGTAAAACCGGGTTCATAACTGGCATCACTCGCTAGCAACATAACATCTAATAACCTCAATCAAGACATACTGTTGCTTGGTGCTACTACTACAATTACCGTGTTGTTGGTTTACGGTCACTAAGTAGAGACAGAAAGACAGTAGTCGATAACTAGCACAAATTGACTAAAATACGCCCAATTTAATATGTGTGGTGCGCATCATCTGCAAAATGTAAACGCAACAAAACAAATTAAAAAATATTTTTATTCCATTGATTTAGCTGTAAACTGTTGTATAAGTCATAGTATTATTTGTCGTAACAGTAATATAAAAAAGAGAATTGCATGTGCTGTTCTGTTTAAAATGCTTTAGTTAACAACAGCATACTTTACCACCATGTTTACGTTTTTATTTACAAACATGTTGAGTGAAGTTGGAAGCACTTTTCAATTGATTCAAGTAACAAAAATTACGCCATTTGCCAAATATGTAAAGTAAAAATGTTGCGAGGAGGTGCTTCTAAAACAACGTCAAACATAAAAAAACATCCCGTGAAACATACTGCATACATTCAAGATGTAAAAAAAGAATAATTAACCCAGCTATTACTAATTTACCAGTGCATAAAACTGCATCATGTTCCTCTCTCAGCAGCAGTGGTTCTTTATTGTCTTCATTACCTTCATCACATGACACTCGTGAACGTTGTTTACTTTCCAGCATCAATACTAGTCACACTACTTTGTCTATACTGTATTGCCTCAGTCATCTGCATTCACGTCTGAACATGATAATCCCACCTCGCATGTTTGTTTCATACAAAATGAAATCATTTCTGCATCTTTTGAGCATTTTTCCACAGTGCTCTTTACTTACCAAGACATAAAATTTGTGTGAATTTAAATAGAATAGTTTTGACTGTGAATGACAATACAATTTTGTGTATTATAAATTTCCTATCAGTTGTAAATCATAGGAATCAAGAATCGCAAAAAGAAAGTTGAGAATTGGCTGTGAATTGATAATCGGGTATCGGAATGGAAAAGTTGGAATTGTCCCATCTGTAATATTTTTACTTGCATATAATATATTTTTGCTGCCCCAGACTTATTTTTCAGAAGTTTTTTATTTATTATGCAAATTTACTTATGTAATTTTAAAGTATTTTAATTACATGTAGAAGCTTTGTTACTCATACTAACCCTACCAAAAAATTTACTAACTGCCCATACTTTCTGTCCTACTAGTCGACACCGGTCAAATATATACTAGTCACTATACCACCATACCAACCATTATATAACGCAAGTCATACCAGAGCACTATTCGTGCAGAACGGATCTTCTGACCCGTCCCATGACCCGAAAGAACCACCTTTCCAAGAGTGAACTAGTGTCTGCAACTTCATTGTGGTACGGAGCAGTGATCCCTCTAAAGTAGAGCCTAGAGTAAACACGGGCAATTGTTATTTCCCATTTACTTCCCCTGTGTCCTGTTATTTTTTTTATTTTCAGAAGGGTGTATACATATTTTCTATTTTCAGTAAAGAAAACAGTTAGAGCCTGTATTAGGACCTCTAGTTGCTGCTAACTAGAACTGTTATCGAGGGGTTAAACTATCTAACACTTCCAGTGCTAGGAAAGCATTTATACCTTTAAATGAGCTTCAAAGTGGTGTCTCAAACATCAGAATGAAGTGTTTTGCTTATATGCATGTTGGTTTTGGAGGTTATATAAAATATGAATTGAAGTTTTTGGCTATTTTGAGTGTTATGTGGAATAGTTCTGCAAAATGCAAGTAAATCTGGCGAATGTCGAGAACGACACAGAAGATTAGTTTTGGAAATTGTATTATTTTTGCTTGTGGAAATTTAATTTTGTAATGACAAAAAATTCGGAAATATAATATTGACACTGGCCTAATGTCATTTTGAGGAATCGGATTCCTTAAAACTTTGTGATAAAATATACCCCCCCCCCCCCCCCCCTTTTTTTTTTTTCATTCACAAAATATTAAAATATATTAAGAAACACAGGCACGAACCTCACTCTTGAATGGTAAGAAACTGAGTCTTGTGCATTGTGATAAATTGTATGGATATTATGCTAGCTGCGAGAGAATTTATATCACCAGCGACAGTAATAATTATGAACAAATATGTTGTTTGCCCGGGTTTGGTTTATAGTTTCTATTTAATTAATTTACTAAAGAAGCATTAACATGTAATTTATATGTATATTATGCAAAAGACATTTCGCACTCATTACTGACAACTGAACATAAGCCATAATACCACAAATATACTGACTTTTATTGCAAACATACACAGTAACGAACGAAAACCTTGAGGATTACTTAGCTTAACGCCCGCTAACAGCCAGCGGTGCTAGAGCCCATGACGGCGCTCACATGTCATGTGTTCCGCACATGCGCAAAGAGGCCGATAATTTTGAACTTTCCTATGAATGTTAATTTCAGGGTAAAATGTATTATATTGTCTTTACAGTGTTTAATATGTCAGAATATTTCAAGTGCCCATGGCACTGAGATTAAGAACATTTAATATTCTGGCATGAACGCCATCACAAAAAGACATAAGAATTATACTAAAATTCATAACAAAATTATAGAAATGTAGAACAATATCTAATTTAATTTGTGCCATTTAATTTTCAACATAAAATATTTCACTCAGCCTGCATAGCTCTTCTGCTTGTGTGAACCACGTAGGCGGCCATGGTAGGTCCGTGCGACGCGTGTATCTGAACAGTATGTCGAGGAGAGCTGGCGAGGTAAGATACTGTCATGTAGGCACTACAACTTTTGTTCACTGATTTAGGATCCATAGTCAATGTAGTTTACTGGTTAATATTCGCTTTCATACACTTTGCCAGACATTTTCTCCAGCATTATTCTTCCACTTTACTAATTCTTACGCCCTTGTGGCATTTTTAATTTAATCAAGGAGAAGGAGGAGAAAGATGTTGGAGAAGTCACGCGACCCACGCATTTTGAATCGGGCGCCATCTGTCTATGTTTATGGCATTTCAGTGTAACTTCTGCATAATTGCTACACACAATTTTAAGAACTTTATTTTTATGTATGTATTTGAGTGTAATTTTTATGTTTGAATAGTTCACAGCAACATCATGTATAAGCACGTGGCCGACTGAAGCCACGTCTTTGTATATGCCATCATTGCATTTTAAGAGCTTATTTGTATAACATAGTATGTGCAATAATTTTTCTCAGGGTTCTATGTCAATTTTATTCAGGGTTCAATGTATTTTTCACGTAAATTGATACTTTTTGTACTTGGCCACGTGGTCACAATAATGTTTGATTTCACCGCCATCAGGCATGTTACAAGCCTGTAACAATGTATATCGTAAAGAGAACCACTTGCTCAACACGAATAATATTTTATCTGAATTTAGTTTGCCGTTTCCATGCAGAAAAATTGCAATTCCTCCTCCACCACGTGGTCTGCTACGAACTTCATCCATCAGCATCTGCGCCACTTAAGCTTGTTTTCACACATGCGTGTGTTTATTGTGAATATTCATCTCATGTCCCATCTTTTTTCATGTCTCATTCAAGGGTCTATGTAATTGTGTAATTAGTGTAGGGTGCAATTACTCCCGTCCTAGCCGGCTCTGTGTATAGGCCGTCACCACACTAACCAAGTGCTGGAGGGCGAGCCCAGATGAGTTTGCGTTAGTGATGCCAAGTAATCACACGTGTTAATGTGTATGAAGGGTTTTCATTTGTAATTCACAATGTCCTGTCTTCAGGGAAAAACCGCCAGTTCACCCTAGCGGCTGTTGGCCCTCTTCCCTTGTGAAGACTGTGCTTTCACGCACCTCGGTGAGATCATCCATTTAGGTGTATGCTAGATTAATTACGGGCTGGGGAACACCCAAGTTGAATTGGCTAATTATGACCGAGATAATCATTTCATTGGCACGTTGATGTGTGTGAATAATATCAATAAAACCAAGTCTACAGTGAACTTATATATTTTATTAAGTAGTGACAGTATCCTAGCCACATATGTTTTATCTATTGTTTATTTCAGTGATGTTTATTAAAAGTTTAGTATTGCCAACGTGTTTGTAAGTACGCACGGGTGAGATGGACACACACAACATACAGTATCCCTGAGAACCCTGAGTCTCAATAGTGTGGTGATTGGGAAGCACCGCTGGCGCCCAAATTACCAGTAAGTATTTGTGTCATCGTTCGTCTCATGTCTCACCCGATGGTTTCAAGCTATTGGAATGTTCATAATACAGGTTACCATAAAATAACTCATCTATGTAATAGCTATTCCGTACATTTATCAGAGATCGTAATACAGGCCCTTAATGATCTTGATAGTTCCGGCAGTCGCCATACCAAGCGCACAAACGAAAATTCATAACTATTTCGCTAAATGATTAATTTGTACACAAAAAATAGCTCAGAAATGATGTGTTATATTGACTGAGTATATAACACAGTGCCTCTGTACTACCTCCTAGACTAACCTGGATGATGCAGAAATGTAATCCTTCGCAACACCATGTGAAGGCGAGCTGGTTCTAACCTCTAGTGGAATTAAGTGATAATCACTGCTAGGTAAGTAATTTACTACTCAATCCTAAGTAGCGACCTGTTGTCCTGAAGGGACAGAATTTGTGACTACGATAAGGGTAGTATTGCCATTACCGTCCGGAAGGTTATGTCATGATGGGACTGTTGACAACAGATTACCAAGGATCAGATGTCTTCAGTAGCCACTGATGGTCTAGTCTTCCATAAGTATATGGGTCCACAAAACATGCAGAAGTTGCTTCTGGAGGGGTTGTCTTCAACTGGTAGCTGATTCTGGCCCTTAGGAGAGCAATGGAATCTGCGGGCCATGCGCGAAACGCTGGTGGCTTCCACCGACACTGTAGGAGAGCGGTAGAGAAGCAGAAACTGAAGATTACTTGTCATGCCAGCTCTTTTATACTTACCGTATTTTGGTGTGTATAAGTTGCGTGCGTATATAAGCCGCACCATAAGTTTTTGATGAAAAATTAGGGATAATTAATATTTCAAGTATAGGCCTCACTGAATTTTTGTCAGCAACAGAAAACTACGGCTATTTAGTTTGCAGTCTGGTGTGTCCTTGTTGCGCTGGCAGTAAAAAAACACAAGCACATGCCGGCACACTACACCACACACACACACACACACACACACACACACACACACACACACAGCAGGCTCCTCATCTGGCCAGAGTGTGAGAGAAACAAGAGAGATGATGAAGGGGACATTATAAAAATAGCCAGGTGGCTGTGTGACAACAGTGAGTAGGAAGAAACATCTAGGCGTTAAAGGGGAAAGGGGGGAGCAGCGGAAGGGAGTGACAAAAAACCAGGGTCATGGGAGAGGGGGTGGGGTAGTGGACTAGTGGACTGTGAGAGGGAGAAAAATAAAAGATAACGACAGCCAGCAAGTTTAGTTTTGAAAAGAGGGGAAGGGGGGGTATGTAAAGGAGTGACCAGGGCAAGAGGTAGAAGAGAAAAGATAAGGACCCCCCAGAACCCCTCTCCCCCAAGGAAAAAAAGAAAACCAACTGAAGGAAAAAAAAGAAAGGGGCCCCAACTTTGCCACCACAGGGCGGCCCATAAGCATTGGCCCTTTAAGCATTTAAACACAAGTGATGAGCTATTAACTTGTTCTAATTTTTTTTAAATTCCTTGGAAACTAAGTTAAAACATAAAATGTACTGTATGTTGACAAATTTCTGAACATGTTTTGGAGGAAAAAAAAAAATTTTTATTGCCAATATCTCATAAAAAAATGTTACACGCTACTTTTTGTGGTCATTTTTATGTAAAAATGTGCTGCCTGTACAAGTCAAAACACGGTATATTGGTTTGGGCCAGAGTAGGTTAGGGTTGAGGAAAGAGATGATCTCCCCCACCAGAACTCAGCAGTTGTCGTCTGCTGGTGTCATCTGCTGGGCAGCATTATCTGATGCGGTGGGTTTCAACCCTATCTCGACTGTAAGGTGCTGGTAGTATGTGTGCTGCCCTTCCTCTGCATGCCGTAGAACTTTGGTATCTCGGTCCGGTAGTACAATCTCACTTCGGGGTGTGTTAACAAGGTGGTGCCTAACTTGGGGAACCTGGGTGAACAGTACAAGCTGGACCGACGTGTCTGTCATAACTGTCAACATTGCGCCAGTGTATCCTGTTGCCACGTGTCAAGCCTCTTCAGTATTGCTGGTTTATGACTTGTCTAAAAGAGGTGAACATTGCAACCAGATGGGGCGAAGCTGTGTGTGCATCAAAGATGTGTAAAAGTGTCATGCATTAACTCATACAAGGTAAAGAGATGAGCCAACTCAACAAGTTGAACACATTAAGGCACAAATATATATTCTCTCCACAATACCCTGAATACAGATGTCTTACCAAAACATTGACTAGAATCGGGCGACACTGTTTCAATTAAATCAGGTTTAATACTATTTTCCACAGCCTTTCCATTAGTAACCAAAAATTATTCTACTACTGGGCCTGAATCATGTTCTCACTCATTGCACACTGCAACGATTAAAATATTCACATTACAATCACAAGAGAAAGTATCACAACTGAGTAAGCCCATTAAGGTACACATTCATATAAAATACCAACTAAAACAATTAAAAGGAAACATACAGTTCAGAGGCCGTCTATTCAACAGCCCCTTATATCTAACCATTTTTTCTAAAACAACAACCATTACATTTAACAAATAAGGATCACGCGAGTAGTGGAACGTGCATGAAACCAAAACAACAGGGCAGAAAAATGGGGTGGCTGACAGCCAGCAAAATATAAGCACCAAGTGCCTAAAACTACTTAATTGAAATCTCAAACCTACCTACGTCCATAATTTAGACAGTGCAGGAGAGAATAGCCAACCCTGTCCAGAAGGTATAGCTCGCCCAAAATAACTAAGCAGTTTTGAACAAACAAGCAGACAAACAGGAATGCCCCACACTTAATATTGCGCACTCTTCCGCTACTCACTGATTAAAAACGTGGCCGGCACCCTCGTAGCACATAATAATAATCCTTTAAAATGTCCATCACTGACAATTAGTTATGCTGCGCCCATGATGGAAATTGCTAAAAACACTGATGCGCTGCAGGGGTAGTCGTCGACGAGTTAAATTGGTCCTAGCTGAAGGAGGAGAAGAAGCAACGTGACCAGCCTCGGCCAATTGAGTAGAATCGAAGCGCCCACAGGAGGGGAAGGAAGGTAGGGTAAATGGGGGAGAGCGAGAAGGAGGGGAAAACCATACCTCCAGCGAGCATAAGCACCAAGGCACCCCCAGCATCCACAGCTCCAAATTCTCTCCAGGCCAACGCGAGCGACGCTGTACTACCACCTTGGGACAGCTCGGGGGGTGAAAGGTAACCAAAAAGGGAAATATTGGAAATGTCAAAACAACAAAGAGAATGAAAAGGAAAGTGGATACAAGAACAATTCCACAATAAACAACAATATTGATACAATCAAACATAGCAAACAATGGCAACAACTTTACACTCTGGTCTTATAATCCTTAATATGCTAGGTATGGGCTTTACAGAAGATGCGGCCAGTAGTGGAAGAAACTAATTTTACGGTATCGGGACCCAAGAACTTGTCGATCCTGAAGGGATCAACAAACTTGGGAATCAGCTTGCTGGAGACATCATTAGCCAGGTTGGCGAGGGTGAAATTCCTACAAAAAACAAGGTCACCAGGACTAAAGCTCGCAAGAGATCTATTCTGCTCTAGCCTATTATTAACGTGGCATTTAGCAATCTATAAACAACTGTACACCTCCAGAGCAACTAGTCACGAGTAGAATCAGTGAGGGGAAAAGGGAAGGGTGGAAGGTTCCAAATGTTCTAAAGGGGGCTGTTCAGGGGATGACCAAGGAAGAGTAAAGAAGAAGGGGCCCCAGTAGACCCATGTAACCTACATCCAACAAATCCATGTCCTGATCCCACCTTAAATTATCTAAATTATCAAAAATATTAAGTGAAGCCTTGAGAACCTTGTTGAATCATTCCACCTGGTTTTCCTTTGGAAAGAATGGGCTGGAGGTAAAATGTTTCACAGCCCATTTAAAACACATATCTTTGAATATAACTGAAGTGAAATGCTTGGCATTATCAGTTAAGATCTCTGCAGGGCACTGAACTATTTCCATACCTGATCACACAGTACTTACTCTATGGTGGTGGCCTTCATGTTCCTTAGGGATAACAGAATTGTAAACTTCATAAACTTATCAAGAACTATAAGAATATAGTTATTTCCTTTCTTGGTCCATATCAACGCACCAAATACATCTAAATGGACAATCTCCCATGGATACTTAGGCAGCTGACACACTGCTTGCCCCACATTGGTATTGCCTGCTTGCTTGCATCACTGACAGGAGTCACACGTCCACACATATTCTGCTACGTCTTTCGGCAAAGTCCGGCCAAGCCGATTGATTAGCAATTTTTTGAAAGGTCCGATTTACTCCCAGGTGACCCCTAAACACAGAATCGTGGAAATAAGCGATCACCATGGGACGCAGTGAAACTGGAACTACAACCTTTCTAGCGTGTACATTCTTCCCCGTGAAATACAAAATGTTCTTGTCCAACATGTACAACAATACTACCTCAGACTTGAGATCTCCTACCACTTGGGAACAAAACTGATCATCGGTTTGCGCCTGTTGCAAATTAACATAGCATTCCGAAAAATCCTGTATAAGACTCAAAGAGGCAACCAGAGTTTCCATCTCAAAATCATGGGATCATACATACGTGATAACATGTCAGCTACTGGATTTTCTGTACTCCGGACGTGATGCACTTTGAATCTGAAACGCGACAGCCTCTGCACCCAACGTCTTTATCCTAACTACTGCAGATGACCCAGCACCCAACTGAGGGCCTGATTGTCTCTAAAGAGTTCACACTCGTCGTGCTCAATGTATGATGCAAACTTCTCAAGCCCAAATATACATGCCAGTGTCTCCTTTTCCATAGTGCCTAATCTGCATTCAGCCTGAGAAAGACTTCGGCTAGCGAAAATGATTGGAGCGAGACCCAACTCGGTTCTTTGGCTGAAAACAGTCCCTTAGGCCAAGGAAGAAGCATCCACCTGCACGATAAATCTCTCAGAAAAATTTGGCAGATGCAATGCTGGCGGCAAAGACAACTTTCCCTTCAAAGTCTTAAAGGCCTTTTCCTGTTCAGAACCTCATACAAATTCAATTCCTTTCTCCTTGACCTTATTCAAGGGTGCAGCAATCTCTGAGTAATGCTCAATGAACCTAGCATAGTATCCCATGATCCCTAGGAATTTTTGCACACCTTTAAGGTTACAAGGATGCAGGAATCCTAAAATAGGCACTACGCACTCGGGATCTATGAGTAGCTGTCCTTCACAAAGTAAATAGCCCAGAAATTTGACCTTGTTTAATCCCAACGTAACTTTGTCCGGATTTACGGTAAGCCCTACCACATGCATTCTCTGGAGCACTTGCCTCAAATAGGTCAGATGAGAATCCCAATCCTCACTATAAACTATGATATCATCAATATAATTAAAAACTAAATTGAACTTCAAATCAGATAAAACATGGTTGAGAGCACAGGATAGAGCCTGGCTCCCAAAGTTGGAACAACATGGGTATCCGCATGAACTCATACAGGCTCCATGGGGTGCTGAATGCAGTATATTTTCTACAAGATGGCTCTAACAAGCACTGATGTAAACTATGGTGGAGATTGAGTACGGAGAAAACACGCGCTTTGCCGAGATGTTGCAAGGCACTCAACTGTCGGAAGCGGAAAGGGATCCTTGAAGATTTTCTAATTGATGAGATAATTATTTACCACTAACCTATATTTATTAGAATCCTCCCTCCTCACTAAAAAGCCCGGTGAACAGTAATCAGAAGTTGATTGAACAATTACAGCCTCTGCCAGAAGCATCTCTATGATTTCCCGGAATGCTCGTAACTTAGGAGGGGGACTACAAAAATTACTATCCCTAACTGGAACATTATCGGTAACCGAAAACTTGTATGGAAGCACATCACATTTACAAATACATCTGGAAATACCATCACCATATTCAGTCTTAAGCTGTTCCAACTTTTCCTTAAAATCAGCTTCATTGACTTCACTGCCTGCAGCAACGATAGAATTTGCAGAAGCATCATCAACGTGCAGATCCACACGTATGTTGGGAGCGAACCCAAATTACAAAAATATAATGATTCTAAATTTACGACTGCTTTAGTTTTCCCGTGAAATTCCAAACCCAAAACTTACTTCTGCACTAAATGAGAAACCACAAGAAAAGGAAAGGTCCAGGGGAATCTCCCGATTTTAAAGTGCAGATTAACCGCAGTGTTGGAGGTAAGTGTATCACCATTGGCAACACAAACCCGCCTTTCGCGAACAATACCTATACAGCCCCTGGACAACACTTTAAGATCCAGCAAATGTTGGAGAAAATCCTCATCCATGACGCAGCAGGTCGTGCCAGTATCTAAAAGTACTAAAAAATTATACCTGACACACATAATGGTGACTACAGGTTACAGACCGACACAGGTATTATTTTTGTGCGCGACTTGGAAGGCCACGCCTCTGATGCCCAGTCAATCCTCGTTTCCCTCGCGCTGACAGAAATGCTGTACGTGTCCTGGTTCCCCACATCGGAAGCTACTTCTGTTAGCAAGACTGAACCTCTCTAAATCGCAACTAGCTGCCATGTGTTCGGCATGGGCACAGTTGGCACAACGTAAAAGGGGACGACGTGCCTCGCTTTCTTCCAACAGCACTACCCCACCAGACGTACAGCTCCGTTTTTCAACCTGTCTTGCCATGCAGCGAAAAAGGGGGGGGGGGGAGGACGGTCTATTCTGTATTGAAGCCAGTGGCGATTTGACTTTGAACCTGGTTAGTTAGCTGACGGAGTTCCGAAAATTTTTTTTGTGCGGCCAAAAGCACACAATTGGCCTTAACGTGCGGAGCCAGATTTTCAGTAATAATGCCTGTCAATTCCTGTTCTGGAACGGACATTCCTAACGCCTCATGAAAAGAGCATATTGAATCAACAAAATGACACATATTTTCGTCTGACCTTTGGGTTCGGAACACAAAATCCCTTTCACCAGTGGTGGAAAAAGTGCATCTAGCACACGCCGTCTAAAACTAGCGAAGGTACCTCCCATTAAGGAAAGCAGTTCCTCGTGAAACATTTGCAAAACATAACCTTCTGCCTTTGTAGCTAAAGCCCTTAATAAATCTAATAAATCTGATTCCGCACAAAAACCAAGAATGAAAAGTTTATTTACCGTAGTAAAAACCAGCATCGGGTCCATAGGAGTAAGGGGCTTAACCCCATCCAGGGCGGTACACAATAATTTGGAAATAGGTAAGGTAACAGGATTATACTGACTCACCACCATAACCGGCTGCTCGCAAGTGGACTACAAGTCCGTGGCACGTTGTTTGCGCAATTTCTGCGCAGCAAGGCATCGCAACTCGACGACCATGAGGTTGCCATCCACAGCCACGTTGAGGTCCATGAGCAGGCCTTCTAGCTCCTCCCTCTTCAACGAATATACAAATGTCACCTGGCTCATGATGTCTCAGCATCACATAGAGAATATGAAACAGAAAAAATAGAATATTAATGACAAAATTTAGCAGATTAGAACACAGGTTTGTACCATCAAGTACATTTCAAAATACAAATATTGAACAGAAAACAACAAAACTCTTTCATGAACAGTTTATTCATCCAGTAGTATGACAACCCTTTTAACATTTTCAAATCTCTGCCATAAGTAAAAACATTTAGAATAAGACTGCCTCGTTAACATAGCACCAGCTTTAGGCTAAACTGATATTGGCTGCATATCATGTGCCAACCTCGCTCCCTCGTCATGAACAAATGGGGCAGCAGTATACTAACAGGAATGCCCCACACATAATATTGCACACTCTTCCACTACTCACTGATTAAAACCGTGGTCGGCACCCACGTAGTACATAATAATCCTTTAAAATGTCCATCACTGACAGTTTTGCTGCACCCATCACAGAATTTGCTAAAAACACCAACGTCCAGCAGGGGTAGTCGTCGATGAGTTAAATCGCTGCCAGCTGCCTAGCTGAAGGAGAAGACGTAAAGTGACCAGCCTCGGCCGATTGAGTAGAATCGAAGCAACCACAAGGAGTGGAAGGAAGGTATGGAGGGGGAGCAGAAAACCAAACCTGCAGCGAGGCGGAGAGACAGTGCTGCGCACTACGACGGTGGGGGCACTACAACATGTGCGAAGTTCAAACACTGTTGCATGTGGAATAGTAATTGCGCTATGCATATTCGTAAACATTGCAACATAACACACATTTTCCGTCTCAAATTTTTGTAGGGGTGAAATTAAGTTTGAATTTACTATGTTTGTGTGGAATCATGACTTAACACTATTTACAGGAATACAAAAATGCAGTGCGACCTATACTTGAAATATTAATTATCCCTAAGTTGTCATCAATAACTTCTGGTGTGGCTTATACACGCACATGGCCTATACACATAAAAATATGGTAATTTGCAGAGGAAGTTGCTAGGGTGAAAGCTGTAATTGTCAATGATGAAGATAATGGACAAAATGGATAGTATAATACACCAAGTTTTAAACATTGAGCTGTTGGGTTATGTGAAATTTTTGTTAGATGGCAGTCAAGCCAATTGGGTGTGCAGCATGATTTGGTAAAAAATAGTGTCTGACATTTCCCATTATATAAACTTACAAACTTATGCAAGGGGTGAAGGGGTGACACTCAGCCACAATTATTTTGATTAATCTGGCAGACCTGGGGACCGATTCAATATGACTACTGGACATTTGCACTGAAGCAGTACAATACAAATTGCATTCCTCTTTGCCTACATTCTCTTATATAGAATTAGTAAATATTTAATGCCAGCATAGAGCAATGCAGTTGCATATTTTGAATTGCACCTTTAGATAACAATATTTAGTTATCTCCTGGAGACTCCAGAAACTGTTCTCCACCCAACAAGAAGTGTGAGTAAACATGCTACAGCCTCTATATTGTGCCTACTGTAATATTTACAGTGTTAGTCTTAGAACCGAAGCTCTTTCTAGAATTTATGTTCTCAGTTTGGTTTTGATATCTTGGGATGGTAAGTATTGAGGTTTCAATGAACTAACATTGATAAAAATAACTCAATTTTGCATTACAAAATGTAGAAATACGTGTCTGCATGGTGTATTCTTTTTACTGTCTGCAATCATTGTCTGATATGTATATCAATCTCATTTTGCATACCAAAGTCACCTTTGCTTCACCATCATACTTATTAAGGCAGATTATTGTAATAGTAATATCTCCCCCTCCCCTCATTCAACTAATTAGAATGCCAATATAATTTCTAGGGATGGGCCGATACTACATTTTCCAGATACTCGATACCAGTTTTGATACCGAAACATTCTCATGATACTCAATACCGATACTTTTCTCAATACCAAATTAAAATTCTCATGAACACAAAACCACTTGGCCAAGAAAATTGTTAATTTTATACTGTCATTGACACACTCTGAAACGTCCTTAACCAATGATAAATCAACACAGTCTCCTTCGATTCTATAGAATCACATTTCCACAGTAAAAGCAATTACACTTTTAGGAAAATGAAAGCTCTATATACATTTATTTTGTGATTTCGCAGTTTTTTAATTTTATTTTGCTACTTCAAGGTAATTACTGTAACATTAAATAAATATCATAATTATCTGAAACATTCGGTGTGGCCTAGCCCGTGGAATACATGGGCTAGGCCACGACAGGTGTATCAGATAAATATGGTATTTATTTTTGTGAATATTTAAAAATGCAGTTGCATCAGATAATTATGGTATGTATGGAATGTACAATAACTACTCCATTTGCTCGCTTGTGCCTATCGGTGCTTGCTCGCAACTCTCTACCCGTTTATATCTTACCTCAATTATGTACCATAAAATTAAATGTTGTCAAAAATCATAATTGTGTTATGTATAGGTTGTCTAAAAACACCTCAAGGTGCTCGCAGCTGTGTGAATATTATGCTATGAATGAAATATGGTATATTATGGTACACTTGTACTTAAATTAGTATACTCTTTTTGAAATTTTCACACACATTCCAAAAGTCATGGTATGCTTTGGCGCGTGCTCAGTTACTGTCTGTATGGCACAATCATCAAGGTTTATTGTGCCAGACCAAGTGCGCGGTTATCGGTAGCTCACGGGGGGTGTTAGAACCTGACTTACTCTGAAAGTCTTCAGTCAGTGGGTAACGTGGGTTTGGTGGCTGAGCGAAGCTGGTGCTACATTCCTTGGGTTTAGATTAGGTTGTACTGAGTTGTCTCACACCATACTCCAAATTCCAGGCCGCTGACTCTTGACTCCAGAATCTAGTATTGGCTAGTCTGTACCTAACTTCAGTCCTGTATATTAGACCTCTCAGCACAAGATGGTAGTCGGGGCTGGTACGGACGTGCCGTGGGAAATATATATCATACCATAGGAGCAGTCGAGACTGCCCGTAACCTCAGTGAGGCGGCACGTTCCCGTTCCGCCAGTCTTTCCTGCATAGGAGGGGCTAAGGTATTCCGCTGCTTGGCAGTTAGATGAGCGATCTTTTGTTCCCTATGCCGTCGGCCGTGCCTTATCTTTTATGTTATAGAGATTGGTTCACCGCTGAACAAAACATGTCATGCACTCCGGATGAGAAACTATTCCCTATAATAATGTTGTCCAGTAGCCGATTGGTAACCGAGTTTGGTGCAACTGGTGATCCCCCACCTTAGCGGGCAGATCAGAGACGTTGAGCTGTGTGGGCCACCAATGCTTCTACTGGATGTTATATCCAGCCAAGGCCAGGCTGCAAATACCCAGGCTAATACCTTCTCCAGCATCTAGGTGCTCTGGTAGGTGATATAACCTAGGCTTGCTATCTCTCCTTGGTGGAAAGTATTTCTAGTAGTTGTGGCTCCTCTGTTCCTTCCCTCCAGCACCTGGGTGCTCTGGTAGTAAGAAGCAACAGGCAGCCATCTAATGGGTGTGATCCAGACTGGAGGTCCCCAGAAGGGGGGCCTCAGTCAAGCTAGTTAGGATTTAAAACGTTCTCCGTTTCTGTCGGTAGTGCGCAGTGTGAATTATTCTAAGCTGGTGAAGTATATGTTACTCTGGAAATTAAAGCATTCGGATAGAGAAGAAATCTGTGTTTATTGAGGACTCAGTAAACACAGTACTCATGCTATCTCCTACCAAGCAGACTGAGTACTGAAGGTAACCTACGTTAGCCATGTGAAGGCGACCTGGTCCTAGGCTAGAGGGAAAAATGAGCTAGAAAACTGAATATATAACTACTGAACTAAAACTGTCTAATTGTGGGTGTCTGGAAGAGACAAATAGAAGTTAAAGTTTTTTTGCTATAGTAGCAAGGTATATTCATGTTCAATGGTTGTCGAAGACTGTTGTCGTTGCAGAGAGTGGCCGCGAGGACTAATGAATACTCGAGGCCTCAGCACTAAGGAGTGCTGGGGGTTTTTTCTCTAGAGAAGAAATAAGAATGATTGCTGGAGCCCTACCGCACACAGATTTATATAGTCAGAAGTGTAGACTGCTACGGCGGGGTGCGGGGAAGGAGTGTGACGTCCTTCTACCGTGAGGCTGGCGTGGGAGGTCAGAACCCTCTCATCAGCATTCTGCTTCATGAATCTTCGTTGGCGCTTGGCCGTGCCCCGAAGTGGCTGACAGCTTTTAGTCACTCAGTGCATGGAAGTGGGGGGGGGGGGGGGGGCGGTGTGCTCGCTGGTTGCGCAACCTTGTAGTCACGTGTTTGGCCGCCCTGTAAATTTAAGCAGCACGCAACAACCGTGTATTGGTTAGCGGTAACAACTCTCACGTGGGTTGAAGTAAGGGTATACTTCACGTGAAGAGTGATGAGTCGTAATCGTAGTTAATATTATTATAAGCGGCACACAGTAATTCGTCCCCCCCCCCCCCCTTCATTACGATGAATACTCATCATGAAAAGGTGGTGGAAAAAGGCGTATGCCCGCTCTCTGGAAGGTCTGCAAGGTCTACGTAGGAGTAGCAAAGAAAGTTGGGAAGAAAAAATTTTTATCGGGTAGCTGGGACCCTTAGTGTTGGATGCTTGACCGCTGTAGTGGTGCTCCATCTGTGCTCTCGAGCCGGCCGGCGAAGTCGAGACACGTGGGATGTGGAGACCGTAGCTCTGTCTCTCTCTAGGTGGGCGGTCTTCTCTCTCTGCCACTCACCCCAGCAGTGCAGTGTTCGCTGACGCTGTGAATGTGTTTTTCCCCCCTTTTGCAGAGATTATTGTGCCAAGAGAGCTGCGGTTTATCGGGTGCCCCAACGGCTTACTTTATTTTTGCATGCCGCCGACTGACACTCAGCATAGCGTTGTGGATATTTACAAGAGTATATACAACAAGAACCTTAAATAAAAAGTACATAAAAATGATGGCATGTGAAAAACGAAGGGGAATAAAATAAGTATGTTCAAGCCTTACTCGCGGAAGGCGGGGGATGCCACTAACTATCCTGGAGCTTGCTGTGGTGATTAAAAATATAAGGAAAATTTTTCAGGGAACCTTGTGTCGCAAAGCAAGCTAAACAGTTACGTGTGACGGTGAAAGTTCGGCAACCACAGGCCCTTCGTCACCTGGGTTGACCGGCTAAACAAACAGTCCGAGTACAATTGGCGCAGATTGGTCACTTTAAATTTACATACGTAACACTCCGATATTTGGAAGTTAAAATATCTTGCACCTGGTTTCACCATAGTGAGTTCATGGGAGCTCTGTGGCTCAGAGTTTTGGTTTGATACTGTCTTGGTGCACAAGATATTGCAAACAAAACAAATACACTAGAAAATACAAGCAAACAAAAGTATAACATAAAAATACATTCCTACAAAACTGCATTCTTCTTGTAGGTGATCTTCACATGTACACTTTAAAATCTCATAGCTATATATTTAAAAGTATACCTACACATCAAATCATTATTACAAAAATAAAAAATTACTAATTCCTTTGCAGGAGTCCTTTCTTATCGTAGGCTAAGTCTCACATGTATTTCGTCGAAGTCTCTGTCTTCAACTATCACTGGCACTGTGGTGAGCGTCTATACGTGATACACTATTGGTAGTAATTACCGGCACTGTGGTGAGCATCTCTAAGTAATACTACCTTTTTATGTGGACTGTCGGCCACTTATCTTACGGAACCTTGTCTTTGGTGAGGTTTAAAACATCTGTTTTCACTGGTTTAATTACGTACAACGTAATTACTGCTGTATTTAAGAGTTCAGTTTGCACATAGTCGAGTGTCTAAATAACTGTCTATTACATTTACCTCACACCGGTTCCTACACTTCCTCCGCTTGCTGACAGTTGGGTTGGCACTTATACTGGATACACATTATTTCATCTAGTTAACTGTGAGTGTATCTGTATGTCTCACTGTCTTTGACTGGTCTGCTAGTTTAACTGTCACAAATTGTTACAGGTCTGTAATGAGTCCTGTAATATTTTCCTAGTGGTTTACAACTATGTGTGAGATTAAACTTTGTTGAGCACTTAACTTTCTTGTGTTCGTTGAGCTTTGATTTAGCTGGCCTTCCTCCGGGACATAGTGCAGCATGCAGTGGGTATAGCCATGTGTACCTCGACGTAGGTTGCCATGGTGATTCTCCATACCGGCCAGGCATTGACTCTGCCTTGGCGGCACGAGGTGGCATCAGGCATCTTGGTTCAGCACATTCGGTCGTGGCATTTGCTTCTGCCGGAAGTGATGGGGAGAGCACAGCTGCAAGGGACATTGAGGCAGTGCGAAGGAGTGACACAGGATGGTCGTGCATCCCGACTGCACGGGTTCCTACCCATAGGGCAGGATGTTTCTCTGCTGGCGCACGACAAGGGAGTTGTGGAAGGTGACCTCTCTCCACCTTGCCTACAGACACACCCCGTCATAGAGCTGAGTCGTTGGAGGCATCAACTGTCTCGATGTCCAGGTCCCGCGACGAGGCAGCGGTAGGGAGAGAACTCTCAACCTCCACTGTGGGTGTTACTCCAGTTGAGGGGTAGTGGGAAGTGTCTATTGTCTTTGCACCTGCTGTGGCAGCGCAAGGGAGCTGCGGATCACTGTGCTCAACCTCGGCTGTGGGTGGTGCATCTCGCTGTAGGGCCAGGAAGTTGGAGGCTGTGATAGTCTCGATGTCCAGGTCCTGTGGCGTGGCAGTGCGAGGGAGAGGACTCTCAACCTTAACTGTGGGAGTTGCACCAGGTGTTGGGTAGTAGGAGGCATCAACCGTCTCGGCGCTCCGATCATCAGTGACCAGTTGAGCGGGAGGCAGAACAGGCCTCTCGTCCTCAACGGCACCGACGGATGAAGGTTCCTGCGTAGCAGGAAGTTGGGATGGAGCACTGCCATAGGCTATGCTCGACGTTGGTTGCAGTTCATCATCGTCAGGATCAGCGGTCTGCTTTGTGGAAGCTGGGACGACCTTGACCCCCTGATCCAGACGTTTCTTGCGGTTGTGGTGTTGTACTCGGTTCGTGGCGTGTTCGCATTCCGGTAGTATAGTGGTTTAGACCTCTGGGCTCACTTTGTGGACGTCATCCGTAGGTTGAGTGGTGGGTGTGTTAGCTCCTTGTACTCAGGAACCAGCTTCGTAGAATCTTGCACGCCCTTGTTTTCTGGCTTGGGAGTTGTACCAGGTGGAAGGCAAGGTGCTCGGATTCATTCCACCTCCTTCACTGTTGGTGATTCGGATCTCTTGGCTAATCTGACTTGATCTGCGGGGTGTCTGGCTGTATTCCCTGTCTCTGGGACTTCGCCAAGACACTTCAGTGCAGCTAAGGGTGGCCCCGTCAGGTCTGATGGTGACTCGGTGGCCATAGCTAGTCGGCGTCCAAGGCAGGGATTTAACAGAGACTGCTCATCTGCACTGTTGCATCTCTATTCTCCCAAGTAGAGAATAGGATAGCTACCTGTCGGGTTCCTGGGTTTGTACCTCGGGCCTCTTCACTGGCCTTGGTTTGACGTCGGGAGTTGCCCTTCTGGGTGTTGGGCCTTGTTTGAAGGTTGGGGAGCCTCGAAAGCTCTTGGTCTGGGGCCTCTTCAGACTGAGGCCGCATATGATGTCGACAAGCTCTTCGGGCCTGACTTCTAGTCTTCATCGGGTGATTTAGGGCTAGCTGGTTTGTTTCTACCAACAACTGTTGGAGGCGGATCGGGGTACGGGGAGTGGCAGTATTCAGCTGGCTGCCTTCCCAGTTAATGAGGGTCCCTCCGTCTCTTCCTAGTTGAAGGTGGTGTTGTCCATAGTCGAGAACGCAGTGCTGCTGAAGAAGCCATGTTTGCCCCAGAACCATAGATTCCCTAATATGGGGCGTAACTAGGCAATTAACATGGGATGTCTTATGCTGTATCCCGATCGTTAAAGTTATGCCTCCTTCGACCTGAAGGATGCTATCCAGTTGCGCAAGCCTGACTTTACTTGTAGCAGGGGTCATTTGGGCTCATTGGTGGGACGGGAGTAGGTAGCTTCTTATAAAATTACCCATGGTGGCCGAATCTAATATCGCCATGATATTTACGTTATTAACGCGGACCTCTACACGGGGCACTTTAGGCCACTCAAGCTCTTTGCTTAAATTCAGGAGCGTGACTGTGGGTTCTTCTTCCCCTTGTTTTGATTCTGGGTTCGCCCTCTCTTTCATCGCGGGGCAGTCTCTGTTGTGATGTTGGTCGGCACAATACAGACACTTGGGCGGCATCTGATAACGGGGAGGGGAAGTCGAGGTTGTGGTTTCAGGCGGCATAGGGGTGGACCCGTGGTCAGTCAGTGTTCTCCTCTCCTTCCCCTTTTCTACCTGCCTACAGTCTAGTTTGTCTTGCTCTGCTTAATTGCGGTCTGTTTCTCATGCGCGTTCTATCAGCTCTGCTATTGACTGCGGTTTCGGGGCTTGTAGAAAATTATGCAGCTTTGGTAATAGCATTCGAGCTATGGGGCGTACACAATTTTCTTCACCTTGTACTGCTGGGAAAACGAGGTGGTAAAACCACACCTTGTTTCTTATAAACAATTCAGCCTCTTCATCCATGTTCTGGGTCTGGCTGTGGAATTGCATAGTTAGTTGTGCTAACACCTCGCCAGTGAATTCAGAAGCGAGTCTATTGCTAAATTGTTTCCAATCGGTCGGGAACTCAACGAATCGTTCCCACCACGTTAATGCCAGTCCTTTTAAATGCAACTAGGCCCTGTCTTCCCATTGCTTTGTTGGTATGTCAGTCTCCCAAAACTCCTTTTCATACTCTTGTGTAAAGGCTACCGAATCCTCATGAGGTCGGCCCGCAAAATCCGTGATTTGGATGTCATCATCTCTCCCGGTTGCTGGGTGGCCAGGTGCCATTGCAGGTTGTATATAAATATGGGATGGTTTTGACCGGCGGGAGTGGGATGTAAGCTTTCATTGGCACCTCTCGCATTGATACGTCATACCTGGTATAGACACGCGCTCGTCTAGCCATCCTATGCACAGGTAATGGTATGGGTCGCTGCATGACGTGCAGTGTATCCGGTTGATGCCTCGGCCGGGTCAAGTGATCTCGTTACAGTAGCTAGTAGGTTGTTGGCGGCAGGTTTCACATCTGTATTCCAACTCTTCTGTTTCACAGGCCTCGTCAGGCCAGCCTAAGCATACATGGTGGAACGTTTTTGGCAGTAGTTGCATTCTATTCGTAGTGAGCCAATACCGGGACAGTCTGCATAGCTACACTGCAATTCGGGCATGTCATGCTCAGAGTCACGGTTCTTGCCTGTGGTGGCATTGATCTCTGAAGCTGACATGTTAATTAATGGCTATGGGCGCTGTGGGGTGTTTCTTGGGCTCCCCGAAGTCCGCTTGGTTTCTCCGGCGTGACCCTTAGTTCTCTGGGTCCTGGTTGGTCTAGTTCGGCTGTTCGCTGCGTATAATTAATAGTCTGATGCCCCACGTTGGGCGCCAGAAAATCACTTGACAAATGCCCGTTTACTGACTGTATGGCACGATTGTCTAGGTTTATTGCGCTAGACCAAGTGCGCTGTTATCAGTAGCTGATGGGAGGTGTTAGGTAACCTGAGTAACTCTGAAGGTCTTCGGTTGGTGGGTAACCTGGGTTTGGTGGCTGAGCAAAGCTGGTGGTACAGTCCTTAGGTTTTGATTAGGTTGTACTGAGTTGTCTCACACCGTACTCGAAGTTCCAGGCCTCTGACTCTTAACTCCAGAATCTAGGATTGGCTAGTCCATACCTAGCTTCAGTCCTGTATACTAGACCCCTCAGCACCGGATGGTAGTTGGGACTGGTACAAATGTGCAGTGGGAAATATATATATTGTACCACGGGAGCAGTTGTGATGGCCCACAACCTCAGTAAGGCGGCATGATCCTGTTCCGCCTGTCTTTCCTGCGTAGGAGGGGCTAAGGTATTCTGCTGGTTGGCAGCTAGATGAGCTATCTTTTGTTTCCTATGCAGTAAGCTCTAGAGAAGAAATAAATGACTGCCGGAGCCCTGCTGCGCACAGACTTATATAGTCAGATGTGTAGGCTGCCGTGGTGGGGTGCAGGGAAGGCGTGTGACGTCATTCTTCCGTGAGGCTGTCGTGGGAGGTGAGAACCCTCTTGTCAGCGTTCTGCTTAGTGGATCTTTGGTGGCGTTTGGCCATGCCCTGATGTGGCTGACAGCTTGTAGGCACTCAGTGTGAGGAAGGGGAGGAGTTGGCGTGCTCGCTTGTTGCGCAACCTTGTAGCCATGCGTTCGGCCGCTCGGTAAATTTAAGCGGTGCACAACAACCGTTTATTGGTTTGTGGTAATAACTCTCACGTGGGTTGAAGTAAGGTTATACTTCACTTGAAGAGCGATGAGTTGTAATGGTACATAATAGTATTATAAGCGGCACGCATCAGCTTTCCAGAATTATCACGCACATGCCGAAAGTTTTAGTACGGTCCTACCATATCTGTGGCATGAGAAAATTGGCGTTAAAATTGGATACTTTTGGATATTCTCATGCAATACTCATTACTATAAAGTGCATATATGTACGTTTGTATACGTGTTGTCTAGATTGCGCTTAGCAAGACCTGTGTGTGTTACAGACTTCCTCAGGATATCGTTCTGGGCAAGAAAGCTGGCTTCCAGACACTTCTCGTGCTGTCAGGGCATAGCAGTCTTTCTGATGTCACTGAAACCAACCAGCCAGACTACTACATCAGGACGTTGTCTGATCTGTTACCTTTACTACCTGAAAGTAAAACCTAGACTGCACTGCGCCATTGTCAGGATTTCTGGAGCCTTGCTATGGTAGCACTGCACAAGTTGGATGTTTGCTGGCAAATACCATTTTATTTGTTATGTAAGGAAATAGTGCTGTTTGGATATAGTTCAGTATTCAACTGTTAGTTCCTATATAGTTTTATATATGTTTATATTTCTGCCGGCCAAGAGACATGACAGGAAAAATAGAAAACTGTTTAATTATGCTTGGAGAAAGCAAGACTATAAATATGTGGTGATGTTCTTTTATTTCCTTCATACAGTTTTTTTTTTACTACAAGTTCCTTATTGTTGGCTGCAGTAGGTAAATATGTGCGCTAATGCACACATCCTTCAAAATCCATTTCCATTGTCTTGTGTCTGGGAGAAAGAGATGATTACTAACTTGTACTTGTGCTATATTTTGAAGTATTTTAGCCATTGTGCTTCCCCTGGATGTACGTTTAGATGATTACAATAATTATTTTCATTAAGTGCATGCATGCTAGTTTTTCTTTTCCATAACAATATGTCAGAAGTATTCCTATAGTATATATGTTCCCACTAAGAACATTACTGCGGCTAGCATGATGGTAAAAAATATCAATTTCCACAATGCTAGGTTGACAGTCAAATATCGGCGTATGCATACCAATGAATTCTGAGTTGAGTTCATTTTACAGCCTAAAAATAAAATTTGATCTTTAACTTTGCTTTCCTAAAAAAAATTCTCTGAGGTATGATTTTTAATTCTTGCATCATCAAAACTGTAATTAAAAATGAACATATGTGAAACTTTAACTTTTTATGCCCATATGTTTTATGTAGCAAGATATAGTAGATGTCCTAAATTAATGTATACACTCATTTATGGCAATAACAGAAATTATTAAAGACAGTCTGATGGGCCTGCTTGTATTTGATGTTATAAGGACAACATTGTGAGTATTCAAATGTTAATAATAACAAATATTCAGAATTACAAATATTACAAATATATTTATACAAATATTGCAGAAATTGTAAATTACAATAATTTTGAATGTTCAAAATGTCCACCATCAGCAGCAAAACATAGTCTGCAGTGTTTTATAACAGAAAAACAAACTGTTGCTATGGTTCTAGTCAAAGTGTATTCACAGATAGTCATAATCACATACGTATCTGATGGCATCTAGTGTTAGTGGCATTCGTGGAGTGCACAGTGTTCTTCAGAAATCCCCACAGATAAAAATGTAACAGCTTTAAATCTGGAGATCTGATTAGATACTCTACACTTTCTCATCAGTCTATACACCTCCCAACAAACATTTCATCCAAGAACAACCATGTATATCATTGGTAATGTGGGGGTTTACCATCACGCTGAAAAAAAAAAAGCAATCGTCATTTGAGTATAGTTGGTGAACAGCTGGCACAATGTTGTCCTGCAACATGGTATTGTAAGTTTCACCTGTCACCGTTCAATCAAAGAAGAGTGGTTCCACTAGTCCTCAGGCAGACGTACCGCACCAAACTGTTAAACCAGGAAGATTAACTGCTAGCTTTGTCACAATATGGAGGTTTTCATTGGCCCAGTACACACACTTGTGGTGGTTGACAGTTCCATTCGAAGTAAAAGTCTCGTCAAATTAAACAGTCATATGGTTTCAAAAATCGGATTTTGACATGTCAAAATTAAAAAAGTGATGAAAATTTTTTACTAAGGGTGAGTTTTCACTGTGTTAGTAGCTACCATGTTAGTAGGTATCACAACAGTATGTGACAGTAACTGCCACGATACTGCCTGTTTACACACAGGACGAGTCATGTTGTGATAGTTAACCTCAAAAGGGACAATTCCGACAACACTTGTGTAAATAAATTTATAGGCTCTACATTTATATCCTTTTGTCAAGAGGTTGGTATTTGTTGGAGTAGTTAAATATTGTGACAGGATATTAATAAAATGTAAATATATATTATTCCCGTGGTTTAGGTTATTGGTGATATTATTACTTTTATAGGGTAATTGATGTCGTAAGATATAGTGAAACAAAACTCATTTAACATTTGCTTAATATGAAAGCCAATTTGACAAAAAAATTTTGTGTCCATAAATATTTTTGTAATCTTTGTTGCACTCATAAAAATGTGTAGCCATGACCGACCCGAACCGAGAACCGACATTTAAAACCGAAATTCAAACCAAACTGAACTAAAAAAATTAGAACCAATCAGCCCTATATCTGGGTATAGTGAGTTCCTAGTGATGGGCTCCCCCGAAGATTAGCCAATGCAATACCCTTAGCATTACCGTGGCCAAACTCGGAATACCACTTGGTGTTTCTTGTGTATTTACATTGTGGCTAGTTTGCGTAGCCAGCATTGCCTTACATACTGAAATAAAAAAAATTACTTAGTTTCACAATCAGAATCGCGAGAAGACTCTAGAATTCACTTGGTTGAATATGGAGTTTATTACATTCACATAATATACGGTAAACGTAAAGCATAATACATACATTCATACACTCGCAATTAGGCTACCGCCTGGTGGCAAGCTCTCTCACCTCTCCTTCACCCAACCAACTCCTTTTCCACTCCCTTCCTGAACTTAGCAATCCCTCTCACAGATACCAATTTCTCCCTCAACACATTCCACTCCCTCACAGACCTCACAAGCATGGACTGCCTACCCTGCTCTGTTCTCCTCCACACCCTCTGAAGCTTCTCACTGTTGTTTCCTCTTCCTCTCAACACCCCCTTACTTAGCTTGCAGTGTAGCTCTCCCCATCCTCCCTCTTCATTCACCATCCTGTACATCCTGTCTAACCGTTCAACTTTCCTCCTGTCCTTCAATGAGCTCCACCCCATTTCTTTCATCATCGCTGATGGCCTATAGTTCCCTTCTTCCTCACCATCTTGCCCCTGCCTTCTCCACCCACCTACCTTTCACCCATCTTGCTGCCTTTCTTTGCACCTTTTCCAGTTCTTGCACCTCCACCTTCACATACGTGTCCCATACTGCTGCAGCATATTCTAACACTGGCCGTACCATTGTGACATACGCCTTCTCCTTCACCTCACAGCTGACTCCATTCAGCACCCTTCTCAGCATACCCATAGCCCTTCTTCCCTTTGCAACCACCCTCTCTACCTGTTTTTTCCACCTGAGAAATAAAATCAATACTGTTATGTTAATTAATTTTAACATAAGTTATCACTGTGAATACAATTAACTGTAGAAGTTAATTTAAATACAACTCGGTTGAGGTAACCTGACAGCGTTAAAGTTTGTAACATTTCCAAGAATGCTGAAGCGTTAAATAATTGAAATTATTTAAATTCCTAATCAGCCCGGGAATCCTAACTTTAACTAGGGAAAGCCAAGAGGGGACCTCGTAGTGTTACAAATAGGGTTCTTTACCCAACTGGTAAAGGTTTGGCTGGACTAAGGGCTTACAGGGATGTCCTTAAGAGACTACATCTCCATGACCCTGGTTTACCTGGAGTGGTAGGGGGTAGAAGGGTTAGGACGGTGTGTGGAAGCCGGTGACAATGATGACCACTCAGGATGCTGGAGGCGTTGCAGAAGTGGATGCCTTCTGGCAGGCGGCATCCTCTGGAGAGGGTGACGTCATCGTCAGCCACTAGCTGGCTACTGGCACAGCTGAGAGCATCCAGTCCTTGTCAGGATACCTCAGCCGTCACAGCCAAGGGGCGTTGCAAGACAGAATTACCACCGCAGGTAAGGGATTCCACACTTAGTCTTGTCCGCAGCCTTCATAATCTGGAGGATGATGAACAACTCCTCAGACCTGGTCAGGGATGCATTGTATACTAATCTCTGCTGACCATTGGTGCTCAGAGGGGTGCGATGACTGTAAAAGTTAGGAGCACAGTGTCAGAAGTGTGTTGAGGCTATGTCAAAGTCTGGAAGTCCCATGTGTCCTTCCTCCATTACCATGCAAAAGTGGAGTTAACTTGCCTGTACAACTTGCCGTATTCAGATGAGGCGAAGTTGGTCATTTGGCATGCACTTTTTTTCTAAGCGCCAAAAGTGTCATGCATCAAGAACTTTAAAACTGCCCAAGAAAACTGGTCCATGACTTCCTCAGTATTTTTGTTTATGTTAGTTTGCCTTCCACCTGTATAGTATAATACCATGTGCTTTATTAATAAATGATGGGAAGAAAATTAATAAAACTGAGGTAACTTAAAATAACAGCAAACTCTGACAAAATGTTTAAAAAAGATAATCTTTTCATGGTATAAATTGTACAGATTTTTCCACAAAATTTCTAACCATAAAGCTGTCAGGTTTTTTTGCAAGGAGCAAAAACCTCTATTTTATGCAAATTTTCTTCCAACGCTGGATGTTATAATATATTAATGGCACGGCCATGTTTATGCACATGTCTTCTTGCATTTAATCAATTTTACATTACAGGATTTGATCTCTGTTATTTTGGTCAAAACACGTAGTAGCCTTCACTTTTAAACTTCCGTGAACTATTAAAAACTGTTTCTATTTTTTAACATTCTTAGATAATTTGGCAGCATAAGCAGTTGACTATAATTAGGTACTATCCTCACATAAGTTATCAAGAATTGACAACAGAGTACGGAAGATGAGTGGGGTAAAGTGGCCATATTTCAGATACTTTTTTGTAGATATGTTTTTCATGTAGAAATAGAGTTTTCAATTTTATCCAATTTTTACCACTTATAGCTTTGTCAGTGGATTGAGTGGGTCAAGGTTCAAAGTTTCCTTATGAGCTCCTAATTTCTCAAAATAATCAAAACAATAAAAAAAGGCTCTTTTCGAAGTTTAAAATAAGCTTCCCAATTTCAAATATCATGGGTTCCTAATTTCGGATAGTGGAAATGGTCAGTTAAAGGCTTTATTGTTAATAATATTTAAAAACATTTGATCGAAACTCATAGCAATTAACACAGGAAACTATTGAGATAGTAAATAGCAGTATTGCTGTGATAATATACAAGAAATAGTATTTTTATAAAAATTATTGCTGATAGATTCTCACATATGGTTATACGTAGGCGCACACAACTCACATGTATAAGTTTCCCCACTGATGTTTTTCCACACCTGCACACAGTTCATGCATCCAGCAAAGACATCCAATGCATCTTATCTATTGGTCTTTTGAATCAATCATCTTCCTTGTAGGGTGGTTGCAGAACTCTCTCTCTTCAACAGCACTATCCTCTTCATATGTTGAGATGAGAATCATTTCACTATTGTATTCCACTTGGTTATTGATGGGTGTATCTCCTTACAGAGTTGTGTCTTCTTATTTCTTCACTCGGGTGGGTTTTTTTATGTAATCACTGATTTAGAGCAAGTAGGGCGGCAACTGGTTTTAGATGAATTTCTTTTTATTGATTGTTCCAATTATTCCTTATAGGGGAACTGGTTATAGTTGAAGCTTTCCCTGCTCGGGATGATTGCGATGCTCTGGGGAGAGTCGGCATGGGACGGATGTGCAAAGGTATAAACAATGCCTTCCTCAGCTGGGGACACACAACCTGGCCATACACCACCCAAGCTGGTGGACTTACTATCCATACGCTCAAAACATCCACCCACAAGTGTTGGACATCAACATATCGTCCCTACCTTTGGTGTTTTGGGGGGATGAAAATTTTCCTTTTGGGCATTTCACTACCTCATGTCCTGTGTACTTGACTGCCTGTGTCACTAAGCAAGGTAGCATAGTGGTAACTCACTGGACTTGCATTCGGGTGGATCCGGGTTCGATTCCTAGTATGGTCATCCCAATTTCAGTTTTTTCATGGTTTTCCAAAATCACTTCAAGTGAATGCTGGGATGGGTCCTTAACAAAGGCCATGGCTGATTACTATTTCCTGTGCAACTTGCACAGTCTTTACTGACCTTGATGTCGACAAGCCGTTAAGTCCGTTTACCTACCTACCTCGACTGCCTGTGCTAGTTGACTCTAAGCCATGCTACAATTTCACACGGACAGCCTGGTAGCTACACACGGACTTTGTTAAACGTTGACCTTTCAGCCCAAATCCATTAGTCGCGAGGAACTCAAGCAGGCAATGGATGCTCTGATACAGCTGCTGAAGGAAATAAAGGCAACAGCCATCTTTAGTCTGATAACAAGTACACCACTACTTTGTGCACTGCACCTGGAACCACCACCACACAATCTGTGATGCTCTGTAGCGAGTGCTGTGCCATACCGCCAGACACAGTACAACCAGTGGTGCATCGAAACAGCTACATAACCTGTGCACTCTCACATGCAATAGGGATAAAGTGTAGGCATGCATCAGGAAAGTGGGATGGTGGCAACTGGTGCACTTGGCATAGAACAGGGAAGAGGTTTTGGCATTACACCTTGCAAACACTTTCATTCCCAATTTGTCTCGACAGTGACACAGACATGGAGAAAATGTATTACTAGTCTCTAGAAATGATCTATCTCCAGCAGCGTCACAACTGCATGACCTTTGATTAATCTTCAACAGCTACTATAAGCACTGTCCTGACTCGTAACTCAGACTGCTCAAGACCCTACAAAGTGCTCAGCGTTCCCTTCAAACATCTGCTGAGGAAAGTCACTGTTGTACTGGCCAGAATCATGAGTGCTACAATAATACTATGCTATTTTCCCATGCAGTGGAAAAGAGTGACTTTAGTGCCACTTCCAAAACCAGGCAGACTCTTACAACTCACATTGTCCTACAGAACAATCTCGCTACTGAGCTGCATCTTGGATATGTGTGAGAAGATGCTCATTGTCTGCCTTTCCAGTTTGTCTTCCAGCTGTAACACTTCACCATTCATGTCCTGGCCCGGGAAATACACATTGCTGGAAGCAGGGTTGGCAAGGTGTCTGATTGGATACTTGAACTTATTGGACCTAGAAAAGGCCTTTGCCTCTGTTTGCAGTGACCTCTTAACCATGGAGCTTATGTCCATGGCACTTCCAATGCACTTGTTGCAAGTGCTATGTCTTACCTCGCAAGCTGCACATTTTCCTTATGAGTGAAGGATGCAATGTGTGTGTGTCAAAGGGAGGGTGGTAGGTAGTCCTCTAGCAATGCTCAGCTCCCTGTTGCTGTCCACCTTCTTTGTGCAGAACATCTGTGTGCCTGCAAACACAAAAATTGTTCTCACTTTAGGCTGATGACAAGGCGGTCATCACGAAGACTAACACATAGCCCTAACTGTTCCACAGTTAGATTTGTGCATTCTGAATCTTGAATTGTTTTTCAAGGTAAGGGAGATCATGATCAACACACAGAACACCATTACACTGCCCTTGTCATGTCGATGGGGTGAAGAGTATGAGCCTTGAGCCTCATGTCCACTTCAATAAAAGAGACATTGAGATACTTAGGGGTAATTTTTTTGTGGACAGTCACCTTATATTCGAAGATCACTGTGAAAGTACAGCTGCGAGGTCCCGAGATGTGCTAATGTGAGTGCTCGGCCCTGCGTTTCCCCTGCCGAGAAACTGATTATTGAACCGTAGTCTATCGACGAGTTCATTCCGATCGTCCCTATTCGTGTAGTCTATCTTGCGTTTGACATTGATCTTCTGCAGCAGCAGACCCTATCCAATATCTTCGGCCAATCGTGAAAACAGTTCTACGATAATGCTGAATTTAGCATGGGTCGTGTTCTTAAATTGTTGTGTTGAGGGGTTGTCGTTCACATAATGAGCATGACTTTACTGTAGCAGACGACAGTACTTGTGCAAATCTGTCTGAGTGTAGTGTCCAGGACGCCTATGAAACAAAAGTTCGCACAGACCATGTGTCATTTTACCTCGTGCTTGCCAATCTGTATCACATCTCCTGAAAAACACATCAATTCGTTGTTTCTGAGAAACCATTTCTCGTCGCAGTATCGCAGGCCATACTTTTTGTCGCTGTTCCGATTGGAGTAGGAAGCAATGTAGTGCCCAACCAGCGTGCCAACCTTGGGTCCAGACTCTCGTGCTCGTTTCCATTCAGTGCACGCAGTATTTTCCACAAAGGCTTCCATCACAACTGGTCAGTAGAATTGTACAAGGTGGTTTGCATTCAACATTGGTACCTGCGCATATATTACCTGGAGGACATACGAGGTGAACCCATCGTCGGAGGCTTTATACAGAGGAGATTCAGCCTACTAAGTTTCCAGATGGGTATTTGGTCGAGAAATTGCTGAAATGACGTAATGTACATGTGTACGTGAGGTGGCTAGGGTACTCGAAGTGTGATGACTCCTGTGTCCAAGAGAAAGACATTCTGAAGTAGGACTTAGCAATGGTTTTTTAAGTGGTCATGTGTATGTGGAATTTTAAAAAGAAAATAAAAGTGTGTTTTTACCTTAATTTGCAATCATTTTGTTCTTGCCTGTCCTTATCCACAATCTTGGATTGGAGATAGCTAGCTCTGAAAGACTGATTAATTCGGTGGTGTTTTGAGAGTCTGTTTTAATCCATCATGAGAAGTGTGGAAATGGCTCTGTGTATCAGTCTCTAAAATTTTAATTAGTATGAAACTTTCAAATTGCTCGCCAGTTAAAATTTTTATCTTTGAATGTATACCATCTTGAACATACTTATGGCACATGGGTTATTAAAAAAAACATTAATTTTTTTACATGCATACATAATTTTTTTCCATCATTTATCACCTTGATGAATTAGTTTCTTTTCTCTGTTTTGAAGGAAAACTAAAATGTTTACCAAGGTTTTTTTCACAATTTCTCTTTATATTACCTTTTCTCAGATCCAATGGGGTACATGACAAACAATAAAAAAGAGGTTTTTTTTTTAATTAAACGTATATTTTATTCATTAAACTCTTTTATTATATTTTCGCACACATGTTCAGCAATATATGTTAACATTGCCAGGCAAAATGTTTTATTAAAAAAAAATTCCTGTTTTCTGCATTTATGTTATGCTATATTTTTGCATTACTCATATGTAGATAATTTTTAAGACACATAGATTTTTATGAAATATTCCCTGCTGTTTTTATGTTTCACACACACCGACATGCATCATGGGCCTAAGTCAACTCTAAGTTTATTCAGACTATGTTGTTCTTTTCGAAAAACTGATTCCTTATAATTTTATTATTTACCACGGCCCTTCCGTGTCCTCATCCAGTGAGCTTGTCTCTACCTTGCATGGCAGGCTGCGACAAGCCGTGGTCCGCTCGACAAACAGAATCGTGTCGGTTTCTTCGTCCAGTAGGAGTCTATGCATCTGGCCATTACATTCTTCACGAAGGGAAGCACTCTTTATGCCCCCCTCGTCATATTTCTTAGTCCCTACGCTGGACGCCTTTTTTAATGATGATTATTTCACCCTTTTTCAGCTCCAACAGTTCGTCGGTGCTGAATAGTAAGGATCTGTCCGGCCTTATGTAAGCTGTGCAAGTGTCACCACTGCACTGAGTTTCTGTTCATAAAATACACTTTTGATTTGCTTTTGGCTTTCATAATGCTTGGGCTGTATGCAGGCACCATGGCATAATAGAGGTGGGAATGCTTCAAACCATCACAGGCTTCTATATTTTTCACGGCATCCTCGTACTAGAGGTCACCTAGCCAACACTCCACTCATCGGAAACCATACCTGACTCGAAGGAGCTGGTGTACATCACCATCGAAGATCATGGCGGTGTTGTTATGGGAGTAGCTTTCGCAGGCGACGACCAATGGCTGCTGGTAGCGATAGTAGTCTGTGTGGACCCCTCGGGTGTTGGAAGCCATTCATCGAATGATGTCAAGTTGAAGGGTGTACTGGGTGGGAGACCAGATGTGATCAGCTGCCTGAGGTCAGCAGTCACTTAGTCTGCAGAGCCGTTCATGTTGTGGTGTCGGTGGTGACTGATGCTGCACGGTGTCACATTTTGCACCATCTCTGGGAATGAGGAGTGTCCGGAATGGAAGTGATGCAGCGTTTGAAGCACTCTTTCCAGGGCAAGCAGTCCCGTATGTCTTCTTCCAGCTATAGGTAGGTGGTTAAATACTTGAATGCGGTCGGAATTTTGCAATGTGCGTAAACCAGGAGTTCTTTTGGCAGGTACGGCAACTCTCCCTGTTTGACCAAGGCACTTAGCGAGTGAACACATCCAAATGCTAAGATTGCCGAAAGTGTTTTATGTGCTCTCGGACAACAAGTATGAAGCACTGCTTTAAGTATGACACATGTGTCAATCATTAAACTCAATTAATTTTATATGAATACTCCTGTCCTGCCAAAGATTATCCTGCCTGAACAATTTATTTTTCGTCCCTCGAACGGATGAAATGTTTGATGCTTACAATTTTCGGGAATAAGATTCAATGCTGCCATTCTGTGGTTGGTGTGTTTAGAGAACTGCATGACGTTATTGAACCAGGTTGGCAAGTTTGCATGGTTATTAGCCACAACTGTATTTTGTAGCTTAGCTTATCAAACTATTATTGTTTGAAGAGGGGTTACTACTGGCAACGAGTTCAGCCCCAGCACACTCTGGAACCTTCCATACTCCTCTCCGCCTTTCTTGCAGCATCCTTAACCTTCCCAAGCCGCTCTTTTATGTATAAATGTTCGTCCCCAGCCCGAGCAAGTGTGCAGTGCTTCTCATTGGGGTGCGCGTGCTGGACGACGATAGATCATGTCTACACCACTTCGTACTTCGGGACTTCAGCGTGCCAGATGCGTTTTCTCGTAATATGAGAACACAAGTTAAGTATTGAAATGAATATAGTTATTGTATTGCTGGGGGTATAGTTCCCTTTTTTGGTAGTGTTTTTTAGCGATTTTTGTGTATGTGGATTTTTTTAGGGCAGTGTTTCTACACTGTTCTGATTGTGTGAATTTTCAAAATGGTATTTTATTGGAATATTTGTAAGAGGTGGATTCTTCCTTTTTTTTTTTTGGCAAACTGTAGGAATCGTTTCCTTGATTACGATTTACCAAAATGATTTTAATGTCAAGGAGTTAAGGTTGTAGGACTCCAGCGTGAGGCACCCTTCGGGATTTATCCCTGGGGTGTAGTAGCCTAGGAGTAAGGTCCTTGCCATGAGAGGTGATGTGGCAGTACCATACTATAGTAGACGAACCAAGTTGCACCGTACACGACCTGTTCAGGGTGGATGAAGCATCTCTTATAGCCTCTATCCACTCAAGGCGACCTGAGGCTTCCTGTGCCACCCATGATTCCGCAAATTGGGATATGCCACTCGTTCCCTATGGGTTGCCAGTTTCCTTGTGACTAGCTAGGGATATCTGCCGTTATGGTTGGGCCGATAGATGGTACCTAGGCTCGACCACTTGGCACTCAGGCATGGAATGGAGTGTGGCCGATTTAGTTGCCTTGAAACTGGGAATGTGTCATGTAAGGACTTGTCGGGTGAAGGGGAGTGATGGGTCAGATGCAGTGATGAAACTTTGGAGAATGTATGACGATAGATGATGTAAATTCTCCAATGTCAGAGCAAGGGCTGCTATTTCTGGTGAAGCACGGCACCAGGGATGGGCCCTGACTGCTCCCTGGTGACTCGGTCACAAGAGTAGTAGCCATTCTGGGTCATGGTAAGGCCGTGCCTTGTGGGAGGTGGCTCTCAGGGCATGGAGTGTGACCAGCCCTTAATTGGGTGTAAGACTTATACCCGGTGAGGTGTTCTCAACCACCTTGTGTGGAAGGCATCTCCTCTGCCACTCCATCGGCAGAGCAGTTGGTCGTGAGTAACCCACAAGTGCCATGGAAATTAAGTGGTAGTATGGGATGATCGGTCGGCCCCACCATGAGGTTCTCTCTGGTGACCGATCATAGGGCTGGATTCGTGCTGACAGTGGTTGACTCCATATGCTGGAGGAGGTCTGGAGAGATACCCACTCTCTTTGACAGGCCAGGTGGTAAGCAGAAACCTGCTCCGGTTGTGCCTTGGAAAGGCACTAGGGTTATGGGTATAACCTCGGCCAGGCCACATGCTCGATTTCTTAGTACGAGGGTCTCGGAACCTCTGTGGTAAAAGGGGCAAGGATGTGCGGATGTGCCAGGTTTGGGCTCGGGTCTGGCCAATGGTCGCATTAATCCTGGTCGCTTTGCAATGAGAGGACATGAAGCACAGTATGGCCCATGGCTAAGAGTGTTGCGACAAAATACAAAAGTACAGTGACCAAGAGGTGCTGTATCAATTATTGCTCCTTTTGCTAATGGTATTAATTTTGGACATTATATTTCATGTTTGCTATTCTCCTTTTTAGTGAATCATCAGGCATACTTTACTTTTAAAGTTTTAATCATGCTTGCTTCACTCAGGGAATCATTTTACCATTTTTAATGGAATCTCAGAAGTTTTTATTCAGCTTGAGAACTGTCTCGGATATATATTAACACAGTTATTCTTCTGTTAGTTTCAGTGCTTGTGTGTTCTCTCCTTCCCCTATCTCATCAATTGGTAGCAAGCAAGACAAATTTTCAAATGCAATTTATATTTTTCAATCAAGTTACAAAGTAGTTGTGGTTGGTCTTAATGTATAGATGGGCTCTAATATATATATTGTATTGATTTAGATTTTTTGCTTCCATGCTCTCTTGATTTTTTTTTGTTGTGTGTCCTTCTCCTTGCCTTCCTTTAGCCCTGCTACGCCCTAAACTCCAGACAAAAAATAAACTATATACTCTGAGGCGAGCAGGTGATTACGACGACAGCAGCAACAGGTGGAAGACTGGGTCCTGAGATCTTTTATATGGTGGTATATGAGTGCAAAGGAGGGGTTAGGCAAAGGTGGCTGGTTGGCTGACTAACTAACAGAAAAATAAGTAAGACTGGAAGGAGGTGGAGGGAAACATGCTAACTCATTCGCTTTAGTTAACTCCAGTTACCTGACACCATGCAGGTGCAGAAATGCCAACACAGCTATTCCCACTAACATTGTCATCCGACAACGTAGTTTATGAAAACAGCCAGGTAGCATATGCAGACTCCAATTACCTGACACAGTGCAGGTGCAGAAATGCTAACATAGCAACATGCTCACTTAAAACAACTGACACTGTCCAGATGAAAAAACGATGTGAAAGCATATACAGACACCATTTACCATTTATTTTTCTGCATTATGCAGGTTCAGAAATGCTATGTGGTAATTTAGGCTATCCGACACTGTGCAGGTGTGAAAACGTCCAGGAAGCACAGACATAATCCAGTTACTGTGCAAAAGCAGACCCGCAACCATACTCTTGACATTGACAAAGTTATCTGGCTCTGGATAAAATGAAGGGGGTAATAGCATTTTGAATTTAAATCTAGCAATGGTTCGGTCTAGATGCTTGAGAACTACAGAACTGAGCTGTATGACTCACTGAGTGAAGAGGAGATGCATAACATAAACATTGAAGAGGACGTTTCTGCTCTTCTGTTGCCAGCAAAGGAGTACTAGTTAAAGCCGTTGGGTATGTATGTAACAGCATTTCCACAAAAGGTGACTAAATAAATAAATCCAAAGTTCTACATGATGTTTAGCATATGTAAGGTTAGGTTAACATGTCCTTCTAAGTCCTACACAAGTGCACGGAGAGCATACAAAAAAGTGGACAAGGAAGGTGACTAAATAAAATTTTCACAAGTCCAACAAATATGGATGCCTGCAGTAGACGAATTTCAAAATGGCGGAGTCGAATGAAATCGATTAATTTAGTGCCGCGAATGTTAGAGAATGAGTAATAAGTGGGCGACTAACTTGAGTTGACTACAAGCCTTAACTTACATAATGGATAAATTAAATTTGGTTGGTTTTTCTGAATGGACAACTAAGGTGCGGTGAAATGATAGAGCTTGATAACAAGATAGCTGGGTGGAGGGCATGCTACAAAAAGTGAAGTTAGGTTAGGGGATGGTGTATGCCAATAGGTATTTGTGAGGAAAAAATTTGCAAGTCCCAGAATAGGGGTAGGAAACATTCCATATTCAACATAGGGTACAAAGTACCTACATGAAAGATTTAAGTCTGGGAATTAAAAAAATAGAAATCTTAAAAATCAACTATGCCTGTATGAACAATATATGTAAGTTTAAAAATCGACAAAGTGTGAATAATCAACGTTCATACGATTGCTTTAACATTCGACTTGAAAACACACAAATCTGGAAATGTATAGAACACTTGGCATATATTTACTAATACATTTATATGCTTATAATAAAAAAATTGAATATGGTGCTATTCACAGTCACATATTCATGTATTTTTCTGATGACATATTCATATCTGCCTAAAAAATACGAATATGTTTACACATCTCTCGGTACAGTATTTGTAATAGATAAATAATAACATATAAAATTAAATTTATATATTTTTTACATTAAGCTTTGAAGTTTTTACTTTTACGATTGCATAATCAAATTCTTCTTGAAAATATGAGTTCCTAGAAACAATGCTCTATACACTTGTTTGTAAAAGTTAAATAAAAAATGATATATATATTAAAAATATCTTACATAAAATAAAATATAAATACTTAAAAAGTTAAAATTACTTTAAAATTATAGAATTTAAATCTAAATAATACATATGTAAGTTAAACCTAAATAACAAAAAAGCAATAATTAAAAAATATACTTAAAATTATTATATTCAAATAAAAAATTTAAACTTAAAAAATTATGTAAGTTAAATTTATGTAATAAATATAATCTTAGAGAATGTAATGAAAAAGTAGCCATGACAAGATATTAATTCGTCTATACACTATATACTTCTTATAAAAACTTTTCCCAATGCATATCATGATAGCCAAGTGGTCTAAGGCGTTAGTCTGGCGACTCAAGGTCCGATAGTTCTATCCTGCATTATTCCAGTTGGTATTTTGAGTTCTAAAAAAAACAGCTTCAATGGTGGCCAACTCCAGAACTAATATGGCAGTCGAACCAAGGTGTGTAATCGACTTATCGAATCACTGGCATGTCACCTAATGGCTAACTCAAGAACCAAGAAGGTGGCGCTCTTAGTGGCCCAGTACAGAACTAAGATGATGTCGAGCGGAGGTGAGTAATCAATGTAGTTTCTAATCGAACAAAGCTGTGAAACAAATGATGAATGAATGGGAGAGGAAGTGCAAGAAAGGAAAGAAGGGAAGAGAAGAAAAGAAAGAAATTAAAGAGTACATGGAAAAGAGAAAAAAGTGGGAGCACTTGGAGAAAATTCTCGGAATAATAGATCATGAAAATATAAGTACTAATTAACAAAATTGCAGTTCAATAGGGCGGTGTACTGGCTACAAAGATGGTGGCACACTAGCTACTAACATGGCAGAATCCTACATGGTGGTTGCGTGGCCAGATTGATAGAGCAGGAAGTCTGGGAATCCAAGATGGTGGCCAGGTCCCTAGCACCTCAGCCAGCAACTGGTGCGCCCCTTTTGGCATATACCTGCTACATATGTTGGTACACAGAGGGTTTTGGAGTAGGGCGGATATTTACCTCATGAAGGAGAGGGGTGGTTGTTTCACTTTTATTTTGGAATTACAGCTTTTTGTGTTTTGTGTTATTTTTTCCTCATAAATATTTGGCGTGATTACGATCACAAGATAAAAATTAAACCATTAAATTTAAATTGTGCAAAATAACTACTCAACATGCAGACATTGGATATCGGTGTCAACAGCACCTTGGCCTCAGGCCATTCACCTCATCGTGTGACACCTTGAGCGCCAGGATGCACCTCAATGCACAGAGCAGCATCTGCATCTGGGAACCAGTGCGACATGTACGTCGGAGATTGTGCAGTGCTTGTGTAGAAAGTGTATTTTATGGTCTTTTTAATATTTTAGGGAGGTTTTGAGTGCTTTGTTTATTTTTGTGCCATGTGTATTTTCGTCTGCAATGCCACCTTGTCAATGTTCTTTAGTGTTCTTTAGTGTAATATATTTAAATGTCATCGGAGTAAACTGTTCCGTGTTGCGCATATTCATATAAATACAGATACATACTTTTCCAACCTACACGTGTCACACACATCAAAGCTGATGGTCACGTCAATTTTTATGTTAACAATATTATGTTTTCAGGATTATGTGTATGTTGTCAAGTATTATGTCAAAGTGTTGTTTTATTGTCCCCATGTCACCTTGTGCCGCACATAAGTACGAGACAAATAGTCTCCCTTTTGTTTATATTATTATTTAGTGAATTTTTAACATCATGTAGTGTTGTATTTATTTATTAATGTGTTGACAGTTTGGGCACGGGAGATACCATCTTGTGTAGTTCTTGAAACAGCCACACATAAGGCTGCTGTGGCGAGTGTTATGTCCAGTAGCATTATTTATAATTAATCATGTCAGTTTTAATGCATATGAAGGGTTCTCAGATATTTTCGTTTATTTAAATTATGTTTGTCCAGTAAAGACAGTACTGCCAGTATTGAAATACTGCCTATTCAGGTTACGTTCCGCAACCTTGTACCGAGGTGGACCGGTATGCACAGAGACATGTCCAAAATGCTTCTAATAAATGCGAATCTATTTTAACATTGTTTATGGTCAACTAAAGATGAACTGAAGGACTTTAACAGGGATAGAATATGTGTAGACACAATAAACTTTATTAGGGAGAGGCCCGATGAAGACTGTGATATGTGTTTACCAGTAAAGCAAGAGTTGTTAGTTTTACCACAGCGATGCAGTGTGGTTTAACGTGAATATTTATTGTATGTGATTGTGCTTTCTTAATAAGGATTTATTTGAATGTCCATCCCATTGGCATTGCAGAGTTCATATCATCTTATTTTAATTAATTAATTTTTGTGTAATTATGTCACATGATCACTTGGGTGGGAGTCCGTGCCAAGCAGAGAGTAATAGCATCCTAGACCTTGTGGGACGACCACCGCGTCGCAGTGCTCTGGGCACATCAACTTTGTTTTCTACTAATCACGTAATTCTGTTTTATTAATTTAGTTTTACCGGAACCTCGTTTTTTATCTAGCCTGGAGTACTCAGTCGCTCACACCTCGTTCCGTATTTTACATGGCCAAGGCGTAATGGTTCCATAAAACATTTAGGCCCTACTGCCATTTTTACAGCATAAGACCCTGCCAGTCTTTAATGGCGTAGTAACGAATGTATGCATCCCTTTGGGGAAAAAATTATATTAAAACACGTGACGGTGAAGTGCCTTACTTAACATTTTTCACTTTATTTATGTTTCACGTGTCGAATAATGGTATTGGGTAGCCAAAATAAGCCATAGGGAGATAGCTGGCGTATAAGGGGGGCCGACATCCCTTATTAGGCAAGGCAGTATTGGATAGTGTGAACGGTGGCAATATCATCAATCATGGTAACATTCATTAAGACTTGGGACATGGGGGAGGGCCAATAGTTGTAGGCCATCACGACCCGGGAGAGAGAGTCTACAGCAATATCAACATCGTGCTCTACCCACTACAGAGCACTGGCGCCCACCGGAGAAATCCCAGATCTATTGCTTCCTATCCACATAACCTTCATTCTCCCCCCCCCCCCCACCCCCCAATTCATGTCCTGGCCCGGGAAATACACATTGCTGGAAGCAGGGTTGGCAAGGTGTCTGATTGGATACTTGAACTTATTGGACCTAGAAAAGGCCTTTGCCTCTGTTTGCAGTGACCTCTTAACCATGGAGCTTATGTCCATGGCACTTCCAATGCACTTGTTGCAAGTGCTATGTCTTACCTCGCAAGCTGCACATTTTCCTTATGAGCGAAGGATGCAATGTGTGTGTGTCAAAGGGAGGGTGGTAGGTAGTCCTCTAGCAATGCTCAGCTCCCTGTTGCTGTCCACCTTCTTTGTGCAGAACATCTGTGTGCCTGCAAACACAAAAATTGTTCTCACTTTAGGCTGATGACAAGGCGGTCATCACGAAGACTAACACATAGCCCTAACTGTTCCACAGTTAGATTTGTGCATTCTGAATCTTGAATTGTTTTTCAAGGTAAGGGAGATCATGATCAACACACAGAACACCATTACACTGCGCTTGTCATGTCGATGGGGTGAAGAGTATGAGCCTTGAGCCTCATGTCCACTTCAATAAAAGAGACATTGAGATACTTAGGGGTAATTTTTTGTGGACAGTCACCTTATATTCGAAGATCACTGTGAAAGTACAGCTGCGAGGTCCCGAGATATGCTAATGCGAGTGCTCGGCCCTGCGTTTCCCCTGCCGAGAAACTGATTATTGAACTCTTTGTTTTATGTATATTCTCAATGTTAGTGTACTCAGTCTCCATACAGTGCTACTCAATGCTAACAGTTGTGCACTCGCTGTTCTCCCTGTACCACCATGCACTCTGCCTAGTCCTGAGTTGGCCCAGAGACACTCTCCATCGAGTGCTGTAGAGGGATGCAAGGGTGGGTAAACTACAAGATGTGATTAGTGCACAAGTATTGCGCTTCTCGTGCTATCTAAGAGCACACTGCAACTCTTAAGTTCTGACCCTGTCATTTGTGCAAAGGTGCAGCCTTTCAATGTTGCTCGCCTACGCAACCGTCCTCCATGCCACCGCAGATGAGAACAGCAAGTCCACTGACATGCTCATCAACTCTACGGTATCTTAAATGTCAATGACTGATAGTATCAAAGCGACACAGGCAGGGTGTGATGTGGTTGGAATCTCCATCGTTCACCTTCTTGTCTTCCAAATCAACAGTAACTCCTGTGGCAACTGTGGATGGGATATGCCTGGACTTGTATTGATTAACAGTGTATGTGACACAGCTGGAGCCATTCTAATTTCTGCCCACCCACCTCCTAATCATCATTGTGTACTCTGTGCTTTTGAGTATGACAATGCAACCAACTAACTGGGTTTATCCCTATAGACAGTCTAGAACTCCCAGATCTCTCTGCCGAATGTGATAATGCATCACAGCTCTAAATGAAATGAAAGAGCCGCTGGTCCAGGAGCAGTCAATTAAAGGTAAATACCAGATTGTTGCCCAAAAGATCCCTCCCTGCAGCTTCACTGTGCCCTTTTTTGTCTTGCTAAGGAAGTGAAACTAAAAAACCCACTTTCAGCCTCACTTTTTTCAGTACCCAAATATGTGGGATACCATATTTATTCGTGTATAGTGCGCACCATGGTTTTAGCAACAAGTTCGAGGGGAAACGATTTTTTAATAAAATTGCACCAAAAATTTTTGGCACCCTGTTGGTAAGTATGGAACAAATTATTCTGTTTTACATTAATGTGCGGTGATTGTGATATGTTTGAAAAATACTTTAAGTAAATAACTTGGGTGTAAAAAGCCAAAATAAAAAATTCCAGAAACCTAAAACCAAAAACCAGAAATTCCAGACTACTCAACATTTCCAGCTTAGATTTTCTTTTTTCTTCTTTCTCCTTGTAACAGTGACCGGCTCCCTTTTTTTGCCATGCTAGAATGTTACACTAACCTTACCTGAATATAAAGGTCTCCTCATCCTTACTCCCCCTCCCCTCCCGGACATGACTCACTAGTCTCTGCGATGGAAACAAAGAGGGATGGTGGAATTATTGACCAACAACATCTGAGTGTTATTTCAAGGAGTGGGGGCCGTAAACACATTGCAGCTCTGGTTTTGTGGCATGACAGGGCACCGGGGTTTTTCGACCTACACATAACTGAAGGGTCGCTGAGAGAGAAAGAGAGGGAAAAGGGAAGAGGAGTGATGTAAGAGCGAGAAATGAGACAATAGACAGTCCTGCCACTTCCCTTAACTTCCCCGAGCAATTTATGGCTGCCACTCCCCCTTCCTTTTTTTTTTCCCCATATATAGCATGCACCCCAGGAATTTTTTCCTTTATTTTGGGGGAAAAGGCCCACTTTATATGAGTAAATACGTTTGGTGTACACCTGTTTGTTTCCCACCTTTTTTCCCCATTAACTAAATGTATGTCACTCTTAAAGGTACTTCCCCAATACCCTAACTTAAGGGTCCTCTACAAATTTCCAATATACTTCTAGGACTTGAGCCTCCTAACAAACATAGTTATAGAAATAAAGATAGATATAAGATATAGACCAGTGAAAATGTGATTATGTGAAAATACACTCTATCTATCCCTTCCTAGGCACAGTCTTACACACAGATGCGCGCGCACACACATATGCATGTGCACACACACACACCAAATTGTATGTGTGTTTCAACTCGATGAAAGAACAGTACTGCCATTACAGTAAGAAGGTACAGATAAAGGCTCTTGTTTTAAATGAGTACTGTTGCTGTGTTTTTAATGCAGAACACGGTGGTGTATTAAAAAATTGTTGCTATAGCAAATGTGTTGTTATAGACCATATTCGTTATAGAATGGTTCTGCTGTAGTATTGAAAGTGGTCTAGTGAACTTTCTGTTCTGTGCTGAAAATGTGGGCTTTAAGTATTGCCTGCAAATTCTTTTTAGCACTTAATAATAACCTTGTTTCAACAAATTTCTCAGTCTTTTATGGGACTCAGTTTCGAAGTAAAAAACTGATCCTGTATCCATTCCAAAAAACATTAGGGCTTCTGTATGTGCCGTATTAATCACATTGTAAGCCGACATTGAACGCAAGCCGAACCCTAACTGTTAAACCATCAGGGAAAAATAATAATATGATGCAGAATGCCAGCCGACTTTTGAAAGTCTCCTGCACGCTCTATCAGCTGAGAGTATGTAGTGTGTTATTTGTGCCAAATTTTTCACATTAACGGACGTGAATAAGTAGGAATGGAGAAGGGGAGTAGGAAAGGGGTAGAAGTGGTGAAAAGATGTCACAGCTAAGTGCCACAGCACGTGAATGTAGAGAGATGACAAATAAATACCTCTGCTTGTTATGGATTGTTACCTTGTCGAAACTATTTGGGGGGGGGGGGGGGTGATTAGGAGCAAGAGGATGAGAATGCTTTGTTCAGCGCTCACCGGTTTCGGGAAGGGCCAGTGGGAGAAGAGAAGAGACAATGTGGGAGAGAAATGTCAATGGAGGGGGGGAGCTTTGAGGTGTGAGAGTGGCTGGCAGTGTCGTGTGCAGAGCTACGTGGGCGGGAGTGCAGAGAGGTATGGGCGGGGCTAGGAGGAAGAAGAAATGGGATGTCTACGGGAAGAAACCAAGGAAGAAGTAGAATGGAGAGGCCAGCAGCAGGAAAAGAGAAATAATGAAGTTTGGTAGTTGAGCGAGAGCGCGGCGGGAAGCTGATGCATAATGGAAGGGAATAAAGAAATGCAGTTGAGGTTGTTTACACCATGAAATCACATCTCAAAGTACGTAACAACTATATCTAATGATGTCGCTTTAAATTTTATTTATTTATATTGTTACCTTACAAAGTGCTGTACATGGCTGTGGTTTTTGGTTTTTTGATTATAATATCAATTTGCAAGAAAAGCACTAATACTGTAAAAAAATTGTAACAAGTAATAATTAATACATGACACAGGAGTACCTCATTACTATATTTTTCTATTGGTTCTCGGAAAGGGCACAGTGTGTGTAAAGCTTTTTAAGGGAGTCCTCGAATGGTTTATTTATGTAGACATCCAGGGGTTGCGAAACAGGTGTTAACCACCCCCCCCCCCCCCTCTTTTGGCCTCTGCGCACCATCAGGAATAACTACCTGGTCGGTCTTCCCTTCTTCTAGCGCCCGCTTTGCTTCTTCTGTTCTGTGTCCTGCCCCCTCATTTTCAAACTTTGTTTGTGAAAGTGGCATGGCGCGCCAAGTAAAGAAATATTTGCTCAGAAAATTTTATTTTAAATTCATGGATTATAAAACCATTTTAAATAACGGTAGTTTAGATAATATTTGTGTGATGTGAATACAGCTGCACATAGGTAATGGGGCTGGTAGATTGTATATACGAAACTGTGTCATAGTCATGTATACTTTGTGACTGCCGCCTGCCATGACCTTGTTAGAGATCACACCCAGCCATGCTGTAGGGGATGTGCATGACACAAATACTGCATGTTTTTATGTATTGGGAATAATTTATTATATTATTACTAGGCCTGAAATGGTACTGATAAATATACACTATCTATTTGATTAGTTTGTTTTATATATACTTGGATGGAACTGTATGTAATTTTGCCTGTCTGGATTCTAAGCCGAGGGATGATTTTGGAAGATTCAAAATGATCAAAAAAGGTCTGCTTACAATGCTGTAAATACGGTATATTATGTGACTTCTTATATCATTTGTGAATTTTGTTAGTTGACAGAAAATGTAGTTTTTTTAGAAATTTCATCAAAATATGTTGAAGTTCTTTCATCTTGTATTTTGTCTAACGCCTATGTTAGTATGATTGTATGGGACCACATACATGTGTATGCATGAACTTGCTCTGAATTTCATCCTTGCACATTGTTCATTCGCATTTCTTGGTTTTGATTCCTCAACATCACCATGAAACAGCTAATTGAGACTGTTACTTTTAACTATAGTAACGTACTCATTGAGCTTGAGGCATTACGGTTATAATGACGGCAAATGTTGGTTTGACTGACAGCGACCTCACTGTCACTCAAGGGTTCTATAGTGCCAGTCAGAGTTACGGCTAACTCACTGTAGTGAAGTTTGGTTGGTTGGCCGCTGATTGGTCCCTGGCTGCAGTATAAGCTGGGGTGCATGGCCCTACAGCACGTTACAAAGTCAGGTGTGGGATTAGCGACTCTTTGAACTGCTAGTGTAGTTTACCTGCAGTGGGCATGGCCCGGGGTAGCTCCTGGCTCGGCCGCTGCTGCTTGCTGGAACTAGTGCCTTTTCCTTGGGCGGTGGTGGTGCTGCAGTTGGCGGCACTGGTTGGCTCCCATGGTGGGATGCTGGTTCTAAAGCACAGGTTGGCGATGCCCAGTGGTATTGGAAGCCCCAGTTGTATGCACACTATGATCAGGTTTGGCTCGCCAGCAGTCTTGTGGGGTGGCTGGAAGAGGGTGATAGGGGGAACTGGGAGGTGAGGCCTCACCAGTTTTCTGGCAGCTTGAGCCCGGTCCCATTGGGATACGCTGCTGAGGACAGACACTGGGTTGCAGAACAATTGGCTAGGTTCAGAGGCAGTAGTTGCTCTCTTAACTCTCCATCTTGTACTACTCCTATGGGTGAATGGTATATGGGTAGGTTCAACGGTCGACCACCTCAGGAGGAGCAGGCAACAAATTCTGCAGCTACATATGTGTGTAGTCAATCAGAGGTAGTCCACCCAGACTCGGTCCTAGTGCTCCAACCGGCAAAGATAATGCTGTGGATGGAGCGGTGGACTGATTGGGATGTCTAACCACATTGCGATGTGTGTTGCTACTGATTGGTGTTCTGCCATACGTGCGTACGAGGTACATTTCCGTACCTGGTCCACATTATGGGTAGCTGTCTAATGGGTATGTTTTGTGACGTACATGCGCCCGGTTAATGGAGCCCGCAGCCCTACACTAGTTTTGGCTAAGAAAATTTAAGATGCTGTCTCCTGCTTTTCCTTAGTAGGTTTGTCATCTACGAGGATAGAAGTAACGGTCACCCTAGAAATAAGTACTTGGAGTTAGGTAAAATCACGTGTTTATTCCCCAGAGGAATAGACACTGTGGCCTGTACTAACTCCTAACTGTCAATGAATTGTAATGGAAGTAAACTACGGTAATCCAGGTGAAGAGGACCTGGGTGTAATCTAAACAAGAGCAGATACGGCTGGGTAGCTATAGTAACAGACCCTAAGTAAGTCTATACTGTTGCCCAGAAAGGACTCGGGTATCACTACCAAAGTAGTAGTGAGTATGAAAGGAGGAGAGGAAGACTTCTTCAGGGGTTGCTGAGCGAAGGTCTAGAAGATTTCTGGAAGGTAGCTGTGTTCCTTCGTGGGGAAGGCAGCAAGCACAGAGCTCCAGCACATGAGGGGGTGGAGCGAGTTGCTGAGTATCAACTGACATTTTGGAACTATGCGCTCGCCTGTATGGACAGCCTGCTGCAGGTCCTTCGGCCATTCTGGTATCTTCAGGCTGGGAGCTCCTGGTTTAGTGGCGAAGGCCGCAGTCTCTTTTGGGGGGGGGGGGGAGGCTGGAAGTGCAGTTTCCCTTGTATGCGGGTTGCATCGATACCTTGAGTTTAGAGCCAGCACTGACTTCTGTTGCATGTGTGGATGATTAACAGACACGTGACGTCTGATATACTGGTGTTGGTGGCCTTGACTGCCATGTCCTCAGGTGGTGCCCCTTTTGTAGGAGCTTGCTGTTGGGCTCTGGAAGCAGTCCAGGGGGTTCAAACCCCGCTGGGATCACTTGACATCACATAAAGATGAGGCGAAGTTGTATTTATAAATTATGTCTATGGGTACATTAGAAGAGCATTTATGAACATGTTTTAAAGCATTTATTTTTTTAGAATTTTTATAGCATTTATTGTGTGGTCTGTAGCATTTTTTACCATATATTAAAAACTAGGAAAATAGCATTTAAAAACAATTTTTTTCGTGTTATCCTTGTTAAGTGTCGACATTTTACTAGTGCGTTTTCACTAAAATTATTTTTATTGCTACATCGACAATTTTAATGTATTTCTGCATGTATAGGTTACACATTTTTATAATAAAAATAAATTACCTACACAAAAAGTGGGGTGCAGCTTATTTACGAGATATTGTCGACATACAGTATGTTTAGTGTTTTAACTTAGTTTCTATGGAAGTAGAATAAAATAAGAAGAAATAAATAGCTTTTCACTCATGCAATAATGTAACAAGTTGTCTTTCTTTTGCCATTCCAACCTCACATTACAAATACCACAATTAAAATTCCCGAATCATTTGCTTAAAATTTTGGACTTTGTAGTCCCTTGCATGGTCTGTAATAGTTTTGTTTATTTCTACCCATAACGAAAAAGAATTACCGCTACCACACAAAGACTCAGTTAACAGAATGTGTACCACATTTTCACGGGGCCTGTGTATGGGTTTTGAAGCGGGAGGAAAGAGGCAGAAGTAGTGAAAAGCTGAGACAGCTAGTGCCACATCGCCAGCATGAGGCTGAGGGAAAGAGAGTCAGACAAAGAAAAAGGGGCTACTTGTTGTGATGGAAGCAGCCACAGAGTGTGAGGTGTTAGGAACAAGAGGGCGAGTGGGAAGGTGTTGGTGGGAGGAGGAACGGAAGAGAGAGGGAGAGGATAGGAGGTGAGTAGTGTGGGCATGGCTAGAGGGAAGGTGGATGTGGGAAAGGAGTAGAGGGGTGTATGGTCATGGCTACAAGGGTGATTATTGGATTGCTGAAGAGGGGTATGGGCGTGACCTGGTGGTAGGGAGGGAACAGAGTGTTGGCTGTCGAGGGGCAGGAGGAGGCGGGCTGAGTGTGGAAAGTGTATGGCAGCAAAGGGGTGAGAGCTTGGCTGGGGGACAGAGGGCGGCTTGGCAGCGACTGCTCCCTCCTGCCGCTCGAGTTTATACACAAATGCACAAGTAAAATGCATACGGATCTGTATTTTGCTGCTAAAACAGACTGTTTACTTACCTAATTCCTTATAATTTATTAGAAAAACAATATCGGTAGTGATAAAACTGCAAGGAAACGTAAACAGAGGTAGTTACTAAAAAATATAGTTATTTCAGATACTTTTTCCCGATCATGAATTTTCATAAAATTTCTCAAATATTTATCTAAAAATTGAAAATTTTGCATCTGTTTCACATTTATCGCAATTGCAAATTTGATGTACCTTTAATTATATCTGTACATGCCACGCGTCAAACTTTGTGTCGTTCCACAAACATCACTTATAATTTATTTAATTAATTTAAACTCAAAAATTGTCGTCACTGAGAATTGTATTGCAAGTGGTATTGCCATTATAGCTACATGTGAGTTTGACATATCAGTTGTAATGTTGGAAGTACATTTGCAATACACATGTAGGTGAACCTTATAGTGGTTATCACTCCTACAAGCATACCCCACCAAGGGGAACCTGTTAAAGATGTTCAGAGGATAGACTTTATATATGTACTTGGTTTTTGTCAGATATTGTTTATATTTTACACGTCATAGTAAAATATATAATGTACATCTAATAAGTATTTTTGCAATTGATAACTTGTACGTTTCTTAGCTCTGTGTGAAGTTCTTTGTATGAGTTTATTTTTTTTCCTTTCTCATAGAAGCAAACAGTTTATTTAAACGAAACAAAATTAATTGAAATGTATATTTTCAGTACAATACAATTTTGATTACAATTTTAATTTTTTTAGTACTTTTATAAATATTTATAACTTTGAATTATGCAAAATATTTCAAAATTACTTAACAAATAAGAAAATTTATGGGGTTGTGCATTAATTTTTTTGCAGATTCCAAGGTAATGTTTCTAAATTTGGGTACATTGTCTGTATGCATGTAACATACATTCAGTTGAATACTTTACTGAAATTAATTGACATGCTGGTCGTAAATTGATGAACTTAACACAACTGTTGCCAATCTTTATCCACTCCCTGCTCCTGCACATGCAGCTCTAAGAGTTATGAAGAAATGTTACTTATCTTATTACACCATACAGGAACAGAATGTCTAGAGAGCTGATAAACAAGTTGTATATTATTTTATAACATATTCATTTTACAAGACTTTTCTTGGTTGAATATCTTAAAAAATATTATTGTTTAGTGATTGTTTATAGCTACTGTAACTTTTTACAGCTGCAGATAAAAGGTATAAACTAATGTAATAATGAATAAAAGAATTTTTTTTTATGTGATAATGGCAATGCCTTGCTTGACCTTGTAGTGAGTTAAGGTGCTATGTGTACATTTTTAAGTGTAAATTGTGTTTTATAACTTTACATCTATAGTTATCATGATTTCTATTAAGTCGGTGCGTGTAATGTAACCATTCCATTTTTAAAATATACAAATTAGTTTTTTTTTTTTTTTTTTCCCCCCCAAAGAATTGGTGTAATTTGAAAATGCTTGAATACCGAAATAAATATATGTTTTTCCAAGTAGCAAGCACTAAACGTCTTGTTTATTTGTTGTTTGTTCTTATATTGCTGGGTAATCTAACTGCCCCAGAAGGACTAACTAAGAAACATACAGTATACATCACACTGCTGCAGTCAGTTCAACTTCAGACAGATGTCTGAGGCCAGTAAGCTGTAGTAGGAAAGCTGTAGTTTCAGGTGTTAGAATGTCGGTCTGCGTGTGAATGGCTTGAAATAGTTGCACAACTTACTTGTTCACATCACTGTGCCTCCATGCTTGTTACTTCTTTGTGGACCTCACTGTGATGACAACTGGAATATTCACAAATGTGATTAATGGTTTTATTCATTTTAAAACGGTTTAGTAGTCGGACTGCTTGCCTTCCACCAAGGCAAGCCGGGTTTAATTTATTGCAAAGTTTCCCGGCTGTTCACATTTGGGAAGTGGGGTGGCATTGTCATTGGCCAGCAGGTTGTCTCAAGAGTACTCCCATTTCTCCCATTCTAGCATTCTTCTACTGCTCCAGCTCCACCTCACTGTAGGCCACATTGTTTCGGTTACAAGAATTCTATTATTCATTGTTGATTAATAGTACAATACTAAATTATAAGTATCATATTTTTACCTTAAAGTTTTGCCTGAATACAGCAAGTCCTTTGAAATGTTTCATATATTAAACTTCAGTTATCGCAAGAATAGTTCAGTAGGCTTGGAACATTGCTTACAGAAGAATATATAACAACAAAATTTCATGAGAGAGACATTTTACCATTTATTTACTTCTCAAAAGCCTAAAAAAAAGTATTTGTCTATTTTGCATACATGGTAGGAAAAACTGTAGTTTTATTTAAAAACAGATTTTTTTGCCAAGTTGGTGTAGTGGTGAGGGATATAAGTTGCAAAAACAGTCACTTCTGAACATCAATGTATCTTTACTGAAATAAAACCAGTAGGTACAATAAAGATTTTATTTTACTTTCTTAAAATGTAGTAGTTATTTTTACAATTTTTTTTTTTTTCATGAAAATCTTTAAGTAAAGAAAAGCTGTCAGGAGAATATTTTATTTGCTATTCCTTTTTTTTTATATGTATGAGGCTGATTAACTTCCTCTCCAGCTATTGACCAGGTCTGCCTAAAATAAACATGTCTGTCTTGCATGGTACTCGCCCACCATTCGACATCCTGTACCTTCACCCAGTTAGCTAGCTTCTCTCTCTTTTTCTTCTTGACTTTCCTTCATTACACACTTGCCGTGTGCTGCTTCCCCAGCTTGTGCATCTGAACCATAAATGATGACTGGAGTAGCATGTAGGAACACGCCCAGCTGAGCCGCCATGCCACCACCGGCATCAAGCAGCCTTCAATTCCCCGAGAGGTAACTATCGGGGCCATGCTCTGAACGAGTACTCCAGAAATCTTCCCCAGTAAGAAAACAGGTGGGTAAATGGAGGTCGCAGTGGTAACTGGAGGCTAGCAACTCTGGCGTATACACCCCCGTGCGTGTGCTCCGAATGAAGTGAGAGCGTTTGGTGTGTGCCCTTTCATTTTTCCTAAATTGCTATACAAATATCAGGCTCATTTAAATAGCAACATAAATACGTATTAATAACACAGTATTATTTACTACGTACATCCCTTCTCGCTTTGAGTAATTTAGAGTTGCACAGTGATGTCAATGTCCTGGTGCCAAATTTTGAAGCAAATTTTGTCTCTTTTTTGTTTCTCCTTTTTCCTTAATAAATTAGTGTGTATTTAAATTTCCATTACGAAAGACTAAGAGAGAGAAGTCTGAAAATAATTACTGTGATGTCCTCTGCGTACCTATGTATAATTGTATTGTTAAATGTGCTGTGTAATTTTATTTAGAAGTGTCTTATGTGTTTCTTAATAAATGCTGTAAGGGTTCACTATGTTGTTCATTTTTTTATAATAATTAATTTGCTTTCTTGTATGTTTTGGCTCAAGCCTTGAGCCGGCTGCTGGCATTAAGTCAGTCAAGAACATGTGCTGATAGATGTAGGACGTGTGAACTATTCACTCCCGGGCCTTCACATTTTGCATATCTGCAATAACTACAATAGTATTATTTATTTTATGGAACCTTTATTTTTCTTTTCAGCCTAGTACTAGTTTTCCCTTACCCCGTCAGCTCTTGCCCATCCAGGAGCTTAATTTCAATAGTTAGTTTCAGAGCCCCGTGCTCAGTCTTCAGAGTGTATGCTGGCATGCTCTATTCTGTAAACTGTGTAAATGCCTCTGTACGAGTTCAACTGTGTAATTAAAGTGCATCAACTGTTTTCCGTGTTTTATTTTTCATATTCGGTCACTTCACATCTGCTTAAGTGTGTTTAAACCTTCATTTCTGATTTTTCCAGTTTATGTAATTACTTGCTTACTGATGCAAGTGGCAATGTTTTGTAGTTACCATAAATTTATGGCTGTGGGAGGTGGACCAAACAGTCTCACACGAGTGGTGTAGCAAGGGGGCCAACACCCTCGTAGAGAGCGGAACTGGATTACTGTGATGCGTGTTGCTTAAACTATTGGTTGACAAGTAACTTATGGGATTGCGCTCAGTCAGCTGCGCATAAACTAGGAAACTTAGTTTACCTTCTTACCGATTACCAATGTTGGCCGTGTGGGCTGTCTACTGGGTACAACGTCTGGTGCTGTTAGTCAGGCGAAATGTCTGACAGTTACACTGGCCCTCTGGGGCAACGTCGATTTACCAGGGCTCGGTGGACTTGGCTTTGATAAGGCAGTAAAAGTGCTGCAGGATGGTCTGATGGACTCCATGGTCTTCTTCGGCTTGGCGGGGGTGGAGCTGCTGTAATGCTCCACCAGATGTCGGCGAGTCCATTGTGTTCCTTTCCAGCTGCCGAAATGTGGATTGGCATTCCCGAGCCTGGTGTCGCGTCCGGTGACCAGGGCCCGGACTAACGGATGATCTTCGTAGTCGGTCCTAGTTGGGGCGGAGTAAAACACATAACTCCCGACGGGAGAAACCGGTCTCCCCACGTGTCTCGATTCCCAAAGAGAGAAGGTTTGCTGCACACAACAGCTTAGTGGCACTGAACTCCGTTTTCTTCTCCTCTCTCTGAGCTCCGTGCCTGATGTGGAATGGCATAGAAGTACAACACACTTGATTTCCTAGAAATGGCAAGCAATAGATGAAACCCTGACTAGGCGTGTATGCCGACAATGGCTGATGGTGCATTCCCTGGCTCCAAATAGTGCAAGCACCTGGAGGTGTGGGTCGTATACCGTCTTCCTGCCACTGCCTGGTGTGGTCAACAAAGGTAGGGCCTCTAATTCCAAGCAAATACCCCTGCCAGCACCTTAGCTAGGCGCTCCGGTCAGCGATACAACTTGAGATGGTTGTCCTGCCTCGGTGGGGTGTGTACCTAGTGGTTGAGGCTCTACCATTCTATGCACGGGGTGTACAGAATGCGTGGCCATCAAGAGATGGTGTATATGACGATGGGCGGACCCCTGAAGGGGATCTGACATCCTACTCTAGGTTTGTAGTAAAACACCTGGTGTCTTGCTTGCCCTTTTAGGTCGAATACTTCGTGACATATAGATTCTACTCCTAGGACAAAGAACTCTCAGATTCTTTAAAGAACTAGTATTTATTGAATCAATAAATACTAGGTGACTCGTATGTAATACTAAACAGGTTTGTGTTGCGGAAGTAATAGCTACACAATTAATGGGTGTAGGTGACCCGCCCCTAAGACTACTTAAGATGTAAGTGAAAAGAATAACTAACTGACGCAGTTAATATATATAGGGGTTCCTAGATGAGGCCAACTTTATGGGGCTACCACTGCTAGTAAGTAGTGGCAGCTGCCGACCCAGGAGGATCGACAACTGAAGTGTTAAGTCACTGGTCGATGTCTTCTGCAGGCGAAGGCCTCGCACAGCCTTATATGCGGCTCGCTCACGAGTGCGTGCCGGGTTGGGGTGGGAGGTGTGACATGCCCCTGTGACGTCTGCCTAGAGTGAGCAGAGTGGGAGAACTACCCATGTGTTCTCGGTATAGGTCCTCAGGCGCTCGGCCATCTTCGGCGGTGTGGCAACACACTGCCTTTAAATACCTGGCATTTTACGTGCATAAATTGCGTGTTTGATATGAAACTACTCTTTGCACATTCCTAAAACTCTGTGTTTGGGTTGACCCTTTCTCTGGTTTTAAGACTCCTTAGTGGAGAGAGAAATGGTCAGGAACACTCCGGAAACCAGGTTTCTTTAATGTCCCTTCCTGGGAACACATCTTGCTAGACGTCTTGGAGTCGTTTCATTTGTTTGTTGAAGCACATGTGGATGAGTCGTAGTTCTATTTGGTATGTTGGTATAAGCGGTATGCATCAACTGCAACAATTACATTCTACAACAAACAGCTTCAGCACTCAACATGGATCTTAAAAAGATGGCCTCATAGGTGAATAGCTCACTGCTCACTCTTTCCATGCTCTTGAGCTAACCGGTGTCCAAATTATTTCCGTCTGCAACAATACCTTGCCTAACCATCTCACTACTGGAACAACTACAATAAAAAATAGCACACCAACTGCATGGCACTTTCAGTTCTAGGCCTGAAAATCTGGATTCTACCCTCCTCCTATTCTTCCAAGTGCAACATAATCGTTCTTATATATTTTACCTTTAAAATATTTTGACATGTGATGCTCTGTGGACTAGTTGATACTACATCAGAGAAGAGGCAAGTTTTTATTGTGCTGGCCAGTCACACAGGGGTTAGGCAACAAACTTGCAAGTTACTTGGACACAGGGGTCTGACCATTGTAAAGGGAAGGCCGAGTCACCTGTTGACTTGGAAACTTGGAACAAAGTCAATATTCGGCTTGGCTATATGCCGGGGATGTATTACCAGAGGTTGTTGGTTTACCTTCACTGACACTGGGGAAGCTGGGTGGTGCTGCTGGCAGGGCCAGCAGGTCCCCAGGTGCTGATGTGGCTGGAGCTGCTAGCCGAGGTCCGGTTCAGGCTGCAACGACTGGGTGTGGAGAACCCGGCATCTTTTAGGGTGCTGCAAAAAGAGGCGGGTAAGGAGCTGCGGGAGGCTTGAGCTCGTTCCCCGGGGTTACTCTGGCATTGAGGATGCTGAGCTTCTTGGGAGTCTAAGCGACGAGGACAGTCAGAGAGCTCAAGTGCACGAGGTGGTGGGGCCAGCTGCCAGGGCTCATGTGGCTTTCAGATGAGCCAACGAACAACTGGCATTTCCTGGCCACTTCACATATACATATCCTGCCGGCCAAGCCCTTGTCGGGGCGTGTGATGGGAGTGCGACAGGCACTTGTCTGTAGGTGGACCCAAGGGTTGTCTGCTCATCCTCCATTGCTAGCTGAAGTGCGGGTGGTGCTATCCCTTGGTGCGCCCTTGAACTACACGGTAGCTTGGGGGGTGGTTGAAGTTGCTCGGCCGCTGGCTCACTCAAACTTGACATCTTCTTGAGGATGTGGCTTACTGACTGCGGTGATGAAAAGCGTAATTCAGTTATGTAAATCTGTATTATCTCCCACAAAAAGGAAATTACCTGTAGGCACTCTGGTAGACATTATATTTGTTTGGACTGCGTTCTGTACACTTGGGAAGGTGCGCGCAGATAAAGTAAAGTCATATAGCATATAGGCTTGTGCCAGTAAGCATCACACATCAATTTACTTCCCTTCTGGTGCGACTGAGGTTCAACTAGGTGAAAAAAAATTTCTTGTAGTCAAAAGTTATACTACACGGAAGCTATGAGACACTGCGAAATGAACTCAATATTGCTCTTCCGACCCAGTCCCCCCTTTTTTTTTCTCCTCCTCCCACCTCGCGATGCTTCGCAGTCCTCACTCAACGTAACATATTCTTTGATCCTGGAACAATTGAGTAGTGTAATTTAATTTTGAATGTAGGCGATAGATTCCGAGTTGCAATGCCAAACTGCTTCCCCCGATTTTGTTATCATCGGATTTTCAAAAATTGCCTCCCATTTTTGTCTCAAATTTTATGACATTATAATAATATTATAATAAATTATTATTTTTAATAATTGTTTTTCTTTATTTTTATGGGGCATATCCATCTTTCGGCCTTAAAGTTTTTATTAAAATATATATTTAATTATTTATGCATGTAGTCAAAACCCTGCATTACCCATGCAGCTATATGCTGATTGAAAAAAAATTCTATAAATAGGATGGAAAATTACAGGTTTCTTATGTCTATAAAGATAAGTGCAGACAGCTCGCTTGACAGTAAAATCGAGAAGTTAACATAGTAGTCAGTAACATTATATACTTGCCGATTTTTATGGACTTTTTCTGAAGGTTTTGTTTTCCAGGTCACGGATAAAGGTCAAGGTCACCTGCATTCAATATAGTGGTAGTAGTCTGTAACATCGTATGCTTGCTGACTTTTATAGATTTTTCTCTAATTTTTGTTTTCTCAGTATTTCAAGATCATGGGGTCAAGGTTGCAATAGTCTGCATCCAATATGGTGGTAGTCATCTGTAACTTATTATGCTTGCTGTCTCTTATGTATATTTTCTCGAGTTTTGGTTTTCAAGTTTATTCAAGGTCAAGGTTAATGCAATCTACATCCAATATGACGATGGTGGTCAGTAATGTAAGAATCTTGCTGACTTGGTATTAGGGGGGGGGGGGGTGGAAGACTACCAACTAATTGGTTTTTAGGGTGATGAGGGGGAACCTTAGGAAAATTGAATTATTTAATAATATTTTTATCATTTTTAATAACAGATTTTTTTATATTTTATGGAATTTTTGTGATAAAAAAAATTTAAATTTTTTTATATGGTCAAGGTAAGTAACTGGCTTCCAAGATGGTGGAGTTGAACACATGTGAGAAGCAGCCAACCAATATGGCCACCTTCAAAACAATGGACGAATGAAAAATCCATCATGACGTTATACAATAAAATGAGTATGGGAGAGTGGGGTGTGAAATGAGGGAGTCAGTTATCTGCCAGGCATGGAGCTGGGGGGACCTCTGGTAATGTAGGTTTTTGTAAATAAATTTGTAATAACTTTTTAATATAAAACACTTTTTTAATAATATTTTTGTAATAAATTTCTACAAATTTTTAATTAAAAAATTTTGATATATTTAGAAATTTTTTTGGATTGTTCTTTTATTTTGTTTGGTTTTTTTTTTTGGATTTTTTAGGTCAATGGTCAAGGTCAAGGTATGTGATTAAAGGTCCTGACAAGTCCACTTGCCCTGACCCAAGGTCACCTGAGTCACTGATCCACCTTGCTTGCTCTGGGAAAAATTGAAAATTTCTTGGTATCCTTTTTAAATATTTTTAAAATAAATTTTAATACATTTTCTGATTTTCTTTTAGAATATTTTTGGGAACTTTTGTACTTTTTGGGATTTTTTGGATTTTAGGTGTTTGGGGGTCAAAGTCATAGGTTATGGTCAGAGGTCATGGGTCAGGGGTAAAATGTTAATGACTTCCAAGATGATGGTCAGGTGACATCACAACATGGCAGATCCTCTGAATTCTAATCCTGTTCCCTTGTCCTTAACTTCTCTATTTCCTACTACTACAGCAACATGCTCCTGCATGATTATCATACATTGGCTGGATTTGCTGAACTGTGCTCGTGTTGATGCTACATTACAAGACACACATGTACCACACATGCAAAATATATTGGAATAGTTTCCACACAGCGGTGCTTCCTCAGCAGTCTTCCTTTTTTTTTCTCTTCGCCATCTCATACTCCATGAAGGCGGGTGGTCAGGTGTGCTGCAGATAGACTGACATGGAAAGCCTATAGGAATGTCATCACCTGCAGCTGCAATGAGACCTCTTCAAGTTAACATGGTTGTTCCTGGGCCATCTCCGAGCACAACACTCTACAAGCAGGATAGCCTGAAAATTATCCACGATATTATTTTTTTATTTATATTATTTCACTTTTTTTATGGTTTAGCAAAACATTTATTAAATAAGAGTAAGTAAAATTAATATGAAATTATGCAGTCTCAATAAATACTGATTGACTTCGGTCATTCTGAAAGAATCGCTGCTTAATTTTATATTAAAATGGTTAGTATTTAAAATAAAATAAAGGCATTTAGGTTTATTTTATACCAATTAAGGGCACTGACTACCGGCTGACAGCTGCGAAATTTGAATATGAAATCTGATTTTTTAAGAAATTTTGCCTCGTTATTTTTAAAAAAGGCATTTGAAACTAAATGTATTCTTTATGAATTTTTAAGGAGAAGATCCTTACAGCGTATATTTTCAATATAGACAGGCAGTAGCCTATGTACTTCTTTGTAAAACACAAATTTTAGAAATTTCTTGCACGCAGGCTATGTATGTTATGGAAACAGTGTCCGTAAGGGAAGCATTGTACCATCAATTTTTGGTTATACAAAGGATTTATAGCCCCACCTTAGTGTATGTTTCACTGCTAACTATTTTAATGGTAAGGAACAGGTTAATGTGAAGGGATTCTTCGAGCCACCATTATAATTATACAAGGCAGGTGCTACAAAGTCTCCCTCGTGATACAAAGCTACCACAAGTGACTACTACGAAACACTTTTACTACATACATTATTTCTACATACATAATTTCTACTATTCATGTTCATAAATATATCGGCATCCTACCTGGGATTAAATTTACCGTCCACCCTAGTGAGCCACTACAGTACGTACACTGAGGTCCTCGACAAAGCCCTAGTGAGCTACTGCAGTACATACACTGAGGTCCTCGACAAAGCCCTAGTGAGCTACTGCAGTATGTACACTGAGGTCCTCGACAAAGCCCTAGTGAGCTACTGCAGTATGTACGCTGAGGTCCTCGACAAAGCCCTAGTGAGCTACTGCAGTACATACACTGAGGTCCTCGACAAAGCCCTAGTGAGCTACTGCAGTATGTACACTGAGGTCCTCGACAAAGCCCTAGTGAGCTACTGCAGTATGTACACTGAGGTCCTCGACAAAGCCCTAGTGAGCTACTGCAGTATGTACACTGAGGTCCTCGACAAAGCCCTAGTGAGCTACTGCAGTACATACACTGAGGTCCTCGACAAAGCCCTAGTGAGCAACTGCAGTACATACACTGAGGTCTTCGACAAAGCCCTAGTGAGCTACTGCAGTATGTACACTGAGGTCCTCGACAAAGCCCTAGTGAGCTACTGCAGTATGTATGCTGAGGTCTTCGACAAAGCCCTAGTGAGCTACTGCAGTATGTACACTGAGGTCCTCGACAAAGCCCTAGTGAGCTACTGCAGTATGTACACTGAGGTCCTCGACAAAGCCCTAGTGAGCTACTGCAGTATGTACACTGAGGTCCTCGACAAAGCCCTAGTGAGCTACTGCAGTATGTACACTGAGGTCCTCGACAAAGCCCTAGTGAGGCAGTGCATTATGTTCTCTGAGGTCCTCTACAAATTCCTAATGAGCAACTGCAGTACATACACTGAGGTCCTCGACAAAGCCCTAGTGAGCTACTGCAGTATGTACACTGAGGTCCTCGACAAAGCCCTAGTGAGCTACTGCAGTATGTACACTGAGGTCCTCGACAAAGCCCTAGTGAGCTACTGCAGTATGTACACTGAGGTCCTCAACAAAGCCCTAGTGAGCTACTGCAGTATGTACACTGAGGTCCTTGACAAAGCCCTAGTGAGCTACTGCAGTATGTATGCTGAGGTCCTCGACAAAGCCCTAGTGAGCCACTGCAGTATGTACACTGAGGTCCTCGACAAAGCCCTAGTGAGCTACTGCAGTACATACACTGAGGTCCTCGACAAAGCCCTAGTGAGCTACTGCAGTATGTATGCTGAGGTCCTCGACAAAGCCCTAGTGAGCCACTGCAGTATGTACACTGAGGACCTCGACAAAGCCCTAGTGAGGTACTGCAGTATGTACACTGAGGTCCTCGACAAAGCCCTAGTGAGCTACTGCAGTACATACACTGAGGTCCTCGACAAAGCCCTAGTGAGCTACTGCAGTATGTACACTGAGGTCCTCGACAAAGCCCTAATGAGCCACTGCAGTACATACACTGAGGTCCTCGACAAAGCCCTAGTGAGCTACTGCAGTATGTACGCTGAGGTCCTCGACAAAGCCCTATTGAGCTACTGCAGTACATACACAGAGGTCCTCGACAAAGCCCTAGTGAGCTACTGCAGTATGTACACTGAGGTCCTCGACAAAGCCCTAGTGAGCTACTGCAGTACATACACAGAGGTCCTCGACAAAGCCCTAGTGAGCTACTGCAGTATGTACACTGAGGTCCTCGACAAAGCCGTAGTGAGCCACTGATGTAAGTACACTGAGTTCCTCGAAAACGCCCTAGTGAACCACTGTAATACGTACACTGAGGTCCTCGACAAAGCCCTTGTGAACCACTGCAATACGTACACTGAGGTTCCCGACAAAGCCCTAGTGAGCTACTACAGTACTTGAACTGAGGTCCTCTACAAACCCCATATCAATCCTGGAGCCGATTACTTCCTGGGCGGCAGCTATTCGACGAGTCTGTTTTCAAATTCAGAGCAGAATTTTTGTATTACAATGAGCAGAATCAACCTGCGTTGCCCGGATATAGAAGGCAATTAGAGATACACAGGCACACGACCCCAAGTTAACGCACATGTAGGCTAACACAATATGTCTTGTGGGGCACGGGAAAATACCCCCACCATATCAGATCCACATCTGTTTAACAGTGTATATTTGTGTAGAGTTCAGGCATACTTACATATGTACATACATAGATGAGCATTTGACCTCGACAGTCCTCAAAAATTTCTACACCACGAACCATATCAACATAACTGCAATATAGGAATAAAAAACAAAAATTTGATCCAAAAAATTTAGGCAATTATAAGTGTTGTATCTCAATGAATGGAATAAAATGCAGTGTTCGCTTATGCTTTTCTTGAAAATTGCCAAGACTATCTGCAAACACTAAGCAACAATTTTAAGCCACTAATGTTTCGAAAACTCTGTTAGGTGTGTAAATTATGGTAGATAAATCAAATTACTTTTTTTTTTTTTCAGTGTGCTCATAACAGTGCAAATATACATTTAACAATTGGAAAACAAACATAGGTATCCATACTTTTCAGTCAACGTTTTCACACTAGGCTATAATCCCAGTAAGAGGTCAACATTTTCAGCAAATAATTGGTGTTTCCATTCGCATTTTGACCATCGAACATGGATTTCTACTACACTGGAATCAACCCTACAATATTCACCACCACCTCTAGCCCATAACGCACTTCTTTACTGATAAAATTTATCATGATTAATGAGATGTTTCATGTATTCTTTAAATGTATGTAATTTTAGAATGAATTGTAAATTGTAATTGTAATTGTAAATATAAAACACATCAAAACAAGGATATTTTTATTTAATATAATAGATTAGTTCTTTTGTTTAGAAACAAATGTGCTGTTGATACATGAAATGCGCTTACAATAATCATTAATTGACACTAAAATATTTTGTTAATATGCATCTGAAAAACACATATTTTAAAATGATTATACAATTAACTTGCATTTGTATTTATGTAAGTGTTTTTGGTGTGTTCACACACACACACACACTCAGACATAAAATATATACAGATTCCACAGACAAAATACATACATTTTGTATCATCATATACACATACACATACATTAGATTTAAAAAAAAATTTCTTTGACAAAGTTACTCATATCATGCACTAAGCACAATGGGTAATTATGTGCTACTAAAAAGTGTATAGTCTTAAATGAATCAGAGAAAAGGTTCTTAAAAATTGCTCCTTTAAATACAGAGCTGCCATATTTTTTAATTTTAAATTCCTCACATATTTTCAATTTGCAGTCTCTATAATAATTATTATCGTAGAATCCAGATCAGAAAATAACACTAATTAAGGCGCAACATCTATAGCAGGTGCAAGAGTAAATGAATGGACTTTGGATGAATACATACAAGTTAACTCACCACATGTAGTCAAGAAAATATGTAGTGATTGACTTTCTGTATTTTTTATTGCCCTGACAAATGAGTGAGATTTAGGTAAAAATCAATATTTACATTTCTACTGCTGCCAAATTAATTAATTTCTTTAACGCGCGTGCATGCGTGTGTGCGTGCGTGCGCATGTGTGTGTGGCGCGTGTGCATATATATATATATGCAGCATGGCAACATGCTGTGCAGCGGAGATGCACTCTCTACGGGCGACTTCGCCCCATCTCGAGACAATGAGGGCTCGGGGCAAGTCAGTAACTGTGGCAAAGTAATTTCACGTATCGAGCAAGGAGACAGCTGCATCCTTAAAAGTAATTGATGCGTTTATTTATGAAATGTACAGCCTGCCCAGAATCCCACATGCAAGCGTCGCCCCCATCCCCCATAAATAAATTAGATATTTTTGACCAACCACTACCTTACATTTACTTGCGGAAGAGTTCCAGCAAACCAACGAGATGGCAGCACTCCAGCGACCTTGTGATGTTACATCCCACCAGCCTCAGAAAGAGGTGTGTTAATTGTAATCGCCTCCAAACGGGGAGATAAGAAATGAGCGGCACTACCGCAACCTTCATAAACCTACCTCTGCTTTGGAAGGCTACTCTACCCCGCTAGCACGCTCCAGCAGAGATGCCGGGCTCACCGGCTGCATAGGTCAGTGAGCACTCCCTGGTCTGCGAAGACCTCTCTCCTTTCCTCAGCCTGCAAACAGCTTCGATCTCCTGCCCAGCAGTTTGAGAAGGCAGAACCCGCTCCAGCCCAGCAGCTCTACACCAGCTGACCGCAAGGGCAGCTCTCTCTCTCTCTAGAGCTAAGCCAATGTCCCCTGTACACAACAACCCTTTACCCCAATCAACTTCCTTGACTCCCGCGGTAGCAAGCCGTCACGATACTAACACCCTTTTGGAAAACCCCATTGCTGAGGATATGCTGTGAATTGCATAAATTAGTATTTTTGTATGCTTTTCATTATCATTCATTAATCTTTATGCTCTCCTTCGCCTGTTTCCAATGCGTTTCATAGTTTAATTAATATTTTAGCTAGCTGTTATACTTGTTTAAGTCAGCCCGGGACTTTCCCCATTTTCCTTTACCGTGATAAATATTACGTGAATTGAATTTGTTGGCCTACCATAATTTTTGTATTAGACCCTTGATCATTGATATAATTAACTATGGTATAATTAGGAACTTGTGCAATAAAACACCTCATTGAGGAATAGCTATGCGGTGCAGCGAACTCTACAGGAGATGAAGTCTGCAAATATTTCAAGTCTGAAAGGACATACCGCTGCTCCTGGGTTTCCGGTGTTCCTTCATTTACCCTCAATGTAGTCCTAATACCGGATCACACAATTGTACGACAGGGCCTTGGGTGCTACTGCCAAAGTAACATCGCCAGGACTCTACGTCCACGGAAATGTATATGGCTGTACCCATGAACAGTAAACGAGGTGGCATTAAGAGTCGCTTAAGGCGTCAAGAACGATGTGCTTTAAAACGTCCGGTTACTGTTGTAATTAAGGTTGCACCTACGAACAAGGTAGAATCTCCACTGACTGATTCTGAGTTTATACCCCGGCCAAACTCACCCCGTAGAATTATTTACTAGGTGCTTGTTGGCCAGAGTACTACCTGGAGGGTACACCTCCTACCCAATCTGAAACTTTGCCACCAGTAGCAAATGTTACCCCAACCAAAGAAGTTCCGGAGAAGGCCAACCTCAAATTCTTGCTTAATAAAGTTGGCTTAGGGAAAAATCATCCGGGTTCTACTCCCACATAAGGTTGTTCCCAAACCTCATGCAAACAGATCCCATGCCAACTATATTCCCGCATGCCGACGATGAAGCCTCTGCGGACAGCTCCTATATCTCCGGCCAGATCACCCATCGCCACCATCACCCTCGTTTGAATACAATTTACTTTTTTTTACCACTCATTATTCCCAGGGACAGTTGGCGTCCTGCCTGTCAGCAACCCTTGTGAGAAAGATCGACATCCCTACGTGGGAAACGATCTCAGTTCGCCTCACCCTGGGGTTTGACTCCCCTCTCTTCCGATGAACTTGAGAGGGTGGTCAGCATATTAAACTCTTTCACCCAGAAAGAAAGGACGAGTGCGCATATATATATATGAAATGAAAGTGGAGAAAATAAATGCTTCTATGCCCTGCTGCCATGCCATGCCCATGAACTGCTCTTTTATAACAAATAGTTACTCCCTCCTATATGTTGAGGTGTAAGCCTACTTCGAGACTTATTAAGAAACTGTAGCACACAGATAGATGCAACAAAGGAACATTAAAAAATACTTTGTGTACTTTCTGCTGTAGTATATATTAAATGTGGATAGCTATCAAGGAGTGGAAAGCTATAATATTTTGGGATTTGAAATATTAATTATAACAAAATTCATATTTTACTATGAGATTAAATACATGTTCAGTTATCATTTTCACTTTTATCTCGCCAATATAAAATTATTCCTTTTCAAGCTGATTAATGTAAATTAAGAAAAGGTTGAAAAAGGAACGCGAAGAAAATTACAGTGAAATTAAAATGAGTTGTTAATTTCCTGGAAGCATTATATGTTTAATAACCCATCAAGCTAATCAAAGGGCACTTCGCTTAGCTGTTAGGAGATGCAAAGCGATGCTTTCAATTATTTAAATTATTACTTCGAGAGTTACATCTAGCCGAAAGAGATGGTGGAAAGAGCATGCGCAAGCTAGAGCCATGTATATGGATCAAGACAGTGGAACGACCGCCACCTGCAGGATGACTGTAACAAACACTGTGCGGATAGGCAGGTGCTAACGCTGGAATGTCAGCATTGAAATGGTTGAATGAGAGCAGCAAAGTGGGATGATGAGTCTGCAAAATAAGATGTAGGTCACACCAGCACTGAAGTAGGTGTAACAAATGCTACAGATAACAGGAGAAGGCAAATATATCTTTGCAAGACTGGCAATGGGCACATATGGGTGAGTGGGCAGAGGAATTAGAGCAAGGAACATATTTTCTTTGCCATGCAAACAAAATGAGTTTCGCTTAATTGTTTATAAGATGTAAAATGAGCACAAATACAATGTGCTGGCGTGTGGGAGTTAAACTCGCATGTGACAAGAACTCATATGACAGAACAAGCAATGGACGTGTTGACTACGATCATGCATGCTGAGCTGATATTTGGTCCTCAGATGCGAGGGGCATTCAGGACACCTAGGGGCTTTCCTGGGCACAGTACAGATTATCAGTGGAGGGGTAAATGTCATGAGCCCAGTAGAGATTACCTATGAAAGAGAAAGACGAAAAAATTTGTACTAAACCTAATTCCAATTGCAATTAAAATGAAATCACTAACAGAGGTTGAATCCTCTGTATAAAAATATTTTGAGTATATTGATGATACTGATAGTTGTGGCATGTGTCAGACATCACCAGCTTTAAATGTTTCCCGTGTGTTGATTTGTTTTTGAAGAAAATGAAATAAACCAACTTTTTAAGCGAAATGACCTGAACAAATAAATTTGTTGAAATAATTGTAATAATAATAAAATTAATAATAATAATTAATAAAGTATCAATTTTTGTTACGAAAGGAAAAAAGATGTGTTGTGGATTCAGTAATGACACGTTAACCAAGAATCTGTACAGCAATAATATTGCTGTACATGTAGGCTGCAGAAATCTTCTCAATGTTTTAAGTAACATTGAAAAGTTTACAGAAATTTATCGGACATTACAACAGCTGATTAATTGTACCAGCTTGTTAAGTGCTAACTGAGGATGTTAAAACTTATCTTAATTATGAACGTTTCTGACTTAAAAAAAAATTTACACTGTATGCCAGAAACAGTCAGCAGGTAAAAGTGATTTGTAAATGTACTTTTCATGAAATGTTTTATTGCTGCCTTTTCATGAAATGTTTTATTGCTGCCTTTCGAAATTGATAATGATGGAAAACGAAATGGTAAGAAACAATGATAAAAGAAGTGGAAAGTGTTACAGTGGGATAGAGTGTAAGTGTTGTGTGGGATTCAGAAGAGCGTTTTCAAGAAATTCTGACTAAGGCCGTATGTGTGAGGGGAACTGATAAATGGAGCAAGAATGAGAAGCAGCTAATTAAATGAAATGAATAGAGAAAATACATATATTAGACCTCACATCCCAAGGGAGAAACCAGACTGAAGATTTCTACAGGATAACTTTGAAGTTTTGCATGTGCAACTTGAAGTAAGGCTGGGATGGTAGCGCATGCAGAAGGAACTAGGCGATACTCAGTGTGGACGTATTAAGAGGGCTGTTCTGAAAGTCGTGGACTAACAACACTGTGCTGAGCCTGCAACTGCACTTGTGAAGGTAAACTGTGGCTTTGTGCTTTGTTTCGGTGAGTCAAACTGAAACGCAATTGTCATCCTTTGTCCGCTATACAAGTTAAACTGCAGAGTACATTGCAGTGGAGGAGGAGAAGGATCTATAGTTAATATTCAGACAAAGTAACGCTGTTGAATTTTTTACTGCTCTTTTGCAAGTTCATCTAAGGAGTGCAATTTGCAAAAAAAAAAGTTCTGATCTATTTCATAAAGAAGGTATTTTTTCTTCGGGGTATCACTAGACCATTGTGATGCAACATGATATGGAAGCTTTGGAGTAATTTGGTGAAATTTTTCTAGACCCTCCATGCACTCAGACCTCACGCCATGCGATTTAAGTGCCTTTCTAACACTTGAAAAATTTAAGAGGAATTATGATTAGCGTGGATCAGGGAAAAGCTACCACATTCACTACCAGCTCTTATAAAATGCAAATTCTGTATTCTTAGAGTGTGAAGGTCGCCTTTTCAAAAAGGGAAACCTTACCAAACCTGCAACTGCCTCTGACTCTGAATACTGGTATCAGTTCATGAACTCGAAACAACTTTCGTACTTTGATGGTGTGTACACATTGACATCACGGTGAGGTATTTTGGTCGTCAAATGTACAAGTATATTGTTACCTTATTAGATAATTAAATTTTTTGAAATAATATTTTACAAATACTGTTATAGTGCCTGCTTCGTTCTGTGGGAAGGAATATCGTTCATTGATTACAAATAATTTTACATATGACTTTTGACAATGAAATGACTTGGCATTGTTTCTGCTTGAGACGGGGAGGAGATGTAATAAAGGTGTATGTCATTAGTAAGAGTATGCCGGAACAAGCACACCGGCTGCTGGCTGAAATGCAAGGTGCAAGGTGGATTCTCAGACTTCCCGCTCTGTCAATCTGGTCATGCGACACCTTGTTGGATTCCGAGATGTTGGTAGCCAGTACACCATCATATTTGTACCCAGTATGCTGTTATATTTGTAGGCAGAATGCTGCCATCTTGGACCACCTTTTGGTAACCAGTACATTGTTTTTAATGTGCTGTCATTCCGAGGATTTTCTCAGAGTGCTCCCACTTTTTCTTTATAGCATTCTCCTTTCTCACCCATTCATTCGTCATTTGTTTATATCTTACTTGAAGCTGCCATATTAGTTTTTAATTGTCTTTTGTTTACATAGGTTGTCATTTATCTCTCACATCTGTCGCATGCGCTCCACACTGCAATCTTGGTTTTTTTTGTTTGTTACTGGAGGCTACCATCTCGGTTTATATTTACAGGAAGGCCGCCATCTTGGTTTTTGTTTGTTATTTGTTTCTCATCTTTGCTCGAACAGTCGTTACAATGATTACTCACCTCCATTCGATGCCATCTTAGTTCTGGCATTGGTTGCTAAGAGCGCCACCATCATGGTTCTAAAGTTGTTCGCCAGGCGTCGCAACAGTCGTTCGATTAGTCGCCTTTGCTCGAATGCCATATTAGTTCTGCTAGGGACACAGATTTTTTTTTAGAACTCAAAATAGCAACTGGAATAGTGCAGGATCGAACTGCTGCACCTTGGATCGCTAGACTAATGCCGTAGACCACTCGGCTATCATGACATGCACTGTGAAAAGAGTTTATAAAAGTTGTGGATGAATAAATATGGTTTTGTGGTTACTTTTTCGTTACATTGTTTAAGTATTTATTTATTATTTAGTTTTAACTTGTATAATTTTTACAGCTTTTATATTTTATTTACATATAATGATTTTAAGTATTTTTTAACTATTTAAGTATTTATGTTTTATTTTAAGTATACAAATTTTTTAATTACTTTTATTATATGTTTTTTAGTGTATAGGGCGACGTCTACGATCCTGTATTTTCAAGAAGAATTTAACTATGGGAATGCAACAAACAAATATTCAAAGCAAAACTTTGTAATATAACAGTTATTTATTTTATTGTATGTATCATTATTTAACATTTTACAATAAGGGTATCGAGTGACATGTCTACAGATTCGGTTTTTTAGGCTGATAAGAATATGTCGTAACTATGACATGTGCCATTTTGTATTTTTATAAACATATAAATGTATTACTATATATATGCCAAGTGTTTTCAAGTCGGATGTTAAAGCACTATTATGAACATTGATTATTCACACTTTTTAGATTTTTAACTTACATATATAATTTTTAATTCATAATTGATTATTAAGACATTTTTGACATTCCCAGACTTAAGTATTTAGATGTAGGGACGTTGTACCGTATGTTGAACGTGGAATGTTTCCTACCCCTATGCTAGGACTTGTAATTTTTTTCCCCACACATACCTATTGGCATGCACCATCCCCTTAACCTAACTCCATTTTTTGTGGCATGCCTTTACCCAACTATCTTAATATCATGCTTTATCATTCCACCTCTCCTTGGTCGCCTGTTCAGAAAAAACCAACCTAATTTTACATATCCATCATGTAAGACTTGTAGTCACATCACCTTAGTCGCCTGTTCAGAAAAAAACAACCTAATTTAACTTATCCATCATGTAAGTCTTGTAGTCACATCACCTTAGTCGCCCACATATTTCTCATTCTGTAACATTCGCTCCACTCCACTACTCACTTCGTTCGACTCCGCCATTTTTAAATTCGTATACTGCAGGCACCCATGTTTCTTGGACTTTTAATAATTTCATTTAGTCACCTTTGCTTTCCACTGTTTGTCGTGTGCTCACCATACACTTGTGTAGGACATAGAAAGTCAAGAAAGGACAAGAAAACTAGAACTACTTTGTCGACAATAGGAGAGCTGAGACGTCCTCATTTTTTTTGGTTATACAACTCCTCTTCTCTCAGTGAGGTGTAGAGCTGAGTTCCAAGGTTTTGTCAGACATCTTGACCGAACCATTTCTAGATTTAATCTCACCATGCCATTGCCCCCTTCATTTCATCCGAGGGCCAGCTGACCTTGTCAATGTCAAGAGTAGTAGTAACGAGTCTGCACCTGCTCGGTAACTGGAGTTAACTAAAGAGAATGAGTTAGCAGGTTTACAACCATCTCCATCTCCACCTCCTTCCAGTCTCATTTATTTACCCATTAGTAAGTTTGTCACAGGCAATCAGCCACCTTTGCCTACCCCTTCCATTGCACTCATATACCACCATATAAAAGATCTCAGGACCCAGTCTTTCGCCTGTTGCTGCTGTCGTCGTAGTCACCTACTCGCCTCAGAGTATACAGTTTATTTTTCGTCTGGAGTTTTAGATGTTCGCTTTTTGTCCGAGGAGATATAAAATCCTTTCGGTGCCATTTTAGCATTTGGATGTGTGTGCTCGCTTAGTGCCTTGGACAAACAGAGCGAGTTGCCATATCGGCCGAAAAAATTTCTCCTGGTCTACACACATTACAAAATATCGATCATATTGAAATATTTACCGACCTACCTACAGCTGGACGAAGACATACGGGACTGCCTGTACTGCAAGGAGTGCTTCAAATGCTGCACCACTTCCATTCCGAACACTCCTCATTCTCAGAGCTGGTGCAAGATGCGACGTCGTGCAGCAGTAGCCACCACCGATCGACGAAGGGTCTGCACAGTTAACAACATGAATGGCTCTGCAGAACAAGCGACCGCCGACCTCAGGCAGCTGATCACATCAGGTCTCCCACCCAGCACACCCTTCACATCGATGATATGCGACGAATTGATTCCAGTACCCGAGGGGTCCACACAGACTGCTATCGCCACCAGCAGCCATTGGTCGTCGCCTGCGAAAGCTACTCCCATAACAACACCGCCATGATCTTCGATGGTGATGTACACCAGCTCCTTCGAGTCAGGTACGGTTTTCGATGAGTGGAGTGTTGGCTAGGTGGCCTCTAGTGTGAGGATGCCGTGAAAAATATAGAAGCCTGTGATGGTTTGAAGCATTCCCACCTCTATTATGCCATGGTGCCTGCATACAGCCCAAGCATCATGAAATCCAAAAGCAAGTCAAAAGTGTATTTTATGAACAGAATTCAGAATGATGGTGAAACCTGCGCAATGTACATGAAGCCGGACCTATCACTATAATGCAGCACCGACGAACTGTTGGAGTTGAACAAGGGTGAATCAATCATAATTAAAGAAGACATTCAGTGTAGGAACTACAAAATACGACAAGGGTGACAGGAAACAGGGCATCGCTTCAGTGAAGAATGGGATGGCGAGATGCATAAACTCCTACCAGGCGAAGAAACTGACACGATTCTGTTCGTCGAGCGAACCACGGCTTGTCGCAGCCTACCATGCGAGGTAAAGACAAGCTCACCGGATGAGGACGGGGAAGGACAGTGGTAAATAATAATGTTATAAAGAATCAGTGTTTCGAAAAGAACAACATTGTCTGAATAAACTTAGAGTTGTCTTAGGCTCATGATGTGTGTCGGTGTATGTAAAACATAAAAACAGCAAGGAATTTTTCTTACAAAAAATCTTTGTGTCTTAAAAATTATGCAAAATATATGTCACGACATAAATGAAGAAAACAAAATATTATATTAATAAAGCATTTTTGTCTGTCAATGTAAACTAATATTACTGAACATGTACGTGGAAATGTAATAAACGAATTTAATGAATAAAATGTGTGTTTAGTTAAAAATATATATATATATATTATTATTTGTCATGTACCCCATTGGTCCAGAGAAAAGATAATATAATGTGTAGTTGAAAAAAAAATTAAACTTTTTTTTTTTTTTTTTTTTAAACAGAGCAAAGAAACTAATACAATGTGGTGATAAATTATGGGAAAAAAATGATTTATGTATATAAATAACATATTTTTTTAAATAACTCATGGGCAAAAATTATATTCAAAACTGGTATAATTTACTCTCAGAAGTGTTAAAAGTTTAACTGGCGAGCAATTTTGAAAGTTTTCATGCTAATAAAAATTTCTCAGAGGCTGATAAACACAAAGTCATTACCACACTTCTCATGATGGATTAGAACAGACTCTCAAAACACTACTAAATTAATCAGTCTTTCAGAACTAGCTATCTCCTATCTTTAGTCAATCATTTGTCCTGAAATTTTTTTATCACTGGTTGGCTGTATACTTCTGCATCTCACCTCTGAATAAACTTATCTAGGATATCTTACATTTCCCCCATGTTTTATAATATTATACTTACACATTTTAAGAGGCATTAAAATTTTAATTCGGCAAACTTACTCTACCATGTACGCACATATATATGGAGAGTGCTTACTTAGTTGATGGATGGGCCTTTATACATTGTATTTTCCCTGTGCGCTGGCTTTATAGGTGTGGCGAGTGTTTCTTATCGCCGTGTCTCCACCAGTATTGTACCAGGGGTACCAGGTGTCGAACTTGGACACTCCTGTTTGTTATGTCTCATGTAGGGTGATGTGTATCTTCTTTCGTAACTGAGTATGTCTCTATGTATATAATTTTTATTACCAGGTTGCCCCCGATAATTTTTCCTTACCAGTATGTTTCCCATCAGCGTAATAGTGTGTATTTTATCTCGCCTGTATAATTGTTCTCGTAGGTATTGCCTAATATTTTTCCATTAGTACTGCACAAATTTTTCCATCGATATAATGCATGTCATGCTGTTTGTCCTCCCAGTAATAATTTTCGTATATGAGTATAATAACAGCGATGTTATTATTGCCATACTGAATTTTTTGGTCTCATTCATTTGTTTTCCCAGTATTTTACATGTATAAGTTTCTCTTATTGTTACTGTACCATGTACAGTATTTCACCAGTATTGAAGTGTGTATTTTTTCCGCTGTATAGTACCGAAGATATTTTTTTCATAAATATTGTACTGCATATTTCCCACATATCTCCGTTTGTATACTTTACTAGTGTATGTTGTGTCCTTGGTGCGCCGTAAGTCGAACCTGAACCTCCTGTTACCATATTTATTCTCGACTGGACTAGGTTTCCTCGGCGTATTACATGATAAATGAATGCGCAGTCGCTGTCTGTTGGAGCACTGACTATGTATTCTAGACTTTATAAGCCTTGATAGCTTGCATGAAGCTGTCTCTGCAACTCAGTTCTCAGCGTGTGCCAGCCGGTGCGTGGACTGAAAGTTTACCTTAGATTAGGTGTTCTGCGAAAATTGCTTTCGATGTAAATACCTCCGGCCGTCCAAGTCTAGAGAGACGACATTCGCAGCGGCCTGCCTTGAGCTGCATGCTTCTTTCGCTTTAAAATTCAATTACTTTCGTGCATGTAATGTGTGTGTGTTTGTGTGTTTTTGTGTGTGTTTTCTTTGTGATAGCTAAATTCTCACTTACTTATAAATGTAACAACATTTTTCCTCAAAATATACCCACTCTTATATAAAAGTTTTTAAAAATATAACTAAGCAGTTATTCTAAATATTTTTTAATGAATTTATTTATTTACACACAAATAATATTGTTCTGCATTATACAAAGCTACTTTCCCGAGTATTTGTGGTTTAGTACACACGCGCAATGTTTTTCTCCTCGTAGTCTTTCGTTTATATGTAACATGAATTATCAAATGATCGGAGTCTTAGAGCTTGGGTATTGCATAAGGGGAAGAAATAGCTTCTATTTAGCACTCGTTTTGTAGCCTTGTGGGGTACGTCGCGTCTGCCCACCTGAACAGCGGGCAACAAGGATACCTATACAGGACCACGATGATCGTTCTGATGGGTCATGTACTGAGCATTGTCGACTCTCAGCGATTAACATACCAAAGTGTATCGAGGAATGATGGCCTCTTCCAACACTTTGCAAGTATCCCCGTGTGGAATATTTACATCGTCCTACCAAAGTTTGTGTCTCTGTAAGTAGTATGCCTGTTGCGTGGTGCGGCTAAAGTGCTTCCGTGGACATGGCGGAAGAAACGTAAACACCTTGGTTTCCTCATCTTCATTGCTTTACGAGGTGGCAATCTGCTTGTCGGTGTATGAGTTCAGCGAGCGAAAACCATGGATAATTCTAGTCATTTTTATAAATAAGTTCAAGGCCTCACACACAGAAACCATACATTCTTTTATTCTTTTACTAAGTAATTTCAAACTGTTCACTCATGTCCTGAGTTGGTTTCCTCTATGCCGGGTAGTGCTTGCGGATAGAAAACTTGCATGTTTATAACGTCGCCAGGACATCTTCTGCAGGTACAGCTTATGCATAAAAACCTTGCACAGGGTACGGGCGTTGCAGATATTGCGGAAAATAATTTCCTGGGGTGAGGGTGTTGGGTTAAGTGAGGGGTAGGTTAGGGTAGGGTAATATAACATATTATCCCATTTTATATAATATATTCTCGAATTTCGTTTTCAAGGTCATAGGTCAGGGGTCGAGGTCAAGGTCGTCTGCATATAATATGGTGGTAGTATTCCATAACATAATATGCTTGCTGAATTTTGTCTTTTTTTCTCGAGTTTTTTCTATGTAATTCAATATCATTGGGCCAAGGTAAAGGTCATATGCAGCTAATATGATGATAGTGACATGTGGCATCATATACTTGCTGACATTTATATAAATTTTCCCGAGTTTTTATTTTCAAGGTCATTCAAAGTCATGCAGTCAAGGTAAAGGTCATTTGTATTTAACATGGTGGTAGAATTTTGTAATGTAATATGCTTGTTGACTTTCATGTATATTATCTCGAGTTTTGGTTTTCAAGGTCATTTGAGGTCATGGGGTCGGGGTCGAGTTAGTGTGTAACTAATATGGTAGTAGTCTGTAACACGATATGCTTGTTGACTTTTATGTCATTTTTCCTAGAGTTTTTATTCCAAGTCATTCAAGGTCATGGGGTTATGGTCAATCTTTTATGGTGGCTGGGTGACATCTACCAAAATGGCAGTCGACTAGGAAGATGGCAGTCGGCTACCAAGATAACGGAATAGGTATGGGAGAGGGCTGACCTCAGGAAAGAAAATTTTCTGAAATGATTTTTAAAATGAGATTTAAAATAATTTTTTGTAATTTTTTGATAACTTTTATAATAGATTTTTTTACGAACTTCGGAACAAATGAAGCTTTCAAATATGTCATCCAACATGCCTACCAAGTTGGCAGCCTTCGAAACAAATAATACTTGCCAATATGGGGTCGAACGTGCCTACCAAGAGGGCGCGCTTCCAGTAATGTATAAACAAATGAACGAAAAAATAAATTTTGAATTCGAAGGAAGGTGAGAGCAACAGTAACATATAAACAAATGACTAACAAAACAGTAGTGCATATCAAGATTGCGGCCTCCGAAACAAATGATGAATGAAAAATCAATATGGCGGAATGAGTATTGGCGAGGGGAGTGGGAGTAAGGGAGTCAGTCATATCTGCTGGGTGTGGTTTGGGAGGACCCTGGGAATATAAATTTTTGAAACGATTTTTAAATAATTTTAAATAATTAACATTTTAAATATATTTTTTAAAGAATTTCTTATACATTTTTGCTATAGATTTTTAAAATAATTTTAAAAGCTTTTTAATGGCCATTTCTTTATAAATTAAAAGATTTTTTAAAATAAGTTTCTAAAACGATTGTTCATAAAAAATTTATAGATTTTTTAACGATTTCTAAATCGATTTTTTACTATTCTTAAACAAATTTTTTATAATAATTTGTTTATAATTTTTAAGAATTTTTTCGTTTTTTTTTGGGTTTTTGGGGTCTAAGTCCACTGGAGTCATGTTCAATGGTCAAAGGTCATAAGTCAAATGCCAAGGGGCACTTGCTTGGAAATGGTTGACAAATGGTGATGTAACAATTTGTCGGCCAGGCGGGTCTGGCTCCGGTGCCAGACACCGATAGCCGTCAACCTACCAAATCCTACTACTGCTGTGGGACATACTATGATTCTAAATGTGTCAACTAAATTTTGCAGTTTTTTTTAGAAGTTACCAGTACAAAAGTAATTTTTGAGCATTTAATGCAATATGCATGGAGTTTTTTCCCCCATTATATCTTGCTCTGTGAAAAAAAAAAAACGAACTCAGAAGAAGATCGGCAATAACACATCGTAAAGGTAAAATATTTGCTCTCGTAGCTAATAAAAACAATAGTGTAGGATTGCCTTTTCCCCGCCTTTCTCTTTTGGCTTTCACAAAATTGTAAAATTAACATTCTACAGTCTGTAGCATTAATTGCTGCCGCATGGCTCCTTGAATGCACGTGACATGGTGCAGTGTGTTGTTGGTGTAGAGATGTTGCTAGGGAATGTAGCTCAGCTAGAAGGCTAGCCACACCTCCACAGGTCGCACTTTGTTGTGCATGAAGTGCAGTGTATTGTTGTTGTAGAGATGTTGCCAGGGAATATAGCGTTGCTGGACGGCTGGCTGCAACTCCACGGGCTGCACTTTGTTGTGCATGAAGTTCATGTGTATTGTTGTTGTAGAGATGCTATTAGGTAATATAGTGCTGCTGGATGGCTGGCCGCACCTCCACGGTCCGCACTTTGTTGTGCATGAAGTGCAGTGTATTGTGATGTTGCTAGGGAATGTAGCACTGCTGGATGGCTAACTGCACCTCGACGGGCCGCACTTTGTTGTGCATGAAGTTCAGTGTATTGTTGTTGTAGAGATGTTGCTAGGAAATATAGTGTTGCTGGACGGCTGGCTGCAACTCCACGGGCCGCACTTTGTTGTGCACGAAGTGCAGTGGCACTTTGTTGTGCATGAAGTGCAGTGTATTGTTGTTGTAGAGATGTTGCTAGGGAATATAGCGATGCTGGACGGCTGGCCGCACCTCCACGGGCCGCACTTTGTTGTGCATGAAGTGTGGGGTCAGACTGAGGTCCAGAGTGGGTTCCTCTGGCTGCTCGTACTGCACACGTAGACGCCGTAGCTGGTCGCCATCTCGATACACCATGCACAGTGCTCTCACGGAAAAGTAGTACACTATCTCCACTCCACTCAGCAGACTGAAGCCCAGGAACAGGCCTGCTATGCCGCCGAACGACACTGAAACACCAACACATCAGCCATTACACGTCTATTAAAATCAACACACACATGTGGTTCTCGCCCAAGGCATGTAAGGAATGTATGTATTAGGGTAGACCGGCACCAATAGGTGCTGGTTGTTCCACCTGTGGAACAGACATGTCGCTCCAGCAAGAAGAATGAATGAGCTGAGTCTATAGGGGGAGTGGAGAGATATGGGTGGTTTTTAATATCGAGGTCTTCAGAGCCTATGAAGGTGAAGCGAGGTGAATATGGAGCAGCGCTAGTATAAGAGGGCGGGAAAACGGGATAGCCCCGAGAAAACGCCACACTACGGCAGTGTCTACTACCCACTCCAGACGAAGGTCGCCAGCATCTCTGCGAGGGATCAAACAATGGACCTCAGAAGTGGGGCGCCAGTCACTGAGCTGACCGCAGGTCCAACCATTACAGTATAGTATAATAGTTTACATGTTATCTGTTTCAAATGAATAAATTACATGAGAGTAGTAGCGAAATGGGGATTTTCATACAGGGCATCGGGCATCGGATTCGGCCAGCCGCCATATTGTGACATCACCCCTCCGCCATGTTTGACCCATATGACCTTAACATTGATCTTTGACCCTTAACCTTGACTCTGGTGATGTTTTACCCCAAAAACGAAAAACTAATTCGAACTATTTATTTAAAAATTTATAAATAATTTATTGTGAATAATTTATAGTATAATGGTCATAAAAGTAACTACCTACTTTAGAGTCGACTATCTCCTGTTTCATAAATGCATGATGAATCTTATGTTATCCATAGCAATGCATATATGGTTGGTGGTTATTACACTAACCACCTTCTCTTAGAATTGTTGGTAGCAGTTGTGAGAAATTATTTTTTATCTAGGTGGTTACATTACTGAACACGAACTGTTTACAGTAGCCAACTTAGCCCGTTATTTTCCTGTGTTGTTAACTTAATACAGTTTCGTGCCAGCTCATCACAGATACAAGAGTTGCCACTACACAGAGATAATATTCATTGTGTTTGGAATCCAGGACGGAGTTGTAAGCTTTGTTATCGTCACGAAACATATTTTATGGGAAGAAAGACTGGTGAGTGGTAATAAATTTTAATAGCATCGTGTTTGTAATAATGTAACTTTGGGTGCATTTATTTCGTATCTTGTTTCCTTTCTTCGTAGTGTGTCATATAAAACAATATGTGTTCTCCTTAGGCAAACAAGACCAGTTTACATTGAAGCGCTTGGAAAATCTTGAATGTGATTCGATGTACTGTCTTATTTTTATAAGGTAGTTATTTTATAAACCACCATCTCTCAATGCATGTATCACGCTTTTGGTGTGTGTTACTGAGTTGAAGCTTTATTTACATGCAAAAGCAGAGCTCATTTACAGTAATACCGCTATCCATAGGCAAACCTTGGTACAGATAACAAGTCACAAGTCTACCAATACTCTCTACTATATAATCCAAAAACGTATGACAAATTCCTAATGTAGTACCTTGCACTACTTCAGATATTTTTTTGTGACATTCAAGTATTGTTTACTATGGTGTCAAAAAAATCAACATTCATTTATGATGCCAAAATGTTTATTTATTAGACAAGTTAATTTTCTAAAAATTTTCTATATATCGTATAGCAACATATATTATTGTTTCAGTTCTACGATGGCGAAATAGTACTCACTCAGAATGTTAGAAGCAATGGACTATGAGCAGTATATGCAATTAATTAACAGCATTTCTGATGCTGCTGGCGACTCCAAATTTGGTGGTGATTCTGATGCGGACGACAGCAGTATTCACTCTAAATCAACATCAAGAACCAGAAGCAATCCCTAGTATGTCCCAGACATCAATGAGCCCCGCATCTGTAGAGAAAACTAACTTACCCTCCACAATGGATTTGGACAGTGATGACACCCATGCAGACCCCGATTATCAATCTCCAAGACATTTTACAAAGAAACTTGATTTTCGTCAGTGAAACTGATTCGACCGATTCCGAGGGCGAGGAAATAATTTCTGAGAAAGTGATAAAAATGTAGAGCAACCTAACTTTTCTTTTAAAAATGCTTGGATTCCAAAAACATTTTCTTGAAAGTTATTTTGTAAACCATTTGATCCCAACACTGAGATTGATATAAAATCTCCAATAAATATATTTCTGCAGTTCATGACTATAGCATTTATGAGGTCCATTGTTGACCAATAAAATTTGTATGCCTCAGAGAGAGGACAAACTTTGGACATGAGTTTTGACGAATTGAAAGACTTTTTTTTTTTTTTTTTTTTTTTTTGCGATTTTTATCACTATGGGATTTAATAGTCTTCCCAGCCTCAGACTGTATTTGTCAGGCTATCATAATTTTCACATTTCCAGAATTGCTAAAATAATTTCGCTGAAAAGATTTTTTAAAATAATCAGATTCATCCATCTCAATGACAACTCCTGTATGCCAAACAAAGACAACCCAAATTCTGACAGACTTTACAAAATTAGACTACTCATCCAGCCCTTGAACCAAACATTCAAGAAGTCTTTCAATACAAGTCGTTATTTATCAATTGATGAAAGTATGATAGGGTTCATAGGAAGGTCCAGTATAAAACTATATATTCCCATGAAACCAATAAAGAGAGATTTCAAGGCATGGGTCGTGGTGCGTGCAGTTTCAGAATACTTGATAAATTTTGAGATATACGAAGGAAAAACTTCAAAGTTAATTAAAGGGACTGTTGGCGAAAAAACAGTTTTATCCCTAGTCGAGTCTTTTCAGACTCCTGGCTACTACTTTTTTTTTTTGACAGATTCTTCAGCTCCATCACTCTTCTTAAGACACTTCTGCAGAAGGGATTGTTTGTTTGTGGGGAAATCATGCAAAACAGGAAACATTTCCCTAAGAATTTTCTCAAAACTGACAAACACCTAAATTTGGAGATTCTGATTACGCTGTTGTAGGGAAATCTCCGTCACTAAGGAATCAAGTCCATGGTTGTCATTAGTAACATGCACAATACTGAAAATGTTAGCACTGTAGAAAGGAAAGACAAGTATGGAAACAAACAGACATTCACATGCCCAACGCCTATAAGTTATTATAAATGTACGTGGGAGGAGTAGACATGTGTGATCAACTCATGCTAGTATATTTTGTTTCATGGAAATCCAGATGGTGGTGGGTTAAGATAGTTTATTATTTACTAGACGCCTCAATTGTTAGTTATTATGTTTTGTACAAAGAAACAGTGAAGATCAGTAGCACAAAATAGAAAGCAATGACTCAGTTGTCTTTTCGGAGTGCGCTTGCAGACAAGCTTATTGGTGGTGTCTGCAGTAGAAAAATTAATCTTTGGAGATTTCTCCTCTGGTTTTCAATAAATCAAAGTTTTCTGTAAACGAGTTATTTGGGGAAACTAAAGTTCACCTCACAAATGTTGGTGTCCATGTTGTCGTGTAGGGGACAATGAGTAGATGTGCCCACTGCAGCACAGAGAACAAACCCAAACAAAGTTATCTTATCTGTAAATCGTGTCAAGTTGCCATGTTTAGACATTGTTTTGTACTCTTTCATGGACTAATGGTAATACATTCAATGACAAATGTTTTTTTTTTGGAAAGGGGGGGGGGGGCGCAAGAACAAAATATGGTTTTTCAATGTATATCTACAAAATCAAAATATGTGGTGGTAAGGATGTGAACATTTCAGTTTACTACAATGTAATGACTAAGAAAGCTGTGCAGAATGTACTGCAGTTACACATGTATTATGCTTATATTCTTTAAAATTTCTTTCATTTATTTATGTAAAGTGCATGAAGTATAAAAGAAAAAATGAAAATTGTATTAGACAGTGTAAGCATTTACATTTATCTTAGTGCATTGTGTGTTGTCAGCTACATTTTGCTAGTAAAGTCTTAGAATTTTTACTCTCGTTGTAATAATTTTGCTGCATTACTGTAGATAGAAAATTAACAATTTTTTTAAAGCTAAATGGTGGTGGTTGCTGATATTACCACTTTTTTTTATAAAAATAATTATATTAAAATAATTTTTTACTGCTTGTAATAATTTGAACACATTTATATTACCTGATGTAATATAGTGCAAATGATGGCAATGTCTAAACTCAATTTTTATATTTTGCCCTATAAAGTGTTAAAAATTTATAAAAAAATATTCAATACAAAATGTTTTCTTAATTTATAAAAATATTATTTAAAAAACCTTCAGCATTTGAAAAATTTAATTTAAAAATCGTTCAAAAATTTATAAAAAATCTATTATTAGAAATTATTACAAAATCATTTAAAAATCATAAAAAATTGTTAAAAATTTTATTCTACAAAATTTCCATTGTGGCCGCCACATTAGTTTTGTCGTTCATCATTTGTTTGTATGTTGCTGTCTCTCTCACCTTCGAACAATTAGTCACATGCGCTCCACTGCCATCTTCGTTAGCTCTCACTAATGTTTAATGCCATATTGGTAGGCTATTTCTCACATGTGTTCGACCAATTAGTTGCCTCCGCACCACTGATTAGCTTCATTCGCTCCACTGTCATCTTGGTCGGAATCATTTGTTTATACATTACTGGAGGCTGCCATCTTGGTAAGCATCATTTGCTTTTTTTTGGTACATTTCTTTATACCTTACTGGAGGCCGCCAATTTGCTATGATCTCACTTCTATTATACCAATTAGTCGTGTGTGCGCCACTGATTTATCGCCTCGGTTCAATGCCATATTGGTAAGCATGATTTGTTTTAGAGTTTGTCTCTTACTTTCGACCACCTTAATTTGACTAACACCCGCCACTCTGGCCTTGCAATATATTTAAGTGCACATTTACCCCCCAAATTGTTCCACCCCTATTTTCCCGTTGGCTAATTTCTTGGGTGTCTTCGGAAACATTCATACCACCAAGTTTCTCATTGGCTAATTAGTCATGTACGTTCCACCCGACCAATCAAATGCTTCTGTCCCACCCCACCACTATTTTCCCATTGGCCGATTACTTGGGTGTCTTCGGAAACTTTCGTTCCGACCAATCAGCGATCACTTAGTCACCTCGATTCCATTAATTAGTCGCTTGCGCTCCATCCCTGCTACTGCTTCCCATTGGATCATTCGTGTTTAGTTGGAGAGCCTCCACAAATTACACACCTCTGTTCAACCCCCGCTAAAGCTTCCCATTGGGCAATTAGTCGGTAAGCCTCCATCCATTAGTCACCTCTGGTCCACCCCCCTTAAATTCTGGTTTTATAAGACGCATCCCCGAGGGTCTCTGGGAAAAGTTGTTTAAAGGTATGTTTGTTGTCCAAGCGGTTATAAAATCCTTTCAGCCATTTTGGAATTCCGAAAAGTGTTTTCACTTAGTGCTCTGGACAAACGGGAAGAGTTGCCGTACCAGCCGAAAAAGTCCCTGCTGACTTACACACCGTACGAAGTTTCGGCAGTAGTAAAGTATTTGCCGACCTACATACAGCTGAACGAAGGCATACGGTGCAGCCTCCCGTGCAAGGCATGTTTCGAGGGCTGCACCACCTTAGTTACCGACAAGCCGCACTACAGAGGCTGGTGCAAGACCCGCCGAGCAGCCCTGGCAGCGCCCACCCCCGTGCAAGGTTTCTGCACACAAGCCATACCTGCAGGCGGCGCCCTCGCAACGCCTCCCCCCTCCTCCTCTTGGAAGACCCCATGTAAGTTTTCTACTGGCAAACATTACCCAGCGATGAGGAAGCAAACCCAGAACATAGGGTTTCGCATGCTGGACTCGTACATCATCAAGCAGATTTCCAGCTCGTACAGCGACGACAATGAGCAAATCAAAGTGTTTTTACCACCATGCTAATGGAAGCACCCCGACCGCACAATGCAATGGGCATACCGCCTACAGATGCGCGGACTTAGGTGGATCAATGAGAATATTCTGTACCGCGACATTCGCAATTATCCAGTGTACATTAATTGTCAAGAATCGGCGATGCGCAGTGTGTGTCCCGCTGGAGCAAATGTCATGGCTCTGCACAGGTATCATCGATGCCCACCGTTCAGGCAGCTGGTAGACACACACGATTCAAGGCTTCACGAGTGTGAAAATGACCGATGCGCATCGTGCAATGCCCAAGCACGAATATTGTGGACTTATGATAATCCATGGTACATGAAAACAAAACAAATGAGTATGAGGGGAAAAAAAAAACATCGTGTTTAGGCAGTTGGTAGAAAATATAGGAAAAGATTACACAAGTGTGAGAAAACGTATGGTGCGCATCGTGCAATGTTTATGCCTTAAGACTCTGAAGAATCCGGTGGTACAATTTTAAAAAGTGACTGTAAATAACACTCAGAGAAGTGTAAAAAAATATTTTTCTTGTGTAATGCAGAAGAATATTATTGTAATGTGTGTAAATAAATAGCTGTGTTAAAAAAAAAAAAATGTTTTATCTCGAGTCACGTCCTATTGGTAATTTAAAAAATGTTGTATCAGTTTTTAGAAAACACAGTTGGCAAATAAATATTTTGTATCAACTTTGACATATTATTAAAATGTTTTATGTTCATGTTAATAAAACACGCTGTTGGCAAAGTTAATGTAGGTAAAGTGTACATTAAAAGAGATTCCACAAACATATACATTACGTGTATGAACATAATTTAATTTATAAAACGAAGGAAATCAGCTCCAGGCTTCTGCGAAAGTAGCCTCACATGAGATGTGTGCTGGCCGAGAGGTTTTCGCGATGTAAGCATATTTTGCGCAGAATACCTGGGTGGGTGTTTTTCTTCCTGTCACCATCGTGCCGACCAGCATATTCTGTGATGTGAGACAACTTCACGCCAACCAAGGACCACAGCATGGAAATATTTAATATCTTCAGACTAGAATATGTATGTAGCGTTCCAACAGTGAGCAACCGCATCTTCATCTGCCATGTAATATATCAAGGAACCTTAGCCCCAGTCGGGAATAAGTAAGGTCCACATTCGATCCCCAGGTGCCCTCATACACATCACAGTAGTCAAAACAAATATATGTTGAGACATACGGAAATATATATGCAGTACAACACGTATCGGAAAAAAAAACATTACAGAAACAATGAGAGAAAACATGGTACCGTACTGGGGGAAAAAATACACAGTACAATAATGAAGGAAAAATATGGTACAGACTGGTGGAAAATATATTATGCAACACTTATGAAAAAATATTTACAGGCGGGACAAAATACATGGTACTATATTGATGGGGAAACAAACTTAGGTTTTAACAAATATTATACACGTCACCCCACACAAAATGAGACATGAAATATGGGAGGGAAGGTTCACTACCTGGTACAATACAGGTGGGGAACATGTCAATTGTAAAACCAGCACACAGTGTATACAAAACCCCCGCACAGCCATGGAACTGCTATATATATACATATATATTTAAATGGTAAAACGACGTTTTTCATGACAAGGAATGCTTCCCAGCACTCGCTAAAACCCAAATTTGTTATTAAAAAATGTATGGCAGTGGCTTCGATAACTGGGCACAGTGCACATATATTTGCATATATGTATTTGCGCAAATCCGATTCGGCGTAGTGTCCAGGACACCCACTAAACCAATATTCTCCCACCCCTGCATAATTTTCACCTTGCTCTTGCCGATCTGTAGTACGTCCCTGGGTGAAAACAAAACTTCCTTGTCTCCAACGAGAAACCATTTTCTACCTCTTTTCTACAAACCATAAATCTGGTCGCTAGTATGGTCAGAGTAGGAAGCGATGTAATGAGATAGAAGAGTAACCACCTAGGTACGCACATTCTCAGGTTTGTTTCCTTTCCTGTGCATCCAGCAAATTTGAGAGCCTCCTCCCTTCGATGTTCGACTGCTATTCTGTTAGTTTTTGCGACTAAGTATTTGGCCTGTAATGTCTAGATCGCTCGCTGTATCTTGCTCATCATTTCGGCTCAGTTATCCATCGTTCACTGAATGGAAAAGACTTTTCATACATATATATAAGATCTTCGGTTACTACATGTCGAAAATTAAACCACAGCGAATGTGGGCGAACAGAAACAAGAACCTCTAGTCACAAAATTTTCGGAAAGGGGATTTAATATGTTTAAATTGACGTTTAATTTCGGCAAATGATTGTGGATGCCCGCAGCCGTATGTACCTTTATGCACAACAAGTTGCATGACAGTAAGGTGAACAGTGGGTGCTCGACATTCGGCCAGCGCCTTTACATAGGCCATCATGAAGACACAAGCTCACCTGCCACTGCGATCACGCCTGTCAGTGGGACAGTGGCAACTCATTCGACTGACAGGCGGTGTCGTGTGCAGAAATTCAACTTCAATTTAAACATACCAAATTGCTTTTCCGAACATTCTTTTTGACTGGAGTTTCTTGTTTCTGTTCGCCCACAAATGCTGCGGCTTAAATTTTAACAGGTAGTTTCCGAACATCTTGTATATACACCTCGTCTTTGTTTGTAATCAATGGTTCTCGATTTTCCGAAATTGCTTTATCGAGGTGTCCGACAAACGTATCCAATATATTCTGGCTATGACTCGCGGCATCGGTTTTCGTAGCCTATGTGGATATTAAAAAATGTTGTAGCTCCTTCAATTCTTCTCATCTCTGTGCGTTCGATACGTTGATCGAGTATATTATCCCCGCCACCACACCTTCTACGTGCTGGTCGATATGAACCAAATCTCCAACCACTTCGTTCTTCACACTTTCCAATTTTCGACTGATGAGATATAAGTCTTCTACATGTGCAGAGGCGAAGTGCTTCTGGCCACATTCAAGATCATCGTGACAATCGATTTCTCCAAATTTGGAAATGCTTCTGTTACTCATTGTTGCAATCTTAGGCTAAACTGATCGAAACCAAGCCTGTACCTTCCCTTCTGTAGTCGACAATATTTTGCGATCACCAATATACCAAACTTTTCCTTCCAGCATAAGGCACATATAACTTTGAATTCTGTAAATATAATCTCTGCATTGACATGATTGTTGTAAATGTGCTGTAAATTCGTGTCGTCCATGCGAAGCAGCACCAACACAGTAGCTTAATCGCGAAGCATTTGTTTGGGTATGCGCGAATAAGTCTGGCCAAGGTACACACAGTCCACGTTCATGTGCCATCCCATGCTAATTTATCTTTGATTGCAAGTTATTTTTGCAGGTACTGCCATCAAAGACAAATATCGAGTTTAGAAGAGCTTCTCTTGATGGTACAATGGATTCATTATCACTAAAGGGAGAATAATTGATACCTTCCACAATCAGAAGTACTCTTGCCAGTCGCTGGAATTTCGGTTGCTGGTGCGCTTTCGAATAAACATACATGTTCTCGAACCTAAGACAGTTCAGTTCCTCCAGCAGGCTCAGTAGGACGAACGTCTTGCCGCAACCCGACGTATCGCAAATCAGGCCTCTCACTCTAGTAGGCAACAGGGCACTGTGGCGTGATTCGTAAGAAATATCTTCAACTTCAACATGAATGCATATGGGTAGAGTAACATCTTGTTTGACGATCTGTTTACTGCTATTTTCTGCTTGCTTTATATCATACATTGGAGGAGGTGGTGGTAACATATACAAGCTTCTTGATTACATTAAGCATGTTTTAGAACGTCTCTTCAAATTATCACTCCGAGAAAAAAGTCTCTGGCAGAATTCGCACTGAAATGTCATATCGGAATATCTAATACATCCGTACTGATCAGAATCTAGACTGATACTGAATCGAAACATTGTAAATAAATTATTTATCATTTGTAGATCTGTTTAATTCGATTCTCCATAAGGCAAAGACTATGAAATATGGTCGTGGAATCGTCCATTCCAACTCTAAATTCCAGGTTCTGTAGAACCATGCTAAACCAACAACAAAGTTATCAACATGCTGGACGAGGTGTGGAAACAACACAACATCGCAAACTCCCTAAACAACGATCTGGACACTAGGCAGACAAGTTCGAAGAAATAAAATCTACAGCTTCTTTATCCAACATCAAGAAATACAAAGTGAAACTAGTTATGTGTCTACGCACACACAAAAGGTGCCCTAAGAGAAAAGGGAAGAACAAGGTATGTGGGCTCCTGCTCGCACTGTTACCTGCAATCAGTACTCTGGCCAGTATCGCTGGGGAAGTTGCGAATATCATTAGTGCCATGAAGTGGGCTTCAAACGATCGAAAACTGGTAGAGGAAACCTGCCGCCAAAACAGAACGTTGGAATGTATTGCCATGGTTAAAAAAAATGGCAAAGGAGTCTATTCATCACCAGTATCGGGGAAGATGATGAAAGGTTTGGGGAGGGGGGGGGGATAGGAAAATATCGAAGTAGGAAATCAAAGTGACTGCTTAGATGGCCACTGACGAACGTGAATTTGGAACTGTGTACAAGCAAATTGAAAAAAAAAAAACTAATTTTCGCGGAGTTTTAACAAGAGATGCTTTGCCACCAAAGCCCAAGAGAGAAATGTGCTGCAATTAATCGGGGCATCACAGCCACACCCAGTATGCACAGCATAGCTTACATGAATTGTGGTAAACAAGTGGTATACTACTATAGTTTTGGGAATTAGCATCCTCTGCCCGAACTGCACGAGTATCTGGAAAATTGTAAACTGAGTTCCAACCATGATTTGGAGTATATACCGAACACGTGGAACTGTGGACACTTGTGTGCGCGATTCTTGAGAAAGGTATAAAAAGGCTGTGTCAGCCATACCGATCTCATCGGTATGTCGGTGTTCGAACATTCTGAGTGGTAAAATGTCTAAGCTAAGAGTTAGCTCTAACCCTCCCTAGAGCTGGAGAGGGAATTCTGTGTGGGGCTAATGGAATTTCAAACTTACAACTCCATATCCAACATAGAAACATATGTGAATTTCACATTCAGGTATATAGTGGCAGGAAATGCGAAGGAAATCAGCATTCCCACCAGGGCGTACGAACTGAAGGATTTGAAAAATCTCATAAATAAATCGTTACCACACAAGATTGCATTCGAACTGCACGGGAATCCGAATACCCTGAATGCTGAAATGTTTTACGCCGCAGATGTAGACTTTACGGAACCAGATGCCATCGGATACATGCTGGGGTTCGAAGGCAGAATGTACGATGCAGGAAAGAAACACGAGTCGTCGCGGGCCATAAACATCTTTCCGGTCAACGTCATATGCATAAATATTGTAACTTGGCAAGTTGCAGTTACATGAATGGGAAACCGATCTGTACTATTTACAAGTTCGCTCACACCATAGGTCCTGGATATAAAATCGTAAAATCTCAGAGTATGCTCATTTATGTTCTGATCGTAGCAAAGAGCATCCGAGAAGTAGCCGTTTCGATCGTGGACCTAAATGAGGAACTGATTAATTTCCACGGCTTGGTTTTAATCCTATCTGAAGGTCAATAATGGCCACATTTACTTCTCAAAATAAATACAACATAGCATCGTTCCTTTAATTTATAAGTTTGACTATATTGATTAAATTTTAACAAGTTCATGAAAAACCAGTCTGGGTTAATACCAGTATTTCAAACAAGAAACCAGAACCATTAATTAATATCTTAAATTCTGATAAGTAACTACACAAGATTAAGATAACTATACCTTTTTTTAAAATATATAATTTACACGAAGAAAGAAATAGATACAACAATGTCTCTAGTATATTTCAAGAAGACTATAGCCACAGAATTATAAATCTAGACCGCAATTAGTATTATTTTGAAAATAATGAGTAAGATATTGGCAAGCATTTCCATTTGACTCTTGGAATTTATTTTCTTCTTCCATTGAGTAGATCGGGCAGTCCAGTTGCTTACGATATACATTATACTTTATTATTTTCGAGTTGGACATTCTAGTAGGGTTAAAATTTTGGCTTATACCTCATTTGTAGCAACGACGCAATGTGAGCCATACCGACGCCATATCTGAATTTTGCTGGAACCTTACATATACTTAGTTTCAAAATACACTAAGAAACATCGATCATATTTTTGAAAGAGGGACAAAAAAAAACAAAATACACAATACATATCATCATCATTTTAACATGGCGGATATCAGCTACGTCCATTAAATATTTCAACAAATAATTATAACATTTCACCTCTTTAAACTATATCAATAGTAATAATAATCAGGGCCGGATTTCCCATTAGGCTGACTAGGCCCGGGCCTAGAGCGGCACTTTTCCAAGGGGCAGCATGGAGAAAGACATGTCTGCCTTAAATTGTCATAATTGATGCTGAAGACAGCTGCGTTACTTTGCTATCACCGTGAAATGCGACACACAGGCGCGAACACGCTGTGTTGATAATCTTCGCTTACACAATACTCTCTAGATAATAAGCTGCGCACAGCGCATATTTGATACACATTGTTTCCATTCTCAAGCTCTATATTCACACGGGAATTCGCTTGATATATTATCCTTTGAATTCAATTTCACAAAACTCCCATCCCGCCCATTTCTGCCACAGTTTTATCGCATGGATTGTTTGAAGTGGGGTGGGGGGGAACCTTCACCGCCCTCGTGGTGAGAGGATTGACCACAGCGATAAGGGCAGTATGATACCATACCATTGTTCTGTGTTTTTGAAATGGTATAGTTGCCAGTTGGCACTAGTTGTGTTGATGTGATGCGGTTGGCGCAGCACGGGCCACATCATGCCACATCATACTCGCGTTTCGTACCAATGTTGTTTATTTATGTTCGTTCAAACTATGAACATATATGAGCTTATAAGTGTAAAATAGGCATGGGCAAGACATTAATTGAAAATGCAAGTCAAAGGCAGTTTTATTAAATAAGAATACTTTCTAAGCAGTCATAGGTACCTCATTTATTCCACAGGAACTTTTACTTTTGAAATTTCTAATAACATTTGTGATGTCTTCTTCAGAGATAGATGTGAAAAACAGCGTGTTATCATTCCAATGTTAGGTCTTTGGGGTATGTGTGCAGGACTAATATTTGTAGTTCTGTGTTCATTTTGCTATTTTAGTGGCATGTTTTTGAAATAGTCATTAAAACTATTAGATATTTCCTTGCTATCAACTTTCAAGGAAATGTTAACATGTCCTTGTCTAGATTTCAATTCATTATTAATAATGTTCCACATTGCTTTTGTTTTATTTGAGGAGGAGGCTATTTTTTCTCCATTGTATTTCTACTTTGCTACTCCAAGTAACTTGTTACATAATTTTTCGTATTGCTTACAGTATAATTTTTGTTTTTCCCCTGGGTTTGACGCATTGTTTTTAACATCTGTCCTGAGACTGTCAGACTTTCACTAATCCATTTTATTTTCAAGCTACTGCTACATTTTACAGATTTGAGTGGAAAGACATGATTAAAATGACAAAGAAATGTATTAATCCAGGCAATGTTTGGTTCAGTTAATGTATAAATGATGTTTGTTCTGGAGAAGTTTTTCATGCTAGTTGTTTCGGAAATGATGTTCATGGTGGTTGTAGAAAATTTTGTTTGTTGTTGTTCTGTAAACATCATCCCATTTTTCATTTACAAATAGGCTTTTGAAAAATTTAGCATTTTTTTTTCTAAATATAAATGATTCATCATCAATATTAAAATAAGCTTATATCCAATTAGTTGCCCTCAAAATTATAATTTGAAAAATCATTAAGAAGGGTGAAATAGAGTTTAATGAAAATCACGCAACGTTTTTCTATTTTGCAGATGGTGTAGTTATAGCAAAAGAATGTCTTTTTCTTAGTTTGCTTCATTTTGACTACCTTTGGAAAATGATAAAATGTATAACTATGTAATTTATTGTAATGATTACAGCCTACCATTAAATACATAACCATCTAAACACACAAGTAAACTTCATTTATTTAACTCAACATCTTGTCGACAGCGGGTTCATTAGAGAATGGTAAACCAAGAACACAATGAAGGAAATACAGGAAGGAATTGGTCACATTGTCTTTATTAAGTCACACCAGAAATTGCATGGAGTGAATTTGAGAAACCATGTAAATTGCAAACCAAGGAAGGCTACATTCAGTAGCTATTAAAAATATGAGAACTGATTTGGTTGTAGGCCAATATTCTTGTATTGATAAACAGCTGATTTCTTGTTTGTCACTGCAACTCTGCTGACATTTTTGCCATTACTAACAAATGAATTCCATAAACTCGTACACTGAAATAGCAAATCGGCATTTAGAAAAATATCTGCAGTTTTATAAAAGTACCTGTGCCTCGAGTCCGCAACTTACAAGTTAGACCTTAAATTCACGGCACGTTAGTAATCGCAACCGCACTTGTAAAAATTAAATACACTGCAATTGTTAATTTACAAACTTACGCAGATAACATATCCCTATACACACAATAATTGTGAGATATCTTTCACGAATGTGTCCACGGTATATACGAGTACACTATAAACACTGGACTTGCATGGCCCGGCTCGTACGCATTTTCATACATTAATATTAGTTTTCGTTGGTCGCCGAATAAATAAAAAAATAGATTATAATTTTAAGGCGTGTTACATGCCAAATTCACATTTCACAAACACAAGAATTACACAAATTTAGAGAAAATTCAGAACAACTTGTGAGTTCATATAGCACTCGCAAGGCTGTTCAATTACAATGTAAACAAAAGTTGTCTCTCTCCCGCATGGCTACTTCACTTGTAACACACTTGCAGACGACTTCAATAGCGTATTATATTCGAGTTTAGTACGGTTAAAGTTTTATCATTAACTTTGAAAAAACTCCTATAGTCGTCAGAATATAATTTCCTGGAATATTTTCAAAGCAAGTATATAGGGAATGGGAATCAAATCAACCAAAACACCGTATACAACACTTCCATTTAAATGTAAATAGTTAATAACTTTACATATTTAACGGCGAAATTTATATTTAGTTATGTAATACAAACACAGTCCCGCTTTATGTATATTATCGTTTAGGTCAAAAACGGTTATATATTAATTTCTGTCGATTTTAATATTCAACCAAATACACGTGAAAGACAGGCCAATACACTGTTGTTGCCTACTGGTAATCACGTGACCGTTTTTACTGGAAAACAACCGTCAAACTCCACGCGATAAACGGGCTTCACTTGTTAACGCTGCAAGGTATAGGACATTACCACCCCTTGTAGTCGGCGATAATCTATGCCAGGAGTGTTCCTTAAATTATACAGGGTCCTATTTTCTCTGGGCATTAACTACCTCTTTCCTCTATGACTTTCTGTACTCAATCCTAAGGTTTTTTTTTTTTTTAACTCCAGTGGATTAATATGTCTATGAACATACTAACTGATCTAGATAAGAATAAGTTATTCATTTCTCACTTTTAGTTCCCTTGTGTGGGTATATCCATCTCGTGGCCCCAAGTATTTGGCGACACTTTTCTATGACGGAGAAAAGAGAATCTAAACTTTCACTTTCCAAACATCACAAATTTAATTTTACTATATATTTTTTCCACGGCTAGCTTCGGAACCTTTTAATAGTGAGAAAATCAAATCCTTATTCAAGTGTAGGTAACACCACCCCATGTAAATCAGACACAGAGATTGTTAATAGGACAAAAGATTCCGATATACAAATAACGAGCAAAAATAATGACATAATTAATAACCCTTCTTTAAATTACCAACGACAAGGACTAGAATGAAAGGAATTTGTTATAAAATTGTAATTAATATCAGAAAGAACAAATTAGTGTGTTCTCTTTATCAAATCTTCATATGAACATAGTGGCATATATTCACAATCCAAGCCACATTCAAAAGCAACATTTTAAATAAAAAAAAAACAATTAAGAGACGACACGACTTGTTGAATATTAAATTAAAATTAATAATTTACCTAACATAGTGAGAGGAAAAAAAGGTATTATTTTTCAGAAAATTATTAAATTCGACCTTCGATTGACCCTTAATTAGATATAAGGCCATATAGAACCTTTAATGGAATACCGCTTAGGGTTGGCGATGATCCTCCTTCGGTGTCCGTTGATCACTCAAGCGCTCTGCTCGAACACTAGTCCTTGAACTTCCGCGGTGACTCGAAGTGTTGGTAGACCATTACACTCCAGATGCAGCGATGGATATCTAGTAGTGGCATACGATCGTCCTTCCTCGGGTCATCATCAGTTACGGGAGTGAAGTCATTTCTTCATGGCCCTTCATTAAATATTATGCTGTCCATATTTAATATCGTCAAATTATATAACCAGCACTTCTATAAATCATGGCTGGACAGCAGATAAAAAAACAATTATTTTACCAACTTTTCAATATCCATTTGGCCAAATCCTCAACATTATCTTTGCCCTTCTGAAGATGAATAATAATATTCCCAACAAATCAAAGCAAAACAAAAACTGATCAAAATTAAATTTGTCATTATAAATGTCGCTTCTTTACCTTTGCAATACATTTTCAGGTTCATAGAGATGAAAGCAAACGTTTATGCATCAACAATAAATAATATGGGAAACATAACAGTTTCGTTAGCATATAGAGACCGTCCTCATTATCATCTTTACACACCTTGCTATACTATATTTAAAAGTATAAAGAATTCCAATAAATTACTAGCTTATCATATCCAAAATTAACAAAACAAGTACACAAATATATTTACAAATTACCAGATATTACAGTGGCAACACAGCCTGTCAGCATGTTGGGAGTGGGTTATATGTACACGACATTCACTTCATTAATTATTACTGTTTAAATAATTGGTAACCATTCCTTTGTTTCTGTACCACAAGCAGTTTCTTAAATATGACTATATATTATATTTTTTTCTCAAACTTTAGAAGCGTCTATTGCCCTTGCTAGTTGACCTGGACCATGGCTTGCCTATCTCAATATTTATATTTTTACCTTAGGAATTCCCTATCAAAATGGGTCGGTATGTTTTATATATACACTGTGTGTGTGTATGCGTATGTGTATATATAATATATAACCAAAAACATTCAACTTCTAACATAGTCGCAACATAGTAACAAGCATCACCATAAAATATTTCTGATTTTTAAATTAATTTTGTATTAAACTGAGATTGAGTTACTATTTCACTTGTGCAAAGAGACTCAACTTATAAATATTCCAGTGTACAAGCTTTACTATTGTAGAATCGCAAATCCTAATGTTATCCACACAAAGTTATTTCTTCATCATACTGTTTTCTAATGTATTGTGTTATTGTCACTAGTGCATTGGGGAAAAATATTGGTTAATGCTAAGCAGTTTTAATTGCTTTTATTATAGGTTATTCTCTATAAAGAGAACACATTTTAATTCTTCTCTCATTTGGAATTATAATCAATAATCATATTTTATTATAACCTTAGACATTAACTTTCGAGTGTGATGAAATATATGTTCTATATTTATTACTTACGTGGCAATATTTATTTATAGAAATAGCAGAAGAATAAAAGATCGGCTGACAGGAAAAAGAAATACTAGGGCATTAAAAGTGCTCACTTTAACCATGGACAGCCTATACTTAACTTTCTCGGAATAGGCAATAATTGTATGTTTTAATTGCAAAGTAGTTGTTCTATAAATCTTTATTAACGATTTGTTTATGAAGTCACGGAACACTGTTATAATTCACTGTTCTTGGAAGCGTGGGAGACAACTGTTCCACAACTCCTCTGATTGCCTCCACAAATAGATTTCCTATTTCCACCGGGAAAATATTTTATTTATTTCATTTCTCTCGTAATTTTGCAGAGTTATTATAACTCAGATAAACTTCTGGTTACAGAAATCCATAGAACCTGACAGTTCGTCGTTTATATGATTACGTTGTACACTTTATACTGAATTCTTTTAGTGCAATTCACCAAAAACAGGGGGGGGGGGGATATTACTATCATAACAAGATTTTCAGGACATAAAATATTACACATTATTCTACAACTTTTGAAAACACACTGCCGAAAATACCATCATTTTATTTTATTAATTGCCCCAGAAATGATCGATTATAGTAGCTACACAATTGATTTAACTATTTCGTTTAGCTTTTCCAGCAACATTAACTAGACTTTCGTTTTTAATTGAAAACGAAGTCGAATTTATGTAAAACTTGTATTAAATATTTATCTGTGTAAATGCGACAGGTCTAAATAATTTTCTGTCCTATATTTAATGTAACTGATCCTATATTGTTCCTTACATAATACTTTGACGTACAGATTGAAATACCACTTCGCTATAAAAACTACTTGTCTTTGATAGAACATAACGGATGCGGTCTTAGTGTAATGAAGGTTCCCATTTGTAGTTAACTTGAAATATCTTCGTAGGTTGTGTAAACTCAATCAATTCACAATTTATCAGTCAGCTGCCTTCGATTATAACCCATTTTCCCTCTTTCTTATGCTTTTGCCTTTGGTCAATTAACAATCAAATTTACCCACGTGCACCAAATGCGTGCCTTTCATGAGTTTTAAACTCAATGTTATATTTATTCTTTAATATACAAATTATTTGAGCAAATAAATACTAGGAATTCAGTTCAATAACCGCGACACAATTATGCCTTCTCATTCTTATCCAGTTATTGTGGATTTAAGTGATCCCTAAATTTTAGGCAGAAATGGTTAAACTAATCATTAATATATTATTATTTGTTTGGTTATTCATACATACAATTTTTAATAGCTTTTAACAATATTTTTGTTGATTGATCCGTATTGCGTATCTAAATCGCTCAAAAACCACTGTATTACGTATCCAATGATAAAAACAGTCGAGACAAAAAACCGCCAATTACGAATCCAACCACAACCGGGAAAAAGCCCAAATAAAATACAAAGTTTCCCCCTGCGTATCCAGCGCACCTTGGAAAAACTGATTTTTACCAAAAGTTTCCCTTTGCATATCCAGGTGACAAAATGTGCAGGACCGAAAAGGACGACATTGCGTATCCAAGCAGGCAGGGGGGAAAAAGGTGCCACACCCTATTTGTTTCGAATTGCGTATCCAGCCGAGTCGGAGAATTTTCGACCTACACCCAATTATTTAATATAGTGTATCCAAACCGAAAACGGAATACAGGGTAAAAAGACCCCATTTGTTTCCCGTGGCATATCCAGGCGCAAAAAGTTAATATTATTAAAAGTTTCCTATCGCTTATCCCAAAAAATTAATTTCTTTCGCCTTTTTATGGTCCCTGCCCTTTGTCGTCCGTGTTTGAGTACACGCATTTCGTGATGCATAATTTTTTAAAATTTATTTTAAAGAGAATATTTAATAATTATTAACATTTTAAAAATAAAAGTAACAATGTAATACACAATGTTTTATATGTACGCCATCATCACAGAATAGAGTAAAACTGTGTGGATTTAAAAATTAAATATGCAATGTTTTATATATACTTAATCACTCATTTTTACCTCAACACTCGAAACTGGAAGGTCCGAAGTTGGCGGAAGCAACACCATATGCAATTGCATTCGCTGCCGGCCGAACTGGTCATCACAGAAAGGACCGTGCTATGCCTTTTCGGAATCGTGAATGAATGTATTTTTTAAAAATCAATTTACCTCAGTAGTTGAAACTGGTAGATCCAAGTTTTGCGGATGCAACAGATGCAAGTACATCCGTCGTCGCCAGGCAGACCCATCACGACCCACTCGACTATTTTAGGCTATTTTTCAGATCACGAATGAATGTTAACACAAACAACACGTCATACAAACTTTTTTAAACTGAAACAAATAACTAAACTGTCTCATTCGCACCTGTAAATAAAATCAAACAGCAACTCAATTAAACATTAATTTAAACTTGTATCAAACAGCTACTCAATTAAACATTCATTTAAATTTAAAACAAAGAGCCAGTCAATCACACTTTAAACTAAAACAAACAGCAAATCAATCAGACTTCAATTTTATACTGCAATGGCAACAGCAACTCAATCTCGCTCGTGCCTGCAAATGAAAAACAACCGTGACAAACAGATACCTGTCGAAATCGGGATAGCCTTCGCTGTTATCCACTCTGCGCCGATTACGATGGTGCATGTCGGCGGCATGAATCAGCAAAACATGCAGTCGTTCTCCGTACCGATGATTCTTTTTTCAGGTGTACTCGGCCAGGTAGCCGACCCAAGATTTTTTCCGTCGGCCACAGCAGGTAATGCTGTATCGCACATAACACCAACTTCACTCGATGTTTTGAGTGTGCACCCTCAACGTCTCGCCCCTCTTCATTTTTAGCATGTTTCGAGTGTTTAGCATTCCGCTTTTTTCGCTGCACACAAATTCCCTCCTGTGATTCACCTGCATGTGGCAGTAGCCGTGAATGTCCAAGATGCTGTAACCGTGCCAGCAGTCTGAAATTATTGTCGTGCCCAGAGCGATCCACTCGTGGATGATTTGGGTCAGGGTCACCGCGTTCCTCTTTTCCACCGGCACCAGGAAGAATTTCGTCGGATCGTCCCACTGCACTCCCCCGAAAACCCACTGGCCGCGATCTTTACGTCCTTTGCAGTTCTTGCATTTGCCCAGCTTCGACTCGTCGATGTCGACCACTATTCCCGGCCCGCCGATGTGTTTCCTGTACATCAACACCGAGTCTATGCACACTTGGCGGGAGAATCTCGACCTGGCGACGACAGCCATTCTCGAGCACAAAAGTTTGTTCACTATAGTCTGCTGTCGAGGGTATTTGATCAGATACCAGATTAAACACAACTCGACTATCTTGCCTGGAGACAATCTCCCACGAAACTGCCCTGTTTTGCCGACACTTTAAAGTTGCATTTATTACCGTCCTCCAGTCGCCGTCGGCACCAGTAAAACAATTCTGGGTTTTCCACCAATTTTGCTTCACCTTCCCTGTAGTTTACTCAAACATTGGTCCATTTTAACGACTTTCTGTTCTAGGTTATCGAGATCCATTTCTGACAGATAACTAATCTTTGGAGTTTGCTGCTGCATGTTTTCTCATATATAAGTATGTATTGAAAGAAGGTAATGTATCCTTTTTCCCCACTGTATTGTTTCCACCTTTTTTTGTCCCTTCACAGAAAGGAAGATATTTTATCATTGTGTTTTAGGTACAACTTGTTGTAGGTGCCGGTGATGGGAATCCCATCGTGATCATTCGTCATCTGTGCCAATTCTCGATTGGGCATGGAATCGGCCAGCGTCCTTTCGAAGAGATGGATATTTGGGTAAAGAAATTGGGGTTTTGTTGTAAAGATGATGGAATAATTTGCATTTTTGCTTTTGTTGATTTTCAAATAAGATGTTGACCAAGTCCTCTTCGCGACAGAGTAGATTTAAGTAGTGCTCAAATTCCCTGTTTTGTTTGAGCGAAAGTATGAAATCTGGGACTGAACAGAGTAATCATCACTCAACTCGAAAGTGGCCATTTTATTGATGCATTGGTAAAAAAGTTTCAACATTTCGAGGTTAATTCATTCTGCTTCGTGCATGTTGCTGTCAAAGGGAACAAACGTGATTAAGGATTTTTGTATCTTTGAAATTAATTCTATCGAATCGAAATGTCAGTGAGTGACATAGGGTGTGAAATGCCTGTACAAAACACCCGAATTGTAAAACGAACTCTTGTTTAGTATCGGGGTTTAATATGTGATTGGAGAGAGTAGAATTTCCTAGTTTGATTCGTTAGTGTAATTACACAAGTAATTGTGCACTCAGTGCGAATGCAACTCGAGTACCGCAAAATTGCAGTTGACAAACACAATATCCGAGTAATCGTCGAAAATTGTATCGAGGGGAAGGACATCGACATATTTTGAAATTGCAATTTCACCGCAAAAAAAGAGGGATTCTCTTTGTACAATTTCCGACATGTGAGCCAACAACAATGTGCTTTTGCCTTCGTCGCTTTTATAGATGCATAAATTTGTGTATATATAAAGCATGGTCTTATTTCAAGAAGTATATAAAAGGTATTTAAAAAAACACACACACCTATTACTAAATTGTTAGCTATATGGGAATGTCGAATGTAAATGAATTATTGTGTGATTACATCACTGTCAAACTTACAAAGAATAAATTTCACGACTTGGTTGTGTGTTTTGGGCCTAGGTACTACATCGGAGTGGACGATTTCGAAGAGTGTTTAAAAAGTTTGGGTGCGAAACACATTTTAAACAACTGGTATTATGATAATCAAGTGACGGAGTTTCAGATAGAATCGGAGCACTCCAATAAACTGGTAAAAGGACTCGCTGTTTTCTACGAAACAAAAGGCATAAACATCGGCTACAAAACTAAGTTCATCAATTACTTTGAACTACAGAGGTGGGTTTGTCCATGGAAAAACATGAGCCCACCACTACAAAACTTGTACCTGCAGTTGCAATTAAACTTTTATTATCACTATTACCTTTAAAAAAATGTTTTACCGAGAGATGTTTCCAAGTCGATCGTTCAAAAAATTAAACCTACCTCAAGAGCAGTTGGGATCCGAGACAAAAAGAGAAACTCGTAGAAAACAAAGACAGTGTTTTTGTGTCCAATCACAAGAGATCAATTCCCCATGTGTCGTCGAATATCACCGCGATAGCTGTTGAAAGTGAACAAAACTACTCTCCTTTCGAGTGTGATTGTAGAAATTGTTTATGCCGAGATGATGCCAATCTGTAACTGGAATAATAATTTTAAAAATAATAATGTTTATAAAAATGGATTAGTTTCGAGATAACCCACATTTGCGTGTTGTGATCGACACTACCCCTCCCCCTCATACTTTCAACAGCCAATCAAGTTGCAGTATAACACCTCCACTCTTTTCCCCTCATTTCAGTTTTGTTTATATGGCTGTAAAATCTAGAAAAAAAACATCAGTCGAAGGCGAGAGCTAAATGTGGTAACATCACTCCACCTCCCAGAGCAGAAGAGGAGTAAGGAGTAAGTATAATAATATAATATAATAAATATACCTTATATATAATAATAGTAATTATTGTTATTATTATAATACTTATTCCTTATTCCTCTTCTGCTCTTGGAGGAGGAGTGATGTTTCCACGTTTCACCGCTATATAGCCCAAATTGAAAAGGGGGGAAGTGATGGGAAGTGAAATACTGCAAAGTGTATGGTTGCTGGAAGTAGGAGAAGGGGGAATGTCGATTGTGGATCCCTCTGGCGAAATCTCGAGGGAAATCGAATTATAAAGGGAGATTTTGCTGGGTTTAAATACTCAATGTCCATTTAAAGTAACCCTGTTATGATGTTGGTTTGTAATGAAGGTGTTAGTTAGAATTGGGAAAGGGGTGGGGGGCTAAGGGGAGTCAGATAAACTTTTTATTAATAATTAATATAAAAATTGAATTTTGGCATTATATCAATTTTGGGGACCCCAATTCGAATTTGGAAAGGGAACAATTCTGGCCACACCCTTCAAAATTCAACCACATTCTCATCCATTTATTTTTTACAAATTCAAAATTTACTTTATGTGAGTTTTTATATCCAATTAATTATGCCATCACTTTCCCTTTGAATCAAAATCGTTCGATTCCACATGGTCGATTAGTATGGAAATCCAACAGTTGAAACTGTGGAAATTTGACAATGGAAAAAACTGTTCAACCAATAACATTGTGAGTGAAAATGAAAAAAAATATTTTTTTATAATAATAATTTTTTAAATGTTTTAATTTTATTTTACACCAATTATATTTTATTAAAGACTTTCAGTGATGTGATTATGTTATGTACAAACAATACAACATGCTCCGAGTCTGTGGCATCCAAAATGCACACTTATGTTATTACAGGCAGAATACAATATTTTTTGATTCCTTCAGCCAATATTTCCACACAATTCAAAATGTTCATGCCGTTTGGGACGTACCTGTTCCTGTACAGTTCCCTGGCATTTGGATTTTTGTCATTGAGCCATTTCAGAGATTTTGCGTGCGATCGACATAGGCATCAGGTGAAGGGTATTTCTCTGTTTCTTTCATCCAGAACATGCATGGACAATGTGTTTAACAAACTATAGGATTTGGGCTTGACGATCACATCTTGGGCAAAGTCGGTGATACAATGAAAATGTACCACTGCATCTTGTCTAGCATTTTCGGCATCTCATCTAGCTTTTTCAGAACCTTGTCTGGCAAGTATCAATTCTTCATTGGTTAAAATAAATGATTTCATCATCTCGAGTAAGCTGTGGTTTATGTATTTTAAAACTTCATCTTTTTTAGCCATATCAATATGTAGTGACCATTCTTTCTCAAGGAAGGTAGCACATCTTCACAGACCCAATCAGTGAACCTTTCAGCCTCTGGTAATTTGGAACGTGTTACCAGAGCATATAGGCCAGGCTCAGAGATGAAGATGTTATGTGATTTGTTTGTGAACCCGCAACAAATATTATATATTTGTTGTAATGGTTCATTATCTATTGAAATACTTCTCTTTCAATGTCAATGGTATATTGAGATGTACCCTTTAATTTTGCCCATGTTTCTTTTCCAATTTGGCTCGGTACATTTTAAAATTGCTTTACATGGGTTATTGTACTTAAGAAACAATGCAATATCTTTCCCTTTGAACCAAAATATTTTCGATTCCATAATGGTTGATCATCACGAAAATCCAAGAGTTGAATTTCTCGAAATTTGATAACGAAAAAGTCAGCTCGACCAATGGCATTGTGAATGAAATGATGTCAGTTGCTTATATCTAGACAAATTGTTAGCAAAAAAACTTTTATATAATCATGTGATGAACCAAAGTCTTTTTTTAAAGACTAATTTTTTTGGTCCAATCATTCAAATTATACTGTTGATAGCATTGTATACACTGCAATTCCTTTGTTCTATCAATTGAACGATAGTGTTTGTAACCTCATGCACATTGACATTCTCAGTATCTGGATCGAATCTGATAAATGTGCAATTTAACTTTTTCTCAGTGTGTTTTTGTTGTTCGATTTCATATTCAATGTTTCTGTATTTGTGATTATATTCGTCGCATTCGACTGCAATTTTGTAATCCAAAAAGTACAAATCTATTGTTGGTATTTGACAACGATTTTAGAATACAGGTATTTTCAAAATTATTTGTATTAAAGTTAAATTCTTGATTCTTCTTCAATTTATCCCTTCTATTAATATGAGTCGTATAAAATTATTTTTGATGCTTTTATTTTTATACATGTATGCATAAACTTTAATTCTGGATTCTTTAGCAATTTGCTTCAATTCTGAAACTTTGGAGTCTTCTAAATTCTTTGGAATGGTTTTTTTTTTTAAATAAATTTATAATTAACTATTTGTTCCACCAAAGTATCTCTGTTTTGATTATGTTTTTTAATTTTTAGTACTTTTAAGCTTTTAATTTTTTTTAAATTTATTGCTTTAATTTCTGTTTTTTTTTTTTTAAATAAGTTATTGTTTTTCATCCAGATGGTTAGTTTCAACTTTGTCAATCTTCTCTTTAAGTTCTGGTTTTATTTTACAGGAATATCCTCATATATTTAATTGTTTTGCAATTTTCCTCAATTCAATACATTTTTTATTATATAGTTCAGTATTCTGGACATTATATTTCGTGACTTCATATTCGTTAGAATATCAAATCCAGCTCTTTTCCAAACTTCTTGTATTTTCCCCAATGATTTATTATTTTTAAGTTGATTTTTTCAGCCGTTTTCACAATACCTGTTAAATCCTACAATCAAATTTTTTTAGTAATTCAACAACCGAAGAGATATGTCCAATGATGTTGCAGTTGTAATGGTTTTCTTGAAAAGCCCAATGGCTTATATATACAAAAAAAAACAAATAAATAAAAACAATTGACTTTTGACTGGTAACCTGTAATTGGTACCCTTTCAAAATTCAACTTTTATATTTTTTTTTTATAAAAAATCAGAGTTGAATTATAACTAGTTTACCATTACCATAATACGACAATTATGCTGTAAACGGATAAGAGAATGCTAACAAAAAAAGAGCTTATTGGATTGGCCTACAGTACAGTTTTGGGATTAATGTTGGCCTACTATGATAATTTTACAATCATAAGAGTAATATCTGGTTTTGTTTTGATAGGTGTGGGAAATTTATGTCACCAATAATGACATCTCGAGTAAATGAAAAAAAAAAAAAAAAAAGATTATATACAAAAAATACCTTTGTGAAATATATTGAAATCGTCACAAAGTGATTTTTTTTGTCGGTCATCTTCAATTTTATTGCAGGGAATTTCTCCATCTTGCCAATCCAATCCATGGGAACTTTTCTTCAGCTGGCCCACAGATGAGATTTGACCTACAACAATTCAGTCGAACTATCTCTTCTGCCGTGAACCCCCACCAAAAACTTTAAATGCAAACTCTTTGATACATTTTGTTTCAATTTTGTTGTTGTTTTTGGAAATCTTCCCATTTTGCCACAACATTATCACGAAACCACAAACGCAATAATTTAGAATTTTTATCTGCACACATAAATCTGCGAATGTGACTCCATCAATCATAATGGCCTGCATTCCCATAGATAACTACCAGCTCTGGGCATTTGGAAGCTATTTTGTAAATCCACAATTTCGAGATAGTGAGAGAATTTGTATAACTTCTTTAGCCACTGTATTTGATGTGAACCCACAACAAATATTATATATTTGTTGTAATGGTTCCTTATCTATTGAAATACTTCTCTTTCAATTTCGTCATAGGGAATTTCGCCATGTTGCCATGCCAATTGGTCAATATTTTCCTTCAGCCAATAGTTTGTCTTTTTACTTACATCATCCAATGATTTCCATGGATATGGAGATTTGAAGAGCCGCCTTTCGGTGAAACCATCAATGTTGGTGACTGCCAGTTCCTTCAGCACATATTCGCCGTTGTTATTAGGGAAGCCTTGCAGATTGCAAAACATGTTTGTTGATACCTGCGAGTGTATCAAGTGTTGGCTGGAATGCGAGTGATTTGTCTTGGTCGATGCCTTCGTATATATTCCCAACATGGTCATGATTTGTCTTGGCCGATGCCATCGTATACATACCCACCGTTGTCGTAATTTTTTCTCAAATGCCTCGGTGGATGCCTTGCATAACTAATTGAAAAAAAGTTTAATTGAAAAAAACAATGACATAAGATCGTTCATTGTTTTTTCCGACATGAAAGATATATATGAAAAATATTCCGATGTTGCTGTAAGAAATGATTTGGACGATTGGGAATCATTTTGCAAGACCGAGCCAAAAGTTAACTCCATCGAATCTAGATTTTACGATAGGGACCAACAGAATACCGAATTTCTGTTGGTGAAACACCAGCTGGTAAATTTTCTAAACATGAATGGCATCGCAGTACTCATGAAGTTGCCCAGATTTATGTCGATTCTTCTGATCCATATTGTGTTGTAGTGGAAATTAAGGAATTTTGCATGTTTTGCACATATCATTACTTTAAAAATTTGTTAGGACAAGATAAAGTTTTTAATATTTTTACCAGCAACTGCGAATTAATAGCCGTTAATTATTGGGAAACTACATCGTTATTTTTGGCGACGTGTTGTCTCTTTTTATTTTAAATTACACATTCGTTTTTATTTATCATGGGTTGTCGTAGTCTGTTATTTTCATTGATGTTTCTCTTGATAGGAAAAAGTTACAAATGCAAACACATAAAATAAAAAAACACTGGGTGTGAAACACCATATATATATATATATATATATATATATATATATATATATATATATATATATATATATATATATATATATATATAAGGGATATTCCCTTCCAGGGTGCATAACAGAATGGACACTCTCGAGTTCAAAATTTTTTTTATTCTCACTACAAGAAGAACTGGATGCGTAGACGCAACTCGAATAGAAACATTGATGAATACATGAAGTTGATTACAAAGTTATTGCATATGTCGACACTGCCATCGCATCTGATGGCTCTTCAAGAAACATTTTTAATTAATCTGTTGCACAATTATGAAAGAAATGCAACATTGATGGGCGAGGGAGTTAACCGATAGATTTGTGCCAAGAATCTACCAGATCGTATAAATCATTCAGTAATGAGTTGTAAGTGATAAATTTAATTTTTAAAATTTTTGGCATTTGGTACGTAATAGTATTTTTTAACTTCGACCGGTATGTCGTATCCATCCATATTCAAATTATGCACCGAATTGTCTATTAAATGTACGGGCCCATCGTTATTGGAAGTTGTTAGCGAACGATAGATACAGATTTCGTTTTTCTGTGTAACCTGTAAAAAACTTTTGCAAATTAATGGCTTGTGGAAACTGTTCGATAAACATTTTCGCGTGCGACTAGTTGGCCGCCATCCACAGCACCATTTTAAAGTCTTTTGCCAAAGTCGCTATGAAATGATTAGCTCCATGAATTTGGTTTTTACGTTCGTCTGTTAAAGTGCCGTCTAAATCGATGACTGCGGTACTCTCTTTTATCGGCCAGTTCGCGATCATCTTCGTCTCTGCTGGCGATTATCTGATTGCGAAATCCTTTCCTCTTACCACCATATCTGAAATCGCCAACCACATCGGAATCTTCCCCAACGCTTCTGCTTTGTAAAACATGTCTCTTACATTTAACAGGAAAAAACAAATAAGGGAATACAAGGCTTATTCGCACAAAAATAATGTCCATAGTACTATCGATGTATCGGCAATTATCAAAACTATTGTCATCGGATAATACTGATAACATTTTTGCGCGCATTTTGCTCGGATTGTTGAACAATATCAAAACCTTGAGATATGCTCATCTGTGCTTATCGGGACCCTCGTGTTACCTGATGTTTGCCAAAGTGGTAGCGAATTTCAGCCAAACGTGCATGTTTATCAACAATGATAGAGTTTTTCCCCCTCGATTTCTCGAAATGACTTTCATGCCTGTAGAAATTGTTTGGTTGTTGGGATGCAGGTACAAGCAGTTGGAATTTAACCGGCGTGCGAGACACATGCGTTCCATCAACTTCAACATATAGCAAAAAATATTTTTGGCAGCAGTGTACCATATATCGAATGTCATTTCCACATCTCCCACGATCGTCAACTGGCGATCGTCGAACATTTCATGGAACTTGTGGTGCAAGCAGCACTCGGTTTACACGAAAACGTTTGGTTTTACAGAGATTATGCACCTTCTTCTAGAGTTGATGTGGTTCGATTCTTTGATGACTTTGACCGATAATTAGAAAAAAATATAAAAGATGCTTGGTAAAAAAAATCTTCGCTCAATATCGAGCATTTGAATTATGTGTTAAACAGTACAAAACAATTGATTCAGACTTACACATCCGATGACCGAGTTTTATACATGCTAGATAAAAGTACGAATGAAATTGTATGGAAACTGATTATTTTGAAAAGGTTTGATACATATCTCAGGTCTAAATTTAATTTATCTAGACTCATCGATCTACTCCTCTCCATCGATTCGTCGTGGTTCATTTAGGTGGATGAATTTGGCAAAATGGTCCAATTACCATCAAAACTGGAAGCCATCGAGTCTGAACTACAAAATCGAATTTAGTAAATACTTTTAAAAATATCTTTGATTATTTCTACTTTATTGCATGGGTGGTTATTTGTCGATTTTTTTTGTGTTGAAGCAGCCGATATTCGCTGGTATATTTAAAATACATTGGCTTTGAAAATAATCCTTTGATTATAATTTTTTTTTAAGAGTGTGTGTGTTGTGTGAGAGAAAGAAATGCATTGATGGGTTCCTACACTATTAGCATCATTGTTCAAGCTGTATTATCGCTTGTTATATTGATGGTGTATCGGTTTTTACTACATGCGAAAACTCCAAAATACGATCCCGGGAAATCGGATAAAGAATTGTTTAGGTTGAACCCAGTCAAAATTGAAAAATTTAAATTTGTCACTTTTGTTTAAAACGAATACGTATTGCGAGTACGAAGTTTTTGCAACGGGCACAGAGAATGCAGAAAGCTCGAAAATCGAGGTGAATTTTATCGGCGAATCGGACAAAGCACCTCACGAACAGGGATGAAATTTCTATAAACAAAAATGTTTCAAACGTAGTCACATGCAAACATTTTCACTGAAACTCGTCAAAGTCGGGATGGATTATAAACTCCACCTAAGCAGTGATTTAAATCCCCTAACCACTGTGTCGATCTTCCCGAAACTGAGAATTTCCGAAGGCCTGCAGTTGATGTATTGTGAGTGTGGTAATCCGAACAAAGTCGATTACATAACGTACGAACAGTATTGCAACTTGATGAACATCGATGTATATGTATGTGAGATGTGGGAACGATCGTAAATGGATTTTGGAAGTATGCCGAAAGAATATGATTTTTGATGGCTCCTCGTGCCATACAAATAATGCTGCGATTAGGATGGAACGGGATATTGGCAACGTTTGTGTCGAGAAATTGAACAAAATCAGATTGCCTTACGCGGATGATGCCTACATCGTTTGTAATTACAGATTACCAGAAATCGTCAAATGTGAGCGATGGTTATATTGTGCATCCGTATAAGACCAATGCCTATTTGTGCCGAAATGGCGAAGTCGAACACTTTAAAGAATGTCGTCAAAAATTAAAATATTTGTATTACAAATGCGATAGATGTCGCCTGACTTATCCCTATGTGGATAAAGTTTTCAATGTAGACACAGGCTGTTGTGAAAATACCACCCTTGATGTCCTTCCCATTCCCTGTCATTTTCCCGAATACCCTTAACTGCAGTTAAGGTTTAAAATAGTGCTGGATACAAACAAATTGATTTTATCCACACAGCACGATAGGAATAAACAACTACAACCAGCCATAGAAAATCAAAAAATCTTTCTTAAAAACGGCAAAATAGTGCATCGAAGTGTAAGAATGTTGATTGACGAAAAAAAAAATAAATAAATTTTGATTTCGGTTGAAGTTCCTGTCGAAGAAAGTATAATTTTGAACTATAATTATAATATATAATTATAAAATATAAAAAGACTTCAAGTTTTTAAATCCTACCGTCAATTTTCAAAGTCTTCTAAATTGGTTCCCAGTTGCCTTGAGGCGACGAGACGGTACCTGGACAAAAAATTTATTTAAAACTATCCACTCTTACGAAATTATTAATCTTCGGACGTTTTTTTACCAGAAGGGTAAATTATGAAAGCATGCATTGGCTTTTTGATAAGATTCGATCGCGATTCTTAGATTGTCGCATTCTTCACTGATAATTTTCTTTTCGGCAGACAATTTAAGCAAATGCACTCCAGCGAGAGAAAGGGCCGCTTTTACTTGATTGTTGTTGTATGTACATTCCATGAATTCTTTCAAAAGTGAATACTATAAAGTCATTCTTTTGGGTTAATTGTTTTACTAGTTTTTTTTTGCCTCATTCCTTTGCCAAATTGATGATGAATTCATGAGAATATGGGGCCGTTTGGTTCGACGATGGCGATGAATCATTTTCTTCCCTCGTGGCAAATTGCAACTCATCGGGTAATGTAGCGACTTGTGGAACAAGGGTTTAATTCTTCTCGGGAAAAACATTTATGTGAATTTGAGCCGTCGGGTTGAATTCGACCGGTGTGTTTACCTCATTTATCAGAGTTGGATCGTTTCCGTTAGCCATCACATCTTCATTAGAAGAGATTAGTTTGTGCGATCGTAAGGCATTAAACATTAAATCACTGAGTGATGTTTGTTGATTAAAACACACAGACGAGTTTTTAGGAGACTGGAAGGTTAAAAAATCTGGTAGGTTGTAATCGGGCGAAATGTTTTGAATCGAAAATGGCAGAGTTGGTGATGTAGTTAATTCTTGTTGTTGTTATTGGGAATTATCTGTCACAGCTCTTGTTTAAGTCGATTGAATTATTTGAGGTTTTTTCTTGCATCGTATCTAAATCAATGTAGAAGACTTCTTGCAAATGCGGAATTTGCGTCGAATTGAAACTGGACTGTTCTTCTGGCACCGATTAAAAATGTTGTGATGTATTCGCAGCGATCGAATTCGCGACTTTTATTCGTTTGGTTGTCTAGTGAACTTTTCCATTTGGAAAATCAAACGTGAAATTTTTGTAGCCTGTTGATGAAAGGTTATTTACAGTATCAAAGTTACTCGATTCGTTATTGTGCCCATGGGATTGTTTGTGCACGAATTTATGACTGATGCCTGCTTCTTGCACATGCCCATAATTTTCAAAATGGTAATTCTCAATCACCAGAACTTTCACTTTGAATAAATTTTGAACCTCGTGGCTATTGGCTAGGTAAAAATTAAACACCAAGACATTTTGCAACACCATCAAATCCATATTGAATGATTTAATGACGTTTCGAATTGCTGCCTGGAGATCGCAACTGAAAACTTGGATTTGGTTTTTGGAAAGTAAAACGTTTTCCCCGACGATTTCATCAGTCATTTTATCAAATAATTTATATATATATATATATATATATATATATATATATATATATATATATATATATAAGCTTTAGTAACTTATGTTGTATTTATGTTTAATCTCGTCAAGTTTAAAATCCAGTTTTGGAAGTTGTTCTTTTAGAACAATGTATTCCACACCGACACTACTTTTGAAAGTTTCCGAATTTAGTGCCTGCTCGATGAAAGCTCGTAGTCCATAACCACCATTATACAATTCAATCATTGCTTGTTCGGAATTATTTGGTGTTTCAACCAAAAGTATCCACTCATCGACTCTTGCCGAAGTTTTGTCGTGTGGGCGGCCTGGTTTTCTAGTGTACTACTCTTGTGCTTTTTTTCTAAAATATTTGGTTCATTAGGTATGTAATTCTGGGTAAGTTGGTTTTGCTCTAGTAATTTTTTTGTTGTTCGTCAAGTATGTAATTAATAGTTTGTTGTTTTTGCTTTGGTAATTCTAGTTGTTTGTTGGGTATGTAATTATTGGGTACGAAATTTGATGAGTATTGGTTTTGCTCTGGTAATCGCTCTTGTTCTTGTACGAGATTCTCGAATGAATAATTGTTTGCAACATCTGATTGAAACATCATGTCCATGTCGAAAATGGGAGGTGTGTCGATTGACAATAGTTAATTTAAATACATGGGCGATGTCTGAACCTGGTTTATTATCGGGGTTCTTTCAGTTTGTGGCGGAGTCTTTTGACGTTTTACTTCACGCATATTGTTGGTATTGTTGTGAAAGTAGAATGCGAAATTCTCATTGCCCGTGAATTGAAGATGCTATTCGTATTGGTCAATATTGTGCATTTCCCTTAGCAATTTCATTTTATGACCACAAGCCAAAGTGTAGTTGTAATAGTTGACTGCTTGATACAACACTGGTGAAATATTCTTAAACAATTATCGCAAACTATTAATATCGGCTTTATTTAAATTTAAGAGGAAATTATTCTTTATAACCATTAGGCCTAAATCGAAAGTTTCGAGGTTGTTGCGGATCGCTAAATCAACATCAAAGGTGTGAATACGGATCTGGTCGTTATAAATAAGAACACTTTCACCGACGATTTCGCCAGACATGATTTTCGCTCTTATATTAGGTATTATGGTAGCTTATAATTCTTGAACATTTGTTTTCCCAATGGGAAGTATTTGAACATGTCGAGCGTAATGAATATGACAAGGAAAATATATCTGATGACAAGAGCACAGAACTCAAACTCATGTGTTAGATACATACACAAAATATATAAACAAAAAAACAAGTTGTAGAAAATACTTTTTTTTTAAATAATTTTTTAATGAAACTGGAATGTTTACATATACATTTGATACATCGCAAGTTTTTCAATTCATCAGTTAGAGAAAAAAGGAAGACATTTGATAAAATCCATCGAACAGTTCTTTGAAGGTGTTGAAATATGCATTCTTGAACATTGATTCACTCAGTGGTAGAAATTCGTGCCTGAGTTCGTTGACGACATACGTTTTGTTCTTTTCCAAATTGTCCGATATTATACGACAAAGTTCGTAATCGATTTTTTCTACTGTTGCATTTTTCCAAAGCTGCTTTCATAAATGCATCGAAAGGAGATTGCAAAGGTGGAATCAATTTAATGTGTTTGATGAACAAGTGGGTGTTGAGTACAGGCTGCACTTCGATGGATCCGTTCAGCCACATTTGAACGAGAGTATATGTGGTTAGGAGATTGTGTTGTTCGAGAATTCGACCGAACCGCGTAATATTTTCTGGCACGTCTTCATATTTCGAGTCTAGGGTGGATTTTATAATTTCCATGTACTGATACTGACTGCTCCATCATTCACCATTTCCGATTCTAGTCGACCCAGCTCGGCGAAATATATTGCCACTCGTTTCATAGCCACTGGGGTATTTAGCTCACAAGAAGAATCACAGACCATCTTTTTCTTTTGTGTGATGGTCGTATGGATTCCCGTCAAAATTTCTACCAATCGAAATATGTAATTTTTATGTTTTTGCGCCAATTCTTCGTGACCATCATCTGTCTCTATTCTAATGCCGATGCGAGGAATGGACATTTCAGTCATAGATGGATGTTGTTGTGGAGGGGAAGGAAAAGAGTTTAGTGACTGAGAAGAAGATTGCTGGTTCGTTATGACAATGTCAGAGTCGGTGCACTGTGGTCTGAGTGGTTGAAGCTGCAACGATGGAAACAAGGTTCTTTGCTGTTGCTGTTGTTGGTGTTGCATGACGATAAAGAAAGAATTTTATAAGTACTGCAGAAAATCCAGGTTAAAAAAAAATGAATGAAAATGTTCGCGCCATCGTAGAAGCCAGTCTGATTCAGTTTACATGTGCGCCGAAAATCGCATTAGGCAAACACACAAACGTGGAGAAATCATCTCAAATGCTGAACCAGTGGGAATTTTTGTCATCTTCGCTAGAAAAAACACAAATCACTTCGAAGAAAGGTGACAAACTTTAAAAGATTTAGAAACTATGATCTTTGGTTTAGGTGAAGAATATTCAAAAATTCTAATAGAGTGGGAATCTACACTGGTTGAAAATAAATACACTATTTACAAATCATGGGTGTACTTGGTTCAAAAATAGGCAAGTTTCAGATGCTCACTACTATCGAAAAATAACCTCGTATATTTGACGGCCTAGTTTGAAAATTTATTTCTGAGTTACTTTCGAATTCCCAAGAATGCGAGCGATTTATTTGGAGGAGAATCAAATTGGGAGATTACATCCGAGCTGGACCCCTTGCCAATCGAACCCCAATTTTCTTTCAAGGATGTACGTTGGCCGCTACTAGTTGAAAGCAGAATTAAAAATCTTAATTTATATGCAATTTTTTAACTCACAATTCAATTTTATAATGTTTTTCGGTCCTCTGAGTATGCTGGCCCGTGCAATAGCGTCCGAATGGAAAGCCAAACTATACCAACTTAAAAATTGGGCAGTTAAACTCGTCCACCATATGTGCTACCGATCGCAAACTAGCCAATTTGTTGAAGATGACCATCGAGAACCAGAACCAGCGATTCGTGTTATTTCTGTACGAAATAAACGATATAGTTTCGACAAACTTGGCAATTCCACCCCATTTACGAAGTATGGCAATTACCCTAGAAACCGGTCTCGAAGGATGTGTTCAAATGAAAAATAATATTTTAATTGTAGCTGAAACCAACTACGAAAAATCAATAAGAACTACAATCCTCGACCGAACCCATGCCTTTTACTTTATCAACTTTCCCAATGAATATGTCGCGGCATATTCATTGGTCTCTGGCAGTTGTTTAAGGATCACCATCTTAAGCACTGGGATGAAGAATGCCAACGTCAGGTGACTGATAATATTTCTCTACCACAATACCTCACTTTTCGAAACGTCATGGCCGTACGTGATATGGCGAGATTTGAAAACTTTAAAGACGAGCCATTCTTGTTCGCGATCGTCAATCAATGTATACTCGTACAGATACCAAAGGAAAATTACACGAGTCAACACATTTCGTATGAAGTGGCGCTAAAAGTACTCGAAAATGCAAACGAATCGATGGTGTTGACTTTGTGTCTCGAAACCATCTATGTTCCGGAATAGCATCCTGACAAACGATCGAATTTTCTTCAGGCCAAACTTGGATCATTTCAACAAATCAATTGCTAATGCAAGAACAATGAATGAAGAAGAATATAACAAGTTTCAAGATGAGAAGAAGTAAAAACCAAACAATTCTTATTGATTGTAGACTGAGTAAATTAAACATTTCTCAATCATGTTTTTGTCAAAATCAGCTACCGACAGTAACTTGTAATTCGACAGGTTTGCATGCATTTGCAGTAGATACATTTCGGTGATTTTCCATCCGCACGTGGTCGAATATAAATTTTTTTCCTTGTTGAATATATAATGATAAATATTTTGCTGCAATGAATACTTGTTTGGTTGTGATGCTAATACATTACATAGAGGTCCCAGTCCACAATCGTTGCGAGATTCCTCGAAATTCTTTGACGAACGTTTTCAATCGTCAACACCAAATCCCCCTGCTTGGATTTGATAAGCACGTCAATGGTTCTACAAAGAGCGAAATCAACATCTCATACTCTGAGCTCCGATGCATAAGGTGTCCAGCCATTGGTTTGTCTAACATCATGGTCGAAATCTAGAAATTGTGTAAATGTATCATCTATCGCATCGGGTGGTTTTTTCTCGTTCAATTTGTAGTAATTTTCGATATTTGTATGTAGTTGAACTTCCATATCAATGGCTTCTCGAATGATTTTTTTTTTCCATTTTTCTCGATGGCGGCTACCGGATAGTCATAGGTTCGGAAATCAGTGTATGGCCCGATGGAAAACTTGGGCGAATTCCCGACGTAAGAGGCCATTTTCTTTGACTGAAATTTTGGGAAGGTGTTTGAAACACATGTCGAAGTAGTGATAAAGGTATTGCGTGCATCATTGCACACCGAATACTTGTGAGTTTTTTCCTCTAGAGATACCAAATTGTACAAATCTCCCAGTTCTATATGCCCCAACATTGTTATTTTATTACGAAATGAAAACAACTAATATGAAACAAATATGCGCTCTCGTCTCATTATATATCCGTTAGTTTTTTTTAATAAAAATAAATAATTTTTAATTTTTTTTTCAGCCCAACAAGGTATAAAGAATATACTTTTCCTCGTTTACAAAATAATGTGGAAAAATATTAAAATGTTTAAAAGTTTCCACGATCTCCATTCGCAACGAACACCAAACATCGTTCAATCGCAGTGCCAAAGAAATTGGTCTCTGAACACTTTCATAAATTTCGAGCTGTTTGTAAAACGAGAGTAACTTTTATTTATAACTAAAGGTGTACAACTCGTTGACTTTTTTCAAGACTGTATTGTATCTGTCAGACGTCTGGTCGACATTTTTCAATCAGAGTAACAATTCCCTCTTGTGATTGTCGAGGAATTGGTCCAATCGGGTCCCATCGTAACTCTACTTCTTTCGAATAAAATAGTCTAGAGTTTTTTTATGGTCAACATCTTGATACTCGTAATAAATGCGGTCTATAGAATACGGATTATGATTGCTAAACTTGAGAAGATCAGATATACACTTTATTAATAAGAACTTATTAAAAAATGGGCCAAATCTTTTCGATAAATTTCGAAGCAGAGTACTTGAATAGGATAAAATCAGAATACGCTGAACTTCTGAAAACTTGCGTGGGTGACAAATCGCGACTTGATGCGTTGTGCAATGCGACAGACAACTTTATTCGAAGCAAGCAGATATTCGACACATCTCATACATACCTCAATTATGTCAACATTGTGGATTGCTGGACAAAATTAAAATTGAAATTGATGAGTGTTTACCTTCAGAGATTCGACGAGATTAGTAACAATTACTTTGGCGATAAACTGCACGAGTATTTTTAATTCGAGGAAACGTTGATGAAACAACGTAGGGACGAAGTTACGGACAAAATCACGGGAATATGCAAACTAGTCAACAATAATAGAGTGTGAGATATCAACAATGTGTTGAGAGTCTGGCGTGTTCAATTCGAGATCGGTGAATAAATTTACATGAATGGGATTTAATATCCCGCGATCCATCTTGGTGAAGAGCGAAAGTATCGGTTTGCCTTTTGGCATTATGCATGTAAACCGCTCGTTGAAATCATCCATTCCTCCGAGTAGAGAATCCAACTCAAAGTTCAGTTCGAAAGAATTGATGGGGTGCACAAAGTTTAGTGGAAAATTACGGTATCAGCTATATGCATGTGAAATAAGATCCAACTGTTTGTTAAATGTGGAATTATTAATTTTTGTTTCCATGACAGATACAACCGCTCGAGATTGATTTTGCTCATCGATTGTAAATAATTTTTTGTTTTTCAAATCATGTGGAAATTGATTTGCAAAATAGACAGTTAAATATTCAGTTAAGGGAATTTAATGGACGATCAATTATACGATAAGTTTCCAAAATATTTGCGAATAATTTAAATTGCTGATTGGTTAAATTGGATATCTGCGACAAGATTTCGAGCACCTCAAAAAGCTTGAGTATGGGCTTCCCATTGTCTGCGCTCGTCATTTCCACTATCTTTCTTTTACCCTTTAACCACAACCGAAAAAAATCTGTTAGGTAGGCAGGCGGCAAAACCTAAAATAATGACCCTGCCGATAAAAATTAATCCGTAATACAAATACCGAAATATGTTTTTTTGGATTGTCGAATACATCCCCCCCAAACGCTACAACATTCTCCACCCTGTTTCCCGTTGATGTCGGTCACTAGAGGATCGTTTCGAACACTGTCACAATGAATGCATGCAACATCACCATCCGCCCCCAAACACCGGCCATTTTTACTTCGTCTCATAAAACTTAATCGTCACATAAATCCAAGTAACTATGGTTGGGAAACGTTCGACAACTGAGATGACTGACTTTACACACTTTGAGTTTTCCTTTGTCGTTTTCGTAGCGAATGGATCCGCTTATCGCCTTCCTTTACCTATCGATGAAGGCCACCAGACCCGAAACACCGATGGCAGAAAGAAGGGTGTAACCGACAAGTTTTGTTCTCTGAGAGAAAAAATGTTTTTTTACATTTGTGAGCTTGGGAGCGGTCATGATTAGATTTAAAACATAGTTTGAATTAGTGGCTTTATTCTTTGCCAGATTCGACGAAATTAGTTTTTTGGATCCAAGCTGAATTTTATGCAACACATAACCTGGTAAATTTCTTATTTCGTACGATAAAACTTTATGCATTTTGTCGTTGATACGGATGCTCGAATTGATTTGACCGAAGGCATTATCAAACTGGCCTTTTTATCTTGCTCATAAATTCGCCAGTCGTGGTGTTGTCAATTCGTAATGTTTTTTTTTTTCTTTTACCATTAGCAATCATTTTCAAGCCATACAAAGATTGATTGTTAAAAATATTTTTGAAAACTGAATATTTTGGTCAATTCGGGACTAGCGAATGTTGAATCATTGCACGTTCACCCGCCTTGTCGACATTACCGGCGAATATAATGAGAGCCTTCAACATTGTTATGTGGTTGTACTTATTTTGTTAAAACTCAAAAGTTAGAGATTTGGGAAGTTTGACATCGATGATGGTAAGATATACTGCCAAGATGCAATTATAAATAATCAACAACCTGGTTATTGGTTCCACACAAGTTTTAATACTTGCTATAAACAAGAGTATGTTAATGATCAGTATTATTACCGATGTACATATTATAAGCTGTTTACTATTATTACATTTAAGGTTTAATAAATAATCTATGAAAAACATTATTGGTTCTTTCCAAAAAATATTCTTATATTCCTGCTTTAAAAAAATAACGTATATTATTATTATTTTATAGTTCAAGTCTCGATTTGGTTAAAGGAAATATTAGTAAATTTATTCTGGTTTGGTTGATATTTCCAGCTTCCGTATTTCCACATTATCAAGCAACACACCGTTCTAGTAAAAATCCAAATCGCACGTATATTCATCTATATTGAGCTTGGTTTCGCATGGTAGAGATGGTGGTAAATGTTTTGGCGAAGGCGATTTTGGTCGAGGTAAAAAGGTATGCATGTTTTTTGTCGCTCTCCTAAAGTGGTCCATTTCTTCGTGTATCGTATGCAAGTGGTTTACAAAAAAATATGTATGCGAATATCATCATAGCTAACGATACACCAGAAAGATTACACATTTTTTTCTATTTCCTTAGTTTTCTTATTTATTATTGATTTCGTTTTCACAATTCATGTGTAGTCGATGATGTACACATCACAAACAAAGTTTTAATTATATATTCGAATACAAATATCGAAATAAAAAACCATAACATATATTTATTGTAGTCAGCACTACCCCAAAACGATAAGAGCCCCATACTGATTTATTATTGTACATTTTGTTTTCGTCGATTTAACTCTGTGTTGTCTTAGCAGTTCCCGCAGGGGTAGTTATTTTTAACAATGTGCCACTAGTACAAAAATGCGTAGTCATGGAGGTTTTGAGTTTATCTTTAAATTTACAAGCCACAAAGGCCAGAACCCCTGACATTAAAATGGTGCCAATACCCGTCCACAGATATATTTGGTTTTTATTATTCATCTTCTTAGATATCATTATGTACGGGATAACGGCAGTAAATAACACGTTGCTGTCTTCAACTTCATAATCCATTATTCATTGATTATCATTACCGTTCAACTGACGCATCGTAAAAGTGATGGGAAAAGGAAATCTATAAACATTACACAAATATCTATGGGTTAATCTTGACATTTACAAATTTCGCATTTAGTGTCATGTACGAAGCGGAAGTAAAGTATTTTCCCTCGGAATAAATTCCATTTACGATTTTCGCACCAAAGCCGTATTTCGCCTATATTGTGCCATCAAATTCCAAAATGGATAGAGGAGTGTCGGATTTCACACCGATCGATACCTTGTATTCACATCCTCGAGAAATAATTTATAGTTTTCGAAATACAGAGTGTAATAATAGATTTCGATTAAATTCTCCTAGATGATTTGTATGTTGACAGAATTATTATGAACTGTGCTGAAGGCAACCATGTTGGTAATACTTGGTGTGCACTGCAACGAATCGAAACTTTCGTTATCTTCTGTTCGAACTACTTTGATCAATTCTGGAGTACCCACATACACAAACGAATAATTTTGAACAAATTGGTACTTTGGCATCGCATTGAACAAAAAATTGGATGATGTGATGCATTTACCCAAATTTACTGAAACTTTAATGGGATCGCGATTAGTCCGCGAAGTAGACTGTACTTTATAGGCAACAGCGTAGCCCATTTCGTTCACTAAAATTAATTCAGTCAGTTTTAGTTGGAAATGGTTTATCGTCCAATCATTATATGTACCGATGACTGAATCCAAGGGCAATGAATGAAAAAGCACTTTGCAGCATGAACGTTGTTGTGGTTTCTGTCGTGATTGGCATAGACACCAATTTATTGTTTATACTAATGACTACGGGATAACATGTGCAAATCTCTTGGAGAATTTTCGTATCGAAATTTGCATACATAAACTTAAGAGCTATGACTCAAAATTGACCCCATTTATTATACGTTTGGTCGGATTCGTAAAAACAGAATTTGGAGCATTGACCATTGGATTGCAACATCCATTTTTCTGTCTTGGCTATCACTGCTTTTATCGAATCAATCACAAAGAAAAAATAATCACCTCTACCTCGAGATACCAAACTCGGTGTCCTCGTAAATATGGGACCGAAATTTAATTGGATTGTCAGATGGTCCAACATCCGTTTCACTTTATCAATCACCATCTTTGAATCTATATAAAAAAATTCTTGCAGGGCGACAAAATACAGACCCGAAGAATACATATAACCATAGGCTCAGAAAGTTTTTGGAAACATGTACCCTTTGTTGGGATACAAACCTTCGTTCGAAGTAACCACTTGAAATTTCAATTGCGATAATACATGTTACATCGCTTCGGGGTCGATCACATTTTTTAAATTGCTCATCAAAACATGAGCACCAATGAATGGAACTGCCATCATAAATGCATTTGGTCAAAATCTAGGTCAACCTATACTTGTTGTAGGTGTGGGTAAATCATTTTTAATCGTTCTAACCAGTTGATTTCATAAAGTTTAATCAATTTCGTCAAATAAATATGCATAGATAAAACTTGAGGAGACAACAAACCGTGGGGAAAAAAAAAATTAAAATTTATACCAGTTTGTACCCAATGGCCAAGTATAGTATGTCGGTGGCTTCTGTAAATTGCTGTGAATGGTTTGTATGGCTAATTTCATACAATTCCAGACATCTGTTGATCTATAGTACTTTGAATGTTCGTTCATTGTACTAGCCATCAGTTTCTCCAAAACTTCAATCATTTTACCAAACTGCTCAGTGTTTTGTAGCCAGTTGTATTGAGGTAAAAGTGTATTGTTAGTTTCAAATGTTTTCCTTACAAGATCGTTCCTATTATCAACATTTGTCGAAAAGTATTGTTTGTGATAACATTGTATTATCTTTACAAAATGAACAATATCTGTTTCTATTTTATTCATTTGGACAATCACCGTTATGGCATAGTTTAAGAGTAAAATAATGAAACCTGAAAAATAATTCCCAGACTTATAAATATAGAGGTACCGAATTTTTTTGTGAAATTTTAAAAATAATATACGGTTATGATACATGTCTTATTTATTTAATCAATACAATCTTTTCTATTACATTCACTGGATTAGCACTTATCACTAAATTTGCAAAGTATGATTTCGCCACTATCGTAATATACCTTGAATTCCAAAATGAAAAACAAATCAACCGCAATGTCTTTGTACGATGCAAGCTGGCTCATCTCGAGAAGAATTTCGTTTAATTTACTCTTGTCAATTATGAAGGAATAATAGGGAAACATATCTTCAAATATATGTCCATCTTCATTCTCCAAGACCTTTGGCACGAGGTGTTTATACGCTGCATATCGACCAAGATATTTCACAGTTATGTTCGTCAATGACACTACCTGTTTGAGCTTTAGTTTAGGGATGGTTTTACTCTTCAAGTACTTAAAAAATGTTTGCTAATAAAACTTCAAATAGATTGTTTTTTTCACTCTTTACTTTGAAGATCTTGTCCTTGTGGAAATACAACAGGTCATCGGTGGGAAGTGAAATTGGCACAAGAGAGCATTCCAATCGATGGAATGTGATTGTGAATAATTTTTCCTCGTTCGAGCAGTACAAACCAGTCGATTGATCAAAAATGCCATGTTTTTCTGCGAGAAATGTTATGAATAGAATTTATTCCTGAATATCAATTTTGTATATGAGGGGAGTATGTTTTTGATGATTTTGTAATACCCATTTCATATCTACCCACAAAATGTTGATTTTACCCAACACGTCGATGAGGACAAAAAATTTGTTGTTTTGCAATTCCTCTATGAATATGATGTAATAACCACTCATTTTGAAATTAAGCAATTGAAAGGCTGGTGAAAAGGGGATGAAAATAAATTGGGTGTGAGAAAAGTGAGTCTATGCTCGCCATCTAATTTATTGGCATAATATTCTGGTCATTCACTCACTGTGACCTATTCTATAAAGGGCAGTTTCTACATGTGATTATGCCAGATTCCATTGATCAAATCGTTTACTCTCTTGAATTCACCATTATAGTCGTAAATCAATTCATCGAATAACATTTTGGGAAGATGGCATATGAATGTTTCGATCGAATTACACGTTTTGTTTTCGACAGTTATTCGATATGTGTTGAGTAGGATGGTATGTCAAATACACTATCAAAAGTAATTTAATTACTCTTCTCGCTATTGGAATATATGTAACAAATGATTCGCAATGTTTCTTCCAAAGTGACGAGCTTCAAATCACAAATGTCGAGATCAATTTCCACTGCTTTGCTCCAACCTAAAGGTTCGATCTCGCCCTGATAAAACTTTAATTCGACCCACCAACCAAAATAAATTTTGAGTTGATAGTTAATGATACCAGACTCATTTAAACTTTGGATCTGGATTTCCGCAGATTGGGGGATTTGAAAATGATTTCACAGGCAAGTTTCTTCATCGTGGCTTGATGACAATGATGACAATTTTTACAAAGTTTTAATCAGTGTAGGTTCGGTATTTTCCACAAACTGATTAAATTTTGCAAGGGTGATGGGCTGTTGGTTAGAAAACTCAGTTTCATGGTTAATCTTACATGAATAAAGGAGATTTTATAGATAAGAATAACAAAACTACAGCCAATATATCAGCAATGGGAATCAAGTTGCCAATTCTGGTGATAGTAAAAAATATTTCATGACTAATGGGTACTGCTATCAAAACAGTTAACATCGAACAGCCATAATATAATATTATTGGAAAGACAAGTAGTATTCCATTAACAATATAATGATGAAGTATCACTGTTAATGTAAATAAATAAATAAAATAGTTCAATATCGAAACACTAATGAATTTGTTGATTGTGCACACAATTTCTTTTTCATTGTTGCTCAATCTAGTCGGAGAATGTTTTCAGATTGTGGTTATTGTACCAAACATCACAAAATTTATGCATCGAATACACAAAATAAAGCACTTTTATATATAGGAATTAAAAAAATACAGAATACAAAGAAAAATCTAAGAAATCTATTTACAAAAAGAAAGCAACCATGTATAAGTGATGAGGTCATCAGTCCAAACCTTCAGATGAGTAGGATAGGCATGACATCATGCAGCATTGATTCCAAGTCGATGTAAAGCTTATGATATTATATCATCATAAATTACATTACTATTTACTTTACAAACTTTGAATATTAATTCGTTTTATAGACTAATGAATAATTTTGTTTATTTTTTTGTGATTTTGACAGATTGGGCCATGATTGGCATTTCTACCCCCTCCCCTCAAAACCTAATTTCAACAACCAATCATGTTGCAGAATTTAATTTCCCCTCCCTTTCCCTTATTTGACTTTGCCAATATGGCAGAGAGATCAGGAAAAAATACTTCAGTCGATGTGAGAGCTGGACAGAGCAACATCAACATTCCTTCTCCAGAACATAAGAGAAATAGTGTAAGAACAATATATATACACACTATAAGGTATATTATTATAGTTTATCCTTATTCCTCTTCTGATCTAGGAGGAGGTTTTATATTGCTGTGTCCAGCTCTCATAATCGACTGAAGTTTTTTCCAGATTTCTCTGCAATATAGGCAAAATTTAGTAGTGTGTATGGAAGCAAGATCATGGTGTACTCTGATTGGTTGTTGATTTCGCCCACTCCTAATTTGAACAACCAATCATGTTGCAGCATTTCATTTACCCTCCCTCCCCCTTATTAAAGTTTACCTATATGGCAGAGAGATCTGGAAAAAATACTTCAGTCGACAGTGAGAGCTGGACAGAGCAACATCACCTTCCTTCTCTCCAGAATAGAAGAGAAATAAGGTAAGAACAAAAAGGTAAGATAATTAATATATACTATATATAGCATATAATATGTAGTATATACTATATACTAAATATAGTATATATAATATATTGTATTATATATAGCATATACTATATTCTATAAAATATATTGTTATAGTTATTCCTTATTTCACTTCTGCTCTAGGAGGAAGGTTGATGTTTCTCTGTCCAGCACTTGCCATCGACCAGTCTTTTTTCCAAATTTCTCCATCATGTAGGCAAAATATAGTAGTGTTTATGGAAGTGAGATTGTGCTGTACACTGATTGGTTGTTAATTTCCCCCACTTCTAATTTCAACAACCAATCACATTTGCAGCATTTCATTTCCCCTCCCCTCCACTCATTCCAGTTTGCCTGTATGTTGGAGAAATCTGGCAAAAAGACTTCAGTCGATGGCAAGAGATGGACACAGCAACATCGACCTTCCTTCTCTCCAGAGAAATAAGGTAAGAAAAATATAAGTTAATTAATATATACATATAATAATCTCTATATATGATATATAATATAGTATAAATATACAATATACTTAATGTATATTATTGTTACTATTATTCCTTATTCCTCTTCTGCTCTAGGAGGAATGTTGATGTTTCTCTATCCAGCTCTCACCATCGACTGAAGTCTTTTTTTCCAGATTTATCCACCATATAGACAAATTGAAAGGAGGGGAAGGGTAGGGAAATGAAATGCTGCCACATGATTGGTTGTTGAAATTAGGAGTGGTGGGAATTACATTTATGGAAAACTGTAGTTACTATTTGTGGAACTAAACAAACATATCCCCTCGGGTCCTTGTACACATCTTTTCCAATAGTCCTTATATAAACTTTTCAGAGTTATTTTGGTTCTTCTCATTTGAAATTATATATTTATTTTTGAATGTAGGTAGTTTTGGATTCCTGGGGGGGGGGGGGGTGGTTTCTGATTGCTAGTTTAACTGCATTGAATCATATGTATTTTTTCAGCGATTTTTTCGAGCAACTGCTCCAATTTGTTTTAAGTAAAAAATTACATTTTTTGGTGGTTGCTGTTTTTATTTTAGTATAAATTTTTTTGTACTTGCAACTTGAAAGTGCTTTACCTTCAGTCTTGGCAAATTTCAAATGACATTGTTCAAATTTTAGAATGCCAGTTTTTGATTAATTGAAATAAGAAATTAAAAATGATGAATATACAAGTGATAATCAGATCGAATGCGATTCTAAATCACTCACTGCTTGCTTAAACTGTAAATACCATAGATCCATGTGCCATCATTTCGATACTGACATCATTTTAATTGTTCCCAAAAACAGCCGTATTAAAATAATTACCCACAACAAAGAGCAGAGTAAGGAATATTTCATGTATTTGGAAGATACACATTGAAGAACTTGCATAGCCAAGAACAGCAGACAATGGATGCTAACCTCAGATGGTAAGGATCAGTACTTGTGGATTTGTGGTTGTCAATACCTAAAAAATTTAATTTCAGCAAATTTGTATGCCTATTGCACAATATTTTCTGGTTATCCATTGAATTCAAAGGCTGCAAACACCAACGATCCAACACAATTGAACTTGTTTGAGGAAATTACTTGCAAATATGATCCCCCATACCAGTTTAAATCTTTTGCTAATGGCAGACCTTTATGCACAATACCAACATATTTGTGGCTACACCAGATGATTTCATCGATTTCATGCCAATTAGACATGATTATCTAGACACCAAATTCAAATCCTTATTCATAGATATTCAACAGCAAAGAATTCCAGATCCTTGCAAAATTGATGCCTTGTCTGGCGAGCAGATTCTCAGCAATAATATCGGATTGCAAAACTGAAAAAACACATTTGAATGTTACTCATGCAATTCATGTTGCATCCTTATCACTTTTGAGCACGATTACCTGCTGAAAAATAATGGTCGATTACCGAATGGAATCGTTTAAGTTTCAGATTCACAATCTTCTTTATTGTTACGTGAAACACATACCAGGAAAAAAACTATCATACAAACCTTTAATTGGTTATGCTTTCAAATTTGAAGGTATAAACATATTTATTGATTTAGAGTTTTTAAGAATTCCTTGCTATCCCTTTGTCACTACAACATGATCCTAATTGTCCCTGGTATTTTCCACCTTGCTCATACAGAAGAAACTTAATTATACACCCATCAATGAATCACCTGAAATTGTGGATGTAAGGCCTATATTCATGCACTATGAATTCCATAATTTAGTCAATACCATTGTACCCAATATTAAGAGATCCCATTTTTAATTATGTGGTATATGGCCATTTAGAACCAAAAAAATTCCTACATGGGGTGAAATTATTTACATGTTAAATTCCCAAGATCTTGATTACCTATATTGGGAAAATTTTTCTCCATATTAACACAAAAATCGCATTGAACAATTTGGCGAAGAACATCTCAACAAATGTGAATTCAAACCATATTTCATACCTCCAATGGTAAACACTCGAAACAAGCTAAAGATGAAGAGGGGTGGAGCATTGTGGGTACACACCAGAACATCGAGTGAAGTTAGTGTTCTGTGCGATACAGAATTCCCTCCTTTGGCCGAGTACATCTGGAAACAGAATTATCGGTACAGAGAATGACTGCACGCTTTGCTGATTCACGCTGCCGACATGCACCATCATAATCGGCGAAAAGGAATGTCGGCAAAGGCTATCAGAATTTCGACAGGTATCTGTTTGTAACAGTTTTTAATTTTCAGGCTCGATCGAGATTCAGTTGCTGTTGCGGTTGCAATTTTAAAAAAGTCGATTGAGTTACTGTTGCCATTACAGTATAAAATTAAAGCATAATTTGACACAAATTCCTGCCTGTGATTCACCTGCATGTGACAGTAGCCGAGAATGTCCAAGTTGCTGTAACCACACCAGCTGTATGAAAGTATTGTCTTACCCGAAGTGATCCACTCGCGAATGATTTTGGCCAGGGTCGCCGCTTTCCTCTTTTCCACCGGCACCAGAAAGAATTTCGTCCGATCGTCCCGCTTCACTCCGCCAAAAACCCACTGACCATGAACTTTACGTCCTTTGCGGTTCTTGCATTTGCCCAATTTCGACTCATCGATCTCGACCACTTTGCCTGGCCCACCGATGCGTTTCCTGTACACCAACACCCTATGTACACTTGGCGGTAGAAACTCGATCAGGCGACGACCATCTATACCAAGCACATAAGTTCGTTCAATATAGCCTGATGTCGAGGATATTTGATCAAGCATCAGAGTAAACACAACTCGACTATCTTGCCCGGAGACAAGTTTTAATCTCTCACGAATCTCTCAATTTAAAATTCATTTAGTATTGTTCTCCATTCGCCATCAGTACCAGTAAAACAAGCCCCTGTTTTCCACCAATTTCGTTTCACCTTTCCCGCATTTTTGGCACCGCATCGTCGAATTGAGAATGCTGTGCTCGATGAGAAATGTGTTTATGTCTGGCAAGGAATTAATAACTTGCCTGGCATTCAACATTCTGATTTTACGTCCTGCAGACACCATCTTGTGATTCGCGAGAGAAAATGTGTGGAAAAAATACTTAGATACACAATATGGAACAATTGTTGCCGAATTTGGATACACGAAACAGAACTTTGCCAGATACACTAAACGGCACTATACTGAAAAGTAAACATTTGGGTTGTATACTTTATTACACACTGAATGTTTGTTTCATTTTCCCATTACGATATGCAAAACAAACAAATTACCATATTTTTTTCTAATTTTCTTTATTTAATGCTTAATTATAATTTGTATTTTTTTAATTTTATTAAGTCTTGCTGGAAATATATGTATTCAGAGGCCTTCTTTAAGGCATAGTTTATTAATAAAATTTTCTTTCTCAGCAAAATATGAAAATTAGAGATTGTCTTGAATTCGATTTGTTTTGCATTCGGATGTGTGCGACACAATATGTAAGTAAATGCTGGTGACACTGTCTTAAGAAATTTCGTTTAGTGAGACATAAAAATAATTAATTTAGTTGTCTCATAAGGTACTGTAATTATACAAGTTTTGGCTTCTATCGCTTCAATACTACTTAATGCTTGGCATAGAGTCTTTAAATTTTGAAAGGATGGCTTGTTAAATATGCCTTATCTAAAATCTCAACCAAATATTTTTATTTTCCATAGCAAATCTTATTAATCAAATTAGGCGAGAGTTGCTACAAAATTTCTTTGACAATTAATATAATAATATTTCATGCGATACTATCACATAACGCAAATGATGAAATGCATTGCTATATATTCAATGTCCTCAATGCAGCAATATAAAATACTTTTTTTCAAACTGGTTTCCCTAGCCCAAAATTTCAAATGTTTGAAAATCGTCACACATTTTAAATAAAGCATGCCACTAATACAGTTTTATATATTTATTCATCTTTTAAATATTGTACATATGCAAAACTCAGTGGATAGCAGTGAATTGAATCCTGTGATTTTATACTCGAAATTAATTTTCCAGGTGTCACTTTGTCTCAAAATGGCTTATGAAGGATACAAAAATTAATTTAGTTTTTCCTAGCTTGACAAAATATAATATTAGGTTTAAGTGGCTTCTTTGTTCATGAAACGTTCGTGTGTCTTTGTAAAATTATAACATCAAAGCTTTCTTGTTATCTCACACAGCATGGACTAGAGGAAGTCTAGTCGAGATGCCAATGTAAGACCAGACTGTATCGGCAGCAGAAGGAACCTAGAATGCTCTGATCTTTATCTCGCTGTTACCTCCGTCACTACTTTCTCTCCACAACTCCAACCCTTACTCCCTTTCCATTCTGAGTGGCCATGTTGTACATCTGTATAATTATTCGGTTTTAATAAAAAAAAGGTAAACATTAGATGAACTAAACTAAACCTTTGTAAATAGATAGTTATTTCTTCATGCTTAATTTTTTTTACGGAAAAGAAAAGAATTTCCAAACTGCCTTCATTCTCGAACAATTATGCCATTTGAGTTCTATGGAAATGTTACTATAAAACAAGGAATGAAAGCGCAGCATTCAAAGAATCGTCGCACGAAATTGTCGTGCTGTACCAAGGCCTACTAGCATTGCTACTGCTAAGGTGTCGAAAACTGTCACGTGCCTGGTGTGGACTGAATCCATAAAAGGAAGAACACTTGTTGAAAAATTATAATGCACTCAGTACAGCATTGTAAAATCCATAGCTCAATTTTAAAACATTGATTATATAGAAATTCTAAATTTTATACTGATGTAAATTATCCGTTCAGCAGCAATCACTCTTTCACACACAAAAAAAAATACTGTTCTCGTTATTTCCCATGACACTAAATTCCCTGCTCATACATATTAAATGCGGGAGTGTGGTACCAGCATGTGAAAAACGAAATAAAACACAAATATGGAATACACTTCTGAACTTAAATTGATGATTATTTAGTTTACATCATTATCATCCTAACCATCAGAAAATGAATGTCTATATACTATAAAATTCTATATCTGTACAACTATTCAAGATGACACACTGCACTAGACTTGTCTATAACTCTGAGGCAAAGTTTTAATGTTGATTATGTAACCACTGCTCAGTAAATATGACACTATGATTATAACACATAAAATTAAAATCTATTTTAACAGCCGAAGAGAGTTATAATTAAAAATAAAATTGTCTGAATAAGTTACAATTTTATTTCGTGTTATTAGATGTTTGAAAACCTAAATAAAAAAGAAAATCCGAAACCTAAATACAGTATTTTACTTTTAAAATTCATACTAACTTCTGTGCAGAGTTAATCACAATGACTTTATGCACCGAAAATATTGTTAAGTTTGCTGTTATTAAAGTTTTATTTTGTAAGATTTTTAAAACACATGTTGAAAATGAAATACAAAACATGAAGAGCAAACTCTTCTTTTAAAATATAGATTTATTACATCTATCATTGCAAAGTTGTGGAATAAATTTAAGTTACTGTACACATTCAAATACTTACCTAACAAATCAACCCAGCCAAAAAGAACTTCCTTTTTATACCGCAGCATTGGCGTCGTAAGAAAACCCACCTTTAACTGGGTGCGATTGTTACTGTTTCCTTCACTGTAAATACAAAACCAAAACAAATAAATATCACTTTTTACATTATTACAACCTCGGAGCATAAACAAATAGAACACTTATTTAATGAAAAATAATTTAAAGTTCATAACCAGTAAATGTATATGTTTACATTTTTAGTTACAAAAACCCATTAAGACCCAGTGTACACATTTGTGTACATTACAGAAGTGTATACAATTTTCGATCTGTACTCCACACTGTGGAGCTCAATGACCGATGATCGTTCGTACCGGTAAATTATTCGCAAACAATCTTATTGGCCTAGGTTTATTATTGGTTCATATTATTGTAGCCGAATATATAGCCTACATATCATTGGCTGTGACAACAAAACAAGTGCTGTGTCGACTTATGTACAGCACATATCATAAAATTTCTTGCTTGCAACACCTGAAACCATAAATTAAATTGGGTCTGGAAGGGTTAATGTTCAATGAAACACCAGCGACTGAGCCCGCAGAAACTGCACACGAATTAGTATTTATGGTGCAATGTCGTCTGGAAACTTCGGCACGTGCTCAATCGCATATCCCGATATGCAGTAGCAATTATAGTCAAAGTACGACTTAAGACTTGAGACATAAGACTTCGTCCTTAAGCTTACGAATGGCCTAACTGTCAATGGGGAGGGGGAGGACGGGGCATGAAAAGGCACCCTCCCCAAATTTGAAGGATATCGGTCGAAAAATGCGCTTTCCAGGCAGGCCCCAATCCCACAAAATGGAAAACATACACCCTCCCCTTGTCCCTGAAAATCCTCCCAGGGTTGGAGAGCAGTGGCAGGGGGAAGGGGGGAGGGATCAAAGAGGATGGATGGGGATCAGTGAGGGGGGTGTCGGCTTCCCTCCCCTGTCTTCCATTTGCCCACAGTATCCCTCCAAAAACAGCATTTTTTGTGCAAAATCTTCCGTTCTAAACTAGAGCATGATCCTATTGTAAAATATGTCGCATGGCAATGAAAATCAAAACTGTTAATCTTCCATTTTTGCCACTGTGCTCAGCAAATTAAGGAGTTTGAATTTATTTACTCTAAGTGTACAACATTTTGATGAAAACTATTGTTACAATTTCTCTCTCTAGAAATTAATGGACTATACCAAGTTCGGTAAGGGATGGAGATTTTAATCAAATATAAGGTAATTATAATTTCCTTATTTTATTTACAATAACTACAGCAAAATTCTCTGAAATCAAAATTCTCACAAGATCAGTTCCAATATACAGTGTATCAACCTATAATTTATGCATCCATATTTGGCAGTTCGAATATTTACAGTAAAATCAGTATTACACTTCCATTCAGTCCCACCTCAGTTCAGTCCGTGTCCCACCAGTCGCAATATTATAGAGTCCTCCATGCGCCCTCACGCACAGTAGGCTTCACTCGTCGGTTTCACAGCCTCTCGTCTATTCAAGCCACGAACACCTCACTCGCCGTCATCCCGCAATCTCCAGTCATCATCCACACTTTTCGTCGCACGCGTACACTCGGCCAAGCAGCCTCCATCAAAGACTGCCAGCCTCTGGATTGTGGCAGTATACATTGTCTCTTAGGCCACCACCTTGAATCTTCCCCAACTCGCATGATGAGATGCGGAGGTCTGAGACGCCAGCCAGCCTCACCAAAACATTCTTACATCGTCGCTAAACATACCGGAAACTCTAGCAGGCGAAAGGAGGTCTGTGACGCCAGCAAGTCTCGCCGCTGTCGGCATTCACGGAATTTCCAGAAGGGGAATCAGGAGGCCGCGAGCGCATCATTCCAAGAAGAGGGAAGGGCGAGGTGGGTTTCCGATTATGGCACAGGGCAGCTGAGTCGCCGGCAGCTGGAGGGAAGGCCCAAGAATGTTGGGTCTTACCACTGTTATAGTCGCTCCTGTGTCAACGACCATTTGGCAAGAAACATCATCAAGGCTCCCCTCCACCAATATGGCATTGAAGTCTTGTTTCATTGAGCACACATGCAAAAGCATCGGGGCCTTCTCTCCAGCAATCACTGACCTTTGCCCCTCAAGACCGGTGTTTACACATTTCCTGAAGACATTGGGCTCTCACCTGCTCCTTGGTGCCTGCTCTCTGGCTGTTGCTGCTGCTACTTCTGCTGCTGCTGAGGACAGTTGGCACTCAGGTGCCCCGGCTGTCCACATGTCCAACATTCCGGCCATTTGGGTGGGGGACAGTGAGTCTCCGTAGTGCCCATCCTGTATACGATGTCCCTGATGGTCGTCTGCAAGTCCTTCAACATCCCCTTGATGTTGTCGTCCTTCCCTTCATCAAGCATCACTGACCGCACTGGATGTCGGGACACTGATTACTCCCGTGCTGACTCCACTTCCAGTGCTCGGGCCAAGGCATGCTGCAGTGTGTGAGGTGCTGCTAACCGCACAGCTTGCCGCACCTTGGTGTCAGCGATGGCGTCGACGAGGAAGCAGATAGCGACGACATCTCGTGCCTCTTCCGAGCATACCTCCAGAGACAGATATGACAGCCTTACGATGTCTTGCCACAGCTGCTGCAGTGGTTCGCCGGGTCTCTGGATACGGCTTCGCAGTTTGGCATGGTGGGCGTGTCGCAGGTACTGGTCGCCGAATACAAGCTCGAAAGGCAACCCCAGTGTGGAGTAATCTAGACGATTTCGTTCTGGCAGCGACTGCAGTATGCTCAATACTGGGCCCCCAGTACAGCCGCCAGGTAGTACGCCCGCTGCTCTTCTGTCGAGCCATTCAGGGTGGACACGATTTAAAATTGGTGCCGGTACTTGCGCCAAGATGTCTGTCTATCGTAGGAGGCGGGCTTAGTTGTGACATCTTTAACCACCCCTGGCTGGGGCGTTCCCACACTGCAGAATGGCAGCGCCCCCTCTGCGATAGCTCCACTGGCGGCGACCTCTATATTCTTCTCGCTGCCTGCACTTGTCGTCTCGGTGGTGACCAATTTTGGCTCCTCTTCCGCCCCTGCATGTCGTCTCCCCTGCTGATGCAAGAACTCCTGCCACTCATTAATGAGGGCGCTCACTTCATGTTTCATTTCTTTCTCAACACTGTCCATCCCATCATGCACACTGTCCATTCTCTCGCTCACACTGTCGATATTCTTATCCACACAGCCTATTTTATTGTTCACCAACTCGCTTACAAATTCTATCTTTCTATCCGCATCCTCATTGCACCCTCTATTTTTGTATCTACATTTTCGTTTACACTTTCTATTTTTCCATCTACATTTTCGTTTACACTGTCTGTTTTCATGTCTACTAGTTCACCAACTCAAATAATTCGACTGTTTGCAGATTCACTAACACTAATAACAAATTCACTAACACTGGCTATGTTACTGTTTACATTTTCATTTACACTATTAACAGATTTCCTAACACTACTAATCAGATTATTTACATTAATTATTTGACCACTGAGTCCTTCTATCAAGGCACAAAGTGCTTCCATGTCTGCCGACATTTTCCTAGTTAACATAAAAACATTCAAAACAATTCCGTGGCCTGTTGAAAAAATATTATGACATTTACAAATCCTAATTACGAATATTTGATTATTTAATTTTAATAAAATGCCTCCATCCCACTTCTGACACTAGTGTTACAATTTCTCTCTTTAGAAATTAAGTGAGGTATACAAAGTTCTTTAATTAATTCAGGTCATTCAAATAAAAGAATTAATTATAATTTCCTTATTTTATTTACACTAACTACAATAAAATTCTCTGAACTCAAATTCTTACAATAAATTGAAATCACTTATCTCATAATTGACACCAATAAATAAACTTTATAATTACTACAAATAAATCAATAAAATAAAATAATTAAAGATCAGTCCCAATGGACAGTGTATCAACCAATTCAATTATTTAATAATTTATGCATCCATATTTGATAGCTCGAATGTTGACAGTAAAATCAGTATTACACTTTCATTCAGTTCCACCTCATTTAAGCCCATGTCCTGCCAGTAGCAATGTACTAGAGTCCTCCAAGCGCCCTCACGCACAGTAGGCTTCACTTGTCGGTTTCACACCCTCTCGTTCATTCAAGCCACGAACACCTTACACGCCATCGTCATGCAATCCCCAGTCGTCATCCACACTTCCCTTCGCTCGCGCACACTCGGCCGGGCGGCCTCCATTAAAAACTGCAGGCCGCTGGATTGTGGCAGTATATATTGTGTCTTAGGCCGCCACCTTGAATCTTCCCCAACTCGCGTGATGCGTCGCGGAGAGTTGAGGTAGCAGCCAGACTCACCAGAACATTCTTATGTCGTCGCTAATCATATCGGAAACTCCAGCAGGCGAGAGGAGGTCTGTGACGCCAGCAAGTCTCACTGCTGTCGGCATTCACGGGATGCCCAGAACAGGTAGTTAGAAGGCCTCGAGTGCATCGTTCCAGGAAGAGGGGAGGTCGAGGTGGTCTCCGATAATGACGCGGGCAGCTGAGTTGGTGCCAGCTGCAGCACATAACACTATGTAGTATGAATGGACAAAGGTGCTTGTTGGCACGGGTGCTGGGTCTGAGTGGCTTCGTGTCTACTCAGCAATGGGTGGGAGTTTCCACCAGTGGCTGGCCATGGGCCTTCATAAATGTATAGACCAGGAGTAGTAGGGAAATGTAGGTTCTGGGAGAATGACGTCTGTCATCGGAGTCTGATTCAGGGTTTCCGCCAAGTTGTGATGTCACCCAACCACCAACTTTTTTCCCCCCTCAATATTTCCCTTTTCCCCTCAAAATAGACTAAACTTCCCTAAAATGTGTCCTTTTTCCTTGCAAATTTCCCTTTTTTCTGTTAAAATTTCCTTTTTTTCCATTCGAAAAAAAGGAATCCCCAGAATCTCCTAATTATTCCTGGGGCAAGCATGGTGGATCAGCGACCCAGGTGACCTTGGTTCAAGGTAAGCAGACCAGCCATGACCTACAACGAACTTAAAAATACCAAGAAATTCCGAAAGATTTCTAAAAAATTCCAAAAAACCCCAAAGATGTACAGTAAAATATATGAAATGTTTAAAGTAAATACTTATTTAAAATGTTTTTAAAATGTATTTAAAAATAACTTAAATTTCCAGATGTCACCATTCACCCATGCCCATTCCACCATCTTAGTAAGGTCCTACGGAAAACCATCATGGTAGGTGCAGCCAGAAGCCTTATTGGTCGGTGCAGTCTGCCATTTTGTAAGGCGTCCGCCATCTTGCTAGGTGCAGTTCTCCATGTTATTTTTTTACTGACATTTGTTTTAGAGTTTGTATCTCACCTTCATTCAACTACCACATTAGAGTTCATATGTTTACATAACATATGTACCAGGTGACCACCATATTTTTGTATATGTTTTAATGTATAGGTTGCATGGTCGACACTCTCGATGTTAGATTATATACTTCAACACAAAGGTATTATCGGTTATGCAGTTTGCTATTGGCCTGTACCAAATGGTGACATTGACCATTCCTGCAAAGCACGTAAACTGATATATTTAATTTTTAAAAAATTTATTTGTCACCATAAATATGTTAATTCAAAACTTTTTTTATTTAAAATAATTCTTATATATAAAGAGAGGAGGTTTTTGAAATAAAACTGAGCATATTTTTCCTTTAATTTACTATACACATAATAAAATATACAGACTCATTAATCTTCTTCGACGTTCACCACTTGATGTCCGTTTTGACGACCCCTGAATTGAAGCAGGGAGGGAAACCCCACCATTTGACGTAAACCCTTCCATTTCGTCGTTTAAGCACCTTCTCGAACCTTAAAGCTTGCAGTGCTTCAAGACGAATAAATTGTTATATTGTGCTAACAGTCAACTGCGCTCACGACAGTATTTTGATGGTCTTTTCTCGGAAATGGTAAGATAAAAGCCGGTCGCGAAGTATCAGGCAGAATGCGTACATGTTGGCATGAATATTTCCATGTGAAGTGAATTCGATCTTTTTGCAGGTAATATGCTCGTCCTGTTTACTCACATAAAACACCACCTACAGGGCCCAATTCTTGAAAGTATCAGAGCTCAATATCAGAGATTCCATTACATGCATTAACTAATTGAGCATATATATATAATATGCCAGCAGGTACTATCCATTTTAAAATTTTGTATTCATGTCAACGTACGGGTACCTTATGTTATTCAAAAATATTTCCACATTTTCTATTTGACATGTATAGAACTGCGAACATCTCACTTTCACATTGTGCTCTCTTCCGGTCTGTAGCCCAATAATGATGTACCTCGGTTTCTCCGAAGAAAAGCTGGAATTTAGCATCCAGTTGATGTACTGACTTTCTGGCAATCCTGGGTAAATTTCCGGACTCTACTACCTGAAAGCCATATCAATGTCTGTACCATTTTTCACGTTCAGCAACATTTGTATGCATTGTTCAGAGCTCAACTGCACACGATGCAGCATCCATTTTATAGACTGTAGTTTCAGTTCCACTGACTCTAGGTTTTCTCCTGTAACCACGATGGTGTCTACATGCCAATTGACGAGCATTATCACCAGCTTCTACATCGAATTGGAGATAATTTGTTTGTGGTCTCCGGCAAATCCCATTTGTATGGAAAGCAGAACACATACTTTGTACCTACCTTCGGTGTAAATGGGAATACTATAATCGTCTTCGATTCCCCAGCCAGCCATTTTGGCTGCTGAGAGCTCATTCAGTGTGAGTGATAGGTAATTTCTGACTATTGAGGTTATCCCCATATTTCGTGCTTGATCCTTCTCGAAACCATTGAGAAAGTAGGCGATACGATCAATCAAGTGAAGAATTCCATTGTTCGTTATTTTCGTCGATGCTGGATTGGGCCCATCTTATTTCATCAGAGTCCTCCTGATTCGAAGGAAAGGCAGGCAAATAAGAGTGCAGATATGTTGGTGTTGGACCGATATCCGAAGTTCCGATGGTAGTGTGTTAGGCCCAATCAGGAAAGGTTGATACGTATTAAGTTCCACCTTCATTATGTGTTCTTGCGAAATGGCTGGCTTTTCAAAGATAAGGATATCTTCAATGGTGGTCGACCTCACAGCCGAGACTGCAGGGGATAATGTGGCTAGTAATTGTTAACTCCTTGGAGATCTGTGAGATACTGAAAGCAGGTTTCGCGCAACACATTTTTTTTGGCTTCTGGTAAGGGTAAATCTTATTCCCAACTTCTCAAATGCAGGCGTAGGGTGATTTCTTCGTTTCGAAAGTTCCCCAACTCTCCACGCTGGTCGATGACTGTTACAACAACCATGTGTGCTCTCTTCACGATGGTTGGAATGTAAATAATGCATTGTGGTGCCACAACCAGTTCATAACCTGGAGTGATATTATGCGAAAAATCGTGCAGTGTATTGCTCAGCCTGACATTGAGGTATGTGCCATCCACCAAATTGCAGTTTATTCGTATCATGTTGCCTTGAAACATGTTTACGGGCTGCCACGGCACATGTGTTTTGCCAGATTCGTAGATGCATAACTTGAATGCCACAATCGGACCAATAGTATTTGGTTTCGAAAATTCGATAACTTTGCTACATCTAATAACACTCTTCAGAGTATTGGGATTCGCTCTTAGTTCGAATTCTGTGTCGGGGGACAGAGAATCTACAATGTACCTTCCAATGTCATCTAATTTGTAAGAGCCAACAGGCGATGTTACTTCTCTGGAGACATTACCACTTTTTATGAGGTACAGCCTGTATTTTTTTTCATCAATGTTCAATATTGCAGTGCAGGTTTGAAAATCGACAAGGCCTATACTCCTGTCCCCCTCCAGGTCGAGTGGCAGAAATTGTACCGCACACAGCCGGGAGCTATGGCCCATCAAGGTAAGAATTATTGACATTACTGACATTTTCCTCACAGTGTACAGCCATTTTATACAATTACTTGTTCAAGCGAACCAGGAAATAAAGATACAGATGACAGCAGTTCCACGTGTTAAGGCTGCTGCATCGTTTCATAATTATAAATTATACTTGAGTTTCGTATATTTCAAATACTAGCGCAGTTCGGCCGGAGGACACAAATTCCCAAAACTCTCATAATAGTCTGTGCGTTTACACTTTTAATGTATGCTATCCAGTGAATATGGGCCCGGCTGTCGTGTCTTGATTAATTACGGCAAATTCGTGTCTCTTGGGTTTAAAGGACTAATCATCTCTCATAAATACCCTATAAAATTTGGTCATTTCAAATTGTGTGCAAACAGTTCCAAATCCACATTCGTGACCGCCCATTTCGGTAGAGATTTCATTATTGCCTCTTCCTGCTACATTGCTTTTTCACACCTCTGCCTCCTACTGGGTATTGTCTTAGGTAGAGGCCTTGGCCGTTTTTCTTATTCATGGCGATAGCTTACATATTTGCATTGTGACTTTGGGCCTTGGACAACTGCTTCTGTCCGTTCGATGATCTGTTGATGGCTCAGACGATACCACTCGGGGCTTCGATTAGGCCTCCGAGGGCCCCAAGTGAAGGCAAAAGCTATGGAAAAAATCAGACAGTAGATATTTTCTTGCCCATGCTTTTTTTCTTCCTTTTGTAACTGCTCTGTGTTTCACTTGCGCCTACATCTTGCTCTCTGGTCCTGATCTGATTTTAACCTGTGCCTTTCTCTTTCTCTTATCACCCATGACTTTTTTCACTTTGGCCATCATCGAGTCGGAAAACTCCATGCTGCTATTTTTTCTCTGAGTCCAGCATCTACTGATTTTTTTCTTTCGCTGTTCTTCTGGGAATTACCTTGTCTGCCTGGTGTCTGGCTTGCAAATCCTTGTGCTGGAAATATGCGATGTCGAGCTGATTGCACCCCTCGTCCCGGGCGTTTATGCCTGTCTCATAACGTGGCAGTATTTAGCTAGCTTAGTTACCGGCCAGTAGTACCTGTATCCTGGAATGTGCAGCTCTAATGGTAGATTAATGATCAGCTTATCGACGATTCCGCTTCCAGCTATGGTCTTCCTCTTTGACACAATGTTGTGTACTGAGCGAGAAAAGTATTAATATGCCCCATTAAATTTTGTTTCAGGGCTATTCTAGACTTGAAAATGTACGGACATAAAATGCCAATGAAGCATATGCTGTGTCACTTCTGCTGTAATTCATTTACTGCTTTGTGGAATTTACGACGACACGAAATAACGACCTGTAAGATGAAAAGTTCGAGTGTAACTTTTGAATGCAAATTCTGCCAGAAGCAGTTTTCTCAGAGTGATGTTTTAAAAAGACATTCTACACTTTGTAGTACTGGTTCTCCACCACTACCTCCACATCCCCTCTACCCCCACTGCCATATTAACCTCCACATCCACATCCATCTCCACCTGCTACAGAATATTGTAGTGGTAGCACACATATTATCAAGCAAGATATTACTTAACCCATACACATTCATGCTGAAGATGAACATATTTTCAACGAATCGAGAAATGGAAGCTTATTTCCATATACAATGAGGTGCATCGTCGCTGAACCATCAAATTGTGGGAAAACATTAAACTTACTGAGCCTGCTGGAAGAGAAAGGTCTTTGGTTTGAGAACATGTACCTATATTCAATATCACTCCAGTAACCGAAATATCAGAGATTGGCTAAAGTACTGCAAGGGCCATGGAAGGTGTGGTTTTTTTCCCCATGCAGTGATAAGGAAGCTGTTGTACCTCCGAGCTAAGAACTGTCAACTCCATATTTGTCTTTGATGAAATTGCCTGCAAAAAACAGACTTGTATCCAAGAATACTTTAGCATAGGATGACATACGTACATGGTATGCATGTACATAAGTCTGACTTATTCGCGCATACCCAAACAGATGTTCCACTATAATGATAATGCCTTGGTGATTTTTCGCATGGACGACACTAATATCCACCATGTTTACGACGATGACGTCAATATGGACATGGCACTATTATATTTTAAAGATATGCGTACCTTGTGCTGGAAAGAGAATACGGATTTTTGTCAATCATAAAGGACTGGCTCTTATATAATAGAAGGTACAGGTGCGGGTTGGATCAGTAGATCGCCGGCCTTCGAGAATGAGTTACAGCATATCGAGATTCGGGTGGATTAGCCTCAAGAAGTGCCATTACAAAGACGACGATGTTGGTTGTTTCGTACCAGAAGAAGATGGAAATTGTATTGCTGGTAGAAGAATAATTAGAAACATTGTTCAACCCAAACGATACGGAGATGCTGCAACTAAGTACTTCGTCCGTTAAACTAATAATGACAGCATCCCGATACTGCACAGTATATTGGACGAACAAAACGTATTCTTTCGGAATTATCTGTACGAGCTCTGGTCAAAGATGGAGCATGTGAAAATGGATATCGTTCACGATATTGTGGCCATGGACGAGCATGTGGTGCATGTTCAAATGCTAATTATCGATATATTGAATGCAAAACAAAGATCATCTGAAAGACCCGGAATGATTTATGACACGTACATTCACGACCTCGATTTCCCACCTCACCACGAAAACGGAAATTCAAAATTACAGCAGGGAGATATCGAATGTTTGCAGCCAATGCGTGAGCAAGATCGAAAATATTTTGGCAAAGACTCATTACTAAAACTACAAAAGAAATCGAAAGTAATAATTTATATTGATTACAATGTCGGACACTGCCAGCGAACTACATCGAGCAATTCAGTCTGTGTGCTCGAAGTACTTGAAAACAAGAGAGCCAAAATTTCACGGGACCTTATAAATGAAGAAAAATTTAAGTCCATTACTTGTCATCTAGATGTACACAGTCATCTCGATGTACCTGTAGCCATGAAGACTGAAGTCGATGATACTGCTGGGACTCTGGAGAAGCAAAAATATGATGAATCGCTGTATCATCAGGGCGATGGATTGGATGTAGATTTTCCACACAAGAAAAAAGTATGGAAGAAAGCCCTGAAATCTAATACTCTGTCTCATTGTTACCTACGATCGTACACATCTCTTAATAATGTTACTATGAATTATTATACAGGCATAATGACAAATGGTTCCTCAGATGATGATAAAGTTGAGTTTCTATCATGTGGGAGCATCCAAATTGGTTATTACATTGCACATGGAACCCCCTGGCTATATGAACTTCTATTTCGCAAGAAGCCGAGTGAGTTTACATAATCCAACCTTCTGGAATTCAAGAATTTTCTCGAACTCATGCACACACTTTACCAAGAAAACAATTGTGAGACTGGTGTTTATAAGGATGAAGATCATCAAAAAATCGACATTCTCCCAGACCTCTTCTGCAGCTAAGCACTGAAAAGTGTTGAAGGTCTGATGAAGATAGACGACAACAAGAACACTGACTATGTATTCTGGGATGACCCAATTGAACTGGTGGATAGGCTGGAGCTACTGGTCGCTTAGCAAAAAGTTGGAAACTACTCCCACATGAACAAGATTATGTCCATCATCGAATATCTTAAGGAGGGAGGTCACATACAATGAATCGATTGGGAATCACCCATGACTCGCATGTGGCTTTCAGGTGCAACTACCACTGTCGCAAGGTTGTGATATATGGGATGAACAATCTGTTTCAATCCGACCTAGTCGATATGATACTATATGCTCATGTCAACAAGGGCTTCAAATACATGTTGACAGGCATCGATGCATATAGCAAATTCGCCTAGCCCAGATCTGTCAAGTCAAAGAATGCAAGTGATGTTACAAAAGTAAATGCAGATTTTTTGTGCGAAGGACACACCCTAACTAATATACAAACAGACAAGGGCAAATAACTCTACAATGCAAGTTCAAGGCTCTGATAAAAGAACATTGTTGGCACTATTGAATTAAACATATTTATCAGCTATTCTTTATTTTTCATACGAGCACACCATTGTGTGGTCGCGACAAAACACACACTAAACAACAGGCAGTGTAGCCACAATTTGAGAATTTGTTAGTTTGAGAGTGAGTTATCATGGATGTAAATCTTCCCCTTGAAATATCACAATAGAATACAGTCAAATGTAATTACAACCACAATCATTACAATATCGATTTTTAAAAAATAGACACAAAGCAAGAACAGCAATTGGACCTACACACAAAAATTATTATCATCTATAAAGAACACTCATGTTTCTGTGTTAAAATTAAAAAAAATACCACTTAAGACCTAGCATCTTGACAAAATAGCCATGCTTCTCTTTACATTGTGGCTTTGTCAGTATGTCTGACATAATTTCTTCACTGGTAACATACTGAAGAGAAACTGCCTTGTCCTGTACATGTTTCCTAATACAGTGATACCTTACATCAATATGTTTAGACCTTTGGCTTGTCAAGTTATACTTCGGAAGATGCATGGCCCCTTTATTGTCACAATATTTAAAGTGAAGGGCTTTCGAACACTAAGTTGTAATTCAATAGACAAAGTTTCCGGCCACAAAGCTTCCTGGACTGTGAAGCTGAGTGCCATGTATTCAGCTTCCACGGTACTCAAAGTGACGGTCTTCTGTTTTTTTTTGCTGGACCATGATATTACACATGCATGAATTTACAGCTGCTTCCTGTAACAGAGTGCCTGTTGTTGACCTCGTTCCCCCAGTCTGCATCGTTGAAGATTTCAAAACCAAGGTCACAGTTTCTGTTGAATTCCAATCTAAGATGCTTGGTGCCCTTTAGGAACCTGAAGGTTATCTTTACAGCCACCCAGTGGGACATTTTAGGGTTGTTGTTGAATTGGCTTAGGCAATTGGCAGAATATACAATGTCAGGCCTGGAAACTTGGGACAAGTATAAGAGACTATCTATAGCCTGCTGATACAGCATGGTTTCGCCATACTGCTCATTACTATCACTTGAACCATTATGCTTGAAACTGGTTTCCATTGGCATCGAAACTAGTTTGAATTCTGCCATCCTAAACTTCTGCATCAGCCTGTCGATGTAGTCTGTTTATTCAATCCAAAGCACCCCCCTCTCTGAGTCTCTGGTGATTTTTATCCATAGACAATTCTTGACTTCACCGAAATACTTAATATGAAACAGAGACTCCCGGGTGTCTCGAACCTTCTTTTCAGCATGTTCATCACTGGTCAAAATGATGATATCGTCCACATATATAGCGACAATGATGGTTTCCTCTCTGTTGCTCCTGTAGTATATGCATGGCTGTGCTTTTCATTGTTCCAAACCTATGGCAGTCAGGGTTCGATGGAGATTTCTGTTCCAGCATCTGCCACTCTGCTTTAATCCATACATTGCCTTCTTGAGATGCCAAACCTTTCCTGATTGACTGTTATCGACTTCTGCTGGCAGCTGTACGTAAATCTCTTCATCTAAGTATCCATGAACATATGCCATTTCTACATCCATCTGTGCGATTTTCAAGTCTTCCTTAACAGCCAATGTAAAAAGATACCTGAGTGATGTAAAACCTAATAACCGAAGAAAAAGTCTCTTCATAATCAATGCCAGCTTTTTCCCCACACACCCTTTAACCACCAGCATGGCTTTGTAGACTGGATCTTTACCTCCAGAGTTTTTCAACACGTACACCCATTTTGTCTTCAGTGTTGTTTCGCCTTGTGGCAAGTCAACCCATTCATATGCTTCATTGTTTATAAATGAAGACAGCCCTTCAGATGTGGCTTATTTCCATTTCAGAGCATGAGGGCTGCTCATTTCTTCCTCTGGAGTATAAAATTCATTTTCTTCAGTGGTAAGGTATGTAATGAAATCAGGATCATTCTTCGGTTCACATGGTTGACTTGATTTGCTTGCCCCTTCGGCATACTCAGCTGGGTCTGCTTCACGTGCTGGAAAACCTCCGAATTCTTCAAAATCTTCACTGTCTTCTGAATTAGGCTTGCTGCTCGCTGGATCGCTGAGAGAGGCTTCACACTAGATCTGTTCCTCTTCTCCAGTTTCATTTTCAACAAAACAGTCGCCATTTTCCCCTGGCGTGGATGAACTTTTCTCAGCTGCTTCAACATGTGAAGTACTTGGCAGCAGCTTGTGCTCCAAAAATACGACATCCCTGCTGATTGTCACTTCCTTAGTGACCAGATTCATGAGACAATAGCCCTTCGTATTCTCACAGTAACCAACAAATGTAAGCTTTTCTGAGCAAGGTTCCCATTTCTACCGCTTCTGCTTTGACACCTAAGCCATAACCTCACATCCAATAACCATAAGGTATTTTAGGTTAGGTTTCCTTAAATGCTAGGCCTCGTATGGTGTCTTGTCAAGGGCTTTCGTTGGCCACCTATTGTTAAGGTATACTGCAGTGGCAACTGCTCTTGCCCAGTAACCAGTTGACAAACCAGCATCTGTAACAAGCATCTCGCGTCTCCACAATTTTCATATTAGCTCGTTCACTCATACCATTCTGTTGAGGTGTGTATCCGACAGTTCGCTGATTCACAATACCCTCAAGCTTAAGGAAACTGTCAAATTCATGATTCACAAGTCCCAACCCATTGTCAGATCTAAATGTTTTGATTTTCCCCACAGTATGGTTTTCTGCCAAAGCACAACAATTTTTGAATGCATTACATGCTTCATATTTAGTTTTCAGGAAATAAACTGAAATGAACTGTGAATAGCCATCTATAAACACAACAAAACACCTGTTAACTCCTGCAGACATATTCTCCATGGGGCCGTATAAATCTATGTGAACCAATTCCAATGGTGGTTCTGCTCTAAATTTGCTGCCTTTAAAAGGAGAACGAGAATGTTTGATCATAATGCACACTTCACATGGTTTATCATTTGCGGTCACCTGCTCAACACCTGTTGCAATGCCTTTCGGCAAATGCATGCCTCTCCGATTAAGGTGGTCTAACCTTCGGTGCCACAGCTCTGCATCATTCTGTGCAACACATACCTGATGCACCATTTCAATCTGTGGTGTGTCCAACAAATATATACCATTCACTTGTGTTGCAGATGCTATCAGGTCACCCTCAGCATTTATAACTTGACCACAATCTTTACTAAATATAACTGTGTTGCCTTTACTGGTAATTTTACTTACTGACAATATGATTGCTGTGACACTTGGAGCAAAGTGGACATTGTGAGCAGTCACACTACTAGTATTACTGCTGACCATTATTAATTCGATTTCTACTTTACCTACAGCTTCTGTCTCCAGTGACTGGTTGTTGGCAGTGTAGATTTCTACTCTAATTTTGTTGACTGCCTCGCATAAATCCACATCCTTTCTTGTCAGGTGAATCGACGCACAAGAACCCAAGAACCAGAGAGGAATGGTTGTGTTCTCTCTTGAAACCATGCAAATTAAAAAAAAGCATCTGAACTGCCTTTTTCTCGTTTCTTATTGGTGTTTCTCTGCCCAGTTTAATTATTATTATTTGTTTTGGAACAGCAGTAGAAAGCTAATGACCCATGCGGTTACAATTGAAGCACTCGGGAGGGGGGACGGGACGGTTTGTTGGTTTTGACAAAATGTTTACCCTGTTGGCTATAGAGAGCAGCTTCGGAGCACTGTTCACCTTTGTGGCTATAAAGAGCGGCCTCAATGCTGGACGTGTTAATCTTCTGACCCGGTAACTTCACATCTTGGAGAAGCTTTGCCTTTATCGAGTCTCCTGTAACCTCAGCTCCCGACGACTCTATGCCCACGATCATGGGTTTATACAGTTCGGGGAGCCCAGCTAGAAGTAATGTGCCAATCTACTCATCAGTTGTACCAAACTTCACATCTCGTAGATATTGTGCAGTAAATATTCGCTTGTTGACATACTCTTCGACTGTGGCACAATCATTCAATCTTGTAAGTATCAGCTGCCTAAGTAGACCGACTTTCCTTGTTAAGCCCAAGTCTTCAAACAGCCATTGAATCTTGTCCCACACTGCCTTCGCAGTATCGCAATTTTCAATGTGGCGTATGAGAACGGTTTCTACGAGGAGTGAAATTTTGGACAGTGTTTTTCTGTCTTTATCAGTCGCATCTTCAGGCTTGACTGTTCCCTGAAATACGTCCCACTGATCTTCGAGTTTCAGAAGGGTTTTCATGTGGAACTTCCAGGATGTATAATTTTGTCTGCCCTTTAGTTTCTCTACGAATGCTAATGCTGATGACGCCATGTTGAAAGTCGTTACTCTCGGTCGTGTGCTCAGTTACAATGAAATGTTTGTATTATTCGTGTTCACTGTTTCTCGCGATATTATACTACATGCATAATAGCTAAATAAAATTATGTGGCATGTCTTGAGCCCATAATCTATCTTAGCGCTGCTGAATAAAACATATTTAACATATATTCTTTGTTTCACATACGAGCACACCATTGTGTGGTCGCGACAAAACACACACTAAATAACAGACAGTGTTGCCACAATTACATTCATGATAATTCACTCTCCAACAAACTTAACATTAATCATTATTCCACATAGGCCTACAGCAATCTCAAAGCCTCTATTGTCGAGCAGTTCAACATTTAACTAAAGGGAAGAATGTGTAGGCATTTTATTGTGAATGGTAGCTACAAGTGGTTGACACTATTACCGAAACTTGTACATGAGTATAATTCTACTGTTCATTCTACCACTCGCACGAAGCCCAAAGACATAAAGAACGACTCCCTGGTTTCGATTGTGAATGCTATTCCGAAGTGGAGGGACCAACACAAGCCTAAAGACAAGGTTGGAGACCTGGTGTGCATCTCCAAACAGGAGGGCATCTTCCAGAAAGGGTCCATGGCGAATTAGAGCCCCGAACTTTTTCGTGTGCTACATGTACGAAACTAAGCTACGAGGACTTACTTTCTCGAGGATCTGAATTATGTTTCTATCCATGGCGGTTTCTATGTAGATGAGATCCAGCCTACAAAGCTTCCAGATGTACAGTTGGTTGAGAAGGTTGCTGAAATGGCATATAAGGGCATTCGACAAATGGTGGTGTTTCCCTACCCTCTTCAATTCCTGTATCATCGAGGCGGACATCGAGCGGTGAACATCACAGAAGATTAATAAACCTATATATTTTATTATGTGTACAGTAATGTTTACATAAAAAAAATTTCTTGTTTTTATTTCAAAAACCTCCTTGCTTTATATATATAAATTGTTTTAAATAAAAGTTCTATATTGACAAATAATACAAAAAATATTAATTATGACAGTTTACGTACTTTGCAGGACTGGTCAAAGTTACCATTCAGTGCAGGCAGATGGCATGCAGCATAATCGAAACTACCTATGTGTTGGAAAATATATCCTAACATGGAGGGCGCCGACAGCACAACCTATAATTTAAAAATATAAACTATTATGGCTGTTACCTGGTGGTACGTAGGTGATGTAAATGCATTAAATATAATATGGTAGTCAAATGCAGGTGAGAGACAGTCTAAAACAAATGTAAATAAAAACAAACATGAAGGACTGCACCTGGCAAGATAGCGGATTCCTTTTGTTTTTTTTTGTAAATAAAATTTTTTAAATAATTTTAAATAAATCTTCTAATAAAAACATTTAAGATATTTTTTATAAACTTTTTTGGGATTTTCAAGATCAAAGGTCAAGATCAATGGCCAGTGGTTAAAGGTCCTGACCAGTCCGCTTGCCCGGACCCAAGGTCACCTGGGTCGCTGATCCACCTCACCTGCTCCAGAAAAAATTGGGATTTTGGGGTTACGTTTTACAAATAGGAGAAAAGGGAAATTTTGAGGGGAAAGGGGAAATTTTTAGGGAATAAAGGGAGATGTTTAGTAATATTTAGTCGATTTCGAGGGAAAAAAGGACATTTCGAAGGAAAAAAGTGAAAAAAGAAAGCGGTCATGGTGGACCCCCTGAATCCTACTCAAGCCAGACACCATTGTCCCAGAACCTACATTTCCCTACTATTGCCAGTCACCTATGATAAGCTTGAAACATGGGCAATCATGATTGTGGTTCATGGTGGTGGGGTGGTCGACTCCTTTACGGTCAGAGGGGTCCAAAAACGAAGTCTCAATGTGAAGAAATTCAAGCTATGGAAATGGACCATCTTCGGGTTGGGGTAGTTGTCCACCAAGGTGGAGAACCCTTGAGAAAATGAAGGAGGAGCACGGGCTGACCTCGCTTTCCCCATAGAGGTTTCCTCTGCTATATGGGCTCTGTGCCCAGGTATCTGTGATGGTAGCGGATATCTCCCGAACACAGGAGAAACTAATACCAAGTAAGAGTGTTCGTGAGCGGTGGAAGGGAGTGTGGGATTCCGAGGACCTTGGTCCGAGGGGGACCGTGCCCCTGGAAGCCACAAAATGGACTATAATGGAGAATGCAAAACCTCAGGATGGCCACAGGCTAAGAGGGGTCAAGAGTCTAAAAGTTTAATTTGTTATGATAGTGTGTGCATGCTTAGTTTAACAGCCTCCCTGAACAGACTATCTCACAAAGAAGTGTAATCAGCAGAGCGGGCAGGAAATTCCGGACTGTTGTTGCCCAAGTCTTCTGTTTTAAACAGCATGAATACCCATCATGGAACTGGGAACCAAGGCATGACTGTACGAGCCACAGCGATAATATACGTCGACACATAAAAACAGTGTTCCATCTGCACTAGCGGGCAAAACAAGATGGACCGAGGATCCACCAAGAAGGCCGACTACCATCATCCAACTATTCATCAGTATTTCGCATCAACTTTTAGGTGGGACTCTTGTCATTAGTACAACATGTACATGGCTCCATGAACTTGGATGTAGGCTTACAATGCAATATAAGATTAAAGCTCCCCCAAATAATATCCTGTAGTAAATTCTAATGCCTAATTATATATTACTGATATTAATAAAACACTTAATTATTATAATCAACTCGTTTCCTTTTATTAGGATATTAATTTACAGATTAAAATATGTATGTAAATTTAAGTCCAAGCCACATTTTGTTCCCACCATCAACTGCCATGAAGTGAGTTCATTTTATTTAAAAGTTACTTGCCCAGTGATTATACTGAGGTTTCCCGTCGTTGTAACTTCTTTTTTTCTGATTTGGTAGAGATTTTCCGAGGCATTCCACATGTTCGCCTCTCTTTTAACTTAATTTGAAAACATAGTCGTCGATCGCAGCCACATTGTTAGTCTTGTGGGTAATATCGGCGTTGCCTGCACGACAAAACTGAGATCGGCCAAACATTTACAGCACAGGCAATGCGGATAACGAAGAAGACTTCTATTTCCCTTCCTTGAATTATTGATAATTAAAATAGTTTGATTTCTTTTATTGGTAATGCTAAACCACACCAGCCAAATTTTATTTTACAGAGGTATTAATACATATGAAGTGCTTGTTAATAAGTTTGAAAGTTTTATGTATTGTGAATGCCAGTGCAGAGTTCCCGAGACGACCAGTACGCCATTGGAGAGTAAGTTCTAAAGGCGGTGAGAAGGTCAATCACAATCTCAAACACGCATTCTCCTACACACACATATCTCTCTTTAATACACATTGGCAGTTATTTGTATTTCTCGAAATATTCACACCCCAGTTCTCAAATCTTCACAGTGGAGCAACAATGCGAGGGCTATCGAGGGATTTAATAAGCTGACATGGACCCTAGTGCTTGCACCCATATTTTCTGAGGAGCATAAATATGGACATGGAAAATCAGGTCAACGAACAGGAGGGGAATGAGTCTGAACTATTGGACGAGATGCTGGTGGATTTAGTTAGTAACAGGTTTGATCATGAGGAAGTGGGAGATATTGATGATGCCTCACAGCATAACAGGGCTGACTCACAACAAATCGCAAAAGAACTGGGGGAAGTTAGGCAGCGAATTGATAGTGTACAATAAACACTCAAATCCCGCTTCGCACAATTCAAAGGAGAAATCGCCTTGCAAAATCAAAAAGTTAACTGAGAATCTCAACACAAAGTTTGACTATTTGAGAAACTGACAGTCGGTTAAAACAAACTGAGAGGGCATTGTACTACCTCACATCTGAGGTAACAGTAACACACTAGTTAGTGGAAAATACAAGAAATGAGCTTACTACACAGTGTAAAACAATGGAAGATAGAATTAAGAAAGTAGAGGCTAGGCCTATCACCGTGAGTACGAGTGAATTATCAGAACTGCTCAGGACTGTTGAAATCGGGTGCACATAGAGCTAGAACAATTCAGTAGACATGTGGACGAGCGTATCATGTTGTCAAGCCAGGCACATGAACGGCAAATCCAGTTCCTTGCTTCCTCTATGGAGAGGGACAGGGCCGAACAAAACGCAAGGAAAAAATTAAACATTTCCGGCCGCTACAATGATGCGTAATCCGAACCAGGCCACGCCTGAATTACCACTGCCAACTAATAGCAACAATCTACATCAACCACGATTAATCACTACAGCACATCCTACGGCAACGATGTATCACCACCCAGCAAAACATTGGTCTGAGGGAATGCCAAAAATGTTCGGAAAGATGAATAAAAACCCCGTGACGTACATAAAGAAAATGGAATAATACGCTAAGCTTCTCGCCTTGAACGACACAGACATTTTGCATTTTGTGAACATGAGTTTGGAATCTACTGCATATTTCTGGTGAGAAGTGGAGAAGGACAGAATCACGAATTTTTAGGAATTTCAGGAATCATTTTTATTGCAGTTCTGGAGTGCGAATATACACTCAAACATCCGCTCGCAGCTGGCCTACGAACACTGGAATCCTAAGAAGAAGAAAAAATCGAAGAACTTTCAGTGACGTCAATGAGAGCACGCATCACCTGACTGCTGCCATGAGTGACGAAGAATTCGTAGACGTAGTTATTTCCCAGCTACCTATAATGTGTCAACACCAGTTTACCGGAGGTGTATACAAGTACCTGACACAATTTAGACACCATTTGATACGTACAGATCAACTAGAGAGGCAGACCAGATCCACGAACACAGGTAGTGAAAATGACAGAGTAAGGAATACCCCTACACAACCGCTATTTCCACAGTCTAGCACACGTGAATGCCGCCACTACAATGCACAACACCCAAGTCAGAACACGCAACATGGTGAGCGGAATTTCCGTGTGAATGCAGTTGAATGGCAAGAAGGCCGACAGCCCAGGAACAACAACTACAGAGGACGAGGTTCTTATCGACAGCTGTGGAATGGTAGCAGATCGAACAGGAATAGTTCCCGCTATAACCCTGGGTATTGAGGGCAAAGCAATGCCTCGCATAGTAATCAAGGCCGACAGCCCAGGAACAACAACTACAGCAGACGAGGTTCTTATCGACAGCTGTGGAACGGTAGCAGATCGAACAGGAATAGTTGCCGCTATAACCCTGGGTATTGAGGGCAAAGCAATGCCTTGTATAGTAATCAATGCCGACAGCCCAGGAACAACAACTACAGCGGACGAGGTTCTTATCGACAGCTGTGGAACGGTAGCAGATTGAACAGGAATAGTTGCCGCTATAACCCTGGGTATTGAGGGCAAAGCAATGCCTTGTATAGTAATCAATGCCAACAGCCCAGGAACAACAACTACAGCGGACGAGGTTCTTATCGACACCTGTGGAACTGTAGCAGATCGAACAGGAATAGTTCCCGCTATAACCCTGGGTATTGAGGGCAAAGCAATGCCTCGCATAGTAATCAAGGCCGACAGCCCAGGAACAACAACTACAGCAGACGAGGTTCTTATCGACAGCTGTGGAACGGTAGCAGATCGAACAGGAATAGTTGCCGCTATAACCCTGGGTATTGAGGGCAAAGCAATGCCTTGTATAGTAATCAATGCCGACAACCCAGGAACAACAACTACAGTGGACGAGGTTCTTATCGACACCTGTGGAAAGGTAGCAGATCGAACAGGAATAGTTCCCGCTATAACCCTGGGTATTGAGGGCAAAGCAATGCCTCGCTAAGTAATCAAGGCCGACAGCCCAGGAACAACAACTACAGCGGACGAGGTTCTTATCGACAGCTGTGGAATGGTAGCAGATCGAACAGGAATAGTTCCAGCTATAACCCTGGGTATTGAGGGCAAAGCAATCCCTCGTATAGTAATCAAGGCCGACAACCCAGGAACAACAACTACAGCGGACGAGGTTATTATTGACAGCTGTGGAACGGTAGCAGATCGAACAGGAATAGTTCCCGCTATAACCCTGGGTATTGAGGGCAAAGCAATCCCTCGTATAGTGATCAATGCCGACAGCCCAGGAACAACAACTACAGCGGACGAGGTTCTTATCGACAGCTGTGGAACGGTAGCAGAACAAACAGGAATAATTCCCGCTATAACCCTGGGTATTGAGGGCAAAGCAATCCCTCGTATAGTAATCAAGGCCGACAACCCAGGAACAACAACTACAGCGGACGAGGTTCTTATTGACAGCTGGAACGGTAGCAGATCGAACAGGAATAGTTCCCGCTATAACCCTGTTTATTGAGGGCAAAGCAATCCCTCGTATAGTAATCAATGCCGACAGCCCAGGAACAACAACTACAGCGGACGAGGTTCTTACCGACAGCTGTGGAACGGTAGCAGATCGAACAGGAATAGTTCCCGCTATAACCATGGGTATTGAGGGCAAAGCAATGCCTCGTATAGTAATCAAGGCCGACAGCCCAGGAACAACAACTACAGCGGACGAGGTTCTTATCGACAGCTGTGGAACGGTAGCAGATCGAACCGGAATAGTTCCCGCTATAACCCTGGGTATTGAGGGCAAAGCAATCCCTCGTATAGTAATCAAGGAGGAAGCGATTTTCACCACCGCCGGCAAGACGAGAGAAGGCTCGTAGGAATGGAAAAGGAGGAAAGACAGAGCGCGGACATCCACAAAAGAGAAACAGGCCACTATACGCGAGGCAAAAGTTCATGCCGTCAGGACTGTACAACCACAACAAATCAGTCAGTCTGTTCCACAGGTTCAGTGGATCCTGTACATACAGGCAGAGCCAGCTAGGCTAATACAGAGTCAGGGTTATTCCTCGAATGTACGAGGTAACACTGCAGTGAGTGTACACGGTCACAACACTGAGAATTTTCACTCAGGAATGTTTTTACAGAATATGAACAGTCTCAACCTAGTGCAAATTCGTATCAGTAGTTTTCTGTAAATGGGCAGGCAGTATCAAACCAGAACCAACAGTCTAGTAGTAAGTTAAACTAGAAAGGACTGGTGAGTGCAGTCTCCAGCCACTGGTCCCAATATTAGAGGACGAGGAGACTGTTAACATCATAGAGAAGGAAGTCAAGGAAATAAAACCAGTAACGTGTGGTAACTAGTTGCAACATAAGACTATAAATATTGCAAAAGTGCATGATTCCGACCGAGAATTTATATTGTGTGAGGAAGATGAGAATCTGGGAGGACTTATTTTAGCTCTATGCGTTGTTGAGACGCCTGTACTTCTAGACAGCGGAGCAGAGATAAGCAGTCTAAGTGAAGATTTAGTTATGGAATTAGAAGGTAAAGGAATTCAACTAGCGTATTTGCCTATACCTAGGATAACGATCGTGGGAGTAACATCTAGAAAAGGGCCTATGGTTAATCGTCAGACAGTTTTAATCATTGGAGGTATTGGACAACCGAAGAAAGGCAGTTTTGGCTGTAAAGCAGTTAGCCAAACCACTTATTTTTGGGAACCGACTTTTTGACTCAGCATAACATTTTGTTGCATTTTGGAGTTTGGTTTATAACACCTGACGATAGCAGAAGTAAGGCTATTCTGCCGGTTAAATGGCAAGTAGGAGATAAGTTTGCAGGATTGTTGAAGCTTGATTATCCTATTTTTCAATTGTAAAATACTCCAGCTATTAGTATACCAGAAAGTTTGAACGAGGAGATAATGCAGGCTGTTGCAGCAGCGAGTTCTCTAGATATAGCTGAACCGAAACAGTTATATTCATTGCTCATGGATTATGGGAGTGTGTTTGCTGAAGTCCCAGGACTTGACAGAGTGTTTGAGGCAAAAATCCGAGTTATTTAAGGAGCGCAGTTCCATGCAAAATCTTACCCCATACATGTAAAATTTCTATCAGCAGCTCAAGAATACCTACAGGTTATGTTGGATTGGAAGGCAATAAAGCGAGAGGCAAGTCCTTTTTCATCGTCTATAGTTTACGCACCAAAGAAAGATGGTAGTGTGATGTTGTGCCTAGATGCCAGGAGTATTAATAAGATCACGGTTAAGGAAAGAGAGGCAACTACACAAACCAGCGATATTTTGCGACTGTACCAGGTAGTGAGGTATTTGATAACGCTTGATTTGACCAGTGGGTACTGGCAAATTCCACTTGAGTTATCGTCCCAGCAATACACAGCATATTTTGTTTAGAAATTACCAGTATGTTTTTCAAGTACTTCCATTTGGCTTGTGTATTGCAGTCGCTGAGATTCTCCGTTGCTTGGACAAAACACTAGGAGAAGAATGTAAGGGTTTTGCTAGAGTGTACGTGGACGATATCCTAATCACGTCTGCTACCTTTGAAGAGCACGTACAGCATATTGGAATGGTAATAGAGAAGTTGAGGGAGTCTGGCATAACCGTAAAAATTAAAAAGTCACTGTTTTGTAGGAATGATCTTCCATTCCTAGGGCACATTATTACGCCCGAAGGCATTCGAATAGCTTCAGATAAGCTTGAAGCCATTACGCAGTTTCCCCCGCCTGCGGACGTAAGTCAGTTACGAGCTTTTCTTGTTATTATAGGCTTCTATAGACATTATTCCGACCAAGTGGCAAGAGTTGCTGTACCACTTTTCAGTTTGTTAAGGAAGGATCAGCAATGGAGATGACTAGAGGCAGAGCAGGAAGCATTTGAGATATTGAAAGCTATATTTTTAGAGGAGCATGTTATTTACTACCCTGTCCAAGGAAAGGAATTTTTGTTGTTTACAGATGCGTCAGACTATGCATTGGGATGCAGATTGGCTCAGTTTGATGGCAATGAAGTAGATAAGACGGTAGTTATGGCTAGTAGAACGATGAGTCCAGCGGAACGAAATTATAGTGACAGAGAAGGAAGCTTTCGCTATTATTTGGGCATTAAATAAGTTCAGAGATCTTTTGCTTGGCGAGAAAATTAAATTCCTAACAGGCCATCAAGCATTGACATGTTTGAAAGCCCGCAGAACGTTTGGTAACAGACTCACCAGGTGGGGCTTGGTATTGCAAGAATACGATATTGAAGTGACATTTATTAAGGACCTTGAGAATGTAACAGCCGATTATTTGAGTCGCTTACCAGGAGGTGTGAATTACCCGGTTTTAGCTCGGAAAGGACCGAAAGAGTTTGTTGTCGCAAGCAACGTTGTTGTGAGTGGTCATGAAGCTAGTAATTTGTTACAATTACTCAGTGACGTGGACGAAAATCAGATACAAGATCAGTTTTGTGTTACGATCCTACAGAAGTTGGCAGAAGTACCGCCAGAGCATAAATTACGCCCTACGTTTTGTAAGTCGGATGATGGAATATTATTTTACCACAGCACAGCTAACAGATGTTTGATGATTTTTGGAAAGCAGTAATCCCGCAGGAAATTGCATTGCAAGTAACACAGGAAATGCATGAGGCACTTGGACACGTTGGTTCCAATAAGATGTACGAGACACTGCGCAGGCTAATATTGGACTAATATGCAGCGGGGCGTGCATAAAGTTGTAACATCATGTGAGTTATGTCAGAAGAGCAGGTACGTGCAGGAGAATTTACAAGGCGTTTTACAAGCCATTATTCCTGAAGCACCGCTAGACTTAGTGTCTGTTTTTTTTTGTCCACTCCCTAAATCGAAAGCTGGAATCCAGTATCTATTTATATTGGAAGATTTGGTCAGTAAATTTACACAGTTATATCCTGTGGTACACGCTAAGGCTCAAATTTAGCTTGGAAAAGTCAGAAGTTTTGTAGATGAAGTTGGAAAACCACGAGCAATTTTATCTGACAATGACAGCCAGTTTACGAGTCACGTTTGGCAGAAAGCGCTTAAAAGGCATATTATTGTTCCCACAACTGCTTCCGTAAGAAGTCCACATTCGAACCCCGTTGAACGCAGAATGAGTGTACTAGGTACAGTACTGCGTATGTATTGTCACCACGCGCAACAAGCCTGGCGCGATAAGATTCCGCTAGCTGAGTTTGTGATGAATCATACGATACATATAAGCACTGGTTTTACTCCTTACGAGGTACTGACGAACAAGAGGTCTGAGACTGTGGCTAGTAAGTTCTTGCCGAAGTTGTTGCAAGCGGAAACATCTTTTGGAGGAAACAGTACGACCGCCACACAAGAAGTTCTTTTGGATATTGTGAAGAGGAAATTATATTGTTCGGCAGAGTCCAGGCGAGGACAACAGAAGCTGTTTCCTGTAAACAACTTTCAGATTGATGATTTAGTGCTAAAGAGGATACGTTATTTAAGTTCTGCTGCTGGGAATGTAAAAAGGAAGTCATTTCTTCTGTTTGAGGGACCGTTCCGTGTGACAGAAGTAATTCAGGAGAACTGCTACGGTTTATCTACATTGGATGGAGAATTTGTAGGGAGATTTAATATCACGCAATTAAAACCGTTTAAGAATCCCCTAGAGAAGAAGTAACTTATGCAGAATTTTGTTTGGATTCTTATGTGTGAGATACAAATTTATTATCTGTGGAGACAGAATACGCTGTACGCTTTATAAAGGTTTGTACAACGGCATAACAGGAGATGAAGGCTTAATATATCACAGCCTAGATGTTACGTTTACTGTGAAATGTTACGGCGATGTAATATTATTATTGAGAGTTATGGTTTCCTCTGAGGTATTATCCAGAGATGTTATTTATTTAGTGTGGGAAGAGTGTATGCCCCTACGCATCGTTACGTCATATCGCACAGTACAGCATTATTATGCGAGGATTTTCCTGAGATGTTCCTAACATACCGTCTCGTTGAAAGCAGTATAATTAATAATAGATGAAACTAGAAACTTACACAACAGTTGTGAGAAAATTACAAATATACACATGCCTTACCAGGGACTTGAATTCAGAAAACCTCGTACTATACGCTAGCCTGCAGTCCATTGCATTACGGAGGTCAGATTCGTAGCATCAATTTCGGATGTAATAGTCTAATGTTTCGAATGATAGGGTTTACTAACATAAAACATTATTTACAGAGCCTTTATTGTGGAAATATGTGACTAAGCCAGATAAAACGCTTAAGTTTACATAGCCTACCGTAACGATACTTGTGTTGAATAATTTTATGAATATCGTTTGTTGATGCTATTGTACAAAAATTCCAGAAAAATAGGATCTATATACGGTGCTTCTAACGTAGGTAGGCCTATACTGTCTACATACGAATTTTCGTTAAGTTTGGTTAAATTGTTACATATATATGCCAAACTTAATAAAATTATTTATGAAGTTGCCATTTTGAACATCTTTGTCTGACCCATTTAAATAATCAAAGTTTACATGGCATTTTGTATCATTTATGTGTGAAAAATTTGGTACAAATTTCTCAAAATATTCCAATGTAACATTTGGTGGGAGTCGGTTGACTGACCCTCGAGACATGCCATAAAACCTCCACAATTTTCATCATATTTCGAGGACAAAAAATTAACGTAGTAACTATTTCGATGATTGTTTACTACTAATATGAAAAGTTAAGCTAAAATATATGTTATAGTTTCGTAGATACTGGGCACAAAACTAAAATGATTTTTTTGCTGCCATTCCGAAAATAAGTGCATTCTACTTATAAAAATACATGCATTATTATTGCCTACCACAGTACTTCTTTGCCGAATTTTGTACGACTGGGTTGATTGTTTCCCGAGATACGAGATGAAATCATGACTTTTATTGCAAGAGTTATCTTACAAAAGAGCCGAGAAATGATCCTCCGCATAGACAAATTCGATAGTTTTAAATGGCACTGCCAGCATACAAAGTTAAGTTGGAATTTGTTTCGTTAAAAAAAAATATACAAAACTAAAATATTCAGATGCCACCATTTTTTAAATAAGTCCCTGGCCTACATAATCATACCAGTTTACCACACATGCTGCAGTACTATTTGTTTTGTTAAATGTGGACGGAATCTGTCAACTGTTTCCCGAGATATGAGAAGAAATCTTTATTTACTTGCATAGTGCTATCTTACAAAATTGCGAACAATGATGCTCTATGTACATAAAGTTGATAGTTACAATACCTACTGCTAGCATACAAAGTTTAGTTGAAATTGAGTACATGCTTTCGACGATAGAGAATTATAATCTAAAAATAGCTATATAGCCACAATTTCGAATATAAATGTCTGGAATGCTTAAAACATGCCACTGACATAATCTCTCTCAGTATTGATAGTTCGCCAAATTTTATTGGAATTGGTTAATTATTTCCTCAGATATGACAAAGTAACTTCATTAATTTCCATAGTGCTATTTTGCAAAATGATGGATAGAAGATGTCCATGTAGATACATTGGATAGTTGTAATGTCTGCTGCCAGCATACAAAGTTATGTTGGAATTGATTATATAGTTTAGACGATATAGCATTCTAAGCTAAAATGGCTGTATGTCTGCCATTTTGAAAATAACTGTCTGACATGCTTAAAACATATCACAACACCTTCAACATCAGTACTTATTGTTTGTCAAATTTAATAGGTTTCGGTTGATTATTTACCGAATTATGACATAACTGTATTTATTCGTATGGTGCCATACTCCAAAAAGGTCAATAAGAGTGGTTATTTGATGATGTATGATGCTTGTAATAGATATTTTCAGTATGCAACATTTGGTCGAAATTGATAAAATGGTATGGCAGATATACTAAATAAACTTAAAACATTTGTATTACCACCATATTGAAAATAAATCTCTAATCAAATTTAAGAATTTATGTTTACATGGCCTACCATAGTATTATTTACATGCCAAATTGGATGATAATTGATTTTATAATTATCGATATAGAATGCAAAATCTGTATTTCTTCAGTAGGTGCGATCTTACAAAATGGCGTACCAAGAACAATATCCATCTCAAAATTCAATGCTCATGCAATGGTCTGCAAGCATACAAAAATTGGTTTGAATAGGTCTAATAGTTCATGAGAGATGTCATATCACACACAATTATAAAATGACTGCCATTATGAAAGTAAGTGTCTGACGTGGTAGAAAATGATGAAAGTCAGGTGTGTTTACTGTGCGTGATAGAAACGAGCGGCTCTGGCAGTGGGGTAGGTGGCCTAGGGTGAGGCTGGAGAATTCCTGGGAAACCCGGTCGAAGTAACAGTCGTTCTTTCACCTGTCACCAGACAGTAGCCAAGTCATGTGCGCAAACTTCGCTCCCGCGTTCTAACGTTTCCGACGTTTTGTTGAAACGTGATATCTGTCAGTGATTCATCTGAACATTAGCAAAACGTGCTTGCATAGTTGTGAATATTGTTTTCTTTAGAAAATGTAACAATTCTTTGTCATTCCAGCCATGGCTTCAAGTAAAATGAGGTATGTAATTTACAGTGAGAGATGCAAAATCGTAAGTAGGTATTGTAATAGAGAAGTGCGATGACGAAACAAAACAACGGGTTATATCATTACCAAATCGAGCAACTCGTCGTGCGGCTTTTTACATGTGTGTTGGTGTAACCACCACAAAACAGATCCTAAAATAAAACAAAATTAGAATTGAAACTTACCCCAACAGATTATTATCTGGGGCCATGGTAGCTGATCGATTAGTATGCTCGTCTCCCACCAATGCGATCCGGGTTCAATCCCCTGCCGGGTTACCGGATTTTCGCAAGTGGGAATCGTACCGGACGATGCCGTTGGTCGGAGGGTTTGTATCTCCCGTTTCCCCAGCCTCTTCATTCCGGCGCCGCTCCATATTCACTTTCATCAACCTCATCTTCTCTCATGACCTCGCTGTTAAGAGCCGCTCAAATCTCTTCACTTCAGCCTTCACAGATTATTATCTACACCTGGAAAAAACTACTACACTGTAAAATGACACACTTCTTTGAAAGTGAATGATTTCTATAATTGTGTTATTAGAAACACTATCCATGGTTTATATGTGCGCGAGAAGAATATTCCAACTATTCCAAAACTGTTGCCAATCACAAAAAATGAGATAGATTTTCCATGGGGAGCAAGAACACTTCGCCGCTTAGTAAGAAGTATGGGACTTAAGTGGGGAAAGAGTAAGTCAAAGAGGGAAATACTCGTTCAGAGAGCCAACATCGTGACATGGCGTAATAACTACATTCATAAGATAAGACACTGCCGTGAAGTTGGCAGAGAGATAGTTTACCTTGATGAAAGTTGGGTTGACAGTAATTTGACGTTTTTCAGGTGTTGGCAGCACAACGAATAATTTGGAATGCTAGCAAAAGGAGGCAGAAGACTAATATTGTTGCACGTAGGTAGTCGGGATGGATTCCTTCCTAATGCACTACATTTGTATAGCAGCGCCGGAACTGTCAATGGAGACTACCATGGTCAGATGGACAATGCCAATTTCCAAAAAATGTATTGATGAGAAATTTCTACCTAACCTCCCACCTTATTCCGTTGTTGTAGTGGATAATACTGTGGAGTTCAATAAACCTCCCTCATAATATTCCTTAAAAACGACATGTTATTGTGGCTTAAAAACAATGGGGTAGAGTGCAATGAGAGAATGCGCAAAGTTGATCTGTACAAGCTCAAAGAGGTGAAAAAGCCGAAGGAAAGAAACATCTAGAATAGATCAGAAACTGTCTCGTTTTGGACACACAGTTCTCAGACTTCCACCCTATGTGTGTGATTTAAATGCAATCGAACTGGAATGGAGAAAAATCAAGAGGCTAGATAGGAACAGAAATGTTACGGGTGACATGTTACTTACGAAAATTAAGGAAATTACTGAAATTTCAATGTCATCGGTTACAAAAGAAGACTTGGCAGGATATTTTAGTCATGTTCAAAACGTCGAAGATGAAGACTGGTGAAAGGATGGAATTGTCCCTGACGTGATGGCATAATAATTAACTTGGGCGACAACGAGAGTGGAAGTGACTCGGAAAGTGAAGTGTCATCAGATGGTGCAGCATCAATTAACAACAGTGATTCTGACTCAGAACTTGCGCGACCATTATGAAGTTTTGCAGACAGCTGGTTGGGTGATTTCATTCAGTGGATGTTTAGTATTGTTCATTTTGTTAATTCTCAGGTTAAATTTATTGCCTGAAGTTAAACTGTAGGCCTCTGACACCATGGTTGTTCATGTTCCTGTTTTACTGCCCGACAGTCCAAATGACTCAGTGAGTAGATATTCATTATATATTTAATATGCATGTTTATCTGTTTGTGTGTGTCCGTGCCGAATTGATTTTTTCAGCAGATTTTTAGAGATGAAATTAATTTTTACTTGCACGTATGAAATTGTAAATTACTTTGACTGGATAATCGTTTTATTGAAGCACGAGATATTGCAAAGTCCATTCCCAAGTTTGTCTTTTTGTGATTATTATATGAAAAACACTTTTACTTATGACATGTTTTTAGTGACTGTGTAAAAATATGAGTAAATGTTCACTATAACGTGCCCTCGACCGCCGGCCGAGACACCATGCCACCTCCTCAGCTCGGCTCGACCACATACCTTCCAAGGCCGCTCGTTTCTTTCACCCACAGTACAAGTATTTTATGTGTATCAAGTTTGATAAAATGTGGTTGAAGTGTTCAAAAATTAAAAGAGGGTGACTCGCACACCCACACATAGACACATTCACATACACATAAATACACACACATGGGTGCAAATAAATTTCAGTAAAGTTCTTGAGAGTTTACATGGTAGGTAGGCATTGATGTCTCATTGAAAGCATTATCATTATAAATGAAACCATAAACAAGTGAAACGGTAGAAAACCAATTAAAATACACGAGTGACATACTCAGGATTAGAATTCAGAAAATCTTTCAAATGTAAGATAGCGTGCATCAACTGTATCAAAGTGATAAGATTCGGAGTTTCAACTGTGGATGTAATCAGTCTAATATTATGTATGATAGGGTTCTCTAACCTGAAATATTTACTCTGCCATCATTTTGAAAATAATTGTCTCAGCCACTAAACACACAAGTTGAGATAACCTACCGTAACACTACTTCTGTGCAAAATTGGATGGAAATCAGTTTATTGGTCTCCGATATATGGCATAAAATTTTATTTTCATAAATGGGGCTATCTTAAAAATTATTTTAAAAAGATGCTCTGTAAGTGATGTTTGTGATAGATAATGTCAACATGTATGTTTGATTGAAATTGTTAAATACACATGCCAAAAATATCAAAATATTTATATGATCATCATTTTTAAAATCATTGCCTGACCCCATTTATATCATGTAACTATAATTGGCCTTCTGTAGGCGTGCAAAATTCTGTGCAAATTAGCCTAATTATTTCGCAAATATGACAAAATGTTCAGTTTACTCATCTGGCACTACTTTGTAAAAAAAAACCTGCAAAGGAGGATCTCTGTATGCATATCGGTTGATTGGTCCTCGAGATATGGCAAAAAACTTCATAGATCATGTGACGATCTGCATAAATAGAAGGCTGCATAACTAGAAGGCAAAAAGTGTATTTGCCAGCATATTTGATTGTTGTCTTAGACATAATATATCAAGTTAAATTTAATTTTGCTGCATATTTTCGTAGATATAGCCCACTAAACTAAAATTATTATATAAGCACCATTTAGAGAAAATAAGATACTTACTTACTTAAAACATAAAAATCCTTATCGCCTACGACAGTACAATTTAGTCGCCAAATTTGAAAGAAATCGGTCGATTGTTTCCCGAGATACAGCATAAAAACAATATTATTTCACGTGGGGCTGTCTTACAAAATAGCGGAGAATGGATACAACTGATACTCTCAGTATACTAAGGTGAGTTGAAATTCGTTTTACAGATTTAAAAAATCCGTTTACACAGCCTGCCATAGTGCTAATTGTTTCCCAAATTTTGTAGAAATTGGTTGTTTTTTGGAGATCACATAATTTAAATTTGTCACGTGATACTATTTTACAAAATGGTGGATAAAATATATTTTGTGTGAACACATTTGATTGTTGTAATAAATACAGCTAACATAAAGAGTTTCGTTGGATTTAATAACATTATTTCGATGATAAACATACAAAACTAAAATAACCACATGGCGGCCATCTTGAAAATAAATGTCTGATATACTTTAATAAACATATTTGTCCATATCAACTTCCGCTGTATTTTTTGTTGACAAATTTATTAGGAATATGTCAAATTTTTCCCGAGAAATTACACAAGAATGTTATTAATTGAAGTAGAACTATCTTATAAAACGGCGGACAAAGATTTTGTTTTTTGGTTTATTTAATGCTTGCAATAGGTACTGTTAGCGTACAAAATTTGGGGTAAATTTGCCAAATGGTATAGTAGTTTTAAGAAATAAACCTAAAATATTGCCATTATTTTGAAAATAAGTGCCTTATAAAGTTCATTTAATTATATTGACTTGGCGTATAATAGTACTGCTTACTTGCCGAATTTGAATAAAATTAGTTGAGTAGTCGAGATATACCATAAAAGCTTTTCTTCTCACGTAGCGCTATCTACCAAAAAGGTGGGCAAAAGTGGCTGTTGTTTGGTTTATATGATACTTGTAGTAGATAATGTCAGCATACCAAATATAGTTGAAATTGAATAACGGTATGGTAGTCATAACAAATAAGCAAAAAATATTTGCATGGCCGCCGTTTTGAAAATCAGTGTAATTAAGTTCAACTACTTACATTATCCTAGCTAATGGTAGTATAACTTACGTGCCAAATCTGGCGAAAATTGGTAGAGTAGTTTTCAAGATATAATGTAAAAGCTTTATTTTTTCAAGAGGCGCTATCTTCCAAAAAGGCAGACCAACAACAATATTCACCTCTGAAGTTAATGCTCACATCTTGCGCTGTCAGCATACAAAATTTGGTTAAAATAGTTTGAATGATTTCCGAAATATGACCTATCGCCCTGAATTTTAAAAAGATCGCCCTTTTGTAAGTAAGTCTCCGGTGTGGTGGGAAACTGCAAAAGTCGCGTGTCCTTATTTAGTACTATACGTGTACCGAACTTGGTGAAATTCGGTTCACGCATTCAAAAATTTGAGGGAGGGGTGCACACACAGCCACGCACATATACACACATATACACACAAACACAGCCACAAGAAAGTGATCTCATAAGCATTTCTTTCCTTCCGAAAGTTAGCTAAATAGACGGAAGCTACACCAACCAATAGTATGGCCTTAAGGTGATATTTCTCATATTTTGCTATTTGTCTATCTGAGAGAGGTTTCGCAAAGTGCCCTTTAATGCAGTTATTAGTTGTCAAATCATTATAGTTTTCAAAATATAACACTCAAATATAGGCAGGTTTGAGTGTTGAATTAGAGTCTAAATGCGGCATACTGCATTTGTGTTACAAGCTATGAAAGGAACAAAAACAACTTTTCCTCTACAATTTATGGTTCAAACTATTTATTAAATGAATTTTAACAATTTCGCTGGAATGAACAAAAATATATTTACAAGTCTGACCCCTATTTTCAACAAAATTCAGAGTGCCAATACTCGCTCACCTGTTTATAAATCGCACTCATGCTGAATCAGTACGTTCTGCACACCATACTGATTATATTAAATACCGTTTGACTGGAAAAAAAAAATCGAGGAGCAAAGCCTAGTATGCTGCAGAATTCGGGAAATTAAGACTTTTGAGTGTTACATTTTGAAAACTATAATGATTTGACAACTTATAACTGCATTAAGAGGGCACTTTTCGTAAACTCTCTCAGATAATCAAATATAAAAATTGTGAAATATCGCCTTAACCCGATGAATATGATGGGCCTTATAAAATGCTTATTCCCCTTTGCCCACACGAATCCACGGGCACGTACAAGTTAGGAGCTGACGAGCTCTTTTATTTCCACATCCACGCAAATGTCTGCATACGTCCTATTGTGGATAGAACTCCGATACCGGTATTTATAAACGTTTTTCAAGCTTTTTGGTGCAGTTTTCACATTCAGGACTTGCATTCATTCCAGAAAATTTTACTGCTAGATAATTCATATTCTTTTAATGATTAGGAATGTCATATTTATTAGTGTATCACATTTACAAAATATTTTATCAATGTATTTTTTATTAGTTTTTTATTCGGTATTGACTTTTATTTATTTTTAGTAAGAAGAAATTAATTAATAAATACAATAATTCAGATTTAATTTATGTAATTTTACTGCAACCATTCATAAAGTTTCATAAAATATTTGAGTATTTTTCCTTTCATTTTTAATTTTCACCTTAAATGTTTATTTAATTTTTATTAATAACATTGGCTCCTCTTGAATATTTATGCATGTATTTTTAATGTAATTTAGTTAAAATATGGTAATAAGCATACTTATATGTGTATATTTTTTTTCTGTATAAGTAAAAAGAAAAATGTATATGTTGCTTTTATAGTTAAATAATTCTTATGAATTTACCAACAGTCACGAAAAATAAAGGTAAAGAAAAAACACGAAAGTTTAGAATTAAACATTTTTTTTCTTAAATGGAAAACTATTCAATATATTTATGATAGTAAAAATAAAGTAATATTTTGAAATATAATATATTATTTTCAAATAAATGTCTGAACTTACAAGTATAAGTATTGATTAACAATTTGTGCATTTTTTTTAAATTTAATATACATTTATAATTTTTTCATTGTATTGAGTAAGTAAATATTTTATTTTCATTCTGTTCACATTCATCAAAATGCTTATGCTTTCGGAATTTGTTTTATGCTTAGCTTAAAAGTAGGTTTTCAACAATTTTGTTATTTCTATCGAAAATGATATTGTCCAGACTAAGTTTTTCTTATTTATTTACTTATAGTATTGGAAAAAGCCATAATTTTCATGGGATGTTATATGATTTCACTTTTCAAATATTGTTTTCTAGAAACAAAATTCTTATTTTATATTAATTTGATTTTGTTCGCATTTTTTATTTTGAAATTTTTATTGCGACAGTGTTGTGCATTTATTTATGAAAGATAGGCTGTTGTTTTAGAATCATTATATATATATATAAACATTTGAAAACTAAGTTGTTACCAAATAATAACATGACTTGTTACTGGTCTACAACAATCGGTAATTTCTTTGACAAATGTTATCAAACACTTTTATGTTAGTACACTGATTCTGACAAAGCTCTAATAAAGGTGCGATGATATTCAGTTATGCAATATGTACTTTTTTTTATCGCAAAAGCCCAGGTACTGCTGTAAAATAAAATTTAAACTAACAGACCATCATTGTTTGGATGCATGGATCGTTTTAAGCACAGGCAATTATTGAACCAATTCTGGGAACATATGCAGAATACGAAGCCTGGTCTACCTTATTCTTAGTCTATGAGGTAGACAGCCTACAGGTCGTCTATGTCTCTTCTTAACACTGAATCAACATTTGCCTACAGTGATGTCAGTTTCCTATAACCAAATTTTGGTGCAAGGTTTTTACAATTAGTTTTCCAACGGTATTGTACTTTTATAAAGAAATATTTTTATATTTAAAAAACATCTTTATTATGTTCCACTCAATCACTCGAAGTATAAAAAAAATATTAAAATGTATTATTAATATAAACCAACATGTACTGATAGGTCTATTGTCAACTAGAGGATAAATAGCCTGCTATTGGTGTGGTTCGGAGACTGACAGCTGAGCGGTCGGAGCAACACATTCTGCGATATATTTCCTCCACATTGCAAAAGAACAGCTCATTCCATCATTCTTAACTAAGAGGAATGGAATCTGCGGTGGGCAGCCAGGTTATAGTATTTCTGATTGCAAAGTGGCATGCTCTATGATAGCAAATAACTTCATTTAAACGATACTTTTTATTGCTGACTACGTAATTACGTTCATGGAATAAAATATAAAAAAATTAATATACAAGTTTGCTGTTCAAAATATGCATTGCTCCTTTATGAGTGCTTATGATAGGCTTTAAAAATCACAGACATTCAGCTTTCTCTAAAAATATTGTTTGTGCTTACTCTAAAGTACAGTTTGCTTATGTGACGTTCTTTATCCCAAGTAAATCTGATTTTAATAATACTTAGACCAGGAAATTTCTCTCAGCCGACATATAAGTGGGATTTGTAAATATATTTAATTATATATTATAACCTTTATAGTTATGATGAAAGTTAAAATATTACAATATACTTGGCAGCAAGGTACAAAAGTGTGAAACTCACCTGGCATCTAGTTTAGCGACCTCATACACAGTGTTATTGCAGCGCAGCTCACACTTGCACGTCAGATGACGCCACGTGCTTTCTGCAACATTTCACAACACACTGTACCAACGTAACCACGATGACTCCACTATGGGCTGGCTCGTGTCATTTATATTTTTTAATTGATTATCTCCAACTCTGTAATTCAAGTGCACATCGTTTTACCCTCACACTGCTATGAAGATAAAAGAATAAAGAAAAACATTTACAGTTTTGCGATACATCAGCTATGCAATTTCGACTGTGTTTTCGATCAATTGAAGCCAATTGTTTTCTTGGGTAGGCTATACTGTTAGACAGATGCATACTTACTGCTTACCAGTTTATATATATAGTGTCAGTAAGCCATATTTATCTCGAATGGCGTTGGTGTGATCTTCCTTAGTTCTCCATGAAGGCTACCACAAAATTATTGTAGCTACTGTAAACCGCTCTCCTTGCGAAGCCATGTTCACACCGACGTGAAAAATTACATTCCTAACATAATGATCAAACTCTCTTAATGCGTTATAATAGAAATAGGTTGAAGAAAACGTAACTGCTTTCCTCGGAAAGTGCCAGCAGTCAAGTGAACAATCTTCGTTATTTCCGATGCCTTCAAATCTCCATCTCCAGACTCAGCACTCTCGTATTGCACAGTAGTATCATGTCACCTGACTAACTCTTTCCTTCTCTACACGATCGTGTACTCGCTCTAAGGAGTGAAATAAAATTAAATACGTAGTTTTTCTACTACAGACACCTACCAATATTAGAACATTGTATGTGTTACCATTTACAATATAGCCTAAGAATTTTGCGAATTCTATTTGTTTAATTTTAAATTATATGTATATGAAAAGGGGAGAAAAAATTATTAACATATTAGTTTGAGTTCGCATAATGAGGCAGAGTGCAATGCAAAATTACACTTTTAATTTTATGTTTGTTGCTGACTTATTATTTTTAATCTGTTTCTGCTGAGAGTAAAATAATATTGTGGTTGCTATGTACGAAAAATTTATTAAACGGATTATTCGTTCTTCATCTTGTACTTCGAAAAGGGTTTAGTTTTAAGAAATAACTGTTGTATAATTGAATATTACTATTATTCAAACCCATTTTCGAAGAATTGGCATTGGTAAAAAGAACGCGCAGGATAATCTGTCCGAAGAGGCCTTTACCACTCTATATGAATCCTACTTAATTTGATGAGTTACTACAATAAATATTTAGTATTTTAAGAGAAGATGATAAAATTTCACTTTGATGAAATGCTGGTAATGTACAATGTACATATTGTCTTTTAGAACTGCCCTCACAATAAATGGTAATTTAATGATTAAAGGTAAGCAGTATTACCCATAATTCACCCAGAGGATACCCGAGTATCTCAAAGTCGGAGATTATTAATAATGAAGATTTCCAAAGCTAAGAATTAAGATTTAATGCTGTATTACATCAAAACTTCAGTAAAGTGATTAATTATAATTTATTGGCGGAACTAAATAAATGATGAGGTTATCATTCACAAGTATGCTAGATTAGAATTTAGATATAATTTTACTGTTTCTTTGTTTGTGAATGACCGTTGGAATTGTATTGAAGTTCGTTTTGCACTGTTAGTAAATGCATGTTTTCTGAATTCATGATTAGGTGTTATACTTTTATGTAGGATAGAATTCAGCTTGATGTATGATACAAGGTTTTAATGTTTTTCCCATTCTTTTGGTGGCTCATTAAATTTCTGTCATGCGTTATAAAAAGGTTTGTTCTAGCAATACACATATTACACGCTCTTTTAAGCTCGTGAAAATACATGCATATATTTAAAAAGTAACCATTGAAATAATCAAATACTAGTAATTGCAAAACAGCCTTTATAGTGAGATGTTGCGGAGGCAAAATCGTTGGAACTTGCCTTAACGACCGCTAGGTGCGCTGTAGTAGAGGCGTTTCTCTTTGAAATCCCGATTTCCCCTCCCCTTCTTCACACCTTCTCCTTTCCACTTCCTCCACTTTTATCACCCTTCTGGTGTAGGTACATCAAAAATGTTATATTAACGGATGCCGAGGCGAATGAGTAGTCGTCTGTCTGTTGGCCATTGCTCACTTCACGTCTTGTCTCCAGCTTAGACCTGCAATTACATCGTGGATGCTCTTGCTCAATGATATTTGACGGCTCGTGAATCTGATGCTAGGCGATTTGTGTCAGAGCTGTGAAAGAATTGATAAGGGATTTTATGTTGTCTTTCGGAGTTTCGATGTCTTAATTATTAGTGTGAGCCGGTCCAGGGATGTCATAAGATGAATTGCGGATGTCATGCATTTATTTTATATTAACATGTTAGGTTTTGGTAGTACATTGCAAAGATGATTGATCGTGCTTAACTTGTGTGGGTGTGCGGTAGCTTAAATGTTGTTTTATATTATATTTTGCTTTGCCCCTTTCAAATTAAATGTCCAATGTAATTTCATTAGTTAGCGCATATTTATTTAGGCTTGGTGTGCGGCTTTCATTTGGCTACTCTTTTATTGTATGCTATAGCAGTGACGTCCATCACGTACTTTATTTGAAATATATACGTGCGTGTAATGAGTTTTTGAAGTTGTCACTGCGGAAAGGTCCGTGAATATGTATGCACAGAGATCATTGTCCTACTGGTTACGATTTTAATATTAGCTGTTTAGAGTGTTGCGTTTTTAATTCGTTTTATGTGTTTCGTCCTTTAAGGGGCTTGCCCGGCTGCTACTTAATGCTTCTTTTTCATGATAAAGAAATAATTTAAATGTTTTTAAGAAGATGTATTTTAAAAATTGTCCTGGACTAATATTTTATTAGATCAAATTATAGGTATATTTTGGGTGGGACTGAAATTACGGGTCTTGGTATACGATTGCGTGTTTGTGGCAATCATTTAAACATTTTGCTAAGTCTTAAGAACATTCTACCATTCAAATAAAAACTGGTTTGCTAATTTTTGCAACAGCCCTTCTTCATTTTGTTATCTGCGCTACTGCATACAGAGGAACCAGATTTTCTCTTGCAAAAAAACTATTTAACACGGATATTTCATTGTATTCCTTCATATAGTTGTAATGAGGGAAAGTGTCAATCTCGAACCTAGATGTTCTATTAACGATTATGCTAGTTCAGGTGATCTGTGTTATTTTTGAACGTCTACTTAAAATTTTTGATGTTTTGCCTAAAGATTTATATTCAGGTATGTCAATTTAAAATTATATAATTGGAAAAGCCAAAGCTTATGTGCAGCTTTTAAAATAAATATGTCGTTTATAACTTATGAGCACGTCAAATGTATTAGTAGTGTACATTTATTATGAGCGCGTTATCACACTTATGATTTGTAATATGTTTGAGCTTATTTTTCATCAGTACGGGATATTGTAGTCTTAATTTTTTTTAACGAAAATTGGTATTGATAATCGATGACATTTATTTGGCTGTGCAACAATTTATTCGGCCGATTTTTAATTCAGTGACATTCTTTTATGCCTTAAATCGGCACTGGTATTATTAATTGTGGTTTTGCAATTAATATGTTGGAATGTACAAGGATTGTTCCTGTATTGAAAGGTTTTATGCGACTTATAAAAATTAATGCATTAAAAGTGTTTATTGTACGTACTTAGTAGTACAACAGAATATTTTGGATGGTTCTAGTATATATCACAATTTTAACAAACAATGAGCTTTTTACATTTAAAAAAATACATAGTTCGTATACCGCCAGGTTAGACGTTTGGACAGCGGCGCGCCCGGCGGCCAAACTTTCCCGTAAGGAAACTCGTTTCGTCCCTAACCTGATTAGAACTAACCTTAGTTTGCGGGGGATAACTTGTTTATATAGCTACATAATTACATTCCCTGCGAAGGAAATACAGTAATGCCAACAAAACTACAGTTCATATAAACGAAAAAAAAAAGTACGTTTTTAATAATGTAGAAATTGACTTTGTACACAGTCGTTAAATGCATGGACTGACTGGGCCCTGGGAGTATACAGCCACATACCACCCCAATGTTAAATAAGTTCGTGGGCTGGCGTTTTGAATGTAGGCAGCCATGCACCATGGCATATACTTACACAAATGCACATCGTCCCGACAAATAGTCATCATTATGCAACATTGGTATAATTGTTGGAAGACTGCTAAAAGTTATTGACAGTAAGACCCTGCAAAGTTTCTCTTGTGACAGTCATTATTTCCTCAGCCAAATTATATCTACACACCATAGTTGTGCTTTCTAGCAGAGGAAGAGAAAGAGACCGTATGGTGAAAGATCAGATGTGTACGGTGGGTCATGTTTACAACTGCTCCTTGTGGAATGAATTTCGTGTAAACATGGTCAATGAGCCAAAGAACAGTTAAAGCAACACCTTGCCTTTTAACCTGTCTTGACGTGGTTTTCCGCTGTGTTGATGGTGGCAATTTTCATGTGGTCGACTGTAGCTTCAGTTGCGGATCATACAGGAAACGCTATGTTTCGTCACCTGTTATGTTCCCTTGAGAAACGCCCCATCGTCATTAGTACAACTTATCAGGTTACCGCAAGTGGTGATGCGATCGTCACGTTGGTCTTACATCAAGATGCTTAGCGTACCATGTTGTGTAACATGCAACATGTTCAGGTCATCCAACAGAACCTTGTAGTACATCAAATGGCTAATACATACTGCTGCGAGATCGTCTAATGCTTGGGTGTGGTTGCCACACACCAACCCTCGATTTTGCGGTATTTTGGCTTGTTTGTGGCCGACCTATACACACATCACCCTTCAAACTCTAAAGCATATAGTAGAGACAGCATGTATGTTTTGGGTCACTTCATTAGAATGTCATGAGGATGGAGCAGATAATGGACTGATCGAAATGTGCATGTATTACGATCAATCGAATATTAGATTAGTTGCTAATCGACTAGTCGATTAGTTGCTGATTAATTAATCAAATGAATTAGTGCAGTGTATTAAATCAAACATTTAAATTCTTTATCTACAAAAAATGTATTATTTTATTGGTGTTGAAAGGATTGCGGAGCAGCAAAGATGTGTCCTCTGTGACTTTCTAGAGCCAACTGACCAGAGGAGTGGGTTATAATTGCTTATATAGGAGTTGATGTTGGTGTAAGAGTGGTATAAGGACCATTTTTATTTGTGAGTGTAACACACTCACACGCGCATGTTTTGGCTCACTTAGCGAGTGAGGTGTGGATGGAGCGAGAGCACGCATGAATGTTGTGGCTCACTATGATTTATGTTCAAATAGCCAACTGAAATAAGAACGAATCAAATTGTGCGATTACCAAACACATCACACAAGATATTCAAAATTACTTTAATCATGCTATTATGGAATGAAACTATATCAAGTGTATCTAATCTCCACTTTAATCACGTAATCGACAGAACCAAAAAACATATTCATTAAACCATCTTTAATAATACGATTACCGAATGGAACACAAATTAAATTTATATTTATATCGTAATGAAATATTTTATACTTCAAATGTAACAAATGCTAACTGATCATTAAACCAATTTAATTTAATTAAACAAACGAAACACCCAGCTAATATAAAATTAAAACTTACCAGCACTCCAGATCCCCCTGACAAATATCCCCTTCCACACTGATACACACATACACAAAGTCACACGTACTTCACGCTCATCGGCTCTCAGAACATGAAACGTAATACAGGTTAAACCAGACGAAATGATTGATTACATCATAAATAAATCGTAACAACAAATCGCAAATGCCGCATATTATATTAAAACTCCGTATATAATTAAATATTATGCACATTCTTTGTTATATCATATGTGAAAACACAGTATCGCCACTCTTACAAAAGCATACACCAGCGACTTAATAGCTCACCTAATGCAAAAATCTATCCCAAAAGCCCATTGAACGTAAATTAATAACAATACTTTTCAATTAATCAAACAATAATTATCCAAACAGGCACGAGAAAAAATCCTGCTCCAGGATTTGCAGCCAGCTCGGTTATTCTCTTGGAACTAAACTCTCCAGGAACCAAGCTGAATGCCTGAGTCAACCCTTCGCCACTGTCTCCCGACAGTGTCAAAGAAACCGCCTCAATATTTCAAGTCTCAAAACAGCTGGAGGAGCCTCGCTGGCGAGGAGCAAACTCACCTGTCGAGACAAGCCTGCCACGCCGAGAAACTTTCAAACACCAATAACTGAAATTTATTCACATCATGTCTACATTAAAGCACATAAAATATTTCTAATCGAAATGCATTATAAACCTTATGCCCAAATTTCAAAGAAATATTTCGCAAACTAACCGATTATAATAATTCCAAGTAGCGATGGAAATATTATGTTATTCAATGTTGAAACTCATTGCTTCTCAAGACCCACAGAATTAAATCTAAGTATGTTACAGGTAATTGAAATGTTTAGTTCCTGTAAGCGTTTAAAAACATTTATACATCCAACATATTGTTTTCACAATAACATAATACTACCAAACAAGTTGGTACCAAACATTTTTCCAGCTAACACACTTCGATAATCATTTTAAATGTATGTATGTATATTTTCTAAAATATATTTGCTTAAATATATACATTTCTGCTAATCTTAGTTGGGCTCATTTGTAAAAGAAAAATTAATAGAATTTTTATTTATTTCCATGCGTATGAAACTTTACTAATAGCGAATACAACTTAAGTTTCGTTTCTTAAAGATGTCTAACGACATAGCACGTATTTTCTCTGCTATGCACAATTTTTAAAAGGTTTAATATGTACTTTTCCGCTGTATAAACCCATTGACTCGTGTTATGGTACCATTTTAGTAAATCGAATGATTCGTATTTTTAAAACAATGTTCTTTAGAAACATAACTTTTATAAAAAGTCTTTGGATTCTGTAAGACTTATATATTTTAAATATTTCTTATGTGATATTATTTGTTGTAATTTCCTGGAAATACTGTTAACATAAAATTTATTGTAAGTTTAGTGGAAATCGGGATAAGGTTTTTGTGGATAAAAGAAAAATTTCTTAGAAACGGCTTATATTTTAATTGAGTTTTTTTTTGTATTTATGATATTTGGAACGTAATTCTTCATGATTAGGAGGTAATTTTTCAGTGGGACTTGTTAAATTTTTATTTGTTAAAAGCTAACGGTCCGACTTTTGAGACGCAAGATGAGAAAATTTTTCAAACATTCCTTGACATAGGCTTCGAGCAGTTCATCTCACTCTGTGCTTGTTGTGGTTCTCAGTGGCGGGGGGGCGGGGATCATGGCCAGGGGATTGAAACTATACCTGGCGCGCTCTCACGCAGACAGTCTAGCGGGTTTGTCTTGCTCTGCACCATATTAGTTTTACAAAAACTTTTGACAATGGCGGAGGTCAGAGCTCTGGAGGTGGAACATATTTGTACTTCATATCCTACCCTTCGTAACATCAAATGCGATATGCGCCACAATATTATTTATATGTATTTTAAAAAATTATGTTTTCTTTCTATAAGCATCGATCATCAGGAATATTTTCATGTGTAATACATTTGTGAATCTGATCTATGAGATTTTGTGGGATTTCAACTGCCATTGTGAGAGATTGTGTTAAGAGCGATTTAGTAAAGACAATTATGTGTGTATATTATTTTTTTACGTTACTTATTAGTGATTTTAAATAATTTTATAGTATCTTCTTTGGGCAAATATCTGGAGTTTTTCAATTCAAATTGATTGGTTATATTGTTATTATATTTTCTCAATAAGTATGTGCGATTTCCTTTGGTAAGATAATTTACGCAATAATTATAGCTAGACATCTTCTCACAATAGGAAAATACGTGAAATACTGTAAATGAATTATTTATTTTTCCCAGAAAAGTGAAATTTGGAATTAAGAATAATTTAAAACATGTAATTGGGATAAGTTTTTAAACTATTATGGGAAACGTATCGTTGTAGGTCTAATCTTTTTTTTTTATATTTTATAGTGTGCAAAATCGTATCTTTAATTTGGAAGTTTGTATACGCCTATAATTTTTTTTTAATAATCCGTTCATCATTCGGTTAGGTTTTCCGAAGATAGTCTACGTGTATTCGCTACGAATATTTTAATCTTTCACTGCTATGCGTTTTCGACGGAGCTTGTGTTAAAATTCATTTCTTGGAAATTTTGGGATTAATGAAATTTCAGACTTAAATGATAGTGATGAGGAAATTATTTTTCTGTGTGATTTCCTGTACATTTATTTGTTAGAGACAGTATACGAAAATTGGTTAAGTGGCTATATTTCGCAGAGATCTCAAGACGCTACCATGTATTTTAGAAAATATAAGCACATATATTTAAATCGCTTATCGAAGCGTATTAGCTGGTAAAATGTTTGATACCAACTTGTTTGGTAGCATTATGTTATTGTGAAAACAATAAGTCGGATTAATAATCGTTTTTGAAAGCTTACAGGAATTACACATTTCAATTACCTGTCACATACTTAGTTTAAATTCTGTGGATCTTGAAAATTGGTTCTTTTGTGGGATATTTAATTGAAATTTTGGTAAAAATTTTAGAATGTATTTCGATACAAAAATATTTTATGTGCTTTAATGTAGAAATGATGTGAATAAGTTTCAGTTATTGGATTTTGAAAGTTCCTCGGCGTGGCAGGTTTGTCTCAACAGGCGAGTTTGCTCCTAGTCAGCGAGGTTCCTTCAGCTGCCTTGAGACTTGAAAAATTGAGGCGGCTTCTTTGACACTGTCGGGAGACCATGGCGAAGGGGTGACTCCGGCATTCTGCTTGGTTCCTGGAGAGTTTAGTTTCAAGCAAATAACCGAGCTGGCTGCAAATCCTGGAGAAGTGATCATGTTCCATACACTAATTTTTCTCTCGTGTGTTTGGATAATTATTAAGTTTGATTATTTGAAATGTTTTTATTCATAATTTATATGCGACGGGCTTTCACAACAGGTTTTCGCATTAGGCGAACGATTGAGACGCCGGCGTACGCTTTTGTAAGAGCCGTAGTGCTGCATTTTCATGTGTGGTATAACAAAGAACGTGTATACGGGTAAATTATATACTGAGTTTTAAAGAATATGCAGGGTTTGCGATTTGGTGTTACGATTAATTTACAATATGATAAATCAGTTAGTTAGGTTTAACCTGTATTTGTTGCGTGTTTTGAGAGCCAATGAGGGTATTGAACATGTTACTTTGTGTATGTGTCAGAGTGAGAGGGGATATTTGTCAGTTGGGATCTGGAGTGCTGGTGAGTTGTATTTTTATATTAGATGGGTGTTTCGTTTGTTTATTTTAGTAAAATTAGTTTAATGATCAGTTAGCATTTGTAATGTTTGAAATATAATATATCTCATTACAATGTTAATATAATTTTTTTGTGTTGCATTTGGTAACCACATAATTAAAGACGGTTTTATGCTATTCGTTTTTGGTACTGTTATTTATGTGATTAAAGTGGAAATTAGTTATATTTGAAATAGTTATATCCTGTAATAGCAAGATTGAAGTAATTTTGAATATCTCATGAGACATGCTTGGTAATCACATAATAAAAGTAATTTTTTAATTATTCGTACTTATTTCAGTTGGCTATTTGAACATAAATCTTAGTGAACCAAAACATACACGCATGCTCTCACTCCATCCACACCTCACTCGCTAAGTGAGCCGAAAGATACACGCATGAGTGCTTTACACTCATGAATAAAAATGATCTTTATACCACTCTTACACCAACATCAACTCCTATATAAGCAATTACAACCAACTCCTCTGGTCAGTTGGCTCTGGAACGTCACAGAGGACACATCGATGCTGCTCCACCATCCTTCCATCACCAATAAAACAATAAACTTTTTTGATATAAAAAAATAAATATTTGATTTCATACAATTACACTAATTAAATTAATTAATAAGCAACTAATCGACTAGTTGATTAGCAACTAATTGACTATTCGATTAATCGATATGCATGCAAATCTCGAATAATCGAACAATCGCATATCCACTTCATCTTTATGTCATTCTAATGAAGTGAGTCTCTAGTGCATATGTTTTCTTAGTTTGTGAAATATTTTTTGGTACTCTTATTGAACCCATAAATTGTACATTAGGATAACATATTTACATTCAAAATATATCAAAGTTATGGAACTGAAAGATCGACATATTTAGATCTTAGATAACACTTTCTAAGATATTTGGTATCGTCAAACCAAAACACCCTCAAAGGTAATCATCCTGAAGGCGAAAAGTTGTAACAGTGGGATATTATGGCGTACTTGAGTTAAGCGATCAAACATCTGGTGGGATGCATTGGGCCGAAATGCGAGGAGATCGTTTAGGAGAGCGGTGTGTATTCTCTGCCTCTTGTAATTCTTACTTCGTTATTGTGAACATGTTGCATTCATGCCCGAAATCGGTGGTTCCTAAGGATGAGTAAGTACTATTTAGGAGGCCGAATTAATAATTGGGTCGTGTGTCAGCTGGCCCAGGCTCTTAAAATAAGTTCTATTTTCCTCCAGTAATTGCATGTTAAGTATTTTAATACTTTAAAAGAAAAAAAATTACAACACCATAAATAGTGCTTTCTAATTTCATGTATGTATAACAGCTGCATTCTAGAGGAGAGTAGTTAAACTAAAGAACAATTAAATGACATCTGCCAAAAGATGACGTACCACTAATTCCATCGCACCATGTATAGCAATGCAACAGACAGTATTGTGTGGGCCTGGAATGTTGAATGTTGAGCACGTGTGTAGAAATCGAGCTATCATAACTCTTCGAAGAAATTTTATGTGTCCCTGTTGCACACTTACAGCTGTTTGAGAGGGGCCGCATCGTTAGACTTTATGAGTTGGGATGGACAAATTTATGGATTGCTGCACATGTTTGCCATGATGTAACCATAGTATGGTGATGTTATCAATTGTGGTCAGGCGAACACACAAGATACATAGACCAGGTTCGGGACGCCCACATAGTACAGATGAACATAAATATCTGCATATTGTTAGGGCAGCACTGGCAGTCCATATGACACCCAGAGCACAGATAAGAAAGAGTGTGGGATAAGTGGTGTCTGTACTTAACATTGAGAACCGTCTACTTGGAGCAGGACTATGAGCACGGGTGCCTTTGGGATGGTTTCCTCTTCTGCCACAATACCACCGTGCATGCCAATTTTGATGTGAAAGGATCGCTTGGAGATTGGAATGGCGGTGCTCTATTGTGTTAAGCGACGACAGGATTTCCAGTACTTCATGCAAGTAATGGCCGTTTACATGTGCAACATCGACCTGGTGAGCATCATCTTCGAGACACATTCTGCTCCAGAATACAGGCTTAACTTCTGGAACCATGGTGTGGGGCGAAATAATCTAAAATTCCATGCATCATTCGTGTTGGTGGAGAATCCATTGAACTGTGCCCCCAACATGAAGGTGATGTATTGTTTGAGCGGCATAATGCTTGTTCACATACTGCTGCTATTACACGACATGCTCTTTGTGATGTGAGACAATTTATTTGGCCAGCATGATCCCTAGACATCTCTATCATTAAACATGTTTGGGTCATAATGAGATGGCATCTGGCACAGTCTGCATGGTGAGCTACTAACCTTGCACAATTGCGACAACAGGTGCAAGAGGCCTGAAACACTATACCTCACGATGATCTTTGTCACATTTACGATCGTCTACATCCAAGAATACATGCCTGTGTTGATGCCAGACAGAAATACACTGCATATTGATGTGGCATTTAGTGCATTCATTATATTGCTTACATTACTTAGTTTGGTCTTAATTGTTGATTTGTAATGTTATCAAGTTATATTATATCTTGGTTGAATTGTGAATAAATTTACATCCACAGCCATACAGTTGTAATTTTTTATTTTGTTTATATGATTACATTATTTGGTAGACATTGTTCCCTCTGCACTTTAATCGCATGTTACATGGTCCCATGGCACTTAGAGGGAATGCAATATCCATTTATTTGACTTCAGATCGGTAATATAAAAGATTCATGCTCACACAGTTTATGTAAACCAATAACAACAAACATAAACAACATTCTCGAACCAAAACATTCAAGGCAGTTGTATTGTTGATGAATTAATGATAACTTGTTGCCCATGGTTTTTCTCAGTAAAAATAATTTTCTCATCAGTGAAATGCAGCACTTCAATTTTACGCAGGTGGGACGCAGTGTGATGTTTAATTTTTTCATGTTGTGTGAATATGTACAATGTGCTGAAAAATGAGTTAGTACTTACAAAATAGATTCATAAGTTGTGAACCCATTTTGTAATGATCTGTGTTTGTCCATCTTGCATATGTAACATTGCCTTTTGAGGTTCATACACTCATGTTTGTGAAAAATGCAACACCATGAAAGAGCCATCAGAATGTAAGTAAACTTATTATTCAAATCTCCTGTAGTAATACATACAAATATTGACAAATTAAAAGAAATGCAACAAGATAACATGCAAAAAATCACTATCATGTAAAGACTCCATGTGCTGCATTAAAAGCTGCTACATACCATGGCATACAATCAAACATGTTCTGGATGTCTTACTAAGGAATCACCTGCCAGGCTGTTGCTACCCGAGTTTACAGTTTATCGGTACTAATGGGCTGATTGCCAAGGGACCATATCCCACAATTGTTAATTAGGTGATATATCAGGTGAATATGCCTTTGCGTTCTTTCCATCAATCATCCAATATTTCCATCAATCTTCCAATATTTTCATCAAACTTCCAATCTTTCGATTATTCTTGCAATCTTTCCATCAATATTTCCACCAATCTTGCCATATTTATATCAGAATTTTCACCTACTTCAAATCATCCCACCAATATTGCGCAATGTTTCCATCACTCCTCCAATCTTTCGATCAATCTCGCAATCCTTCTATCAATTTTTGATAATATCGCTTTTTTCCATAAATTTTTTGACCAATCTCTCAATATTTCCACCAATCTTTCCATCAAACTTTCGCAATCTTTCCATCAACCTTTTGCAATATTTCCAGCACTGTTTCCATAGATATTCTAATCTTTCCATGAATCTTTTGTAATATTTCCACCACCAATAAAATCTTTTGTTTAATCTTTCTCAATCTGTCCACCAATGTTTCGCAATTTTTCCATCAATATTTTGCAAACTTTCCATCGATTTTTGGCGAACTTTCTGTCAATATTTCAATTTCTCATTATCACTCTTTCAAACTTTCTGTTACTCTTTCGCAATCTTTCGATCAATCTTCCAATCAGCTTTATACCTACACTTCAATTACTCGCTGGTCCGAACTGGTATTTGAAATTTTGGCCAGTATATATTATGGTTGGAAAATGTGGGTGTAAATAAATTACGAGCATGTTTGATAATACCGTGCAGAATTTGATGGAAGAGATGAATTTACAATATTAGCTTACCATACAGCATACTGAATGCTGAAAATTTGAGATCAGTTTTCAGTGCCATGAACAATATGGAGATGTCTCCAGGTGGTTCGTTAGAGGATGTTGTGAAACAGTCATTAGATTGTCGCCATAATACAGCCAAACAAGCAGCATCCGAAAACGATGAGAAATAACTATAGCGTGAATATGGATACCCTATGGATATCTTATGCCTTACTGTACACATGCCAGGATAACGACACCACCTCCTTCCACTACAGCAACACTAAGGTAGCCTGCATGAATGTGTATTTGATACAGTTAAATTGATTTTTGCTACATCTGTAAAAAGGCTATATATTTTTTCTTCAATGCCTTATAGAAAAGATATCTCAACTGCCATCTTCACAAGAATAACATCATTACATATTTAACTTTCGATTAATTATTAATAATTACTGCAAAATGTGTGTAAAACATTTATGTTAAAATGCATAATATTTCGCAGTAATAATTATTTAAAGAAAAATGAATATTACAGCTCAATGCAGTGAGTGTAATTCTTTATACATGACCCCAAGCATTTAGATTAAAAGTTTAACTGACAGATTAGATGCGACTTACCATGAAGTTGGCCGAGGCATTTGAGTCCTTCTAGATCACAGTGCTTAAATTTGCCTACGACAGGAAACAAACAACAGTTAACAACATGCTTTAAGTTACTGACTTGTATGTATGCACTTGTTTATGTTATAAATGTAAAATATGATAAGCAAATAAAATACCCTCAAATGCCCTTATTAAAACCTCCAAAATAAAAGTGGCATTTCTCATGTCTAGAAAGCTACCTAAGCTGGTTGATTATTATTTAAATCTATTTAATTTATTTTAATACTACAAATAGTACTGAAATATATAATTCGAGAGATTTTACTTCAACAACACAAACAGGTCACTACTTAAAAAAAATTAACGAATTAAAAAATACCATTATCATTCTCATTTACATTTTTAAAAATATTTCTTTACCTTATTACTATTGGAAGACAAATCATCTCGTCGTTATATTTATATGACCTTTAATAGGAAATAATTATCTCGCTACCAGCCTCTAATGTTCTCTATTAATATCGTAATATTGGTCATAATGAAATGTGCCACGGACATTCCTTGGTGTATGTGAAGCACATTGACAACATTGGAGATGGCCCAGTAACGTCACTGGAGATAGAGCCACAATCTCTCAAGTTATTGCAAAGGCATGTGAGTGAATATGAACGATATGGGCTTTAAATGCCACCCACATGGGTGTATGAATCCAGCATGAGTCCTTGACTCTGCTGATGTGACACAGCTGAGAGTGATTCGAGTTTGTTAGACTACAGTACGAGTCGGTACACAGTGGAACAGCGTGTTTATCGTCTGCTGTGCCATAGACAATTTATTACACAGTTTGGAGCCAGGAACTAACTGCAAAGTCATACATTCAATATTCGCTAACGAAACTGTTACATTATTGGATATGCTTAAAGGAGGACGTCTAAAACTGCCACACAAAATGGAGGAGGAAGTTGAAAACAGATTACTGGCTTCACCAAAGAAGCCATTGCAGGAAATGGGAGCTTCAAAAGCAAATTTTAACCAGTTGTCAAATAAGCAAAGCTGCGTACGTATCGTGTTAGTCACTGCAGCAACAAGTGAAAAGAGTAAGTTATTGTTATTGGTTCCAGCAGTTCATCGACAGACATCTGGGAATCCTTGACTACACGTGGTTCTCCGACAAAATTATATTTCACTCTTGTGGAATCATTAATTTCCAGAATGTCTGGCTTCAGGATACTGATAATCCTCACACTGTACATGAAACACATCACCATGATGAAAAAATTGGAACATGGTGCACTTTATCAAGGCATTACATTATTGACCCCATCTGTTACATCACAGGAGATTTAGAATCAGTTGGGTGATGCGGAACTCTATATTGGCTATTTATGGTAGCACTTGCCACACTTCTAATGCCAGCACGATATAAATTATCGTGTCCTTTAAAGATTATGTCATTTCAAAACATTTTGGCAAATTAGATCTCCTGGCCTTCCTTCGCCAGATTTTTCCTAATATAGAAAGGGGAATTTTATTGCAACCATCCACTGTCTATCATGGAATTGCAGGGCAGGGTTTGGTGGGAAATTGACTCTGAGACTCAGCCAGAATGTGTTGGTGTCTGGCTTCCTTGCGTGACATGGAGATGCATGTGCTGATGATCACGTCCAACACTTGTAGTGATGTCACTATCTTATCATACACAAAGGCATGTTCGTGGCCCATTTAATTGCATTATTACTACCAATAGGTTGATATATAATCAAACATCCGAGGCGGACTGTGTCCTACAGGAAAAATATCTCACCATTAACATAACTATTATGTAATCATATTCTTAGATTTGAAGTGAAATGTTTGATATATTTGTGTAACAACAACAGTTTTACTGGACTTAAAGCTTTCTAATTAATGTGTGGGCACATCGACAAATCTCCCAGTTGATAAATATGTTTTGCAAGTCACACTTACCAAAAGAAACACTTAATTTTACTAAAAATTTCTCTCATAGTAGCTCCAAACAGCCTGTTCTCGCACAGACTCCCATGGTCCCATGTGTTTACAATATCTGTGACAATGAATTTGATGACTACAGTTAGACGCAAATATGATGGATCTTTCTCACTGTATTGAATTGATGTTGTTGAGCTCAGTTAAGAAATCATTTTGAGTAACTATATTTATTGCATGGTTTGCCATTAATGGTGACATAAATACTTCAGGTAAATCATAGCATACCATCTTGTAGGGGTTGGAAAAATTACCTCCAATCTAAATTCTTGATCCTCTTAGAAATTTTGGTATTTCAGCAGCGGATAGTGAATTCACTGCTGATGGGGGATACTTATTGAAATTCTTTTAAAACTGCGTACATTTTATGTACAAATTTTAAACTTATATATGTTTGTCTATTCAATTGTTTAATTTGGTTAATATTATATCTTTGCTTGTTCTATCCTGGGCACCTTCGCCCCACATGGTATTTTGATTTCAAACAATTTTTCTATAATTTAGAAAACAATTTTCCTTGTTTTGTGGTAACAATGATAGTAACATGTTTCAATTCTCTAGTTTTTCATGTCGAAGACCTTCTGTAGCACTTTCCGCGGAAAGAGGCTGGAATCCGATAGTTTTATATAAAAAATCATCTGCTACATTGATTTCTGTTAGCTTGAAGTGCCTTACTATGGTAGTAGAGGGAAAACATATGACACTATTTAGAGCCTTCGTGATAAGTTACTGGAAAAAGTGTGTATGAGATTGCTTGGGAGGATGACAATGATGGGGTTATGTCTTTTAATTTCAGTATGTTGGAATAATTTACGACCATAACAGTTCGAAAATTATGTCCATCTATGGCATAGAAACCAAGTACATGGAGCAAAAGGGGTGGCTGACTCTTCACTTTTCAGCCAGCAGGGTATTTCCCCCTCCCCTCTCTAATCATATACCACCTGGTAATCAGACATTAGTTCAGCATATAATAAATAAGTTTGTAATATTGTGAATTTCTTGCATCATTGTTTTCAAAATACAATCTTTTAATGAATTGCATTTAATTTTTCTCGTCAAAATAATTTTTTAAAATATATATCCAGATTTTAGGATTATTTACTATTAATTAAGAGCAAGAGTTTTCCAGGTCAAACGATTTACGACCAAACGGCGAAAAGGGAGGGTGGCACCTAGGGAGGATCGATAATGCCCCTGGCGGAAGGGGTCCAGAGTTATGGTTTCCTCCCCAACCTCCCTAGGCTCTGGAAGGTGCATTTTTTGAACCTACTTTCTTGAAATTTTGTTGAGGGTCCTTTGTCCCCCCAAATATGGTTTTCGCCTACCCCACCCCCCCCAAAACCTTTTGGGGTTTATGACCTCCAGGTTTTGGAAGGTGCATTTTTCATCCGATTTCCTCGCAATATTTTTTATATAGTGCCCCTGGGGAACGGAATTAGTTATGATTGCCGACCCTACTCCTCCCATTTTCGGGGGGAGAGGTTTTTCTGCCCCAGGCTAAAGGTTCGTGTATATCATGCGGTGTCATACACTTATGCCTAAACTGCAAAAGGGGGGGGGGGTTGCTGGAGGACATCGATAATGCCCCAATGGGGAAGAGGGCGAGTTATGTTTGCGGACCCCCTTCCCACGCTTCCGGGGGCGGGGGGGGGGGGGTGGTGTTTTTTTCCACACCAATTAAGGTTTGTGAAAGGGTGCTTTTTTCGACTGATTTACATGAGATTTGGGGGAGGGTTTTCTTTCTATACCCCACTCTCCACCAATGCAATGGTAAGTTAGGCACTTCGAAGCTACACCGTCTCCCCCTCAAGTCGTAAGTTTTAAGTCTAAAGTCTTACCTCTTACGACTTAAGTCTTAAGTCTTACATCTTATGTCTTAAATCCACTTACAATTATTAAATGTACCACACTTATACCATAACGTTTTGCAACTGCATGACGGGATGTGCGAGTGTGCACCGACAGGCGCGAGCGAGCACGTGCCAGAGTTCCGAGACAAATCTCGTAATATTACCGGCTTCACTGATGGTGGCTTAGCCCGTGGATTCCGCGGGCCCGTCCACTGATGCTTTTATAATCAACATTGCATTCGTAAGCAAAATTCCAAATATTATGTTGTCATAAATATATTTACAAATCATATTATTTAAAATCCTGGCTTGCATGAAAATAAATGTTATATCTTGCATTGCTTCATATACAAACATGAGACAATCATTCAGAGCGAGAGAGAGAGAGAGAGAGAGAGAGAGAGAGAGAGAGAAAGAGAGAGAATGACAAGGTTTGATTTGTGCTATTTGTATTGGCACTTATTTCATGTTAATAAGTTATCCTATAAGTCTATTCTTATTTATTTGATATTTCGCCTTGTATTTTTTTTTACTATTGGAACTTGTTATAGTTCTGCTTAATATTTTTGTTTATTTATTTAAAAGTTGTAAAACATACCTTGTCATCTGAAAGTTGTGTAATGTTCAAATATTTCTGTGGTTATGTTTTTAAAATTTTCTTGTTTTAAAACTGTATTTTTATTTGTGTCTTTTAATTATTTATGTGCGTAATATTCTGTGAAATTTTAATTTTCAAGTATCAAAATGAAAGACTTATTTGTGAGATATTGTACTTCTTCCTAGACATTCGATATATGTATCGATTAGTCGCGCGAGAGTACGAAGCCCGGAAAAACATAACTTTATATATATATATATATATATATAATATATATATATATATATATATATATATATATTATATATATATATAGGTTTCCGCTCGTGTTACTTACATTTATTTCTCCAGCCATAATCCAGTAATAGGAAATTACAGTCATCACCCGCCACTGTCACATAGATTTTCCCAGGCACTCTCTGCTTTGCCTAGTTTGTTATGACCTTCCACTAGACCCTTCTTATTTCAGGGTGTGTCCAAGGTCACAATTGTGGCCATGGCCCCAGACAACCCTTGTATAGCCACGATATATGCGTCCATTTTATCATAACAAACCCGACCTAAGGCGTATAGGGCTTTCCCTGAGACACATCCCATTCTCCAACCTTCTATCTACTAACAAGCATGCCGGAGGTCTCAAAGAACTGTGAAGGAGCTCACGCCGTCATAGCGGGATTTGGGGCTCACCAGTTAATGTAGTCGCCTTGAAACTTTCTATTTTTGGAATCCTTCGTTATCTTGGGATGAGTTAAATTTTATCCACCGTTTTGGGTAAGTTTAAAGGCGGATATTTAATTTTTGCGTGGTTATGTTGTTTTTGTGATACCAGTCGTTTTTGAAATTGTTATTGTCTTTTAGCAGTTTGCGGAATGTGCCGATAATCTTGTGGCCTGCCATCTAATTCCTGTAATGTGATACGAGTCGTACAACCATTCGCAGGGTTGCAGTTTAGACCATGATTCTACTTTTTTCTGCCGTCACACCACAGTAATTTAAAAATCTTAAGGAATTATGTAACTTCTTATTTTAATTAGTGCCTGCTGCATGACCTATGGGTGTGCTCCAGCCTTTTTGGTGGACTGATGCGACATTACTTAAATTGGTGGATTTGGACAGTTCAAGAAGGAAACTGTTTTGTCTTCAACAACCTTAGTTCGGAAGGAAAATGAAATCTTAATAATTTATTTTTTTTGTAATGTAAATTTCAGAAGAGGTGATTTCGGGTACCCGATGATATATTTACTGCCCAAAATCAAGGGAACATTCAGTTTGTCAAAAATGTAAACAAAATTAAGTAAATTAATACTATAAACCAAAACTGAATATACTTATGTTATAATATTTCATTTATATGTACGGGGATTGCACCACAATACTCTTGTTGTAGCAGAAAATTTTTAAATAGAGCTATAATTATTCAAAAGAAAATGCGTTAATTAATTTTTGGGTTAATTACACCCTTAAAAAAATTGCCCTTGTAATATATAATTCTTTAATGGTTGAGTTGTGATTGATAAAACTTGCTTTATACAATGTGTGTACCTATGGGTTATTTATTATGTTAATAAAATAAGCGAAACAAGAGCACACCCTTAAAATTTGCTTTACGTAGTAAATCCTAGTGTACACAGGAACCTAGATCCCACCTTTCATGTATGTGCCATCCTTGTGGTATGATGAGGTACCTATGCGTACCCATGTTTCAATCACAAAGGTGGCACATAATATGTAGTAGCATAGCGTGGTTCCTGGTTGCAGATTGCATTTTTTTATTTGTACATGCTTGTTGCATGTGTCGCTTTGAGACTTGGGCATGTGCAAATGAGGCCTCTGTACCTTTATATTTAAGTAATATTAAGTGTGGTTTTTTTGTGTCATATTGCAGTGTGCTGGTACCATGGCTTAGTTATTGTGCTAGAACTCCTTCTGAAGGATTAATACCATTATAAGTGCACCATCCGAGGTGTACAAGCACCTGAAAACACAGCAGCATTTAGAAGCGCCTTGCATGTTTCTTTTAATTACAGTGTCCTTATTTCGTTGGACAAATTGTTAGATATTGATATTGAGGCAGATTATCGCACCTGCGCTGCTAAGATCATTTATTTGCAAGAGTTTTTTGACAATCTAAATGAAAATGACACACCTTATTCATACTCCTGGTTATAAAGACGTTTAGCTTATTTTAAACCACATGCTCAAAATATTTTGACCAAATTTGGTGAGCAATTGTAAGATGTTCCATATAAGTCATATGAGAGTATTGTGACTCAGAACCAGTCTCTCTTTGAGGCTGTTTCTAATTTGGAGTCAGTCGGCATAAGTGTTATTGATAACAGTAACGAGGATTTTCCTAACACCTACATCACCTCAGTCATTCAACAGTTTGGTAGTATTGATGTCAGTACAACATCTCATTATGTTCCAGCCACCACCAAACCCATTCCCGTTAAACTAGTTAGCCACCCACCATTTTCACACTTGCTTCAACCACTCTTCCATCCACTGCCCTCCGTGCTGTTCTACTTATCCAAAGCTCATATTAATTTCATCCAAGCACTGTTTTCGGTGCACTTGTACACATGTCATCTTCAGTATCACCCATGCATTGCTCAGTTCTTGGCAAAATCTCACACGTACTTGAGAACATCCTGCATAACTTTCCTGCCACTGATTGTCTCAATCTTCCAAAATTTCTAGAGTTTTTGAAAGTGATTTTTAAACTTCATCGGAGTAAATAAGTGACAGAGGCATAACTGATTAAGGTCTTTTACCATTTCACTTAAGGTCTGCTTAGTGAACAGACAAGTTTAGACATGTCACTCCATGTTTCATTTGATGCCTATCATACAGTTATTTATAATTGTTTTATTCCCTTAATATTTTGTGCTCACTTACAACTGAGGATGTTTAATCGTTTGCAAGAACCTCAAGAGGTTCTTTCTGTGGATGTGAGCAGTATTAAGTTCGCTGCTATCATATTGCATTTGAATCTACCAGAATGTGAAATGGTTAATACTATATTAGATAGCTTAGAGCCTCAAGAGCATTCTCGTTTGGTGTATTTCTCTAAACTCAACATTTTTCCAGAGTTAGATAGGGCATGCATACATTCCCCGACCATCAGATACGCTGACCAAAACGCCAGCATATCTTTAGGCCACACATATCACTTCGTGGTACAAATAAAAATAAATTACCTCCTGATTCTTCCACCAATGCTGTTACTGATAAAAATAATCAGACACAGAAACAGAAGGATGACAAATCTCATTCACCCTCAGACACTATTGTATGTGAAAACCCAGTTACTTGTGGGTATCGCAAAATGTCAGGCCACAGTGTTTTAAGTTAAAAACAAGTCCTGCGGCAGCAACGAGTGAGCGATCTTCCTCGCAATTCAGGCAAGCATGCTAATGATCACTATAATGCTCACCTTTTCCAAAACTTGAACCTATGTAGGCACTTTCAACAGCTGTTTGGTCCTTATAGACATTATGAGAAGAAAAGGTGTCAAGTAAATTTCCTTAATTTAGTAGGCACTAAAAAGTTTACTACACTCCGTATTGAGGTAAATTTAGTGTCATTGATCATTTATACTCTGGTTGTTTTTGAATCAGCTCGTATAATTATTTCTGCGAAACTTTTTGATAAATTGAGATATTTAAGGCTAGTTGTCTATTGAACCTTCTGACGTACAACGTTATACCACGCCAAGTTAGGTTCTTCCGATATCTTGTTGCGTCACTTTACAGTTGAAAATTGGCAATTTTTCGTGTATAGACAGGTGTCTAGTATCCAAAGAACTTGGTTTATATTTTATTTTAGGCACAGAATTCTTGGCAGCTACTGGCCTGATCTTGATATTCAATATGAAAATATCTTTTAAAAGTTTTCTCCTGAGGCGAAAATATATTGGCTGGTCCCCCAAATAAATCGCAGTGTTTCTCCTTACTGTAGGATAGAGACCAATCAAATAGTAGTTTTATTTGATAATCTTGAAGAACAGCAGCGTTCTCCTATTGAAAAATTGTGTAAAAATTCTCCCAAGGTACTTACCACTGAGTTGGGCCTTACTAAATTGTTGGAGTATCACATAAAAAGGAAAATGTCAAGTGTCTTCCATATAGATTTGCACCACCTCAGATAGAAATTTAGAGAATACTAGTTAAAGATTTGTTAAATAAAGGTGTTATTGAACAATCTACTTCACAATATGCACGTCCAGCCTTTTTGGTACCAAAACCAAATGGAAAACATCGGATGGTTGTGGACTACTTAATGAGTTCTTCATCCAGATCTCCATTCGGCATTTAATTGGTTTGGAAAAGCAACATTCTTTACAGCCATAGATTTAAATGCAGTTTATCATCACATTCCTATGTCGAAAGTTTCCAAACCAACTACAAAATGTTGAGTTCCTTGGAACCTGTATCAATTTGACTCGTGTTCCATTCAGCTTGGCTACGGGTACTCAAGTACTTACTAGGCTTCTAGATATGATTTTTCATGTTGTAAAATTCAAGTTGGTCTATAACTACCTGGACTAACTTGTCATTTATAATGGCAGTATTTAACAGCATTTGGACCACCTTAAAATAAGTTTTTTCTTGCTTAGAAAATGCAGGTCTTACTGTTAAACTTTCTAAAGCTAAATGTGCAATTTGCAATTCAGTAAATTTCATTTTTGGGACAAAACAAATTTATACATATATAAATGTATACTCTATTGAAGATAGGTCTACAGTATATCCACTAAAACTTACAAAATATAAAAAGGAAAAAACATATAAATTTACTCTATTTCAAAGATAATAAAAGCAGTAATGTGTACTGTTGGGTAAAAGTTTGATCAAAACTGCTTGCATTGCAAATAAATAATCATAAAAGTAAAACTTATATATGCGATATGTGTCTCCAATTTTTTTATTATCAAGAAAAATCTAATAAACATACATAAGACTATACAAAAAATGAATCAGTAAGAATTACATACAAACAATGAAGGTCCCTTTCACAATATATGCAGATTTCGAATCAATACTAGAGAAAACTTCAACCGCCAATCCAAACCCAAGAGAATTAAATAAGTTTAACTTAATCAAAAGTATTCTGTTATAACAGGAGAAGATATTGACAATGGGTTTTTATAGAGAAGTAGTTAATGAAAGATACAATCTTACTAATGATCAATAAATAACATTGATTTTAAATTAAATATTGAATCATATACTATGAAATATCAATTACATGAAGCATATGGTTTCTGTCATTATATTGTATCTAATTATAAAGATTATAAAAAACTAATTGTATATCGAGGCCAAATTGAAATTAGAAATTTATATAATTATTTTAAAAAGAAGTAGAAGAAATTGATGAAATATATTCTCGAATTGCACCACTGCATCCATTAACAAAAGAAGAAAAAGTGCTATAAAATAGATCAGAAATGTACTGTATGCGAATGTGAATACACCAAGGAAAATAAAAAATTACATCATCATGATCACATAAGTGGAAAATTCACTAACCCAACATGTAATTTATGTTATCTACAATTAAAATTACCGAATTTTGTTCCAATTTATTTTCATAATTTAGCTGGTTATGATGCTCATATATTTATTAAGGAGTTAAGACATGATAATAAAAATATTGATTTAATTGCGAATAACAAAGGAAAGTAGAAGTATAAAAACGCCGATTCGAGCACAGCCTCCAGTTATCACAAAACAAACTGTAAATTAAGTGCTCAAGCCATCAGAAAACCATCAGAAAAAATTACCGTTATTTTTCTGATCCAAAACATCAAATGCCGATTCGAGCACAACCGCAAAAAGTGACTCAAAAAGTTGCATTTGGGAGCAACCACAAAAAAGTGACTACAAAAGTTGCATTTGGGAGCAACCGCAAAGTGTCTCAAAAATTGGGCTTGGGTGCATCTGCAAAAATACGCATAAACAGTTGCGTTTGGGAGCAGAAGCAAAAAAGTGACTCAAAAACCTACATATGGTTAGTTCATAGTCTTTAGAAAAAAAAAGTAGTGTTAAACTTTTGCATTGAGTGCATCTGCAAAAATACGCGTAAAAAGTTGCATTTGGGCGCAGTTGCAAAAAAAAAAGTGACTCAAAAAATTTGAATACAAAAAAAATAAAATGTTGTATACAATAAATGAGCATGAATAAAAATCAACTGATGTCTAATATGATGACCATGACAATGAAAAAGGCTAATGCAACTGGTAATGTTTGGAAAGAATATAAATTTAAGAAAGACGTATTTGCGGAAAGAAAGAAGAAGAAATCTCAAGAGAACTATGTCAAGAGAAGTATGTCAAGTGTGAAAATTGAAAACACTTTTAGAAACCATCACTCATAAGAAGCCATCTTAAAAGTAGATTGCACAAATGCACAATTGGAAATTTTTAAATTACCACAACATTTAATATCAAAACAGAAGTTCCCATGAGAGAAACAAGCGAAATGTGAAACGTGTAGTCACTATTACAAACCATCTCTCATAAGAAGTCACTTGAGAAGTAAAATTCATAAGTACACACCCAGATTCAGTGTAGAAGAAATCGAAACAGCATTTCAAAGTAGGTTCAAGACTTATGCTGTAAAGAATGTGAATACATATAAAGACCCAAATCATTTCCTAAACGATGTAAAAGAAACTGTCATGGGACTAATTAATAAACATTTAAAATCACTCAAAGTGATCATGAAACTCTTCACTGAGTAAAATGGGGAATTGGTGAGAATATTGAATATGTAGAAAGCTCCTTTAAAACAAAGAACGAAATATTACTGAGATCGACTAATTTGGAAGAATATTATGCCAACAACAAATCGAAAATCATAGCTGAGATGGGGGCTTTCGAAGCAAAGGGATCTCAGTGGATACTCAGCAGAATATTTAAACTAGAAGTGCGAATAAATAAATATGTAACATTCAAGGGCAGTACTTATGTTGTTCTCCCAGAAAAAATCGAAGATAAGCAGGCGGTAATTAATGTTAAGAGCAATAATCAAAAAATGTTTTTTGTAGTCCGTTCTATCTGCATTGCATCAATTACAAAGAAACCCCCAAGGAGTGAATAAATACATAGCTTACGAACATGAGTTTGATGATGCACTTAAGGGTTTGGAATTTCCAATGAAATTGGATAGCATACCAACTTTTGAGAAAAGAAGTGGAATTTCTATTAATGTATATGCATACAAAGAAGAAGATGGCATTAAGAAACATATAATCTGTCCATTAAAAATAACAAAAATAAAGACGGACAAACACATAAACCTACTCTATATCAAAGACGAAAAGAACGACCACTACTGCTGGATAAAAAGTCTTTCGAGACTTATCGCATCACAAATAACAAATAATGGTCATAAAATATTTATGTGCAATAGATTTTTGCAACATTTTTACTCTGTAAATAAGCAAAAAGAATCCGAACAAGACTGCCGAGATCACGATGGTGTTAGATTTGAACTACCATCTAAAGGAAAAAATAACATATTAAGATTTAAAAACCAAAATCATTCTTTGAGAGTTCCATTTGTGATATATGCTGATTTTGAATGTTTGTTGACTAAAATTGAAATTTGCCAACCAAACCTTGAGGAATGTTACACGTAACCATAAAAAACACGAGCCTATTAGCTTCTGTTACTATGTAAAATACGAACATGGATTCTATAAACCACCAGTAACTTATTAGTAATCTGATGCATCTACTGTATTTGTTAAAATGCTAATGGAAGAAGCAAAGTCTATTGGTGATATATACACAAATGAAAAACCAATGTTTCCACTAACTCAGAAAGAACAAATTGTGTATTATACAGCTACCCATTGTCATATTGTGAAACGCCTTTAAATGATGATCCTTGGAGAGATCATGATCACCTTGCAGGGAAATTTAGGGGAGCTGCGCACAAAGATTGTAATTTATCATATAGAAATCCATGTTTTGTCCCAGTGTTTATACACAATCTATTTGGTTATGACACACATTTATTCATAAGAGATCTTTGGGCATCGATGAAAATAAAATTGATCTAATTACCAACAGTGAAGAAAAATATATTTCCTTTACAAAACACATATGTGAAAGTGCAAATCTTAGATTTATTGACTCATTTAAATTTATGGCTAGTAGTATCGATAAACTCTCTAGCAACCTTTCCAGAAGCCAATTCCGAGAAACGTGTAAGCATTTTACAATGTACTTCTTGACTATGTTACAAGAAAAGGTGTTTACCCATATGACTACATGAAAAGTGCTGAAATATTTTGTGAGACATCACTTCAATTCAAAGATGCATTTTAAAACAAACTCAATAAATGTGGCATTACAGACAAAGATTACGAATTTGCGAGAAAGGTGCGGGAAAAATTCAACATAACATCTCTAAGAGAGTACAGAGAACCCTATAACAAATCTGATGTATTGATATTGACCGATATAATGGAAAATTTGGAGATGTATGTTTCAAATATATAAGCTAGATCCAGCATGGTATTTCACAGCTCCAGGGTTACCGTGGGAATGCTATGCTCAAACATACTAAAATAGAACTAGAAATATTAACATATTACAACATGATTTTGATGATAGAAAAAGGTGTTCATAGTTAAATTTCGCAATGTTGTAAGCGATATGCTAAAGGAAATAATAAATATATGACTGCTTATGATAGTACATGGGAAATCTTTTATCTTACATATCTGGACACCAATAACTTATATGGATGGGCTATGAGCCAGTATTTACCCTATGGTGGGATTAAGCTGGGAATATAAATATAGATGTAACGAAAATAGTAGATGATTCTAGCAAAGGTTATAAATTGGAAGTTGATTTGGAATACCCACAAGAACAACACAATCTCCACAAATATCTGCCATTGGCACCAGAAAATAAAATACCAGAAGGTTCAAAAAATCCCAAACCCTTTGACTAATCGGTGGTAAAGAAAAATATGTATTACGCTATGTAAATCTTAAGCAATATCTATCTCTCGGAATGAAGTTGAAAAAGATCCATAGAATTCTGGAGTTTCATAAATCAGATTGGCTCAAGTCCTACATTGATCTAAACACAAATATGCGAACAATGTCTACAAATGACTTTGAAAAAGATTTCTACAAATTAATGAACAATTCCATTTTTTGAAAAACAATGGAATATATTAGAAACAGAGTGGATATACGGTTGTGCACAAGCTCTAAGCAAATGGATAAACTAGTGGCTAAACCAAACTTTAAAGATAGAACCATATTTACTAATACTTTGGTTGCAGTTCATATGATTAACACAAAACTGTGCTTTAACAAACCCATTTAGGTTGGAATGAGTATACTTGATCTATCGAAAGTCTTAATGTACGATTTTCACTATAAGATAATGAAATCAAAGTATGGGGAAAATATTGAACTGTGCTTACAAGATACTGATTCATATATCTATTATATAAAAACACCAGACTTCTACAGTGACATGAAAGAAATGGTCGATCATTTTGATACTTCTGACTACAAAAAAGATAATCCATTTGGCATACAGTTAGTTAGCAAAAAGATTATTAGCAAAATGAAATATGAATGTAATGGGAAAATAAAGGAAGAATTTATTGGATTGAAATAGAAAATGTATTCAATAAATGTGGAAGGTGGTGTAAAGAAAAGAGCAAAGGGTGTGAAAAAACACTGTAGTCAGAAATGATATTAGTTTTGGTGACTACAAAAAGTGTTTGTTTGGAAAAAAATGTTGTACAAAAGTATGAATCTTATTAAAAGTAAGAAACATGAACTCTGTACGATGGAGATAAGAAAAACAGCATTAAGTTCCAAAAATGATAAAAGATTTCTTCTTAAAGGTGGCATTAATACACTACCATGGGGATACCATAAAATTGAAAAAAGAGTGATACTATGAAAGAGCAATTTCCCATCACGAAGCACGAGTCGCCTTATCGCTGATATCGTTCGCATAAAATTGTTTACGACAGACAGTTTGAAACGGCCGATCGACTTGTAGTAGTGTTTTGAAACGACTTCTCGTCTCGAAAGGTCACAAGCTATGCAAAGTACACCACGTATCAAAATTGTCCGCAAGGCGCAAGCTGTAGGGAAATAATGATTATCGACATCGTGAACAACAAGCTCGTCTACGATCGTAGAGAGTTGTATGTGTTCATCGACTAATAGATTTATCCATGGTTTAAGGCTAAAGACGTTGCGAACATACTCGAGTATGCAAATCCACGAGAAACAATCAGAGAACATGTTAGAGAAAAGCATAGGCAATCGCACGCTGATAAAAAGGTGAACTAATATGCATCCACATACCGATTTATCAATGAACCGGGCTTGTATGCATTGATCATGAAGTCATGGATGGCAGCTGCAGAACAATTCCAGGACTGGGTGTATGAAGAAGTGCTACCATCCATACACAAGCACAGCGAGTACATGATCGAGCAGAAGTACGAACCGTTGCTGGACGACTTGAATAAGAAGCTTATAGCAGCGAAAGACGTTGCGAGAATACTCAGTTACGGTGAACCGAAAAAAGTGTAACCGTGCGAGTGTAACGAGAAAGTATAAGAAGCCGTTGTTACAATTAAAATGGGTGACTCAAGTCACCCAACTAAAGAATGCGCATCCTCAGATGGTTTTTTCAGGTCCCATTTATAAAACTGTTATCATGCTATTAAAGAAAAATTGTATAACAGTAAATGTTTTTAATGGATAACCATCCATCAAAAACTAATAACCATACATGTTTGCGCACTATTGGACTTCGGTGATTCTTTCACTTTTAAAATCATAAATTATATTTCTTTGGCTTATACGTACCACATTACAAATAGTTGAAGCCGATATTGATTTATTAAAATCAACTGTAAGTTTCAGATTAGTTCGATCTTTTACAATAGCGGTTTTTCTGTAAGAACAATCAATAACATGCAATGGTCTTCTCCCAATAAATGATCCAGAGTTGGAGCATAGTTCATTATCACGATAAGGGGTATCTAGTTTAGTCTTTGAATTTCTAAAATCATTGTAAGCAATATACATCTTATCGAAAAGATTATCATCAATGTTTAAATTACAATTCTCTTTGGGAAACACTTCATTCTGTCCATTCTTAATATAAATATGTTTGACAAAACAAGAGTCAAACATTGAACCATGTGTGAATTGCCTAGGATCTTCTTTTCTGTTCTGCTGAAATCCAACAATGACAAAGTCTGGCATATCGAATTGGATTGAATTGAACTGATATTTTATATCAAACTGAAATGAGTTTGCATTAGTAGGTACTGGTTTTTCAAGACATTGCCAAAAATTAAAACCAATTGGAATTTTGGGGTGTTTGTATAATTGTGCTTTAATTTCGTCTCCATAAATAGGATCGTATTCAACAATTGCCTACAGCATTTCCATTTTCTCAATAACAATTTTACCAGCATCTGGTATATTATCTGCATCATCAGATACATCTACTTTCTTTGGGGGTCTTCTGTAAAAAGAAACATCATCATTAGAATTTTGAATGAATGTGATCTTGTACCCACCTTTCCAGAATATTTTGTTACAATCACTCATAAACCCAAACAAATATCTTAATGGATAGGTAATTTTGTTACACTTATCTTTCCTCACATATTTAACTAGTTCTATCCCCGACATTTGGCAGTATACTGATATTTATTCCGAACCTAGCAATGTATGCATAATTGTTGAAGTGATGCCAGGGTTGTCAATACTTTCGATTAAACAACCATGTTTAGAGATCTCTATTCTTGAGAACTGGAATGGGAATAAATTCTCACAAAGATCAATAGTTGAAGTTTTTTAATAATCTTTATTTGTATCTCTTTTAGTTAGCTTATACTGTTGGTATACATAAGCTTCATTCGGATGTGAAAATGCATCGCCAATAGGAATATCAAACTCAATAAACTTGTTGTATTCATTCAAATTATTCTTTGTTTGGTTGTTTGGCGGAAACGACTGACGCTCATAACTTTCAATTGTTTGTTGATCCATTTATTATATAGAAAAAAAATCTTAAACAACTACACTTTTCTTATCAACCTAAGAATTATGACTACTATCAAAACCTAAGCATTTAATTAGCAGCTTATTTCCTTTTCTTCACAAAACTTTTTCCACTAAGTAGTCTTTATCATAATTGGTCTTAAGCGGCTCTGGCTCATAAAAATACCTTTAAGTTCATTTTTAAAATATTTTATTCTATATGTTGTGGGGTTTGTGTGCAATACTTCATACACCTCAAATACTTCAGTGGACCAATTTGGTGTATATCCTTTTTCAAACAAATTTTTATTTTTACTTATATGAACTTTATTTCCTATTGCAAACTTTGGTTTAACCATTTTTCTTTCTCCCCCATACATGTTGATAAGAATAGAAATTTCATTATTTGCATTTACATTGGTGGGTTTCATTCCGATTGTACTGTGGACATTGTTATTGTATCACTTATTAATTTAGGTAATATAGCCACCCATTTATAGTTTCCCTGCACAGTAAATATCTTCCACATCTTATCCTTCAATGTTCTATTAAATCTTTCGACAACACTAGCTTTCTTTTCACTGTATGTTGAATAGTGTGTTATGTTGTTGTTGGAAAATAATGCCTTAAATGATTTATTGTAAAATTCTTTCCCTTTGTCTGTTTGTAAATGCATGGGTTTGCTTATGCTTATGTAAAATTTTCACCAGGTTTATCTTTGATTGGTATTGCCCATGCATATTTGAAAAAAAATATCACAGTTAACATATATTTAAACCCTTTGTTAATTCTATGTATATATTTTAAAGCTCCAGAATTCATCTCAACTAAATCAACTTGCCAAATATCATCAATACCAAAAGATAGAACAGTTTACCTGGGGCAGATTTTTCGTATTGGTTTATGAATTTAATTTACAATATCGTTTTTTATTCCCACACCAGTGAATATCGAGTTATTGGCAAAACAACATCTACAAACACATTTAATTCTTACTTTGTTTTTATTTCTAAGTTCACATGAAAATAGTGTATTTTTTATACATTTGAGAAAGTAAATATTTAAGTTATCATTGTTCATTTTATTTATTTATATAATAAGCGCGACAACAAAAAATTGTAAACGACATAGAGGAGAATATAGAGAGAAGAAGACAGCTAATTAAAAGTTTAAAATTTTTAGAAAATTTCACCAAAATGAATATGATAAAAATAAAAAACATGATCAAACATTGATAGATGCAAATGATTTGGGGCAAAAATTTGGACACGTAACAAATGAGAATAAGAACTTAATAAAAGAACTTGTTCCAATTGCTGTTAAGAATTTAGACTACCCACAGATACCAACAGAAACATCTTTTGAAAGAAAACTGTTTGGTAAAACAGGCACCAATGAACGCTATGATGATGGCATTAAACGAATTGATGATGATGATGAATGCTATGACGATGGCATTAAATGCATTGATGATGACAATGAATGCTATAATGATGAACGCTATGGCGATGAATGCTATAATGATTGCGTTAAATGCTTTGACGATGACGATAAACGCTATGACGAAACGTTGGTGCATTTGAAAATTGATATCTCACAGTTAACTAACTACAAATCATAATTTATTGATAAGAAAGTGGCCAATCTCTTAACTGACTGCAAAGACAATGTTTTTGTACTAAAGGCTGATAAAGGTAGATTTTTTATTGTTGAGAGCGAAGTAACATTCATCAATGACAAATTTACTGTAAAAAGTGTGACATACACTGGAACTGATGGTTTGATGAAATTACTAACTAGTAAGAAAATAACAGAAAGTGACTACACTGTAACCGACTATGAACACTATAGTGGTATCCTAGCAGATACAAACACGGTTTTTCAAAACAATGATTCAATCTTGGGAACGGTAAAATCGAGTAAAGGGAATAAATGGATATTATTGCTAAATCTATTTATGATTCGATTATAAAGAAATTTGACTCACCTAAAAAAGGGAAAGGTATAAAGAAGTATACATACTATCCCAAAGAATACGTATGGATGGATGATGTTAGGATGCGTATTGATTGACTTCTTGTTATTTATGGCGAAGAGAATGTTGGAAATGATAACTATTACAATGAAAAAGTTGGAATAATTAATATGCTGAACAGCAAGTTTAGCGACTTTGTTGTGAATAATCCAAAATGTATACTATACCTGATATGAATGTTAAACAAAATAATACATACTTTTGTGAGCCGGAGCATCATGGAAAAGGGTTACTCAATGACATAATAAATCCACTAACTTTTGAGTTGTATGCACCTGGTTATCACTACTTAGGTCCGGGTACCAGACTAAATGAGAGAATTGAGCATGGCGATAAACCCATTAATCCACTAGATGCAGCTGCAATGGAACATGATATAGCTTCTCATCATCATAAAGATCTAGCTGAAAGACAGGTATCAGACAAAGAACTAGAAATGAAAGCGTTCAAAAGATTGTTAAGTTTGATGCTGATCTCAATGAGAGATTGTGGGCTGGTGATAATGGATCTGCGATGCATATTAAAAGTAAGCTTGGCTGGGGAATTAAAATGAAATGATAAAATTTTGTTTTAATAAATTAAAGTAAAAAACATTGTATTTCAAGTACCTAACGATGAGTTAAAGGGATTGAATATTGATTCTTTCCTAACGAAAGACCAAATGGATCGTAAAAACAATAAATTTAAGGAGGACAAAGGGATAACTATCACAATTTCAGTTCCACAGCTTAAGAAAATGTCCAAGCAGATGAAAACTGGAAATGGTTAGACAGTTCACAAGGGTAGATTTTTACCCTTAGTTTTAGCGTATTGGGAGCTCTAGGAGCATTAGCTGGCAGTGCATCATCTATCGCGACATCAGTAATTAATGCTAAGAAGAAAAACCAAGAATTGGTAGAACAACATTGACATAATTTAGCTATGGAGGTATACAGCAAGGGATTGAAGAAAGTTAAGTGGGGTAAGAATGTTAAAAGAAAGTAACTCCACTCAGTAACTTTGATATTGATCAAATGGTTAAAAAATTAAACATTAAAAAATTTTCAGGGTGTATTTATGATCGATGAGCAACTTAACACACCACTCGATAATGAATGTGGAATTTTTAATCTAGATGTGTCAACAAACTCTCGTACACACTGGTTATACTATTGGAAAAAAATTACCACAACAAATATTATTTTGATTCATTTGGCGGAAATTCACTGCGACAATTAATAGAATATCTCGAAAGTAATATTTTTATAACGATTATAGAATTCAAAATTTCAATCAAGTAACTTGTGGTCATTTGTGTGTAAGTGTGCTAAATCACTTTTCACATAGTTTTAAATTTCCAATAATTATTTCACTATCAATAAACAATGGATATATGAGGAAATTCATTGCTGAGCTCTTGGATTGAAGATCAAATTAAAGAACACTCGAACAATGATACAACTACTGAGAAGATCAAACCTAATGATTTTGTTTCCAACACATGGTTCAACGACTTTGTAGTCACACTGACAAGAAATAAAAGATCATGGATCAAGCCTATTTTACTTACTTGGAAGTAGATAATAATATAGATTTTGAACAAAAAAGACTAAGACATGTGGGAGATCCCATTGCACCAATGGATGCAATCAATTTAGAGCAGTATCAGGAAAACAGAATTAACATTATTCATTTAGATGGGAAATATGGTTCAAATGAAAAAGTATTTTTCTTTGATAATCGAATATAATATTTTTTATGATAGATGGAACTATATTTGATATAATAATAAAACCAGAAAAATATAAAAGTGTTATCAACTTATATTATGAATGGAAAAAATTGACATGTATAGTCCTTTTCAGGTATACTCTGATGATATATGTTTTAAAATACCGAAATCCCACAATATACCTGAAGGTACAATTGTGTTTATTGACATAGATATGATATATTAATACATTTAAAATGATTAGATTATGTTAGTTTTTAATGGTAACACTTCCATTAAAATCAAAATTTATAATCTAAGAATTAAAAAAGTCTTTAATTTTTTACAGTACTTACCATTATTTAACCTACGAGTCATATCTATTGTTACAAAACCACATTCATTATTCCAACATTTTGAACAAGTCTCCCTAAATTTCTCAAACGACATATCACCACCAACAAAATCACTATGAATATTTGTAAGATTTGTATCATATTTATCTGAATATACAAGGGAAATTAGCATTGTCTCTTATAAGTTGCTTAGGTACTTTTGTGTATGTCTGGGCTAAATACAATCAATCAATATCTTTGTGTCTACTGTGAGTAAAGTAATCCGTTACCATATTTTGGTTTTCAAGTATGATATCATCGAAAACAACTACAGACTCTTTATGACATTCATTTACATCAAACCATTTCTTCATTTTAAGGAAAGAAGTATGCTATCGGTTCATTAAATAATTTTGATGCTACATCTATATCTTTTTTAAATTGATATATTTGGGTTGGTCCAGACTTTTTGGAACATACATTGAGAGTACCAAATTCCAACCATCCCTGAGCATATATAAAATTATCTATCATATGTGTGGTTTTTCCACAGTTACTAGGACACACTATCAAACATATATTATTATTAGGTAATAATTCTCCATGACATTTTGCCGATACAGTCTTGTCTGGTATTCTTATTTTAATATCCCAGTCTACATGTTTCATGTTTTTCTTGCTCATTTATCAATAGATTTTTTATAATATAATAAATGAGTAAAGTATTCAAACTAACAGATAACAAATCAGTGTTGAAGAAGAGATTATATTACCCTTTAGAGATACAGGGACAATCATTGACTTTAGTTCAGTTCTATACTACTTATCTAACACATTGCATTATCTCTGGGAGAAATAAGCTATATTTTGTGGGTCAGAATGATATGGAATCAGCAATTGATTTTCCAGTTGGTCAATATAGCTTAAAAGATTTTGAAAAAACTATAAAAGCAATTTTTTCATTTAGTGTAGATTCAATGGGTGGAAAAGAGAATGATATATCTTTCGAGCTGGATAAAATATCAAACAGAGGGAAAGTAAAATGTATGCATAAATTACAGTTTGAAAAATGGGGTTCAATAGGAAAACTTTGGATTTCGTAGAAAAAAAAACTCTGAAATCAAATGTGGACCATTATGGTGATACAACTCCAAAATTGCTCAATTTGAAACAATAAATATACACTGTAATACAGTAAATGGTATGATATTAAAACATGATGAAATTATCATAGAGAAACTAGCATAATTGTCACTTTTAAACCAAAAACAATATTTGAATTTGGATACACAATCTATTCTTTTTTGCAATGTAAACAAATCAAGTTAATGAAATAAAAGTTGAAATTAAGGATGAAAAAGGTAAGTTAATTTACTTTGATCTGTCTGAAAGAACAGTGGTATTAGAGATGAGACCATAGATATTTTTTTGGTTGGAAGTAGTCATATCCATATATAATTACTTAAATAGTTTAAAACTATTAAAGTTTCGTGTGATAAAGATGAATAATATTTCAATAGATAGTGCAATGAAAGATTTAGAAAAAAAATTCAAAATTTGGCTACTTTAATATGTCGAATTTGGAGATAAGTATCTAAATTTTTATTAGATTATGCTGTAGCACATTGCCAAAATCAGAGTGATAATTGTTTTTAATGATTGAATAATCATTAAAACTTTTTAGAGATATGAGCACAAATAAAAATCATCTGATATCTTATTATACGACGACGAACATTTACTCTTTAAAAAACCGAATAGAATGCATTTCTTTAACACCACAATCCACCATTCCATCATATGCAAAATGTATACCTCCACGATTAACATCATTTAAAACTTTTTCACTGAAAATCTGAACATATATGTCTGGTAAGGTTACTTTAAAATTTCCAGAAGTAATTACCACTTTGTATCCATACCGTGTATCATTAATTTCAGCATGGTCTATGGGATAGGACTGTCCAATTGTAAGTTCAGAAAGTTTCTTAAATTGTTCGGTTCCATTTAATACATTTAGCAACTTGTCCATCTTTATTATTTACAACATTTTATTTTTTCATATTCAAATTTTTTGAGCCACTCTTTTTTTGCAACTGCGCCCAAACGCAACTTTTTATGCTTATTTTTTGCAGATTCACTGAACGCAAAGATTAACACATATTTTTTTCTAAAGACTATGATCTAACCAAACACAGCTTTTTGAGTCACTTCTTTGTGGTTGCTCCCAAATGCAACATTTGTAGTCACTTTTTACATCTGCCCCTAAATGCAACTTTTTGAGTCACTTTTTGCAGTTATGCTCGAATCGGTATTTGATGTTTTGGATCAGAAACACAACAGTAATTATTCTGACTGTTTTCTGATGGCTTGAGCATTTAATTTTCAGTTTGTTTTCTGATAACTGGGGGCTGTGCTCGAATCGGAAATTTTATACTACTAAAAGTTTATTACTTTTGGGAAACTAATAGAAAATTTGAAGATGAGATTTATAGACACATTTAAATTATGGCAAGTAGTTGAGATAAATACTCTTCTAATTTACCTAACGAACAAATTAATCATGCTCAAAAGCATTTTCTAAAGGATAAAGTACATTTAGTTATAAGAAAGTCTGTGTATCCATATGATTATATGGATTGTTTGAAGAAATTCTACGAATCAGAACTTCTACCTAAAATTGAATTGTAAACAAATTAAATGTTTCTAACATACGTGGCAATGATTATGAACCTGCAAAATGTGTATGGAATCAATTTAATATTAAAATCTTGGTGAACATCATGATCATATTTAAAACATAATTTATTATTGTTAGCGAAAATATATTACGAAAATTTTAGAAAAACGTGTATAAATGCACACCCTGCATGGTATTCTGCAGCCCCAGGGTTATCATGGGATGCAGTGTTAAAAGTGACAAAACAACCATTAGATTTATTACACAATTATGATATGGTTTTAAAAACAGAGAAAGGTATTACAGGTGGAATATTGCAATATTGTAAACAATATGTTAAAGCAAATAATAAATATTTAGAAGATTTTAATTCAAATCATGAGTCAAACTATTTAGCATATCTCCATGCTAATAATTTACATTGATGGGCAATGTCTCAATATTTACCATATGGTTGTTTTGAATGGGTTGATTATCCAGAATTTAAATCAGATTTCTGGTAAAATTTTATATTATATCTTAAGGATGATTCTGATAATGGTTACATTTTAGACAGTTTTAGATTATCCACAACAACTACTTATTTAAATAAAGATATTCCTTTTTGTCCAGAAAATGAAACAGTTCCAGGAACAAATGAATCTTAATTGTTAACAACTTTACATAAAAGTATGTAATACGCTATTGTAATTTAAAACAGTGTGTAAATAATGGATTAAAACTTACTAAAATACAGCAAATATTGAAGTTTAATCAGTCTGATTGGTTAAAATGTATACAGACGTGAGAACTAATGCTAAAAATTACTTTGAAAAAGATTTTTATAAATTAACAAATAATCCTGTGTTTGGTAAAAACAATGGAAAAAATAAGGAACAGAGTGGATATAAGACTGGTTTCAAGTGAAGAAGTTTGCAAAAAAATTATTTGCAATAGCAAATTTCAAGAAAAGTTCTATATTTAATGAGAATATTGCAGCTACACATACGAATAAAACAAACGTAAAATTTAATAAATGCTGGCAAGTCAATTTTAGACATATCAAAATAATTGGTGTATGTTTTCCATTATAAAGTTATGAAACCAAAATATGAAGATGAAATTGAATTATGCTATCACCAACTCATATATTTATAACCAAAAAACAGAAGATATTTACGAAGAGGAGTACTTGATGTCAGGTAAATTTGACACAAGTGATTATCTAAAGGACAATATATATAACATGTCACAATTAAATAAGGAAGTGTTTGGTAATATAAAAGATGAATGTAATGGCAAAATAATTAAAGAATTTGTTGGTTTAAGAGGAAACATGTATGCTTAAAGAATTGATGATAAAGAAAACAAAATATTAAAAGGTGTGAAAAAATGTGTAGTTAAAAATAGAATTACATTTGACGATTATAAGATATATGTGTTTGATGAGAAAATACAACATAAAACAATTAATTTAATAAGGATTGATGAACACAAATATATACAGTCGACGTTAATAAAATCGTATTAAGTCCTTGTGATAAAGGATTATACTAGAAAATAAAATAGATACATTACCAAATGGATATCAAAGTGTATAATTTTATTAATGTTTTTATCCCAACTGTTTCTGAAAGAAATTTTTATATTTAAAAAAATCCATTATTTCCAAAACAAGGCCAATATCAGCACCATCTATATCAATTAGTTTACCATTTTTATCTCTTATTTCTAAAACAATATAATAAAAACAGTCATTAATTCTATAAATAATTGGATGTGGTGGCTCAATAATAAAATAATATCTAATTCCAAATATAGTTTTTGGTCGAAAACTAGCAATTATTTCTCAATGATTGGATTTAACATATGTTATAAATATACCATATGCTAAGTTACAATGAACATTTATTGTTTTAATGGAATAAAATTAGCTAATGTAGTAGCTATAATAGTTTTTTATTTTTCAATAATCAACATTTCTTTCAAAACCAAAAATATCAGGTATTCTGTCATATAATTTAACATCAAACATAGCTTTAATATATAATCTGATTTTCACATCATCTGATGTTAATTGAATTTTATTATTTGATAATGTTTGAGTGTATTTATCGTTACTTTAAATGATTCAATGTTGTATTGTCACCTAGGAATAGTTTTACCTTAATTCTTATTAACCACATGACTCAATTTTTTTCAAACTTTTCAATTTTTGTTATAGTATTGTTGTTTAAATCCATAGTTAAAAATTTTTTTGCATGAAATCTCATCAAAGGAATCCATTTATCTTTATGTATGATATTGTAATGAAGCTTTTTCTTTAGTACACAACTATAATTTGTTAACTTAAATACTATATAATCCATTTAATAAAAAAATATTTTTATAAATTAATAATTTTGTTTTTGGTGTCTGTGTTTTAATGTCAGGACAAAACACAAAAAATATAAAAAATAGCAAACTTCTGCTTGACAACATAAAGGCGACTATTGTCGGTCCGAGTAAGTGTGCGAAAACTAATTTGATGATAAATTTTATTTATAAATATGGTTGGTTAAATGTCAATAAATTGTATGTTTGCTCAAAAAGTTTAAATCAATCCAAATGTATTTAATTACAAAACGATTTTGATGTGATATCCAAAAAGTTTAATTAAAAATGACATATTTATAACAACAATAATGAAATGATCGCCTTAGAACAATGTCAAAATGATTCTCTAGTTATATTTGATGATGTTATTTTAGAAAAACAAATGTTATTCTCAATTATTTTACTAGGGGAGATATAAAAATATTAATGTATTTTATTTAGCACAGACTTATTCGAGAGTGACTAAATAATTGGTAAGAGATAATACAAATATTCTGTGTATATAGAGAAGATAACATAAACATGAAACACATTTATAAAGAATTTGTCAGCGGAGACATGCCTTATGAACATTTTAAAGAGATATGTGCAAACTGTTGGAATGCAAACTATGGTTTTATAACATTAGATTTTAGTAGAAAATTAAAGAAGGTAAATCTAGAAATAAAATTAAAAGTTTTATTTTATTTTGAGTTTTTTTTGTATCTAAATGTAGGTTTATACAATCATTCTCACTACCATAAAAATAAATTTTACATTGTCCAAAAAAGAGAATTGGACAGAATGAGTTATCAATTTTTAAAATAAAAATGGACATTCAGAAGGTGATTCAAATTTGCTTTCTAAAATTGATAAAGAAAAGTATCTAAATTCTTTAAAAACATTTCAATAATTTCATAACCTTTCTTGAATTGAAGGCAAACACGATGAAGAAATGCTTAGTGTAATCATAGAAATGATAAATAAAATGAAAGATATTGTTAATGATTTATATAACTTAACTCCTTAAGCTATATATTAATATTCAAGTTTGCACTACTTCTGTTTTATTAATCGAAGAAATATGAGGATAATAAAATCCTAACCATTTTACATAAATTTTATCAACTTTAGTTTTTACAACTTTTTAAACCAAATATTCATCAGGATCGTTAGTTTGCATAATTTCGTATTCATAAAACTACCCTTTATTTCTTCTCCCTTGATATCATTCAGTTTGCAAGTAAGCACATCATTATTTAAAACCTCAAAAATAGTAAATATTTATGTTGTCCAATTAGTAGTATAACCTTTTTTCCAAATTTTGTTTAATTTTGCTAACATGGACATTATCTCTAACTTTATATTTTGTTTTAGTAAACATTTGCCAAATCTTGTCTTAAATTTTTTCATTCGTTTAATTAATTTCAATTGTATTCATTTGCTAATTCATATAATATATATCCATTTATAATATCAATTCAAAGCAAATTTCTTCCTTATTTTATTCTTCATTGCATGATTATATCTTTTGGTAATACTGGCTTTTAATTCACTGAATGTAGAATAATGATTGGTGTTATATTTTTTCATTAGTTTATCAAATACTTTATTATAAAATTCTGACCCTTTATCACTTTTTATATTATGTGGTTTTCTGTTACTCAATATAGATTCAAAGTCATTTACTACAATGTTAGCTGTTTTATCTTTTATTGGCATTGCAAATGCATGTTTTGAAAAATAAATCTTTAACTGTGATAACATATTTATATTCATTATTTATATGTGATATACTTTTAAATTACTAGTACCCATCTCAACCAGATCTATTTGCCATAAATCACCAATTCCATACAAAATTACTTTTCTTCTTGGAAAATGTTTTCTTGCTGGTTTATATAATTAATTTATTATGCCTTCTGTTACATTGGGCAATTTTTTTTTGTAAAAACATATATATTTAGAATTATGTATAGGACATTTACTATTCTGAACTAAGCATTCATATTTAGTATTTTCAATTTTTATATTATTAATTTTAGTAACTTCCCTGCCCTTCAAACACCAAGTACTTTCCATTTATTAGTAAGAATATTATATATATTTATTATGTATATTTCACGAATATTCCTATTGTGTCATCAAACCATCATATTCAGATTTCGTTTTTTTATATTTTAAAACTTACTATATCACCTCTTATAACATCAAAAGGCCTACTGTAATATATTATATTAGATCCCTTATTAACAGTTACAGCAGCATCAGGTAAATTGAAATGAACAGTAATTATTTTATAAACAGTACAATCCATCAAAAAAGTAAAGAAAATTCGATTATTATCTAAGGGAAAAACATTAGTTTTTTTTAATTCACTTTGCGGGCAAATTAAATATACGAGAGTTTTCTTCTTTACATTTTTCAGCTTTCGAGTTAACAAGTGGATCACAATAATTCAAAACTGATAGGTTAAAATTTTGTAATTTAACAGCAATTTCCTTATCAAAAAATCTTTTATTGAAGGAATTTTTTTTCTATCTATAGGATCAGCCATATTATTAATTCTATGGTTTTGAATAGGAACATAATCTTTTGTGTGAACAAAAACTTTCCTAAGTTGATCTTGTAAAGCAGAAACAATAATATAGTGTTTTGATTCTACATATGTTTTTAATGCAAATCAGAAATTATAGTTTTATAGTTTGAATCTACATCTTTTTTAATACCTGTTTTTCATTATATGTCCTTTTTATGTAATCAGCAATAGTATAACTGAATGGTAAACATATATATTTTTTAAAGCATAAGCACTAGTGTCAGAATTTTTATTTAAAGATTTGATTAAGGGTTTTCCAAATATATGTGTCATTTAATAATGAAGAGATTATATAATAAAAACTTAAAACCTTTCGATAAAAATATGTAATACAACTAAACATATATGTCCACATATAACTGAATAATAATTCTGAATTCTATCATCATTGTAAGAAATATTTCAGTTTTTGAAATGATTAATTAAATTATTAGGAATATTCCAAACAAGTGAAAATAGTAAACATAATTATTTTCTTCAAAATAAAAAACCCAGTGAGTGCCAGAATTGGTTGAAATGTCAAAATTATCCACAGCAAATTCATTTTCGCACATTTTACGGTAGTTCATTAATCATACACATTTATGAAATATTTTAGATTTAATATTTTTACATTTTTTTTTTCAACATCGATATTAGATAATGGTAATATATTGAGTTTTTTTTGTCTCCCTCTTTTTGCAACTAAACTACTTTCTGATTTATTTTCCATTGCTAAATTATGGCGCTGTTGTTCTTCTTGTTCTTTTTCATTTTATTTTTTTAGTTCATTCAACACAATTGTAAATTGCAGTAGCTCTTCCAGCTAAAGCTTCAAGTTCACCTAAAGCTGCAAATAAATATGGTAATAATCCTCCATGATTTAAACCAGTTCCTGTTTTTCTATTAATATATTTTTTTTAGTATTCGAAGTGCCAAAGTTAATACGAAATCTTTACCTTCTTTTAATTATTTATTTTTTCTCTCAATTTGATTTTTGTTAAAAATCTATCTATACCCAAATCTCTTAATTGATCAATGGGTATATCGAAAGTTAAGCTTTTTATCTTAATTTATGAGCAAAAAAATGAATGTAATTAATAAAACATTTTTATTTCCCATTCTAATATTCTTTTTGTAAACATAGTTGAAGCAACAGCTGACGAAGTAATTTTTTCACCAATGGGTGTATTTTTATATAGCATAATTTCTTTTGCTTTTTTTTGAAAAATTTTATCAGCCTCATTTCTAAGATTCTAAATATTTATGATGTATATAAGCAATATCGTGACATTTACAAATTTCATCTAATTTATTTATCCCAACAGCTCTTTTTTCTAACCACAATAATTATAACCAGGAAAAGGCATTTCGGGTAAATTTAAATTGTTTAATGTCCAATTAATTATACCTTTGACATGACTATCAGAATTCCCAAATGAATGTGGAATTACATTTAAAACTCTTACAAGATAAGGAACTCCTTTGGGATTATTAACAACTAATTCAGAAAATTTATTGCTCAACATATTCATTATGCTCAATTTTTTCATTGTCAAAATTTCTACTTCCAGGTATTTCTTCACCATGTATAATTAACAATCTATTAATTAATTCTCTGAAATCATACATCCAAAAATATTCTTTAGGTAAACTATTGTATTTTTTATACCTTGTCCATATCTAGGAGTTCTTAGAAAAGTAATTTTGCTGGTGTATTTTGTGCTGATTTTGAAGGTGATTATTTTATATAATTATCATAAATCGATTTAATTATATTTTTGTATTTCCATCTTTTATGAGAGTTAATTTTCTTTTTTGATGACTTTTTTTTGGAATGCGGCATTGGTTGATAAAATAAGTTCTGTTAAATTTTCATAGTCATTATCGGTGAATTTATCGTCAAGATCATCATTTATTTTGTTAACGAATTAGAAAGTCCTTCGGTAAATTTATATTCTTCTTCATTAAAAAGTATTTTATCATCGATCTTTACTTTTCTTCCAATGTAAAAACTATTCTCCTCTCTTTGTAAACCATGTCGAGTGTCTCTAATATTTATTCTTTTCGCAATTTCCTTTCCGACAATTATAGTAGAAGCAGGATATGCCAAATTTTTTAATGGTATAATACCCATTTGCTCTTCCACATAAGGAGATTTTGAGAATAATACTCTTTCAAATGATGTCTCTTCAGGGGTAGGTGGATACTCAAAATTTTATGCTGCAAGAGGAACTATTGCTATTATTAAATTTTCATTTTCTTCACTTACCTTTTCGATTTTTTTTTACCAATATTATGTAATTCATCAGTTAAAGATATCTCTTTGTTGTATTTTTTCATAATCTTTTTCGTTATGATTTTTATATTTTTATATCTTTTGATGAGTAATTTAACTCGAGAAACTCCCTTTGATTCCGCCTTTTATACATGAATTTTTTACATATATATTAATTTTTTTCTTATAAATGAGTTATTAAAGTATTGAGAGTTTTGAGAGACAAACCTTATCCCCCAATTGATTAAACTAGGGGGCATTTAAATGTTCAGAATAATATAATTGATTTTGATGTTCCTATATGAGATGGGCTTTCTTTTCCAAATGCCAATTATGTTTATAAGCAATTTAGTTTACTATAAAGAGATAAAGTTGGAGATGAAGCATAATATGATTAATTAGATAATGTTGATGTTTGTTAGAACTCTTTTCCTTTTCAGTTTTCTAGAGTATAAATTTCAAAACATGGAAATATTATTGAAACTGTTGATAATATAGGTATAACATCAACAATGATAAATGCTTTATAATATCGCCATGTAAACCAAATTGTTTAGAATTTACTGGGGTTGATAATCTATATCGAGATAAATCAATTTGTAGTCATATAACAGATGAAGTTAAAACTGTTTCTTGTTATAAAAAAAATGACATAATGTATCCAGTGAGATATTTGTTTGGATTTATTCGTGATAACAATGAAATTTACCGGAAAGGTGGTTATAAAATTACTTTTTTTTTGTAATACATCTTATAATAACTGTTTATTTCTTTATGAAACTAAGAATGCAGATGGTCAAGTTCAGCGACAATGTCATGTTCTGGGTAAATTTGTTATTCAAAAATTAGAAATTATGTGGCATATTGTCGAATTCGAATCTAATGCAGCCATTGCAATTAAAGAAAAAAATATACAAAAACCCTGAAGTTTTTATAAGTTTTAATTTTTTTTTTAAGTTTTAGAAAAAGGAGTTCCTGTTGGTTCAACTGTTTTAACTTTGATATAAAATGTCAGTTTAATAATTTACAATTTGATATACTCGATTTTGTAATAGTAGGCTTCCAAAAAAATGAAGAAAAAAAATGCTCAACAATATAAACATTTGATCATTGTAATTTAAGAAATATTTATGTTAAAAATGGTAAAAATGAAATTTTTTCCTAAAGAAAACTGGAATCTAAACATTGAAAACGGTGTTTGTCTTAAACATTTTCTTACTTATATTGATTTTAGAAATTCAAAAATTAAACTATATACCGGCTATAGAAACAATGAACTTTATTATGAACCAAATGTAAACTTTGATGGTGATATTAATTTCTGTTAATTTTGGGGCGAAGACCATTATGTGTTATAGATTGTATATAGAGAAAAACTACTGTAGTTAATGAACAAACAAACACAAAAATGAGTGTTGATTTTGGCAAAGCTGTTGAAACAGGTACCATTTGTAGCGTTGCTCTAATTAGTCAAAGAAATTTAACTTAAGATATATAGAATTTTAATATTATTAAATGGAAGAATCAACAAAATGTTTCGATATTTTAATACAATATTTTAGACTTATAGTAAAGTGGTTACTTTTAAAAGTTTTACGAATTTTTAGAAAAATAAATGAATTATTTTATCGAAAAATCATTTTCATGATTCTAATTGAGTTGTTCCTTTTTCTTAATAAATTTCTATTCTTTATAAATAAAATAGAAGAGTATTTGTTTCCATGCAGTTGACTAACATATTAAAAGGTGGTGTTGGTTCAAGACTTCCTTCCTATAGATCAGGTAGTGTATCTGAAGATCTAAAAAATGTAGATCACAAATTTCATTCAAATTTACAAAACTTAAAATTATCACTCTTAGAAATCACACGATACATATGAACTTCGAGATATTGGTGAAAATCTAGAGCAATTAGAAGACTTTAAAAAAAAAATAGTAGAGCTTCGAATATAAAATGTAAAGTATAATAAGATAATATTTTATTTGATTTTAGCTTAATTTGCTTGATTTTATCTAAAACTTACGGTTTTTAATTTAACATAAATCCTAAATCCTGCACTGCTGTTTTTTTTTCAAATTGAACATTTGTTTGATTTTTTTATTGATTTTGCTAATTTTTGCTTGAAATTTGCTTATCTTTGAGAATCGAAAATTTGCATTTCTAGAAGCTTACAAAAGTCGCTTGAAATCGAGAAATTTACTCTATTTTTGGGTTAAATTGCTTGGTTTTTCAATGATAAAAGAATGAAAATGTTGCTTGAAAACTATAAAATTTGGTTAAAATTGCTTCACTTTTGATGATTTAATGCGCTGCGCTAGCTCCCGCGTTATATATCTACTCGCATCGCCGACTCTTGGCGATACACGTACACGGGTAGCCGGGAATTAAAGCTTCCTCCAACACTATGTGAATGTCCCCGTACGGAATATTTCCATCGTTCCTCCTAATATCTCGTATCTGCTGGCGGTATACCTGTTGCGTGGTGTTGTCGAGGTGTTCCCACTGGCATGGTGATAAAGAAGTATACGCCTTGGTTTGCTCGTCGTAGTCACTGTACGAGATTGCAATCTGCTCGATGGCGTACGAGTCCAATGCACGAAACCCATGGATGTTTATGGCCTCTTGGACAACATGCATACATTTCTAAGAGCGAGGTACAACTTTTTTTACAGAACACCTTGGGGATGCGTCTTATAAAGCCAATCGAAGAGATTGGAGAGGTGGAGGGGGTCGAACAGAGGCGGTGGAAGCTTGCCGACTAAACACTGATTGGTAGGGTGGAACGGATGTGACTAATTAGTCAATGAGAAACATTGGTGAAATGGAGGTTTCCGAAGACATCCGAGTAATCAGTCAATCAGGAGGGTTGTCACATGGTGGAGGGAGTCGAACAGATGTGGTTGAGGATCGCCGACTAAACAGTAATTAGCCACTGAGAATAATTGAATGAAAAAAAGGTTAGTAATTAGTCAATAAGATTGAATCGTGGGGAGGGGGTGGAGGGGATGGAACGTATGCGACTAATTAGCCAATGAGAAACATTGGCGAGATAATTGGGCACTTAAGTATATTGCAAGGCTAGAGTGGTGGGGGTTAGTCGAACGAAAGTTGTCGAAGGTGAGAGAGGCAGTAAGTAATGCATAAACAAATGACACGAATGAAAAAAACAAGATGACGGTGGAGCGCATACGAAAAATCGATCGAGAGAAGGCGAGAGACAACCTCCAATAACGTACATTAGCTTTTTAAAGAAATTTTTTTACGATTTTTTAAATAAAATTTTTTGGGAAATTTTGTGGAAAAAAAGGGAAATTTTGAGGGAAATTGGTAGGGGAAATGCTCCCGGGGTAAAAATTCTTAGCAATAATTTTTAAAAATTAATTTTTGTTAATAAAACATTTCAAACATTTTTTTTTAAATTTTAAAACGATTTTAATGTAATTTTTCGTAATACATTTTTTTTTAGAATATTTTGCATTTTTTGTTTTTGGGCTCAGAGGTCACCGAGTTCAAGGTCAAGGTCATTGGTCAAAGGTCATGGTCGAGGTCAATTACATTCAATATGTCAGACGGTGACGTAACAACATGTTGGCAGTCTCCTCCGCTCCTGCTCCCCAATCCCTTGGCCAACAAACCTATATATACCTACCTACTACTTGTATGTATATGTGCGAGGCCTCTAATTCAGGAATTGTCAATAGTATTCACATTTCATGAATTATCTTAACTACAACATAGTTTCATTCCCAAGATGCTAGTCTACCCTTCAGATTTATATTGCAATACCATATCTAGCTAAGACATGCGCATACAGTTCTTATTCACCACCCTTCAACTTCGTCGAGACATATAAGGAAAGAATTCACAAGTGGGAAAAATTAGAACATATTGCAGCCAGTGCACTACGGAGACCATGAAATGTTATAGGTATGTTAATCCCTTTCGAATGCAAAAAAAATAATAATTCTATGCGCATATTTTTGTAAAGAAATTCTGGTTCGAACTCTATCTTTGTTATTTTTTTGTATAAAAATTCAAATGTAAATTTCTTGTTTAATTCTAGTGAAACCAAAGGTAGTTTGTGATGCTGTGAAACTAAGAAATAAGGAAAAAATGGAACATTTTCCAGTTGCTCATACGCCAAACATGCACACACACTGAGCCGGAAATAATGAAATTTCAGGCGAGATTAATAGACGTATTTAAAAACTATCAAGACAAAAGCATACTACAAGAAGTGGTCCCGAATCACATTACTGAAGTAGGCTATATGAGATGCACGTGCAGTCGTAATCTGAGCTCGCGCACACGCCCAGCCACGCTGCACTAGGTGTTGGATTGGACATTGCCCTAGTGCACTGACCGCTGGTGAACTAATTGGTGGCCGCTTGATAAGGGGGTGGGGTGGGGCGAGGGAGGCTTGTCACTCCAACAACTTGTTTTATTTTTCATGCACACCAACTTTAATTCATAGGATAATAAACAAAGGCGATATCTGCATGCACAAGTCAACACCAGAGGAAACCCATGTTGAAGGGGACCCTGGTTCGACTCTTGACTCGTCCTGCCCGGATTTATTTTAAAAAAATCACTCCAGGTGAATGTCGGTATGGTTTCTAGGCCGAGTCCTTACTTATGCACGCTTGCTCTGGAATATCTCTCCGCCTGAAAATAGTATAAAATTTACTTTTATTATTATGTTCACTTACACGCCACCTAGAAAATGTAAGCACTCACTTAAATTTCACAAGAATTTAATTCGGTAGCGAATAACAAATATGTATTTGTTCACTACTAGAGGAAGGGGGTTGCGCCATTTTCTCTCACATTGAATACGCAGCATCGGGCTTTCAGAATCACGAGCCATCCACGTTTCGTGGACGAAAGGCATAATAAAGAATAGTAACACGCAATGCAGGTATGTGTACTATGCATCAACTTAAAAAAATTACTTTATTGAGCAGAAATATTTATTTGGTATCAGCAATTCCTTGCATATTTCGAGCATACCGAGATACCAATTTTTTTACGGGTATTTAATGCTACCATTTCGCACACGATTCCTTGTTGGCCAGTTTGATAATTGTAGGAATATGGCATGTATCACAAATGTTTTATACTTTTCTTAATGTGTATTGTATTGTAAAGGGCTTTTTAACGACTCCCGGTTTTATGCTGGAAAGCTTAGCAGGGGACGGCTTACTGACTAACTTATGTTAACACCCATGCCTTGCCCGGAATTCGAACCCAGAGCCTCACGCAACCCAGATCGGTGGCGCATCAACAAACTGCGCCACGGTAGGTCAGCTTCTTACCAAAAACATCATCCGACACGATTCCCACTTGCGAAAATCCGGCGACCCGGCCGGGGATTGAGCCCGGTTCGCCTTGGTGGGAAGCGAGCGTGCTGATCGCTCGGCCACCCTGGCCCGACCATGTTTTTAGCTCAATTATATTCTTACTTATAATTTGTATATAAATTATAATATTTAATTTATAATTTATACGAATACGGCAATGAGAAAAAAAAAAAGCGTTTTTTAAATGCCTAGTAAGAAATAGTTCTTATGGAAAGTATTATTGGAGTGCTCACATATGCGGTGCGCTGTCTTCAGAAGGGTTTTAAATAACCTTGAAGTAAATGTGAATGTACAATAGTGTGACCACTAGACGACCGCTCGTGGGCATTAGTGTAAGCTGAGAGGTGAGTAGTGGCTCTCTCACCTTTCGAGGGACAAAAGAAGGGAACGCAGCCACACAGCTTGTCGGCCTTCACCATGCGACACTGGCTCCTGCACGCAGTGTACGTGTAGATGGAGTCTATGTCCAGCTTCACTTCGTCTCGGTAAGCACACTGCCTTTGCCTGATGGACAGCTGGCGCGTATCCTCCGTCGTGTACGTCTCCTTGTACAGGAAGGAAATCTTCGACACTGAGCCGTCCCATGTATGCTGTGGGAATATTTCTACTACTGGCATTTCATCTGCTTGCAGAATGTACACCTGCAATAATAACACCAAATAGCATGAGGTTCGAGAGAGTTTCATTAGGATTTGATGTTTTACTAGGTCACCAGCAGGCTGGTTTTAATTAAACTCCCCTTCGAGCTTTCTGGAGTAAAGTTTACAGAATCGCTTCCGCATAGTCGATACAGTGTTTTCAGTCCACGGACATTCTGAACATCTCTTGTATGTTTACATTAATAAAACCAACAATACCATGGAGACATCAATTTTAAAGACAGTATTTTTTGCTACCAAATTCCATAATAAAGCTTACCAGAGTAGCATCATTTTCAATATTTTTTTTCCCATCAAGAATTTAGTAATATGAGGCTATGGGGAAGTATACTGCGTTTTCCTAGAGAGTCAGTTCATTAGCGATGGACTGAAATAGTTTAGGGGTAAAATATGTTGTTGCCTAAGACGGGAAAATGTCTGCTCGTCCACACATCATTAAAAATAAACTGTGAACAAATATTACCACCTTTTTTTGTTGACGAGACACACATAAATGCAACTACAGATCCGTAGTAACAAAGGAAATTTCCCACATTACAGTAGCCTACAGAAATACAATGACTGTATAAAACCTATTTACTCAACAGCATTGCACTATTTAGCAAGTTCATTTGATGAGAGCGATTTGCAAAAACAAGTCCAGAATTGCTACATGAAGAAATTGTTTCCCTTCTCGATAATGCTAAGTCACACGTGGTACAACAAACTATGAAAGCATTATAGAAATTCAGTGAGAAGTTTTTAGACTATCCTCTACACAGCCCAGACCATGCACCCAGCGATTTATAGACTTTTCCAACACGAAAGAAAGCGTTATGATAAAGTTTGGCTTGGATTAGGGAGTGAAAGCTGCCACATCTACTTGTTTATTCAGACTCTCAGATAAAGGTCTGCAACATGTGTCTGAGAAGTAAGTGTATCGGTGGAAACACTATATAGAGTGTGAAAGTCGATATTTCTAAAAGCAAAACCGTACCAAACATCCTACTGCTTTGACTCCGAATACAGATGTCAGATTAAGAACTCGGAACAGCCCTTGTATATTTCGAGAAGAAGATATTTCCCCAGAAATGTATTTGAAGTTTCCAAAGTAGAATACAAAGTATAGAACGGGTATAGGGGGTACTGGAGGTAGGAGCTGAGTGCTGATTGGCCTTCATGTAAAAACATCCCGTTTTCCCTTAGAAATACAACACATTGACCCAACTTGGTGTCGAGTTTCACTTAAAATGATCAAGGTGGAGAGATATTTCGATGTGAGTCAAAAAATTGTCAAATCAGCAAGACGGACTAAATGCTCAGAGACAAGCTTAGGTGATCAGGAAGGATGTGGACCATATTTATTTAACTTGTTAATCCCGACCACCATATTATTATTCAATGACACTGACATTTACCTGGGTGGCCTTAAGATTGGGATAACCTCGAAACCCTAAAAGACGAGAAAATTGCCAAAATTAGTTTAAAAAAAATTTAATCGGGGGAAATTACATTACTGACCCGCCTTCCATATTGGATATCTACGAATTTGGTCATAACCTCAAGTGACCTTGAAGTTGAAAAATTGAAATAAATAGCTAATATAAATTAAATAAAATTTAAAAATATGGGCAGAAATTGCATTCATGATCACAAGTGTTACCTTAAATATACATTGCCTTTTACCCTGACACAAGGCGAACATACGTATCGGAAAGTGAAGAAAAATCACAAAGACAGGTAAACATCAGGAGAAAAAAACATTCCATTTTTTAAAAATTAATACAAATCTGAAAAAAAATTGAAAATTGTGGAAAAAGCATTTAGAACTTACTTGTAGGAGGGATTGATTTACATAAATATGGCACTGGACACCCTCTTGGCACGACGATCAAAAGACAACTGACCCCCACATAACTATTTTTAATTGGTTTCTTAGTCGGCAATCCTCCACATCCACCACTGTATTATATTGGTTATCTAGTCGAAGCCCACCCATCCAACAACCTGTCAATGGATCATTAGCTTATGGCATACACGATTCCTTCAAATTCCCACCCACTACTAACCCACTACAAGTTGACTCAACAACTACCACTAGACTGCGCTGGAGATTTCACGTTTATATCATATTGCTCGCTCGTGATTATTCGTTTATCACAACATATATTTTCCTCGCCTAATAATTAATGTAGCCAAAGGCGCGCCAATTCAGAGTACTTCATCAGATATGAGATGTGACATATTCCTCTCTCTACCCTAACGTTTCCAAACATTTATTCTGGTAAGTTGTGGTTTTATGTTCGTTTCTTCCGCTAAATTAAGAAAATCAGCCATTTTTCGAGTACCTTTTCGGACCATCGGTTTTTAGGAGCACAGATATAAAGACGAAGCATTCGTTTAATTGTGTGCCTGCGACCAGCATCCCAAATTCGCCTTGGTGGTATTATCATTGACTCCAGCTCGACTGTGTTGCCAACAACATGATTCGCAAAACAATTGGGGCTAGACCTCTGAAACTTGGAATGCACATGACCTACAAGGGTAATTGATAGTTTCATCATCTGTACTCTTCTCTGCATCAATCTGCTATTTTATCAATCTTTCAAGCTCTCGATCAATCTCCCAAACTTTCAGGAAATCTTTCCTATCCATCTATCAATATTTCGATTAATCTTTTCTATCAATCATTCAATCCCTCAATCCAACATTAATCCAAATAAAATTCTTCAGTTTGTAGTATGCCTCCCACCGATTTCTATAGAAATATCATTAATTTACCAGCTGCCTACAAATTTGTACTTGGTGACTGCATTTAAGTTTTGGATGCTGCTTACTGTTTGTGCATATTGGTGTCACATTGGCGGCCAGGTCACAGCGACAATACGCGAAGCTGTTGGCCTACACTATACTCCCTCTACTTTATGAGGTGTACAAATGTCAATGTTTTCTCAACCTAATTCATTGTAGTAAGAAGACCTTGATATATATGTGTTTATGTTAACTTTAGTTGTAAGTGAAGAAGAACAGTTTAAGAAAATTGTAGTTACCAGACATTAATAAGAACAGAGAGGTCTGTTAGAGTTCCATTACTTATTTTCTGATTTGACTTTTATTAAAATTTACTTGCCTTAAAACACATTGCTTGAAACATGTAATGGGTTTTTGAAGCTTATTAGACAGTGCCCTGTCTTCAGCTGCCAGTGTCATATGATTTATTCTTTTAGCGGTAAAATTAAAATCTGTGGTGGCCACAGATAAAGGCTCATATGCTAGTGCACCTTTTAACGCTTTTACAATTTAATGTAATTACAATATTTGTCATTCAAGGTCAGGTCAAGGCATCATGATAGAGAATGCGACTTCCAAGATGGCAGATCAGATTGACAGAACAGGAAGTTCTGGCCCAAGATGGCGGCTGCGGCCTTCAGCTGCCTACACCATCGGTCGACCACCTGACTACCTTTCAGACTCACGAGTTGATAGTTAATTGCACTGGGTTGGTACATTCCGCCATTAGTGCAGTGAGTTTTGGCTGTACTCTGCATTTGATTTGTTTCATTCTAATCGGTTCGTAAGGAAAGCAATTTGATATTCTACCATAATAGCCAGGACTGTCTGGCCTTGATTAGCACATGTAATATGCATTGGACCTGTACTTACAGGTGTTCATACTCTGTCTTCAAGACTTACCCACACTTGTGTACCAAGCCTACAATTAGCAGTGGTCATACACCGACCTACACATACTTACAGGCAGTCATAATCTGTCTTCATGACATATGTGCACTTGTTTAACGAGCCTGCACACCGAACCTTCATTGCATGTACTTAGAGACAGTCTCTGCACACTCGTGCACTGAGCGTATGACCTTCCAGCTGCAATTAATACTCAGCCATCACTTCTGTTCTGGCAACGAAGATGATGCCAGCCTCCTCCATCATAAAGGTGAATGCATTGTGTATTGTTTTATATTCAACATTACCATCGCTCAAATTAGGAAGTAAAAAATAAAGAAACACATTTCGTAGCAATATCACACACACATATAGTATAGTATTCAATAAGCCTTGTAATTTCCTTACTAATACAGATTGTCAGGTTGGCCGAGAGGTCTCAGGCGCTGGATTGGAGCTCTGGTTCCCTGTGTGGGGAGTGTAGGTTCGAATCCTACTCCTGACAGAAATGTTTTTTTCCGCTTCCTTGTTTGAGTGTTACCCATTTTAGAAAAGGAGTTCGTGTGCGCATAAAACAAGGGTTTATACGCAGTCACACGGGCTCTCTGGCTCATTCACTAATAGTCTGTCGTTCGAGCTCTGACAGACTTGAGAGTGTATCATTTTAGGTCAGCAATTTGTACCATAGCTACACCAAAAAGTGCCGTGGAACACAGTGAAAATGATGGCATGCTCTTCTAGTGGTCAGAAGATTCTATCAGCTATTGTGGCATATGGAAAGCATAACTCACCTGCAGCACTCAACGAAGAAACTGAGCTCGCATACGTGCCTAAAGAATTCTTCCTAACACATACTGGAAATAAATACATTATGTCTATAACCATCTACCAGCATATCTACAACAGGACGAAGACATACGCGACTGTCTCCCATGTACAGAGTGATTGCAAAGATGTACTATTGTTATGGACACACCACATTCTAGGGGTTGGTGTAATGCATGCAGGAAGAGTACTGAAGGGGCTTCCAACACCGATACTATTCGTTACTTTAGGAAGACATAAACCTTAAAGTAGTAGTAGTTGAAATAGTTGGTTATAGGAGGACTTACTTAGTTCTCAGGCGGACTTCCAAGAGTGAACAGTGGCTATGGAGAACGTTCTCTTCCACGACGATGGCAAATATTCGGGAAAGCTATCTGAGTCGCTACTGTAAGAAGACGTTTTATCAAAGCTGCCATGCCCATCGACATAAGACTGGGTGTCTGCAAAATATGAGGCGTGCCTATGGTATTGTAAAGAGTGTCAATCACATTTTCAACTACGTGATAACTTCAAACGACATATTGCAACATGCAAAGAACTCCTTGTTCAAGCCAAATGGTATTTGTGGAAATTTAAGGAAGGGAAGATACCTGTGAAAAAACTACCAACATCAGTAAAGGACCCAAAAGTGAAAAAAAAAAAGACTGGATCAACTCCTAGACATCCATGCAACTACTATAATAGGACATTTGCACATGTCTCCAGTGCAGAGAGACAAATGAAGCACAAATGCATGCTGAATCCATATCGTAGAGGCTATCGATGTGATAGGTGTCACTGCTATTTAATGCCCATAGACAGTTAACACATACATATGAAAATCAAGTGTAAAGACCATGCACCAGCTCCTTCTCAAACAAACCTGTGGCGATCAGGTGCCTGCCGTATCGAGTGGCAGGGGCACACTAACGTCCGACCTGAGCGTTTCTTCAGGGCAGAAACAACGACTTGCGAACTACATGTCTTCAAAAGGCTTAACTCCCACTGATGGAATATGAAAATTTGTATATATACAACATGTGGGATTGGTGGAAACACTAGTAAGTTGATTTTATTCGAAGAGTGAACATTGACTCTAGCAATAATAGAAACTAATTCAGACAACCATTTGTGCCGGTTCTGCAAGAAGTAATTTTCCAACAGCTGCCATGCTCGTCGACACGAGCCTGGGTGTGCTATGAACACAAAGCGTTCTGCATTAATGTGCAAACAGTGAAAGCCTCAATTTGGATGCCGTGATAGCTTAAAAAGGTATCTGGCAATGTGTGATGGACTCTCGCCCGTGACTGCTAAGCACTGTAGGTCCACATTGGATACTGGCGCATACTCACCATTGGATCTGAACATTGCAGGCCATTCTTCACAAACATCGAGAGTATGGACTGCACCTGCTATAGTGGATACTGAAGCACCATCACCGTGGGCAACACCGATCCTGGATGTGTACAATTCTGCACAGACATCAAGGTATTTATGCTGCTACTGTGGCAGGACCTTTAGTAAAAGGTCCAGTGCATGTCGATATAAGAAACCCGGACAATGATCGATCGAGTCGAGCTGGGGCCTCTTAACCCATCAGTGTTATACGTGTAAACATGAGTTCACATATTATCAAGCAACAGGAAGCATTCCAGTCGAAGCACGAAGCAAAATACATAACTATGAGGAAAAACTATTTCGTGAGGCAAGTGACAACCATATGAAAATGTGTACATATGAAAAAGCTGCTACTAAACCACCTCCTGCAAGCTTACCCAATGAGAATGGGTTCATCCTGAAGGAATCAGCTTTCCATGGTCTAGTGAAGATGTATTTTGCATCTGGCATGGCGAAACATATTTGTAAATACCTTAAGCAAATGAAGCAGAGTATCATAGATCAACTTACAAATGAGATGGAAAAAGATGTTACATACATTAGAGCATCTACAGTTGAGAATAAATTCTTATAGGTCACTTAGCAAATAGGCACTTGTCAACTGGAGGCATGAGCCCAGGGCTTGACACTTAGTCCCCTGCTGGGTGAAGGACTAGATAAGTCGCTCACTTGCTCTTATGCTGATACTCATTTTAGGTTCACATACATAGTGATTTAAGACATGTAGGAATAGACTGGCCAGCTCAGTTGCTGTTTGGACCTCGAAGAGTGAACATTGTCTATAGATACCATGTTCGATGATGATGATGGAACAGGGCATTTAATTGTGTTGCTACTGTAAGACGACCTTTTCTGAAATAACCAGCTGCAGAGAGCACGAGGCCAGTTGTCATCAGAAAGCGTACTGTGTTCACATGTGAAATGTGTACACCACAGTATGCCTGATGTGCTGTCTTCAGAAGTCATCTTGCAATGCGTAACCCTGCACTGTCTGACATGATAATTATCGGAGAACTCATGCGCATGTTTACGACTTAAAGAAACATGCTCTCAAGCTGATATTCGTGTAGGGTTGACACTGTATAGTCGGGGTAGGTGCACACACTGATATTCCCTCCACTACTGAGCAGATGGGGACATAGCTTCGACCGATAGAAAGGAGGGCATACTACACCCACAGTAATTCACACAAAGTTTTTAAACCATGTTGTATGTCAGCTGCAGTGAGGAGTCAGCTGTATTGCGGGGTCAGCCTGCTGGGTGTTATACTTGCTACTTCGACAGGTACAATGCTTAATTCCCACTGATGATAAGTGTGTGAGTACCTATTTATACCCATGAAGCTACTGTGGGTCGAACATTAATTTTTATTTGCATGAAGATGGCATAGGCTGATATGTTGTCTATCGTAGAGCATGCCTCTAGGGATGTAACTTCTTCCATGGTGTTGTTTGTGTGGAATGATCTTCAGCAAAAGCTGTCATGTTGGCCCCCATAAGAAAAGCAACTACTCAAAAGGACCTACCTTCAGTATACTAACATGCGATATGTGTGGTGCAGCATTTGGTAGAGTAGAGACGATAATATCAAGAGATACACTAGTACATGTAAAGGTAACACACCTTTTCCTGGCATGCGACAGCATGTGTTGTTGCACGACAAGGCTAGCCTTCCTGCTGATTCGTCGTGGGACCTAAACTTCGCTCGCATGCCCATAACAGTATGCCAGCCTGTGTGGTGCTCCAAACCAGTGTGCGAAGACAGAACTACGAGTGCTGCAGAGCAAAATGTGTTCGTAGAAGGAACTATGAGTGCTGCAGAGCAAGATGTGTGCGAAGGAGGAACTATGAGTGCTTCAGAGCATGAACCAGACAGATTGTCAGGAATTGTAAATATTAGACATGCACCGCTAACATGTGAAGTGAACACCGAAGATGCTACCCAGGACACCGACAACGAATATGTGACCTACAAGTCTGCTGGTGATGCCGATGTGTCTTCTACTGATGACGATGACATGTTGACAACTGCAAAGCAAAAGTGTTCACATGCTGCTGGCGATAATGCATATTCTACTAATGACGATGAAGTGCCGACATTTTCAAAGCGAAGGAGTGCACATGGTTCTGCTGAAGACCCCAATGACCTAGTTGATAGACTTCGTTTGTTGGTTTCCTCGCAGAGGGTTCTATATCTTTCTGTCATCAGAGATATAAATGTAATTATTGATGAACTCAGCACCAGAGGCTTTATTGAATATTATATATATGTGTGTGTATGTGTGTGTGATTTGGTTATTCATGTAAATAAATACATTAACATTACATTTGTTTATTTTTCTTAATTCCTACTGGCGAAGCGATGTACCGACTGCTATGTGTTAGCGGTCTGCAAGAGTGGCATGTGTTGTGTAGTTGCTGACATACACACAAGAATGCACTCTCAAGTGGCTCGAGGTAATCAGAGCTCAAACTGTGAATGAGCTAGTGCGCCTCGCTTTATGCACACTCCAAACCTTCATCTCGTAAATGGGAGAAAAAATAAATTCATATTCGCCGGCAAGGGAGGGGAAAGAACACACTGCGAAAAAAAAACCCCTTCATATGCAGCCACAAGGAAGCTGTTTTTTTTTCTCAGGGAACTCCTGCTTCCCCCAGCATTGCCCCATACTCACCTCGCTTCAACTTCACCATCTGTCAGACCTCGTTATAGAGCCACACAAATTCTCTCCCTCCACTGTTGTACACTCTAGCGGCAACTGGGGAGAGCAAGCAGCTTTCTGTAGGGACCTATGTTCGAGACTTGTCACTATGGGTAAACACAACATCGTGGTTATCATAGTGGAATGGCTGAACATGTAATGCTGGATGGAAACTGTCAAAGTGCATATATTAGTGGCTCGCGAAGCGTCTACTCCTTGTAATTTTAAAGGCTTGGTACATACATTGAAGGTTCGAGCAGAGTATGAGTGAATGTAATTTAAAAAGTCTTGGTACATGCATTGAAGGTTCGGACACAGTATGTTTGTCTGTAATTTCAAAGGTTCGATTAGTACATGAGTGCAGATCGAAGACAGAGTATCAATGTCTGTAATTGCAAAGGCTCGGTACATGCGTGCAGGTCAGAGACAGAGTATGACTGTCTGTAATTGCTAAAGGGTCGCTTAATGAGTGCAGGTCGGAGACAGAGTATGACTATCATGCTAGTTTCTTCATGGGCAGTGGGGCTGACGAATGTCTGCAGGCATGTCAGGCATGTCAGTATGCACTCTCAACATGAATCGAACCTACGATAAATTATTTAGTCAAGTAGGGTACAGAAAAAATGTGTCATGTTTAGGGATTAAAACCCATACTCCCTTTTACTGGAACAAGTGTTCATATCAGACGCCTTAGGCCGTTCGGCCAACCTGACAATTTGTATTAATTATGGAATTGCATGGATTATTATTCGATTAACATACGATGTATGGTGTTGTCTGCTTGTGCAATATGCATGGGTTGGTAGGTATATTTCGTTTTGTGCACTCTAGTAGACGACGGGAGAAACCACACAGAGCAATGCATATTACTAGCTCTCTAATTGTATGTGTGTATGTATGTGTGTGTATATGTGTGTGATGGGCTTGGTACGCATGTGCAGGTCGGGGATTGTCTGTAATTACGAATATTGTTGTAGACAATGGCAGTTACTCTCTTCGTACATGGTCGGAATACAGTACTTGGTCGGTATCTACCGTGCATGGAAGACGGGACCAGTCATTGCAGTCTCCGCTTCCAATGAGGTCACATCTGCGACAGCGATATGCACTTGTGGTCTACGGGTAATTCTCTACTACACATTTTAACATAGGGGATAATTTGTTTCGTAATAAGAAGTTTATCGTTCTAGCATGTGTTGTATGTGTGTTGACTCGGCTGTGTATTCATTGCGATGTACCGAGTGACATTTCATTACGTACATAGATCGAAGTCTCGGTACACGATGCACGAGTGAAAGGTTGGTCCCCCCAACTCCCAACCTCCCACACCGCACATTATGGGGTTGTACTAACCGACTGTCTGGAATTATGTAAGTGCATTTATGCTTCGGGTATGTCTTTCAGTAATTATTATTACCTGCTTTGGTACACGAGTGCAGGTCGGAGATAAAATATGGATTTCATACATCCTGTGTGCCTGTGGTGTGTGTCTACAACGATTTAAAAGTTACATTTATAATACTTTATTTGGAGCTGGTGGTGGTATTGTTTCCTTACCAATATGGCTGGGAGCATTATTTATTTAATGCTAGGGAGAGCACATTTTTTTTCAACTACTGCATTTCAGAAGCTGGTGATTAATCTTGAACTATCGCCATTACTCAATGTACGAACACCAAACTCATCGGTGCTAGCCGTGGTGCTTATATTTGAGCTTATAACATACTAGAACCTTCGATCCTTTTCGGTGACTGTTGGTAGTTGTATCTCAATTGGTTTGGTAATTACGACCAAATATGCATGGACATAGCAATGGGTAAAGCATGCCCCTCGATCCTTTTTCATTGTCTGGAGTGGTTTTGGTGCTATGTTATGATTTTGGCCACTGTATATCTTAAACGGTTTGTAAATTACAGCCAACTATGCTTATAAGTGTTATGCACACAGACCTCTGGAGGGGGCAGTGGAACACGAGATCCTACATGAATGTTCTGATAGACTTTATGCTCGTCGCTGGCCACCAAAATGGCTGACATCCTCAGATGTCCTGCAGCCGACATCCTCAGTTGTCCTGTGGCCGCCATATTGTTGGACAGTGGTGCTCGGGATCTAATATGGTGGTCCTGTGGTGAGATCCCACAACCCACATGAGTCATTTGCCACCTTGACAAATCATCTGCTGGATTATGCTAATTAGGGCCAAACAATGGCTGTAAAGATGGCCACCGTCAGCTGGAGGGAAATTCGAGAAATTTTTCTGGAAAAGGGGGGAAATTGACGTTTTCTACGCGAAATCAGCTGTTTTGGATGGGGAAAAGTGAAAAAAGAGAATTTTTACGATAAACTTAGGAGGCTGGAAGTTGGGCCTCATGTCCCCAGCTTGAAGCCTGGTGGCTCAGAACCACCTTTTTTATACTACTGTTGTGTGCGTTTACTCTAGTGTGGTGTTCCACCAGCAAAAAAAAAACCTTTGAAAGTGTGAACCAAAGTTTGTCAGCACATGTGTAAAACCTAGTACTGGCATCCCAATTATGTAGATTTCGACCACGCCAGGTACTTATTTAAAAATTGGCGGTAATTGTGGAATTTAGAGTGCTACGTTATATCTCGGTACCCAATTGTGGCACGTTGATAGTGCAACATGTATATATTGAATTTAGAGATGGACTGATTGTTATTAGTAAGCTATTGTGATGGATAATACTCCATGAAAAATAAAGAATATGCATCATATCTCAGAAATTAGACAACAAATTACTGCCAAACTCTGCACGTAAATAGTACCTGCCATTGTAGATCATGTTAACATAACATATAAATATACGACACACTTATTCACAAAATAGTGGTGATATAAATATTTGATGTTTATTAGGTATATCTACAATACTATTAGTATAATTATTTCTACCGAACTTGGTTATCTGAAAGTGTATATTACGAGATCCATGTTATGCCAATATGGGGCATATTATGTCTATCATTGAAAATACTAGGGGTAAGATATGTGAATATAGAATCAACGCAAATGTGTAAATGTGTAAAACCAAAAAAACACTTTTACCTTTGTAGAAAACCTTACCCTGGTTAGTCCTCAAGTTCAGGGCGCTAATATAAAGGTGACTGCCCTTAACAAGCATACATGAAAAACACTGACACTGAGGACCAATAGGAATGCTAAACTACTAGTCACACTACAAAACAGACTGTCCATAAGTAAAGCAAAAAATTTAATGAAAAGTGCTTTACTTGTTGCAGTGTATTCAATTCAAAAGTAAAATTCCATTAAGTAAAAAGCTGCATAAAATGTTCACCTTTGCCTGTAGCAAAATAATAATCTCCCTAAGCAATCAAGCAGCTTGGCTGCTAAAAACGCCGAACAGTGACAATGAAGGCGTTATTTAATTAAATGCAATTCAAGCTTGTCACACAACACTAGGTTTCTCCGTTTGTCTGGCTTAAAAAAATGATTATGTCCGTAGAAACACAAGAAAATTATTATCTGAGGTTTTTCGTGGTAAATAAAAAGAATGTTCTGTTTAGATGTTCACATTATCATAAGCCCTAGCATCACCTCAGGAGCAAAGATTACTATTTAAAAATGGATGGAATACATGTAGCCTTCCATATATTTGCTGTTTTTATAAATAAAAGGTTCAACAAACATCTTATTTTGCGCTCTCACGGACCCCAGCGACTATAATCCTAGATAAGCGACCCTGGTGCCCTTGGGTCAGCGCAAGTGGACTGGTCATTTTGACCAAAAAATTCCAACAAATTCCGAAAAATGCTTCACCCATACCCAATCAGCCATCTTGATGCTATCGGCCATCATAGCAGCCATATTGGACGCAGGTGACATTAACCTTGACCCCATGACCTTGAATGACCTTGGAAACTAAAACTCGCATAAAAATACATAAAAAGTGGCAAGCATATTACATTACATACATTTACCACCGTATTGGAATCCAGTAAGCATGGACGTGACTCCATCACCTTGAATGACTTTGAAAACAAAAACTAGAGAAAATAATACATAAAGGCCAGCAAGCATATTATGTTACAGACTACTACAACCATATTAAATGCAAGTGACCTCGATCTTGACTCCATGACTTTGAATGACTTAAGAAATCTTGAGAAAATGCATAAGTCAGTAAGCATATTATGTAACAGACAACTACCGCCATATTTGATGCAGGTAACCTTGACCTATAACCCATAACCTGAATGACCTTGGAAACAAAAAGCTTGAGAAACAAATCATAAAAGTCAATGAGCATATTACATTACAGACTACTGTCACAATATGGGATGCAACTGACCTTGTGTTTGACCCCTGACCTTCAATGGCCTTGAAAAAACTCGAGAAAAAGTCACAAGAGACCTGCTTGCAGTATATCACGTACCAAGGTACTGACGTGAAATGCACTTCTCCTTTACAAGTCTTTGCATGTCTAAGTAAACTTATGCTATCGCTGATCTGCTTACCTCACTCAAATATGATCACAAAAGTGACACTGATGACCATGTAGTGGTTCACCCAAAGACTATGACAGACCTGTTGGAGATGTAGGTGCTGGAGCTGAAGAAGCAGGTTAAACCAACAATGATGTTCTATTTACCACACCCGAAGAGGACGATGACACTACCAGTACAACTCCCGAAGAAGTCGATGGCAAGAAACCATTGGCAGGCAATATCCTCTCCACTTTATCGTAACTAATCATGGATTACCAGACGTAGAAGCTAGCCGAGGTGATCCACCTTTCACAACTGCTGCTGTAAACTAAGTCTCTCAGATTACCTCCCTACTGCTTATAATAAACGAGTATGCAAGTCCTATGATGGTATAATGACTGTGAACTAATCGTACTGCACCATTATTACATTGTGCAGACACGGACCAGCCAATCACTGATTTGCCACATTATTGCAGCTGGCCAATCATGTGAATAAACTGAGAAAACATGTGCAGGAGTCGGTCTCTGACACCTGAGATGGTGGTGGAGATGGAGGGGAAGGGGGATGGAGGTGGAGGTAGAAGTGGAGATGAGTAGTACATGAGTACATCTAAGACAATCCAATTTATGCCATAATATTCACGAATTTAATTGTTTATTCATTAATTTACTATATATTTTCCAATAATTTCAAGCTTTTTCCCTCGAATTTTGAGCAAAAAAAAAGCCCTAAAAAACAGCTTAATAAATGGCCGAAAAACTTCCATATACAGTCAAAAAAACCACAAAAACATAGTTTTTTTTTTTTTAAATATAACTTTTCATAGCCACACGAAATAGTGAATGTAACAAGTCTCGCAAAAATTAACTAAAATCAGTCGCTTACGCATCAAATCAAATTTAGACCTAAAATGCAAGCTAAATCAAAGCAGAAAAATTAAGAAAATTTTATAAAAAATTAAGCAAACTAGGTAAAATAAAAATACATATATTATGTTATTATTCTTTATAGCTTATAATCGTAGCTCTACTATTTTTCTAAACACTTCTTCTATCTGCTCAAGTTCGTCACATAGTTCTCGAAGTAGATTTATGGCGTCAATGTTTTCTAAGAGCAATACTTCTTCAAGTTTTGTAGATTTCGATGAAATTTGAAAAAACAATTCTCTGAGATCAACAGATACATTTTCTAATATATAGGCAGGAGTATTTGAAACATTACCACCTTTAAAAAGGTTAGTTAAGCCACAAGGTAGATCAAACGATTCCATTTGTATTTATAAAGAAAGAAATTTATTAAGAGGAAAAGTAGATTGTACAAATAAATATGACACACAAATTCTGCACAAATAAAAATGTTAAAATTCTCATTCGGGTTTAACAAAATTATTTTTACTCGATTTAATAATTTAATCATACATCTAAAATTTTGTATTAATCTGTCGAAAATTTTTGTTGTTTCCATTAAATTGTTTACATCCCACATTCATTAATGTAAAAATTTTTACATATCTTCAGTAATTTTTTCTTTCAGATAATCATAAGTTAGATTTCTTTGGCTAATTAGAACAACATAAATTGTTCCTGCACTGTAAGCTTTATCAAAATCAACACAAATTTTTAGATTAGTTTTTTCTTTAACTACAGTAGTTTTCCACACAAACAATCAATAATATATAATGGTCTTCCAAAAAAAAAAAAATTGATATCATCATGAGTATTTACAGTTGGTTTACAATAATAAATTTTATTTTCTTTTTCTAAAAATTGCCAATAATCAAAACAAATAGGAATTTTAGGATGTTTGTATATTTTTTCTTTATTTGCAATTGATGTGTTTGATTCATAATCAACAATAGGCTACATAATTTCTAATTTTTGAATGACAATTTCACCCGTATCAGCATAACTTTTCTGAACTGCACCATCTGAATTTTATGTTTCATAAACAAATAAACAATTGTTACCAGAAGAATTAGGGAAAAAAATTAATATATAACCTTCTTTCCTATAAATTTCATTGTTATCACGATTAAATCCAAATAAACATCTCAGTAGCTAGGTTATTTCATTTGTTTTATCACTATGAAGGGAGTTTACTCGATATATATTATCAACATAAGATATCTCTATATAACTTTGTTCACTTGGTGATCTTTATAAAGCATTCATCATTGTTGATGTTATACCTGGATTATCAACAGCTTCAATAATATTTCCATGTTTAGAGGTTTCTATTCCAGAAAACTGAAATGGAAAAAAGTTAGAACAAACATCAATATTATCAAATTTTGCATATTTTGTCTCATTCCCTTCTTCATCTCTTTTTAGTAATCTGTATTTTGTTCATAAACATAGGCATCATTTGGAAAAGAAAACCATCACCTAGAGGAATATCAAATCCAATTCTACTATTGTAAATTTTAAATTCCCCCTAGTTTGGTCTGTTGGAGGAAAAGTTTGTCTCTAAAAACTCTTAGTACTTTTATAACTCATTTATAAGAAAAAAGTTATATATAAATGAAAGATTTATCAAAGGAAATTTGTCGAGTTAAATTACTCATTGAAAAATACTGGATTTATAAAAAGAATCATGAAGTAGAATATGAAAAAAATTAGAAAAAGAACTTTCATTAATTGACGAATTACGAAATATTTGTAACAAAAAAAAGTAGAACAAGCAAGTGAAGATAATAAAAATTTTATTACAACACTAGTTCCTGTGACAGTAGGAAATTGAGATTATCCAACAACACCAGAAGAAAGATCATTTGAAAGAGAATTATTCCAAAAATATCCTAACTTAGAAGAACAAATGGATATTGTACCCAAAAAAATTGCATGCGCACAGCATAATATTCTACTATAAATCTCGGGTAAGAAATTGCAAAAATTATAAATGTTATTGATACTCAATATGGTTTACAAGATCAGAATAATTTTTACATTGGATATAGAAAAATGAAAATAGATTATGATGAAATATTTGTAAATGATAAAGAATATAAATTAACAGAAGGACTCGTTAATTTATTAACAAAAGAAAAAGAAGATCTTGATGATAAATTCAATGATATTGGCTATGAAAAATTACACAGGAATTAATTTATCAACCAATGAAGCATTTCAAAAATATAATCCAAAGAAGAAAAAACTCGAATAAAAGTTGGAAACACACAAAAATTAATTAAACCAATTTATTATAACTATATAAAAGAATCACAATCAAGGTCAATGCCAAATACACCTAAATGAATGATTTCTTAAAAAAATTATATATCTAGAGAAGGTATTAAATAATGCAGTATTTTACCAAAATAACATATTTGGATGAATGATGTTAGAAAATAAATTAATTTCGAAGAAACCATTGGAAATAATAGTTATTACAATGAAAAAGTAAGCATAATGAATATGTCTAATAACCAATTTTCTGAATGTTTTGTTAATAATCGATAAGGAATACTGTAACTAATAAGAGTCTTAAATGTAATTCCCCATTCATTTTGGAATTCTGGACATCATGGTAAAGGTGTAATAAATTGGACTTTAAATAATTTAAAGTTTACCTGACATACATGTCTGGTTATAATTATTGCAGACCCTTTACAAAATTAAATGAAAGAATAGAAAAAAGGAGATAATGGTATAAAAAAATTAGATGAAGTGTGTAAATATTATGATCGCTCAAACAGATCATAAATATTTAGAATCTAGACATGACGCTGAAATTTTTTTACAAAATGAAGCAAAATAAATTGTGTTTGATAAAATTACTCCAATTGGTGAAAAAATTGCTTTTGTTGTTATTACTTCAACTATGTTTACAAAAAGAAAATTGGGAAGGATTATTAAAATTGATTAATTAATAACTTTTGTTTCTATATAAATTAAGGTAACAAATATAACTTTTGATATACCCATTGATCAATTAAGATATTTGGGTATAGATAAGTTTATTACAATAGATCAACTTGAGAGAAAAAACTAAAAATTAAAAGGAGGAAAAGTGTTATTATCTTTGTCAATACCAATACTAAAAAAATACTGAAAGAAAAATCTGGAAATGGTTTACATCAAGGAGGGTTTCTCCAATTTTATTTGTAGCTTTAGGTGGTCTTGGAGCTATAGCTGGTGGAGCAACTGCAATTTATAAACCTGTTGAACAAACTAGAAAAAATAAAATAATAAATTAGAAGAGCAACAGAGACATAATTTAGAATTGGTAAATAAATCAGGAAATGTGTTAGTTGCAAAAAGAGGACAACCAAAAAATTTATATATTGACATTATTTAACTTTCATATGGAAAAATATGTAAAAATTTGAATCTAAAAAATACTGAAATGTTTATGATTGATGAATTATAAAAAAGTATGCGCTAAAATGAATATGATGTGGTTAATTTTGTATTTCAACACACCCTGATACTCATTGGGTTTGTTATTTTAGAGAATTATGATGTTTACTATTTTGACTCATTTGGGGGTAATTTAATTCATTATTAAAAAAATTAATGTTTATTATAATTATAATAGAATTAAGAATTTTAATGCAGTTATATGTGGACATATATGTTTAATTGTATTACATCTTTATCTAATAGTTTTAAATTTAGAGATATAATTTCTTTAAAATTAAATGATGAATATATATGGGAAACCATTTATCAAATATTTAAATAAAAATTTTTTCAACTATATTTATGCTTTAAAAAAAGATGTAGATTTAAAATACAATCCTATAGCTTCTGATTTTAAAAAATATGCAAATTCAAAATATAAAACTATTGTTTCTGGTTTTAAAAAAGGTGTAAATTCAAATTACAACAGTTTTGTTTCTGCTTATGCTTTAAGAAGAGCTGTAGATTCAAGATACAAAATTGTTTAATTTATTACTTCATCTGTAGCTTTTGCTTATGTAAAAAAAAAAACAGATATAAATTCAAGATATAAAACTATTGTTTCTTAGTTTAAAAAGATGCAGATTGAAAATAAAATACTATTTCTTCTGTTTTACAAGATCAAATAAGTAAAGTTTTTAGTTATATAGAAAAAAATATGATTCTCTTCAAAATCATAGAATTGTTAGTTTAGCTGATCCTATAAACGATAAAGATGCAGTCAAAATATTTTTCGATAATAATATAGTTGATTATGCATTAAAAAAATATGTAGATTCAAAGTACAATACTATGACTTCTGATTATGCATTAAAAACATATGTATATTCAAAATATAACATTATTGTTACCACTTTCCAAGATCAACTTAATAAAGTTTTGGTTTATACAAAATATAATGTTTTTCTTCAAAATCGTAGAATTAATCATATGGTTGATCCTGTGAGTGGAAAAGATGCAGTTAATAAAATATTTTTTATAAAGAAATAGCTGATAAATTAAAACATTTCAATCAATCAGTATTGAATTATTGTGATAACACTTGTTAACTCGAAAGTTGAAAAATTCAATGAAGAAAAATCTCGTATATTTTACTTACCTGCAATGTTGAATGAAAAAACTAATGGTTTTTCATACAGATCATCAAATTTTCTATTCTTTTATAATAAAATGTACTGTTTATAAAATTATTATTGCTCTTTCCAATTTACCTGATGATACTTTGACTGTTATTAAGCGAAATACAAAAATATGTTGCAGTATGCTTTTTGGTGTTAACAGAGGTGATAATTTAATTTTTAAAATAAAAATATATAATAACTGAATATGATAATGGATTGATGACTATAATAGGAATATTCGTGAATCATAAATATTAAATATTTTTCTTAATATTAAGTGGAGAATACTTGGTACTTGATATGTAAAAATTTACTAGAAATAATAGTATAAAAAATCAAAATGCAAAAATGGATGGTTAGTTCAGAAGAGTATGTATTTTACTTGTAATTCTAATAAATCAACATTTAAAATATATGTTGCCCAATTTAGGAGAAGGCATACATCACAAATAAATAATTTAAACCAGTATGAATGAAGAAATTTCCCAAAAAAGTATTATATTATGTAATTGATGATTTATGGCAAATTGATCTTGTTAATATGAATACAGGTAATTTAAAAGGTTTATCACATATAAATAATGAATACAAATATCTAATGACAATCATAGTTGTTTTTTTTTAATATGGATTTGGTATAACAATTAAAAATAAAACAGTTGAAATTGTAGTAGAAGGTTTAGAATCTATTAGTAAAAAGAAAACCAAATAATAAACAGAGTGATAATGGTTCTGAATATTACAATAAAATATTTAAAGAACTTATGCAAGAATATAATAAGAGTTGTAGAAATACATAATTACGCAAATAAAAAATAAAATATGGTAAATTTTGCTTTAAATTGTACTTATTAATGGGTAAATATATTACATGCTTTATTTAAAGACTACAACAACCCGAAACATAGAACTATTGGCACGAAACCAATTAAAGTTAGTAATAAAAATGAAAAAAAAATTAACGGATCCAGAATTTTTGAATATGCTTAATAAACCAAAATTTAAAGTTTATGTTGTCCATGTTAGCAAAATTAAATGAATTAAAAAAAAAAATGTTATACTCCAAATTTGAGAACAGAAATAATTACAATTTTTTAAGGTTTAAATTATGATGTACCATCTTACAAAAAACAGTACTGAAGGAGAAGAAATAAAAGAAAATTTTTTGAATATGAAATAATTAAATCTTATTATCCTCATGAATATTTAATTGAAAAAGTTTTAAAAACTAAAGATAATAACATGTTTGTAAAAGGGCTAGGTTTTGATGACTCTCATAATTCTTGGATTAATAAAATACCTGTTTTGTGATTTTTAAATATTTTTATGTATTTATATGTTTCAAGCACAACATAAAAACCCATTTTTATGCTTAATAAATTTAACTTTCATAAAACATGTTCAACATTACACTCAACATATGTTTAAGGTTCATAAATAATGTTCAATGTTACACTTTTTATGTTCACAGAACATGTTTCTTGTGTACATGAAACATGATTAAAATTGATTGATCCTTTAGCTTATATATTTGCAAAAAATTTAAAAATATAATAAAGTCTTCAAATTTATTGTTACACTTGCCTTCTTTCAATTTTTTTCTTAAATGTGAAGTTATAAAGCCATATTCTTCATCCCAACATTTTGCACAAATAACTCTCAATTATTTGTAAGTCATATCACCATCAACAAATTCATTATAAATATGTTTCAAAATAGTGTAATCTTGTTTAAATATACATACAAAATTATCATTATCTCTTAACGATTGCTTAGGTATTTTTAAATAAGATTGAGATTAATAAAATAAGTTTATATTTTATCTCTTCCGCCATGGAAATAATCACGTATTATATCTGGATTATCGAAAATATAACAAGATAATCATTTTTACATTGATCTGAAGGAATCATTCTATCATGATTATTGAAAAAGAATGCAATTTTTTCTTTAAATTTTTTCGATAATACATCAATTTAATTTTGTAAGTAAATATATTTGGGTTGCTTTAAACAATTTTGCACAAACATAAAATTTATTAAAATTTATCCATAAAGTGTTATAAATAAAAGTTATCATTAGATTTGTCTTTTGACGGTTGCTTGGACCAATTTTAATGACAGTTATGTTGTCAGGCAAAATTCTCCATTTATTTTTTATTTTTTAGATTTTATTCGGAAATTGAAACATCAACACCCTAATCAACTATTTAATTTAGTGAGATAATTTTTTGAGTGATAAATGGATGATAAAGTATTCAAGTTAACAAATAATAGTTCAATTTTGAAGAAGAAACTTCATTATTATGTAATTCATCAAGTCAAATCTATAGCATTGATTAGTTTTAGTACAAAATTCGTGACATCCAATATAAACAATAACTATAACTTTGATAGATAATAATTAAGTTCGAAATATACCTAGGGGACAATACAATATTAAATCATTGAAGGAAACTACAAATTCAATTGAACCATTTTCAACTAATAACATTGAACTAATGACTGAAAAATAGAGTTTTGGTTAAATCTAAGTTTTATATAAAATTTTACAATTGATTATCCAATTATCTTGGCTTTGAAAGAAAAATGACTATTGCAAAAGAGAAAATTGTCATTGCCACTATATTACCTACTTTTGATCAATTTAAAACAATATTTGTCCATTGTATTTTAGCATATGGTATGTTTATAAAATATGACGAGTCTAACAATTTTGAAACAGATATAATTGATAGTTGCCCACCAAAAACGATGTTTGGTTTTAGAGATTATATTAATTATGAGCCTACACTACCAATTTTTTATAAAATGAATAATAATCAGTTTAATCATATTGTTTTGAAAATTACAGATAAAATTGGTAAAACTAATTGATATTGATGTTGCCGATATTGGCATTGTTTTAGAAACTAAAATGTTTAAGATATTACAGATTTTTTTAATGAATGAAATGTATATATAGAATATGTATATATAAAAATATATATTACAAAAATACAGAGTATAATAATACAGAAAATTATAGCATAGAATATAATAATATATTAGAAAAATTAATTAAAATTATACATAAATCTATTTGTTTGATACCCCCATAGCAATATATTTATAATATCATCTTTTTCATTCAAAATCATACAGTTATAAATGTCAAATTTAAATTGTTTTGCCATAAACTTATTTACCAATTTTATGTTTTCTTATGTCTTGTAATTATATTGTTTTTATAGTAACCATTTCTTAGTTTTTGTACTAATTCATTGAATTTATATTGATTTAGAGTGAAACCTTTACTTTTTTAACATGTCTTCCTAAAAAGTTTCATAAGCATAACTTTTTCGTCCTGTAATGATAAATTTGACACCATAATCATTTTCCAAATTTATCTGTCCATTCATTCACCAAGCATGCAACCTGTTTTTAAAGTATTTTTACCATCATCAATGTATACTACACTGTTTGTCTCATAATATACTACTTTACCATTTAATTTATCTAACATATCATATAAATGTAATCTAACACTTGAAGTTGTAAACTATGCTATAAATATATTTGTTGCAGTGCTATCTGCTTAATTTATTATTGTTGTATTTATGACATGTCAATTAGTTTTCGTTGATGTAAACTACATTATTTATTTATATTCTATCAGTTAATAACAATTCGTACCAACAAAGAGTATGATTATGTATTCTGTTTGTGTTACATTTTAGCAACAGCTCTTTTCTAGGATTTTGTTAATTTTTTCAATGTCCAAATCTATATTTTGTTCATTTTTAATAACACTAGTATATTGTAGTTTTCATTTATAAGCATCTTCCCAAGAACTATTTTCCAATTTAATTTTCATAAATGTTTAAATGTAATCTCTGAAAATAATATTACTTAGTTATTTGAAGTACCAAACTTCATAAATTTTTAATATTTTCGAACTCTTTTCAATAGCTTTATTTAGTTCTAATGTAGTTCATATTCCTTTTATAGCTCTTTTTTCATTTGTATATTTACATTCTCCTTTTTTTTTCTACAACACATTTTGAATAAAGTAAACAATAGTTTTTCTTTTTTAATTGAAAGCACTGGATGATATAAATTTCGTGGTGGTAAAACTTTACTTTTAATTAATCCAAAACAAATTTCGTCATAATTTTTAGGAATAAATGTTTTTATATGACGACTAACTGGTTAATAACCATAAAACATTATTGGTGGGTACAAATTACATGTATCTATATATCTAAATTTTTTTCCTGGAACTTTTAATTTTGAAGCATCTCTTGGTTGTATTGGTTCTATTACAATTTTAATTATTTCTAAATTATTTTTATACAAAACCGATTTTTTTTCCATTTGCAAGCCCACATTTCCCTTAGTTTATAACCATTTTGTTTTAAAATTGTTGTTCGATTGTTTCAGTAAATAAGTCATTCATACTTTCATTGTTGCCTTTATTTATAGCGTCTGGTGAATAACAATCAGGATAACCATGCCAAAAACAACCATGATATTGATATATTATTTTTGGTTTTTCGTCATAAACATCAAATTTTGCTCCACATATAGTTATTTCTCTACCATTCAATGTATGCCGAACATTTGGAAATCTATTTAACAACGAAATTGATTCTTTATTAATCATTTCTTTTTTATCATCTTTAGCTACACCAATAGTATTGTTCAGAAGAAAATTTGATCTATAAACAGCTACACAAACATCCACTATTGTTGTGTAACAAAATGGATCTATATTAGCCATTTTGTGAAAAGATTATCGAAATCTAAGTCATCCATATCGTAAAATATTAACATAAGAATCGCAGTATTCAGCAAGTTCTTTTTTTAAATTGAAAATATAATAATCTTTTTATTTTTCAACATGTTATTTTATAAACTCTTTTCGTTGTTCTTGTTTCATTGTACTGATGCCATAATATTTTGTAGCAAGTATTTGTCCGATATAATTTGATTTTCTGGTTTATTGAAAAGGTGTGGTAAATGTCGTTTTTTAAACTATTTTAAGCTAAATGTTTTTGAAAATGTCGAAAGACTTCCTTGAATAAAGTTTATACTATCAATTATTTTGATTTTTAGACTCTTTTTTTAAGTTGCATAATCTTTGAACTTTTATATATTGTTTGAGGTTTTATACTGATTCTAACACAATATTGTAAAATAAAATATTAATTGTAGCCTTTGGAATTATGTGTAATAAACGTATATCCCTTATTTTTTTTTAGATATAGTCCATTATCAAAACTCATCAATTGTTTTAAAATGCCTTTTATTACCATTAAAATCATGTACACATATAAAGTTTGGTGTGTGAAAACCAGTATCTAGTTTGGCTTCATAGTAAGAAAAATTTATATATTTTTTGTTGATTTTGCCAATACAAGTACAGTCTTTTGTACAAAAACCACATTTTTGCTGTTTCTCTTGCATATGGCATTTATGTTTATCAGTTTTCACAATTCACAACAATTCCTACATTTGGCAAAACCACATTCGTGTTTTTTTATTTCTCAAGGATATTTTGTTACAAGTTTTACACTTATAAACAGTCTTACATACAACATCGTGATTAGAAAAAACATTATTTTCTAAAACAATATCAATTACATTTTTTACTATATATTCTAATACGATATTCACCTTCCCAAATTTTTTTGTGTTGTGGTTTTTTGCACAAAGTACATATATTTTTATTATTTTGCTCACACTCATGTTGATCTTTATTATTGTATGGTTTGTCACAATTTTTACAATAATGAACACTACCTAAAAATCCTTTTATACTATTAATTATATCATAATGTTCATCGTGTAAATACAAATAAATAGTTCTTAGTTTTTTTTAACCAGATTGTATAATTTAGTTGAAATGTACATCTGAACCAACTTTAATTAGAACATTTCGAACATTTTCTGCGTCCATAATATCTTCCAAACTGAAACCAACTCCGCCATTTTTCCCCATTCTTTGTTAAATTCATGAGCCAATTTTTCTTGCAATTTTCTTCGTTTTCTGATGTAAATAAGTTCATTATTTTTTAATTCTCTATCCAAAATTATATTAGTTTCATTTGTTAATGCTGTAATTATTGCTCTGGGTCCACCTAAATTATAATCATCGTTAATTTTATTAAAACATAGTTTTGCTTTTATATCTTTAGTTAAATTAACAATTTATTTTTTACTTTTTCCTCCTCTTGGAATTTTATTAACATCTATATCAAAAGTAGTTTCATTTATGTCTACATTTTCATTCAATGTAATAATTATTTTAATTTGATTAAGTAAATTTTAAGCGTTTAAATCATTACTTCTTGCGGTCGAAACAATATGGTGAAAATTCTGATTATTTGCATATATTCTTATTTGATCACCATTTTTATAACTGGTTGTTTTTCTTACAGTTAACATTGTTCCATGAAGAGCATTTCGAACACCATCTATTTTTTCTAATGGATCACCTTGTAAATTATTTATGCAAAGGTTGTGTTTTGTTTGCCAGATGATGAAATCATCATTTAATTTACGGCTAACCTGAAGAATGTGGAATGGAATCCTCTTTTCCACATGCTCGTAAATTTTTTTTGTTGATAAAAACCAGAAATTTGATGGAAATGCTCATTTTCTTCTTTAAAATCATGAATTGAAAAATGTAAATTCCTGTTATTTTATTTTTTGGGCTTACAAATATCTGATTAGAAAAAGGGAATATTCATTTCAATTCCTTTTTTTTTCTGATTTTTTTTAAAACCTGAAAGAGGTAAATTTGTAAAATTATTATTTGTATCTTCGTTTGTAATAGCTGTAATTAATTCATAATTTTTTTAATCTGGTATATATTTTCTATTTTTAAAATGTTTGCTTTAACTCTTAATTCTACAACTTTTAAATCATTATATTCTCTGTAGGTTTTTAAATTTTGTATTGGCTTGTTTGAAGACTTTGTGTAATAATACTTGTAATTTAAAAATCTTTACTTAATTGATATAAATTTTTAATTCTTATTCTTTTCCTATAATTCTCAAATTATGAAGCTGGTTGGGGGCTTTTATTTGCCCGAAATTCAAAGGAAAAATGCTTGAAATTATTGGAATAAACTTAGTTAATTAATGCAAAAACAATGAAAATGGTGTATTTTATAGCCTAAATTGGATTGTCCTAGATGTACCCATATACTACTGAGATGAAAGTGGACGAGGAGGTGGAGATGGAGGTGTAAGTGGGTTCGAGGGGGAGGTGATGGAGATGGTGGTGGTGGAGTTATTTGAAGTCATTTTCGAGTCATTGTGGAGTCTTTAAGGTGTCATTATGTAGTAATGGAGTCATTATGAATTATTTTCGAGTCATTATAGTCATTTTGGAGTCATGGATTCATTATAGAGTCATAATGGAGCCATTATCGTCATAATGGAGTCACAATTAAGAAATTATGGAATCAATATGGAGTCATTTGGTGGTGTTGGTGATGATGGTGTTGATGATGGTGATGGTGGTGGTGTTGGTGATGGTGTTCGTTGTAATGGTGGTGGTGGTGGAGTCATTTTGGGGTCATTTTGGAGTCAGTCACCGAACTGGAATATTTCGGGCCCTTTTTTTAACTTTCTCAAGTTTCTGTTTTCAAGGTCATTCTAGGCGATGGGGCCAAAGTCAAGGTCACCTCCATCCAACATGGTGTTAGTAGCCTATAATGTAATATGCGTATTGACTTTTATGCTTTGTTTCTCAATTTTTTGTTTTAAATTTCATTCAGCTTATGTGGTATATGTCGTGGTCAATTGCATCCAATATGATCGTAGTAGTGTTAACATAATATGTTTGCTGACTTTTATGCAATTTTCTCGAGTTTTTGTTTTCAAGTTCATGGGGTCAAGGTCGAAATCACCAGAAGCTGATATGGTTGTAATAGTCTGTAACAATATATGCTTGTTGACCTTTATATATTTTTCTTGAGTTTTTGTTTTCAAGGCCATGCTAGATCTTCCAATATGGCGGTAGTAGACTGTAAAGTAATATGCTTGCCAACTTTAATGTTTTTTCTCTCGAGTTTTGGTTTTCAATGTCATTCAAGGTCATGGCATCAAGGTTAAGGTCATCATCATCCAATATACCTGCTACGATGGCTGACAGCACCAAAATGGCTGACTGTGTATGGTCGAGGCGAGTGGAGGCCTTTCGACTAATTTTTTGTTGAAGGGGTTGAGGAAAATCTAAGGAAATTAATTTTTTTAAAATAAATTTTTAGAGATATTTAATAATGAAATTTTAAAATATTTTTGGGTGGAAGGTCAAGGTGAAAGGTCAAAAGTCCTGACTGATCCACTTACCCTGACTCAAGGTCACCTCGGTCGCTTATCTGTCTTACCTTTCTGACCTCTCCTGCTCTGAGAATAAATTAAACTTTTTAGGGAAAATTTAGGGAGAAGATATATTTTTTTTGGAAAAAGGAAATTTTTAGAAAATGTTATAAATTTAAAAGGAAAACATTGAAATTTCGAAGGAGAAATAGAAAAAGTGAAATTCCAATATGGCAGCTCTGCAGCCTCAAGGCTCCGATGCCCCTCACCTTTTGTTTATGAACATACCAAACCCTACTAATTTTATACTTACGACATAATTTTTTCGTAATAAATGCCAGAGCTTATGTTGTTAAAGTTACATTGCATTACAATGTTTAAAATGTGACCATAGATCCACGTGTTTTAATACATATAAATTTGCCATGTAAATTTGTGTGAATGTATCATCTAATGGAAATAAATAGGGTTTATTGAAAATATCAGATCTTGAATACATGGTCTTTGCAGAAAGTAGAACACATGGTACTCACCCTAACTAGAAAATAATGTACTCACCCTGACTAGAAACCATGGATTCACCCTAATTAGAACACATGGTACTCACCCTATCTATAACACATGGTACTCACCCTAAATAGAACATGTTGTACTCACCCTGACTACAAAACATGGTAATCATCATAACATGAATATGTGGTACTTACCCTAACTAGAACATGTGGTTCTCGCCCTAACTGGAACACATAGTACTCACCCTGACTAGAAAATATGATACTTACCCTATTTAAAATGCAACTAGGACATGCTGTACTCGCCCTTACTAGAACATGTGGTACTCACTCTAGCTAGAACACATAGTATTCACCCTAACTAGAACACATGGTACTCATCCTAACTAGAAAATGGGGTACTCACCCTAACTAGAACACAGTGCTAACTAACCCTAAATAGAACATGTGGTACTCACCCTTACTAGAACACACGGTACTCACACTAACTATAACACATGGTACTAACCATAAATAGAACATGTGGTACTCCCCCTAACTAGAACATGTGGTACTCACACTAACTAGAGCACATGGTACTCACCATAAATGGAACATGTGGTACTCCTCCTAACTAGACACATATGGTAGTCACCCTAACTAGAACACATAGTAGCCACCCCAACTAGAACATGTGGTACTCACCCTAACTAGAACACGTGCAGACTCTTTATCATTTTGTGTAGTCAGATCTCTCATGTAAAACTTCAGTGAGCTTTCATCTGTTGCCAATAAGTTCTCGGGAGAAAAAATTTCTTTCGCAGTATCTTTATTCCTGAAAAGAATAAAAAAATATTATTGATGATTTATAACATCAATTTTATTGACAAGCAAAGTGGAGAAGCAAGGAGAATAAACGAACGCTTGCAAGCTCGAAATGGTTTGTTGACTTCAGACAATATGAGTTTATAACATATACTCCCATGGTCCCTATGTCTGTAATTGTACAGGTATTTTTCTGTTAGTTTGAATTTGGGTTTGAGTGTCTATACAAGTTTCTTGAAATATTTATTTAATTTACAAGAAATAATTTTTCATGTTCACATATTTTGGAATGGATTTTCTGTTAGTAAGCATCCACTTCACTTTTTTAGTTACAGAATGTTCAAATAAGTTATAGGTTCTGTTATAAACTAAGGTTTTTTTTTGCAGCCTTGGAAACTGAAGGAACAAAAGATACTTGCTATGAGGTGTCATCACATGCGGAATGTTTCTGCACAGCAGACTGCTTGCATGTCGACTTCTTTAAGTGTATGTTATATTCAAGGTCACTGGAAAAACTGCAGAATGGGACATCTTTTTCGCATTATTTTATGCATTGCATTTTGTTCCTCCATAGAGACATGTTCCAAAGTATGTAGCACCTTTGTAATAGCCAATTTGGTCGTATTTCCCAGTGAGCATGTCGGCAAATAAAAAGAGATAGCTATTTTAATATAACAATATTATGATCGTAAAGAATCAAATTTAATAAATATAAAACCTGAACTTTTAAAAACAATCCGAAGTATACCCGAAAAGTAGTTATTTCTATCAAATGTAATTAATTACACATTAAAATTAATAGAAAATATTATGAGAACTGATTCTTTAATTAAAATATTTTTGTAGACTTATTTTCAAATTTGTTTATCGAATATGATGAACACTATTGCACAAGAAGGAATAGGGTGGAACACGCTGCTTCAGTAGTCTCTGATCGCTCATCTCACTGTCATCAGAAAATATCAGTTTACCCAGAGGAAATATTAACAGAGGATTATTATTATTTGTCGTTAGGCTAATAATAAATCAGTGTTTGCGTTTTAATTCATTAAAAATATTCCACTGTTATTTTCAGCATCAAAAATGTCACATCTGAGTTTAAACTGTTGAGAGGATAGCGATTGTTTACAAGTAATAATATTACACTATGCAACATATTAAACCTACGTTATATTTAACATCAAGTTTTAAAAGAACACTAGGGAATCAGAACGTATCTGCACTTGAAAGTTCAAAACAGAAATCTGTAGCTTTCTTGTCAACTTTTGAACACCAAGTGGTTAATATTGCTTGCTAGTCATAATCACAGCACATCAGTTTAACTAGTAAAGAGGCATATTACCAGCATTAGTTATGTGTCACCCATTTTCTAAATGTGTAAATAAAATCAATTGAAGCCAGTAGTCCATAAATGACAGAGTCGACACAGTTTCTAATTTTTTGATGATAATCTGTAAATACCAAGGACCTAAGAATATGCTAAATATCAGAAAATTCAAAAATAAATAAACTAAAATGCACAGAAAATTATATTAAAACCCAAAATCCAACTTTTTTTTTTTACTTAAACAAACACCCTAAATAAAAAATTTTATATAAAGTAATACGTTTTTGAAAAAATAATTAAGGAACATTCATTAGCTCTTTTTCAGACCAAGAAAATTTACATAATTAAATGTTTATTCTTTATTATTTTTTATAAATACTTTATAATAAATATAGTAACTTTTTTCATTTTTAAATTTTTTATCTTTAATCTCTATAAGTTTAACTTATCTTTAACAAAACAATTGTATAAAATTATGTAAAATTATTTTTGAATTAGTTTTTTTTTATTAAATGATTTATAAAATTATAATCAAACAATCTATGCATTTAATTTTCTCCATTTATAATTTAAAATGTATTTTTTTAATTCCTTAGTTATGCTCTCATCCGTATAATATAAAATAGTTCAACTTAAATAGCATATAACCTGACTCATTAAAATATCAATATAATTGTATTATCAGGAACTGCATTATTAAAAAGACACATATATTTATATTTGTTCAATTTTTTCCAATCTTAGTTTTTCATTATCAACAATCAATAACATACTAAGATCATGTAGAAAAGAAAGTATATTCATTAATATTTACTAGTGGTCAAGTACAAAGTTTGCTATTTCTATAATTTGTTTCAGTTCTTGTTTCAGAATCTCTAAAATCATTACTAGGTGTAGATATTTTAGAAATAAATCCATTATTAAAATCTCAAATCCAATTTTATGTGGGAAATATTTTCTTTCTACCTTTTTTAATTTAAACATTTCATATATGACAATAATAAAAATAGAAGTATGATGATTTTGTCTAGGATAATCATTTATATTAATTCGAAATCCTATAGTAAGAAATTCAAGCATATAATATGAAAGATAATTAAATTTATCTTTTATATGAAAACTAAACATATTTGTAAATCGAGGAAATTCTTATTCTATAGATTGTCAATATTTTAATTTAATAGGATTTTCGAGAATTCGATAAATTTTAGAAAAACCAGCTTTAGATTCCAAAATATGCACCAAGATTTCTAACTTTTCAATAAAAATTATTTCGCACAGTCGCAGAGTTTTTGTCAGCCGCGTTAACATTAGTCGACCGATAAAACAATTTTCACCTGAAGAATTTCAGTAAATGTTATTTTTTAAACTCGTTTACTATATATCCCATTATTTTCTCGAGTAAAACTAAATACCTTAAAGGATTAATAATTTCATTCGGTGGTTAAGAAGCAATATTTTAATTGAATGTTTTGTAGATATGTAGCTCATTTACAAAAAAACTTTAAAATTTTAATAAAATATTCATTATACTGTAGTTTAAGTAATATCAGGATTATCGACAACTTCATGTTATGAATTTTCAGTTATTAAAAAATTTAAATGGTGTGATGGTCTGCGCCAACACACACAGGATGAGGTATTTTATCTCAATGTCTGCTCAGTGTAGTTGGTAAAATTGAAAAGACCCGAGACCCTGCCCAATATTTTCGAAAACAGGTTGGATTTATTTCAGTTTGAAGGTTCTCAAGAGGTTAAATTATTTAATATTATTTCAATCATTTACAGCTTTTACTCTTGGTACAAAAGTACAAAATTATAGTAATAAAAATAAAAATATGATTTTTCCAACAATAACTGTACAAGTTACTTAAAATAAATATTAAAAGTTTTACAAATATGTTCTCAAAGGGTGGCAAGACCCCTCCCCTTAGTTGCATTAGGAACAGCAGTTCCTCCCTATACTGGAACCCTGATATGTTTCCCCGCTCTGGGGCGAGACCACAGTATTTATACTTTATTCAAAAGCTTCGAGAAGTTTAAGAAATGTTGTACGCCTGGAAGTGCCCTGGTGATGCATTGCTGGCTGGCCGACGTCACGTCGTCAAGAAGACAGGAGTGGAAGGGGTGGTGTCTGGTGAGGTTTCGCAAGCAACCGCTCAGCACGCGGCGGACACTTGTCGAGCGGCAGTCATGCCAGCTGGACATGAGACGAGATGGTCAGTCGAACGGTCCCCGACGCACCAAAGGTAAGCCGTACCTTCTGTCCACTCTTGTAGTAACATTTATGGAATCCATAGGCTTTGACATAATTCGATGTGCATGGACAACCGCCACAATATAAAATTGAGAAATTACATATATATTTGAGTATTTTGTATGTATACTATCGTCATATTTCTTTCTAATTCCAGAACATCTGTGCACATAAGCATCATTTGAAAATTAAGAACTATCAGTAATAGAAACCTAGAGTTTTAATTATTTCAATTCTGGCATGTTTTATTTGTTAGTGGAAAGTTTGCCTTTCAAAGCTTTCAATTTTTTTAAAAATAAATTTTAATAAAAAATTGTATTAGTTATTAGAAATATTCCAAACAGACAAAATAAAAATTTATCAGAATTCATGTGCCAAATTTTGGGAGGTGATTGATTACTTGCGAAAAATAAGGTGGGGATACACTGAAAACACAATGATGTAGTGAGTATTAAGGGAGGTAAATAGAGTTGAAAATATAATTTTAAAATGTTTAAATGTTAATATAGCAGGAATTATTGAGATGGAGCAACCAAAATCGGAATGGTTTTTAAGAAATTTGAATTTTATTTACTTAAATCGTCCTCCTTCATTGCATAAGTTGGGATTGTCAACCTCTATACACAGGGAACTTTGGAACATTAGGCTATAAAGAAAAGTTAAGGCACATTACGATGCACATGGCACAATGAATACAAAATATCATATGGTCCGAACTCGCTACAGCAAACTGTTTTCGAGAAAATACCAAAGAAAATTTCAAATAAACCCTGGCCCACAATATATATTTAATGATATCTCTTATACAAAAATGTAGAAGTTAATCAAACTTCTTGAAGTAGAATAAGAAAAAAAAAAGAAAAAATGTCACTCTAATTCTTGAACCTCAAATAAAAGAAAAAAGAGTTGGAAAAGAAATAGATAAAAATAAAAATTTAAAAGCAAATTTAGTTCCTGTCGCTGCTAAAATTTTAGAATATACACCAACATTACAAGAAACTTCGTTTGAAAAAAAATTACAGATGATTTTGATGAGTATATATAATATCCATCACTGGAATAAGGCCAATTAAAATATAAAAATAACAAAACTTGGTAAACATTATTTTATTTGGCCAACTGAAATGATAATATATTGGGTATATATGGTAACAGACATAAATAAAAAAATTTTGATACAATTAAAAAAAAAGTTACTTTAAAATAATGTTTGCAAAGCTTCATATGCAAATAAATCCAAACATTTAAGAAAAAATTATAAATTTTAATAAAAATGGAACATGTAATAAAAAGAAAGTGTTTTTATTTAGTTTTAGTAGAGACTTTACACCATTATTTTATTTTGAGGTAGACAATAATGAAAATAATATTTTTGGGGTTATTTAAATTATTAAATGGATATTTGTTACAATGTTAGTGAATCATTATTTTAAAAGTATATCTGTACCCCTATAATAAATAAATAAGTTTTTCAAAATATATAAATACCATATAAAATAAGTTCATAATCGAATTTCTTGTAATGATGCATTAAATAAAGGTAATTTTCAATCCAATATAGTACAAAAAATAATTTCTCTAGAAAATTGATTAGCTGCTAAATTAGTCATTCTAAATTACATGCAGGAATTATTGTTTTTTTTTCTCCTTGATAGTTATAATATGCGATAATAAATCTTTTTATAACCATTTCCTGTAAAAAGGGTAATCAAATATCTTTTAATTTAGATGATAGAAAAGTTTAAGAAGGATCGAAATATTTATAAGGATGTGCATAGTTTTTAAATAAATATATCATTTTTTATCTGCAAAGTATAAAAATGATTATCTTCAAATATATATATATATAATTTTATTATTAGTATATAAATAATTTAAATATGTGGAAATAAATATATTTTAAAAATATTTCTTCATTAAAATATGTGCACAATATAGTTTATTAAAGAAATATAAGAATACAAGGCATTAAATAAAAAAAATTACTTATTATTTATTGCATCAATAATTTTATCAGTTTGCGAAGTTATAAAAACAAGTGACTAAATTAATATTTCAAAAACAGAAGATATTAGTTTTGTAATTGATGATTGTGTCAAGATCATTAAAATGAAATTAATTCTTTACTTCCTTTATATTTAGGTTTCGTAATTTTACAATCAAAATTAAACATCAATTATTCGAAAATATCTGAAATAATTTGTCCATAGTAAAATGATTTAGTTAATATAAATATAGTGTTATGCAATGAACAGATAAATTTTAACATGAAAATTGTAGCTCTAATAATCATAATCTTAAAAAATAATTTCTCAAATTTTTTTAACTTTATTAAATAAGCTTATCTGCTCTTTTCTTATATGTTCAATATTGGTTTCATTAACAATTATTCATTATTTTATAAAAAAATGTTTTTCAAAACTATTTGTTCCTTTTTTCTCATTGGATAATCAAGTCAATACATTTTTAAACTGCATTTTGTATCATTAGTTTTACATTTTTATGAGGATAATTGAAATTAAAATCATTTCTAAAGTTAATTATAAATCTCTTATAATGTAAAACATACTATTTAATTTTAAAATGTATTAATATTTTTTTAATTTTTGGATCTAGTAGAAAAAATTGATGATTATTATATTAATATTTAGAGTATTCAAAATAGACTTCTCAAAAAAATCTCTCTTCTGATTCATTCAATATATTTCTAATATAATTTTATATTGTTTCTATATTAAATTTTCTAACCTATTCGACCTCCTCATACGGAACATTTCTGATAATACCCAACCATATAAATATTTTCCTCTGAATCCATTAATTGAAGGTTCATTTTCAATATATTATTAATTTATGTATGTATTAATAGCTTTAACATGCCATTTCCAACATTTTGATATTCCGCCTCTAAACAATTTTCTTAAAAATAAAATGAATTTACATTATTGTATCTAAATATATGTTAGTAATTTTTAACATTGAATCCCAATATATGTATATATATATATATATATATATATATATATATATATATATATATATCTGTGTTATACTATGATAGAAGTGATACATTTTTATAAAATCATCTCCAAAATGGGGGAATGTAATTGCTTAAATAAATAAATCAAATTTATTATATAATTGTTTTCATCCCCCTGATTTTTATGTTACTTTAAAAAAAATTAAAAAGAATGATTATAATCATAATAAATTATGCGCGTTTTATTTAATATAGAAAACAATTTATCTTTTGATTGCAACTCTCTTTATTTTAATTTTTCTATTGAACTCATATATTCATATGAATAAACACATATTTGAAGTGAATACATCTTTCAATTGGCTACCATAATGGGAGGCAATCAAGAAAATCCGATGATAACAAAATCGGGGGATAAAGTTTGGCATTGCAGGCTCCGAATGTATCGTTTACAATCAAAATTTAATTACACCAATCGATTACCAAAGGATCAAGGAATATGTTATCTTGAGTGAGGACTGCGGATCATCGTGCGTGCATGGATGTGTGAGGCCTGGGGAAGGGGGGGAGGAAGCCACAATTTTTTGTTCATTTCGTCATGTCTCATAACTTCTTTGTATTATAAATTTTGACTAAGAGAAGCTACGACGCTCGTTTGAGTTTCAATCGACAGCTAGCACTCATCAATATCAATCAATGGCGTGTATAAAAACATTTGTGTACTGTGGTTAAGGTGCAATTGTATGCATTTTATGTAAAAAAAAAAAAGGAAACTTAACACAATTTCGGGCCAATACTCATCAAAAAACCAAGTCGAAATACATAAATCATGAACGGATGGAAAGAGCAACTCAAAAGCAATCCAGTGATATCAATAAAACCCCATATGATCGAGTGAATTGGTGCCGGGAATGTAAAATAAACATCAAGGCACCCGAACGTGTCAACATTGACGTATTCACACAAAACGAAAGGCAGTGTCCCCAATGAAGCCCAACCCAATTTTTTAATTGTTAAATATACTTGTTCATGAAAATAAAATTTAGTTTCTCTAAATTGTTTTTTTTTACATTTGTATCTTAATTTATTAATACTTGTACTCAAAAATTGGAATGTGTATAAAAATCTTAAATCTAAGGCATCTTTAACTTTTTTACTTAAATAAATAAGTTATTGTTCAATATTGGCTATTACATGAATATTTTCAACTTCAGTAACTAATTATTTAATAAATAAAAGTACATCATAACCTGATGAATAATGATGTGTTAGTAAAAATGATAGATTTTTATATTTTATATTAAAATGAAAATAGCAGCTCTTCGATATAATCGTGTTAAATAATCATAGTCTATCACATTTTAAAATAATTCTTATATTTCCATTGCAATTTTAAAATTTAATTTCATATTAATTTCAATTTTTTTTTTGTTTTTACGTAATTTAACTATTATTTTTAAATATGTTATTTTAGATTTTAAATCATATATATGCATTTTAAAATTTTAGAGACTTTTAGACTTCTTCTTCAATAATATGACATATTTTTAATTTCCAAAATCACCTAACTCCTTTTGTTAACTTTTTCAATTTAACTCATACATCAAAGTTATTTTTAATTTCTCTAGGCTCTTTTTGTAACATTTGAACAAAAACATTTGTTTCATCTACCACAAAATATTATGTTGGTATTTTATAATCATCATTATATTATTTAACTTAATAACAAAACATTTTCTAGTCTTTTTATATTTTACTAAATAATATTTTTCTCATATGATTTACATTTAACATTTTGTTTTAGTAAACATTCAAACTTTGCATGAATAACAAAACGAACCCAAAATGAATTTTAATAATATTTTAAGAATAATTTTATAAATTTAGGCATTCCTATTTTTACACAATATTCTTTATATTTATGTAATTTTTTTTAGAATTATAAATTTTTAAACATCTCTCACAAGAAATTATTTTCCTATCATGTTAATTAATTTTATGAAATTAATTTTGATAAACTATAATAAACCATAATGATTTACTTATATTGCCAACTGTCAAATATAATAAATTAATATTTTTCCTTTCTTATTATTATTTTTTACTTGTGATGGGTATATTTCAAATTCATTAAGCGAATAAATATTAACACAAAATTTACCAACTTACGAAATTGATAAATATTATCCATTTTCATAACCATTTCAAATTTTTCTCAAATTTATTTTAGTTTTAAACCAATTTTCTTATTTATAGAAACTCTGCCGATTTTTATTTGATGCATACTGTCAAGCCGCAATACAAATTTGCGCCAAGCGGCTGTTGAAATTTGTGTTTTTTTTTTTCATTCCCTTATTGCAGGTTTACGATTCACTTTTCCGGCTATCAACATGTGATGGCCAGCAGTTTCACGTTGTTGTCACTTGGGGAGTGCCTGATTGAATTTGACAGTCAGGAGTGTCCTTCCGGGGCCACTAAACCGTATAATCGCAGTCACGTATTTTCCTCCTTCCATGCTGGTGGTAATTTTTGGTAAGACCAGGGGAGCGAAGTAGTGCTGTGCACAGGTTGGGAGTCGGGGAGGTGGCGCAACCTGGTAGGAGGGTGGGGAAGTAACTCCTGACTGCTTGGGGTGGTTGTTGACGAACTTCCATGAGTGGCAGTAGTGTTGAGCAATGGTTAAGCACAGTGAATGCAGTTTTACCTTTACTATAGAAACCAAGGGAATTTGCACCCCTTCCCCATCACTGGTGGTAACGTGGTTATTTCACCTTGGGCGGCGTGGGAGAATAGTCAGTCAGCAGTGAAAGGAAACTGATGGCTTTCGCCTGTGTGTGAATCAGCGAGCAACATGGCAGCCATGTTGAAAGAATAATGGCAAGTAGAGAACTTGGCCTAGATTGTTAGCACCCAGGATGGAATACAGGTTTAGTTTAATTGTTAATAAATTATAATTCTCTTTTCGCCCTTTAGTTTTATTCAAGTAGGTTAATGGTTACATTTAGAAAAATTTCAACTGGGCATGGACATGATAGGCATAGACAGCCAAATGTTCAAGCTGTGATGTGTATATGTCTGCCATGTTAATGGCACCATCTGTGGCAAGAACAAACTCTAGACATCTGACGAACTATTGCTGTGTTAGACATAAGAGTTATGCATGATTCTATCAAAGATATAGCTAAAAAAAAACTGTTTTTAAGTGAGTTTGATTTGTTTAGTGTTAAGACTAAAGCAAATTATCTCATTGTAATAAGTATTTTTTGTTGAAATTTCTCTTAATACTCTGTCAATGATTTTAATTTCTATCCTAATAAGTAACCCATTTAATTTTTTGTTGAGTATTTTTGCATTTTTATTTGATTGAAGATAACATTAACTATATATGATGTATGATTTTGAGTTTTCTTTGATCTAGAAAATCCTATCAAATTTCTGTTTGTTATTTTAAAAAGTTATGATTTTTTATTTTGTAACATAAATATTTTAAATAAAGGTGTTAGCTATAAAATTAATTTAATTGGATTTTGAATTTAAAACAAATTTTTTAAAATAACATTAATTTTTTATTTTCTGAGGCTTTCGATATTTTAACATATTGTTAGGGTTATAATATTTATAGAAACATTATAAATTCACCAACTCCGTTATTTGTGTACTACTTAAGACATGTAAATTGTGATTACAAAGTTACCAACACTAATTCGCGTGTGGCTACTGCAGAACATTTTCTTTCAACAACAAAACCTACCAGACTATAAATGGGGGAGAAATGATACTCACCTGTAATGGGCTTGTCTGGAGTTGAACGCGTAGCAGACTCCAACTTCTGTGAGAATGAGATGAAACTTGGTACAGCAATCAAACAGATGGTTTGCGAATACGCAGTCAGTCAAAATGTCTTCACAACGATACACCACCTGAAAATGCATGCTTTTGTACACACAATTTTTCATTAACAATTTGTAGTTTAACTTGCCTGTTCGGAAGTAATCAGCCCACCTGCCACAACCTTGGTAGAATGTTAGACTGATACATATATGTCTCAGTTATCTCAGCAAGTGTGTTCAGATGATTTAGTTGTTGCTGCCACTAGATGGCTTAGACTATACACAGATGACCGGAGCCTAGCTCTATGTACAGCATGGACCAAATCACCCATTAGGCCTTATGGATTACAGAAATCACTGTTAATTTACAAGTTGTTTGTTAGATGTTTTTAATGTGTATACTATGACCGATGAATCACCTTACATCCTCTTAATTCGTGTTCTGTATGTTGTAGGTGCAGAGATATTTGTAAAATACAGCCGATGAGTAAACGTTTATCTTGAAAGAAAGTATTCCTAAGAGCACATTGGCTAGCAAACAACACCACAAATAAAATTCAATGAAAGCCACAAAAATTGCTTCTATAAAAATGTCAGAAAACTTGCCCCATAAAACCCTACGATTTTCGACGGGAGAAAGTTTTCTCATACAGGTTACATCAAAGACAAAACTTGCTTAGGAAGATCATCAATATAAAGAGCAGCATGTGCTGATAATTCTACGTCAGTCGAATGTTCACCATAGTGTGATAATGAATTGCGGCGATACAGCAGTCAAAAGGCAGCTACCAACTGTTAAGGGACAGTTGGCGAACTTAAAGACGCTGTTCAAAATATATATGCTTCTTTTACGCCATCAATGTTTGCTTGAAGAATAACAATTTTCTACTAGGAAAATGACGGCGTACTCATATACAAAGGGGATATGGTTGTTAATATCAACATCTGATAAAATATAGGTTCTGTTTTCATATTACATTTATGCAATATTATTAAAGATGAATGTGAGCAAAATACATTAGGGGTAGGGGAAATTTTGGGCTCGTCCTGTAAAGCTGGCTACCACACTGCAGAGTAACGCACCCTAAGCAATGAGGCGAGAGGGCGTGGAGAAGCAGCACAATGGTGTCTGCAAATAAAACAGGGAATATCTGAGCAAACCCTAGCTACAAGGGCAGTATGCATCACGCTACCCACATAAGAGTCCTCACGCGAATATTTGCAGCACGGTGGCCTGGCATCTAGCCCACTCAGAAGTAGCTGCATGCCACTGAGCCAGCCTGGGTCTTGTTCAAATTGTAAGTGTGGAGAGATTCAAATTGATCTGCACTTCACCACTCATAGGCACTACTCTGGGAACAAGAGGCTCCATTCGAAGAACTCGCGAGACAATGCATTTAATTTGAATTGCTTTGTGGACGAGGTAGTATACATGTATCTGCAGTACACCGGACTAAAAAAACAAGACAATAGTGTGCGCGCCAGTAGAGGGAAATAGAAGCTACTGGCACAAGCTCCAGGATCTGCAGTGCAGCTGCAGTCGGCCCTAGCCACATTCGGTTATACCGCGACGACCATCTCGTTTCCGACAGCCATATTATTCTCGACTTATCTTGGATTACGTAACAGTCTTCATTTTGTTTATGATCGCCATTTTGTTTCTGATTGTCATATTGGATAATATTGCAGTCGCTATCTTGGATTCCATTATCTCATGCTCTGTCATTCCGCATTGTCGTCCGCCAAATTGAAGTACATTTTTCTGAGTCCTTTTTTCATACTCTGCCATTCCACCTCACTGTCCACCATCTTGGATTACATCACAATCGCCACACCACCAACTTGTTTATGGACATCATTTTGTTCCCATCAATCATCTTACATTTCGCCTGTCTTTTTTTGCTTCATTACCTAGGAGTGCCGCACATTTGCTTCCAGTCTTTATCACTAGAGGCAATACTCATACCTTTCCGAACTTTGTGCCAGGGATGCTGTAGTCGACTTAGTTGCTGGTCTCACCAACAATCTTTGATTTTCGAATCAGCCACCAGGTAGTGTCGCCAGCATTCGCTACAAACACTGCTATTTTTATTTATGATCAAGGACTATAAAAATTTCTTCGAGGCAGGTTGTTTTGATCCTGCCACCACTAGTATGGAAATGGGAGTGATCTTACCCAAATCAGATACTAAGGCGAGTAGTAAGGTACGTACAATACACTGATCATTTCTTTAAATTAATATGTGTTTTTAAGTTTAATACAATATACATAACCTAAGCTAACCCAGCCTAACCCAACACCACTTAACCTAACCTATGTAGGGCTTAGAATAATTTCTTTCTTTTGTAGGTCTTAGCCACACATGTATGACCTAACCACTCATTTGGGACTTAAGCACTTGAGTAGGACTTATAATATTTTACATGCATGTAATAACTAATTATATTATCTTTCATTTAGTCACCTTACCTCATACAGAATCTCTAAATTACTTTATTTTCATGTATACAGCTGTGAATTAGTGCCTCTGTTTGTGTAAATTTTTATTGTGTAGGAGGACTGTTTCATCTTATGGTATTTAAAATTCATTTAAGACAGGATTATAAAGTTACAGAAATATGTTTCAAAAAGAATTTATTTACAAAATTGCATTTACAAAAGCCATAAGTTTTCATGCTTGGTTGATGCTGGCACATAGTTGGCTAACTTCTTCTTGCTATCTTCATAGGTCGTCCAGGACAAGAGAAATTACGTTTGACTAGTCAGCACTTTTTGAGACTGAATTCAGCAGCTTCTTCACTGAAAGCACAAACTTTGCATATAACAACTTGGACCATCAGCTCCTCATTGTCATTGAACACCTATGATGGGATGGGTGAAGGCTATGAGTGATATGGTATATTCACTCCAATGTCTTGAATGAGACCACATGATGATGAAGAATCCACCAGAAGTAATGAAGCAGGACTGAGGTTGAGATTTCCCATAGACATTTTTTGCAACAATTTCGCTCTCCGTCTTCACCAGCAAGGCACCAGAGACCTCCTCGCCTATGTTTCGGCTACACATCGTCTACTCGGCCCTCAGTGAGTTGTAGGACATATTTCCACAGACGTGTGTCACTTCAGTGAAATGCTGCTAATTGCCGAGGCAGGGTAGTATCTGCAGCTTTCCCCAACAATTGCGAAACTTTCAAAGGCAAAGATGAGTCGCCTATGTACATTGCCCTCCCCATTTTATCTGGGATTAAGACCAACATCAGTACCAAATATTCAGAGACCATACCGGTGCAATGCCAGCTGGGTCCAAAACAGAAACAAATACACCACTGTAAGCAATAAACAGTAGACAACAATACTGAAAAATCTTGAAGACTGACGTGTTCCTGACGTCTATGTATCCCCTGTGCCCGTTTGTTCCATCACAGATGCATCAACCACACAGCAACAATCAACCGATCGACATTAGGTCACGGTCTCGATCAGGTCAGGTCGACAAGAACGGCATTACACTTTTCTTGCCGTCCTGTAACTCGTGGCCACGTGGCATAATATTTAACATTCATTATAAGAGGTAACTCTCGTGATGAATGGATATCTGACCTAAACGAGTGTGTCCTGTGAAACCATGACCGTTAGATGCAACAGCCATTGGAGGGAACACTGGGGTAAGCGGCGCCACTTATTCCCACGACTTTCCGATGTGCGCGATGTCGACGGGCCCTGTGGCCGAATCCGGAGAGTGATGTGGCTCCGAGAGGTTTCAAAAAAGAGGGAATCAAATTCCCAGAGGAAGTGTGAGTGGCGAGCGGTTCCCTAGCTGCATTAATTAATAGCAGTATTTTAAAGCATAATTCATGGTGATTACACCATAACTCACTAGGGAAACCACCTGCTCCAGCAAAGAGAGTCGATAACATTCCATAGAAAAGAGGGTGCAGCTCCGCCCATAGTTACGAAATCCATGTGTCGTCACATCAATACACATTCCTGAAATTAATTACATAACTACACACACCGATTCTAAAATGTTAATTATAAGAGTGTACATGTAATCAACTATCGAGAATCAGCCACCTGAGGAATTATTTCATTTAATATCACCCTTCAAGTGCAGTGACATTCTCACAACGTCACATTCTGGGCTCCGACATTCAAGAATATGTCACCAGTGTGTTTTAGTTTAGCAATATTAATTATGTACAACATCAATTTCACTACTCATGCTATTCATTAAGGTCATTTTTTCATGTTTTTATTTTGGTGCCAGATTCGCCAGACTCCTGGCACTCGAGACAACTGGTTGGGTAGATGGTAAACACCGCGTACCCTTCTCGGCAATTCAATATAGGCTGCATTTTTCTTCATATTCATAGTTAACGTAATTCAAGAACCATTAAGAACTTCTATTTAGCTGGGGGGGGGGGTGGCCACCCTCCATCCTGATGTAATATACCAGGACTTCACACACTGGATACATTTTCTGTAATTACAATCTAAGGCCTACACCTTATTTTTCAGCTGTAGCGACCACCGGGGTAAGTCCAGTGTGCCAGGTCCGCTTAACTAAGGTACACATTCACCAGTGCAGTAACATTCAGTTATACCTTTACGGTAATAAAACAGTCATACTATAATTTGCATGTTTTATTGCATTTAACTCTGCTGAGTTCATCGGGTACTGCGCCCTAATAGCAGCCTTCAAATTAACAAGTGTATTTAAGTTTACGTTTTGCATTTACGGGGCTTGCCTCCCTCAAGCAGGGTAAATTCAGTGGTAATATAGGCGCGCAAAGTGGCCGACAGCTTCTCCCACAGGCAATATTTTACCTTTACATAATATAACAGATAAATTCACTCAGCTGTCCTTCATATTGACCACGTATCCAGAGTCGCCGTATCTGTCGGCCGTACGACCGACATCAAAAATCGTTCTCTACACCGAATGTGACGCTGGGCACATCATGAGTTCCTGTTCCCCACCTGCTCTCTGGCAGGACACGAACACACCACCAGCACCTCTGGGGGCGCAACGCATTAAGTGGTTTTCTCAACTCGGGCGAGTAAAACATCAATCTACACCAGCAAGCCACATTCCTACATCAAGGGGTTTGCCCAACCCGGGCGAATCAAAAAACCATAGAACATCGGAGTGCAGGAGACCATGAACAACACGTCGGTAGTCTGCTCAGCCCAACACTTGAACAACAGGCTATGCGGCAAAGGTAACAGTGCGACAGAGCTTCAGAACGAACAGCTACAGTCATTTATGAGTAACCTGAGACCTTCAGACACCTCTCTATAACAACACTATTAAGAAAGTACAGTCAACACTTCAGTCAACATCTATAAGATCAAGGGTTCATGTTTTTATTTGTCACATTAATTGTACAAATATTTATTGGTCAAGTTGCCAGATTCGTTTACACTGTAGAGTATACACAGTGAATCGAGCAGGAAATAAGGTAAGTCAACTGACATCTTGTGAGGGCCTGCATCTGTCAAAACAATCCACTAATCTGGGTTGTTTAATTGCATGTCATCAGACATTTTAACTTTTGTATACATACACTGGTTAGACGTGACAACACATAATGCAAAATACACAACTGTAAGTTAAAACAGATGCATGTCGAACACACCCACTCGGCACTGCAAGTGTAAATTATGTGTAAAAGTGTACTGTATACAACACAGCACGGCAAATGTGCATAAGTAGGTGCGAGAGTGTTTTGTAAACAAACGTACGAGGCGTTATCAACGTGTACAGTAATTGACAACAGGTATCACGACATTTAAAGACAGTATTTTCAAGCAATACCAATCAGCAATTAAGAAACAAAAGCAATAAAAATTTAAATTCATTATTTCCGGAACTTTTTTGGAAAATCTAGCAGCATTTTTGAAAAAGTAAAATTTTCACACTTTTTTAAAACAAACAATAAACTTTTTCAGTGTTTTCCGATGGACAATAACAAACTTAAAGTGCGACTGTCAATTAAATACATTTTTAGAACTCTTCTGAGCATTTTCAAAAATAGTAAAAAATTTAAAGAATTTTTCACGGACTTTCAAAAGGCAACAAAATTTTTACAGAAATTTATCAAGAGCATTTCTGCAAAGATTCTCAGAGCTGTTGTGCGGCAATCATAGGTCGAGCCCACAAATATTTTCAAGAATCATCTCCAAGTTATTTTCCATTTCAAAGCAAACAGTTTACTGGGAAAACACACTCATCACGCACGCAGCTGGAACATGTGTTCTCAGCGGGAAAAGAGGCGTCGCGGGAAACTGAAAATATCCCCCTCCCTCCGCGAGGAGTGACCGAGGGCCAGTCGTGTAACAACACAATGTTTGAACTTGAAGCCCACGCTCCGCAGCACGCGGCGATACGAGATACTATCCGGCAGCATTTGAATTGGTGTACAAGTGCAGGACAAGCGAGACCGTTATGTTTGACGTGTGTACAACCCACAATCAGTACAAACCCTTTTGAAGAAATAATATGTCAGTGTAGGGAAACACGGAATTTGAAAATTCACAAAGAAAGAATAACGGTGGCAAACAGAGTCAGAGTGGGCGAAACGTGGTGTTGTACCTTAGGTGTACACCAGCAATTTTGTGTGCCGACTGTGGCAAAGTACAACCCATGCGAAATGAGCAAGGTTTACCAAGCCAATGTGTTTGTCAATGTCAACAACCACACTTAAACGATTTCAACTCCACAATAAACGCAATTGCGCATTGGCAAGATGGTAGGTGTGCGAAACAAATTACGTGTGCAGGAAGGGGAAACGGAACCGTAATTTGTGTACATTGTGCATGTAGTTTTCATCTGGTATGTTTGAGCTGGACTGAAAAGGCCACCACAGATCAGCAAGGCCGTATTCTCTGTGAAACGTGCGAACACATTCTTTTCCGAACTGACAAAAATTTCCAAAGCAGTCAAAATAGAACATTTCCAAGCACATGGGCAGTGTCGACAGGAAATCTGAAGGCAAGGGCCACAAGAAACCGTGAGGTGTGAGGCGAGTGGACGCAAAATGCACTGGCAATGTCTGACCAGGCAAGCCATGGCAAATCAAGCCGCCGGGAGATTCCGCTGCGGACAATGCGCATTTCCATCGCCGCTGTCAGAAGTCAAGTCAGTAGTACGGGCGGAATTGTTCAGCGCACATCACTGTGAGCGGGAACATTCGGGATGGGACAGTGTGTACGAAAGCCCACTGGCACATTCAACGCCCTTACCCACAAGAACAGAATAACTGCAGAAAGATATGTCACAACCCATGCGTGTCACGTGCCCGCAGCAAAACGATCATGATAATCCGGAATTATTTACAGCATTCACAAGATCCATAGAAGCCGGCACAACTACGGCCCAATTTCAAAGATTACCAATGTTTTCATGCCTACCAAGTGAGGACCCGCAGGCTTTCCTAAACGACTGCACAACGTGTTCAGAGAGATAAAGGGTGCGTCAACAAGAGTAGCCAAATTGAATAGGGACACAATTGGTCGACGAGGTAATTAATTGGTGGAAACAATTAGTCATTACGGTTTTGAGTGCGTAGAATTTCGTAACAGCTTTCAAAGTTAATTTGCCAATACCTACTCTTCATTGCAAGCAGAGAGCAGGGCTGTGCTAGAAGTGCAAAAGGCGAGAGAATCCCTGTCCGCGTTTGCAAGGAGGAAGATATGGCAAATCAAAAACTTTCATCTGCACATGAGCGAACATGAGATCCTAGATGTAGTTGTGTCAACTGTAAGAGTAGAAAACAGGCCAGCAATGGCACCGTTAATTTACAGAAGCACAGAGGACTTCATGCGCTCTTTCGAATTGCTGGATCAAGCCAGCCGAGAACAAAATGCCGCTAATAGAGAGGGTGATGGGTACCATTCATGCCAGAGAAAAGATGCAGAGCAGAGGGAGAGGACAGAGGCACAACTGGCAGCGAACAAGGTACTAGGAGCAGGTGCATTCCGGAAAAGAACATACCCCGAACCCAGGATGGCAGCACAGACATCAGCAACCATGGGTATGGTAGGAGGCCCATGTGAGCCGCCATTTGCATGCCAATATTTCAAGGAGGAAGACAGATTGCATTGGCACAGTCTGTGCCCAAAACGCAACCAACCAGGCAACAACAACAAACCACCGACAGGAAACGGACCATTGGAGTAGGCGAGCCAGACGCTCACTACCCCAGGGCAAAGGTCCCCTGCGGTACAGAGTCTCCTCATCAAGTAGGGCAGGCAGGAATCGGAAGTCGGCAACCAAGCATACAGCAGATCAGTAAAATACAAAACCGAATGATAAGAATTGCAGTACATTTAAATCAGCAACCATGCCAATCATTAATAGATACAACAGCTAGTCATAATTTAGTGCACATCGTATTCGTAGACCCAAGTGAGATTACACCGAGTACACAGGTACTACACATCGCAACAAAGCAGAATGTGGGGGAATCAGTGGGAGAGACTCTGATTACCGTCCGACTTAGAGATGTGAACACCATCACTACACCCCTCATGTCTGCAGACCTACTGGAGGATGCCATCTTGGGTATCACCTGGCTCAGCGAACAAAAGGCAATTGTTGAGCCAGCCGCCCATAGGATCTATTTCGGCATGAAGGAAAGGTGAATGGTGATCGATAATCAGTGGGGGTAGCTGCGGGAACGACCTGCCCACAGGAGAGACTTCGCCACGATGCCAACAAAGACTATGATACCGGCTGACCTCGATTTGGAGGACCGCATCTAGGGCACAGGGGAAGGTTCAACAGAAGGAGCATCAAGTTCAGAAAGGGACAGCATACCTTTCCCTTCGCCAGAAGAAGGAGCACCGTGGGGTCCGAAGAGCAGCGACAGTATCAGCAGTAGCAGACGACGAGTCAGCGGAAGAGCGGGTCTCACCCCCTCCCGCCACTCCAAGCATCAGCATCAACACCAGCCCACGTGCACTACTTGCGATGGAAACTACCCCATTCGGCGAGCACGGGCAGCGGCACTTCACCATCAGCAGGCTCATCGCCCTGGAGCATCGACAGGAAGCGCAGCACAGCATCATCGCGGGCCTTACAATCTGAGGCCCCGCAACCAGCTGAGACTGCCAACATCCTGTTGCACCTGGCGGCATGGCAGTCCCTTGGGGGTCTGCAAGGACCAAATGGTAACCAGAGAAGGGGGTGTTTGACGTGTTCCTGACGTCCACTTATCCCTTGTGCCCGTTTGTTACATCGCAGACACATCAACCACACAGAAACACTCGACCGATCGACATTAGGTGGCAGTCTCGATCAGTGCAGGTTGACCAGAGCAGCATTACACATTTCTTGCGCCCTGTTACTCGTGGCTGCGGGTCATAATATTTAACATTCACCACAAGAGGTAACTCTCGTGATGAATGGATATGTGACCTAAACGAGTGTGTCCTGTGAAGCCATGACAGTTAGACGCAACAGCCATTGGAGGGAATACTGGGGTAAGTGGCGCCGCTTATTCCCACGACTTTGTGATGTGCGCGATGTCGATGTGCCCCATGGCCGAATCCTGAGTGCGATGTGGCTCTGGCTGGTTTCAAAAGACAGGGAATCAAATTTCCGCAGGAAGTGTGAAGTGACGAGCGGTTCGCTAGCAGCATTAATTAGTAGGAGCATTTTTAAGCATATTTTATGGTGATTACACCATAACTCACCAGGGAAACCGCCTGTTCCAGCATAGAGAGTCGATAACATTCCATAGAAAACAGGATGTACCTACACCTTTAGTTACGAAATCCGTGTCTCATCACATCCATACACATTCCTGAAATTAATTACATAATAAGACACACCGATTCTAAAATGTTAATTATAAGAGTGTACATGTAATCATCTTTCGAGAATCAGCCGCCTGAGTAATCATTTCATTTAATATCACCCTTTAAGTGCAGTTACATTCTTGTGACATCACATTCTAAGCCATATCTGGGGCTCTAACTTTCACGAGTATGTCACCAATGTATTTTAGTTTAGCAATATCAAATATGTGCAACATCAATTTCACTTCTCGTGTTATTCATTAAGTTCGGTTATTTTCATGTTTTTATTTTGCCACCGGATTCGCTGGATGTGCAGCGAAACCGACGCCATGTCAGTCAGACTTCAGCACTCGAGACAACCGGCAGGGCAGACTGTAAGCTCCGCGTAACACCCTCGGCAATTCAATATAGGCTGCATTTTTCTTCATATTCATAGTTAACGTAATTTAAGAACCATTAAGTACTTCTATTTAGCCGGCGAGAGGGGGAGAGATCTCCCTGCATCCTGATGTAACATAACAGGTTTTCACTTGCAGGATACATTCCATATAATTACAATCTAAGGCTTACACCTTATTTTACAGCAGTAGCGACCACCGGCAGGGTCAGAGTGCCGGATCCGCTAAACTAAGTTACACATTAATAACTGCTGTAACATTTTGTTGTACCTTTACAGTGATAAAACAGTAATATCATAATTAGACATGTTTTATTACATTTAACTCTCCTGAGTTCATCAGGTATTGCGCCCTAATAGCAGCCTTCGAATTTACAAGTGTATTTCAGTGTATGTTTTGCATTTACGGGGCCTGCCTCCCTCAAGCAGGGTAAATTCAGTGGTAATATAGGTGTGCGAAGTTGCCGACAGCTTCGTCCATAGGCAATATTTAACCTTTACGTAATATAGCATACAAATTCACTCAGTTCTCCTTCATATTGACCGTGTATCCAGAGTCACCATAGGTCGTCGGCCCTACGACCCCCATTAACAATCGTTCTTTATACCGAACGTGGCACCAGGCACATCATGAGTTCCTGTTCCCCACCTGCTCACAGGCGGGACACGAACACACCACCATCACCTCTGAGGCGCAACACATCAAGACAATGCAGCAAAAAATGCTATATATAAATTATAAAAATTAACTTACAAAATGTCTTCAAACCTACACACAAATATATAAAACACAAAATGAATACTACTAAAAGAAAGAAGTGCTATGCCCCAGTTACAGTGTGGCTTACATATTTAAATACAAGTCAAACCATTAATATATAAAGTGGTTGCCAAATGTGTGGTAAAGTGGAAACTATACACAAAATGGATATTCAGTGACAATACCACACTAAAATACTTGTCAAGAACAAAACCATTGTTCTTGTATCTATGTGGGATCATGTGCACACCATAGTCATAAATGCATCGCTTGTCACCAAGCCAAGTGAGTGCCAACTTGTTTGTGCATGTGAAGTGTTTGTCATGATGATGGAGCGACCTTATGTTTTGGGCAGTACATCTCTTGGTGCAATCACAATGAAGTTCAGCCTTGTAGCCTCCAAATAGTATCTACCTCTTGAATTCGCATTTTCTAAACAACTTTCGCCCTTTTAACTATCTTGTCTTTACTAGTCCTGTAGGAATAGAGTTTCGCTGGCACGCCAATAAGCTCAACAATGAGTGCACTGCCACACTCATTCTTAAACATCCCCAATACTTTTTCATTTGTGAATCATCAGCATGTGGTGTGAAAATAAACAATTAGAATATTTGCAGCTCGTGCCTTTAAACCGGGTCGGAGGTCAGGTCAGAATAGAAGTCTTCTGTAAAGATGTGATAGAAGAAGGATTCTGTGTCCATGTATGTGAGATGCACTGTAATGATACCTTTGTTGACAATCTAATAGTGAAAACTATACTTTGGTGTTTTGGACAAATCAAAGACAATGAAACTTGGGCACATGGGTCTTACCTGAAAGGATTGTTTCGTGATGAAAATGTATCAGAGTCAGATTTTCTCTTTAAACTGTGAGATGAATGTTGGGCATGGAACAAGTTCCTTCAGTCGCTCCTCACTACAGACAAGGTTTTTCCTTGTCCCTTATGAACGTTTTTGACTAGCTTGCCAAACACAGAATTATTCGCAAGTTTAAAGAAGTAATGTTCTTCATAACCTTTATTCTCTCTATAGATAGCGATGAAGTTTTCAACCAGGGTGAATGTTTTAAATTTAAAACTCTAGGTAATTTGATGATGCAGACTATGTTTGACAGTCTGTTTCAATGATATGAAATGAACTATGTAGTGCTGCCTATTTTTCTCAATAGTATATTACTTGGACTGGTGGGAACCTGGTGGACACTTATTTATAGGTAGAAAGCGCAGGTACTTGTAGTCATTATGTAGATTGTGATAAGTCGACTTCGAACAAACAGCAGACTTCTTCCTCATCTGGCATATATATGATACCAATATCTTATACAACCCACTCATATGATATTCGCATCGATGTACATAATGAAGCATGATAGTTCTGTAGGACCATGCTCAGTGGGCAAGTAACTGTTTGCAACAAAATGCCTCTTTACTTAATGGGCAACACTACCCCTAATGCCAGCCTCCAGAAACATGAATATCATATTTGACAAGTTGGTCCGATTCTATCTCTGTTATTCTCAACATTGCATCAAATGAAAACCTAGGAGGTCACACATACCATACACGGTATAACTTATACCTGCTCTTACACAGTTCCTGATAATTATCAAAGAAATCCCCCAGAAGCACTACATCTGTCTTGAGGTGGAGATCCGAATATTCGCCCAAATTTTCATATCCAAACATGCTCCACACATTCTTACATGTGCATACTCGTCATCTGTGATGTTGCTGTCAGTTTGCTGCAGAAGGAGCTTCTCAGAGGTAGCTGAACTTCGTCGAGATTTTCGCTGTTGGTGATGTGGTCGTATGTGAAAGCTACATTCCTTGTGACAAGCTCCAACGCATCAGCTCGAAGAACTTCTTTGTTGTCATGAACTCACCAGCAGAAAGTTTCATACTTATTGTAGCAAGGTTCACAGACATAAATCTAAAGGTATAAATGAATTGTATACTGAATCTGAGACCAAGTTTCTTTGAGAAGGAAGGGGTATTTTTTCTGAAGATAATATATACTCCGCTCTTGTAATATGTAATCTCCTTGATGATGAAATGTTCGTTGTAACAGAGGTTGTGGAAATAACATGGTGGCTTGTTTGATCATCATCGAAGAATATTACAAAATTACACATAGCCCAATGTAGCAATCAGTAAAATGGTTGTAGTCCTTCACCTTATAGTTGGGCTTCATAAAGGGGGTATTACAGTAAATAGTATCTGCACCTTGATGTGGCCTGTCCTGAGGGGAGCAGGTCACACATTAACTAGGGAGATAAGTGTATCTAGATGGAAAAGAACTCAACTACAAAATACTACTTTTATTCAATTCAAGATAATACAAGTATGCTCAAGAAAGCATCTATCAATCCAATTATTCACACTAAGTCATTCAGCCATAGAAGAGCTGGGGATATGTCCAATATTCACTCAAGGAGGCCCAGATGCCTATCCTCAGTTACAATAAGTATTAAGCTTAAAATTGATGTATTCTGCTCGGATGGAGCTTAATAGGCATTCGTGTGACCCGAATCCTGATGTGCCTTTAGTCGGCCTACCAGGAAATATAATTACCCTCTGTATGACGATGTCTCGATGAAGCTCTCTCCACGGTGGGCTCGTCAGGTTATGAAGTCAGACCACAGGAGTTGGTTCTCTCATCTTGCAGGAAATGGGCAGAGCCTCCGGTGTCGCTGGCAAGATGGCACACAGAGCCGCCAATGCTCCGATATTATATACTTCCTTTCTGACCCCATGCGCAATCCCTCGGAATTTGTTTTTCCAGAACAACGTCTCGGCTAGCCGAGGTCGCTCTGAGCCTTGCCACAGCTCGCAGCTTGGCAACCCTTACAGAGGACAGCTGCATCAAGACCCACTTAGGAGCATAGAACCGCCCTTGTCTGAAAACTGGGGTTGAATGGTGCGTGTTATTGACTGGGTAAGCCAAGCAGTCCGTGCAGGAAGGCGATGTGGAAGTAGAGTGGGTGGCCAGGCCTCGTGGTATTAGTGGAGCTCGCCGGAAAGAGCTATTCTTCTCCGCCATTTGAAGGGTAAGAAGAATGACTGAAAATGTCTTCCACATAAAGTGGACGCCCTAGGGCGATTTCAGGCATGGAGGGTCGGGCATGCATTACATGAATGGCTGCCTTGTAAGACTGGCGATGGTAAACCATTTACATAGATCTTATAATCATTCCAAGCATTTACATTGAAAATTTGTAATTATTAATTTTCGTTTCTCATATATGAATGTCAAATTTTACCTCTGGTTATAAGAGTATGGCCTACATGAGATGTACACTTGTTAAAACATTTTATCCATTCACACTAAAATATGTCCGATAGACTGATTGCGCCTCTCTAGGCTTAATCTTTCTATGTAATATTACAGATGATGTATTATCTTATTTACATGCTTTGAAATATTTGAACATTGTTTGACTGTACGAAATACTTCTATTTTAAAATGGTTGTTTCTCAGTCCATTACATGGGTATGTACAAAACTATTGAAACTATAAAATTTACATTTTATACATTGGAATTTAAATTCCTTATCAAGTAGTGGCAAAATAAGTCTCATTTTCTACACTGTTTGTGCCAGCACCTAAACTAACTTAAGGCCGCTATTGGTTCCTGTTGGTTCTTACGGGTGGTAAAGATGTGCCCGACTCAGTGATTATATCTGAACCCCTTTAAAAGAAAATGAAAAACAAAGAAAACCTGGCATCGAACACATAAGGGTGGGATGTAAGGGTGTGCACACTTTGTAAACGCAACAGTCTGCAATAGTGCCGTGTGATTTACAGTCTCTCAATTGCTTAAAAGCATCATGGTATGCTTTCTTTGATTAGTTAATAGTTATCATAAGATAAATTTTATGTTGCTATCTGTCGTTTTAAAAGTGCTATTTACATACTAGTTTTGGTATATATACTTTACAATTATTCTCTTTGAAAGGAACTATGTGTCCTGGTGACAGACATATGAAACAAAATATCTTGGTAGTTACATGTCGTAAAACTTATTACACGATAACATTGATTTAAATATATATTTATATACAATTTTAGGGGCCCCGATAAGATGTCTATGGCGTGACCACAGCACGGCATGGGAAGTGCCGTCTAGTGCTCTCTAGAGCGAGTTTAACGTACTGCAGTAATTAACGTGCGTCTGATGCTGCTCTCTACATTCAAGTGGTGCAGTTAGAGCACTGCACTTTCAACTTTGGCCGTTTCACTTAAGCTTTCTAATGCTAGATAGCGCTGTATGCCTCGAGTTTCATTCGCGCTGCTTCTTGGTTTTACGCGCCCTGATTGCATTGACTGGGAAATGCTCTGTCTTTCCATGACGATATGTGTAAGGAACATAGTTTGCTTGTCTCATAACATGAGAAATTATGTGTTAGCATGAATTAACTGATATTTGAAGAGAGCCATTCCGTACTGAGCTTTCTTTGCTTTTACTTACTACCCATATTGCAGTGACACTGAACTTATACCCTGACCATATATGTTGACTTAACCTTTTCATCGGGTATTCCCTTTTATTGTAATACAGTGTAGTACTGCTACTATTTATAATTCATTTCTTCATTCTTATCGGTATCCAACTTTAAGAGCACAATGATTATACTGGACTGCATGCCACCTCTTAATTTACATCATCTTAAGGATGCGCTGTCTGCACCAAGCGGTTAATTAAGATAGCTATTTAAATTAGCTTGTAGTATATTGCTGCAAGAACTACAATCGGGATCATAATGTAATGTTCCTGCATTAAGAGGGAAAATACTTGCGTTTGTCGATATGACGATGTGCTTTCAGTATAATTTATGGTGGGAAGTTCTGCATGTGTTATTTTCCATTCACTATTAACAGTGTCATAAACAAAGTAGAAGGAAATCCCTTCGCTAGCTATGAGTTGTTGAACTTCGAAGTCGATGTCGTTATTATGGAGCCATTGCAGAACAGGCAAGATAGTGTGAGATATAGCTAGTTTGGGGCTCTCTATATAGCAAACATGTGTTGCTTTGATGAGAGTGACTTAGTTGGAAGTTAGTTCGCAACCACACGGTATGAGAATTTCTATTGTCTCTACTTTTCAATTGAGTAATGCGTGGGTATCTGGCATATTCTGCTAAGAATGGTGATGTTTTTGTTTGGGTAAGTGGTGCTAGTAACAAAACGCCACACCAAAATATTTATGCCTGGCAAGATGATATGGTATTACAGGGTATCGTAGAGTTCTCTTGTTACATCAATGGCGACTATATTTTTTGGGGTCCGTACTGCGCAAGTTTCATTGTTGTAAATGTAAGGGACTATTGTGGTTCTAAAGATTTGCCATGAACATTTAGTACTTTGTATAAGAATTTGCATGGGTGATGGTATGCATTCAGTTAGGCATAGCGTATAATATTTTTTAATGTCTTTAACGGGAATGCTTAATTCTAACCCTAGGGCATAAACTTGTTCCTGCAATTGAATGAGGTCAGCCCATAATACTTCTTTTGTTAGCACTTGTAGGGGTAAAAATTTGTACTGACATTGCTGTATGTATGTATTAATTCTGAGCTCGCTAACAATATTATTTATAAGTTGCATCACCATACTGGTTAACAATTGCGATATAATGAGAGATGATTCTATGTCTTGGTTTTGATTGTTTTGTTAATGTGACATGGATCCTATGTTGTTGCTAAGTGAGTTAATTTTATTCTCCACTTCGTTTTTAATTTCCATCATGCTGTGAATTGTATTATTTTGATTTTTGTTGGAAATTATTACATTATTTTCTAAGTCACTCATTTGCAGTGCAAGTGTTTCCCCATTGATCAGAAAGAATTTCAAGTGTCGGGTTGTGAGAATGTCGCAACAACATGTTGCAACATCCCCTAGGAATGTGATTCCATGTTTTATTTTATTAGACATTGAAATTTCTAACATAAACTCTTGTAAAATATTGTCCAATGTTTCATTGAAGAATCTGCGCAGTTGGTTGTTTTTTGTGGTACAGGCCTGATGGTACCACATGTCGATGTTGCTGAGTGTAGCCGGTTGGTGCAGCAGGGAGGGTGTATGCCAGGAAAACCATCACTTCGTACTGAATGTCAGGCGTGAGCTGTTCAAAATAAACCCTACTGTGGGTCTTGTACAAGTGCATGCCAGTGGACGCCGACACTATTTGGAGTGCTAGGAGTAGCACCCCCTCTTGCATTGTCCCCATTTCAGTGGTGATTAACCTGTAACATACATGCAGTTATTAGTTTCTGATATTAATGAGCTTCACATTCCTTGTGTTGACTATATCAATTTTGGTGTTTCCCCGTTTTTTTTTTAATTTTTGAAGGCTATCATGGATGGTCCCAGGATATCATGGATCCTGGTATTTGAAATTTAGGGCTTTGTGTCTCGCATGCATTTTTGCCCATACGAATCGCCCAATTTTATGGTAGTTGAGTCGATATTCCTGTGAAACGAGTAAATTTATGTGTGCTTGTTCGCATGCTTGCTGTAGCTGTTCACACCAGTCTGTAGCTCGCTGAGAAAATGTGTGTGATATTACATGGCACGGTTGGACGGCTTTAATGCCACATAAAAGAAAGAATGGTGAGAATTTAGTCCTTCTATTAATTGGAGAATTGTAATTGAAGACTATGTAGGGAACATATTCATCCCAGTGTCCGTGGTCTTCATTCACACAAGCAGTCAATTGTTACAACCAAATTTTATTTACTTGTTTGGTCAGCCCATTACAAGCCGGGATGTATGCCGTCATCTGTAGCTTTTTAATTTGTAGTGTGACGTCTTTAATGAAGTGGGCCCAGGTTATGGCATCAACGGCTTTGGTGGGTTTAGCTACTACATAACATGTAAAATACTCTGTGATTACAAAAATTTACTTGTTACCTGATGCCGCAGTTTAGAGAGCACCTTTTGTGTCGAAACCCCAAGAGTGAAATAAAGGAGGGGCTTCAATTGGAGTCATCAGGCCTATAAGTTATTGATTTGTGTGTTTCACCTTTTGGCAGATGGGGCAGTTTTTAATGTAGTCTTTTACATATTTTGCCATGGTGTCTTAATAATACTGTTTTTTATTTTCTCGGGGGTTTTAAATTGGCCGAAGAGCCCTCCTCCTAATAGGGCATCATGGTGTGCTGTACTAATTTCTGGAATGTAGTATTGTAGTACGAGTGTTAGGCATTTTCCCCCCATGGGGGCGAGTACTTTAAGGTATATTTCCCCATTGCCTGTAATGCCATATCTTCTTGCCAGGCATATGTATTTTGGTGTGGCATTTTGTGGATCTCTAAGTGCTGTTTTTCAATTGAGTAATGTGTGGGTATCTGGCATATTCCGCTAATAATGGTGATGTTTGTGTTTGGGTAAGTGGTGCTACTAACAAATGTGTGTCATCTTCAACTTTAATGTACTCTTGATCGTGTATGAAAATGGGGTGATAGTGTGGTGTGGAATTGTGTACTGTGGTTACAATTGTGCAGTTTAGTCATGGGTCAATACATGTTGATATAATTTTGTTCTCATGGCCTTCTATGGTGATTTCGAGATTTACCTGGTTGTGGTGATTTTCGCAATTGCTTGTAAGCAATTATATTCTTCGTTTATAACCATTTTTGTATATACGCGCTTTGTCATGTGTACCGATATTCTATTTAACAAATGTTTTAATCTCTTGCCAATTGTTAATTATGTATTTTTCAATGTTTCGTTTTACTTCACCATCTTGATTTGGATTTTGTAATAATGATTTGGCAAGAGCTTTATAAAATGAGGTGCATCTAAAGAATTCCTTTTTGATTGTGTAATTTTGGTTTTCTATTTTTATTTGCATATTATCAGCTTTAACTATTGTTGGGATTCGACTCATCATGTAAGCGATTGTATTAAATTTCCCTTTGACGAGCACTCTGTAAGTGCTATCGCTAATTTTTGTATTCTTATATTATGCTCGGCCACCGTCTTTAAATACCATAGGCTGGCGTGATCCGTTTCAATAGTGAATTTTCTCCCATACAGGTATTGTTTGAAATAAATAACTAAATATTTTATGGCCAACAGCTCACGTTCTGTGGCAGAGCATTTTTATCATTTAGCAAAAGGTTTTTTAATGCAAACGTGATAATGGTACGGTCTTTGCATCCTGGTGTCTCCTGTATTAGGACCGCTCCTATATCTGTTTATGAAGCACCACAGGCTAATATGGTGTGTTGGTTTTCATTGAATTTGGCTAATATGGGTGGTTCGTAATGCTGAGTCAAGGTTCTCGAATGCCTGTTGGAGTGCTTGTGTCCATTGAAATGGTTTAGATTCTTTTATTAAATCCGTGAGTGGTTCGGCAAGTTTTGCATAGTTAAGAATGTATCTTCTTAAGTAAGACATAGTCCTAAAAATGTTTGTAACTGCTTTATATTCCTGGCTCTTTTTAATGGTTTCGATATTCTCAGGGTCTGTTCGGATCCCTTGCGTTGTAATATAATGACCAATAATTTCAATTTCTTATTGTGCGAAGTGCCATTTTTGTGTTAATCTTTACATTATACTTACATAATCTTACCATAACTTTACTTATGTTTCGTAAGAGTTCCACAAAGTATTACCTATGATGAAAATATAATCGATGTAGGCTCTGGTCTGTGTTCCAGGTTAGTGGGCCAAACATTATATTTACATAATTTTGAAAGTAATTAGGGCTTGTGGCCAGGCCCATTGGAATACGAGCATACTTGTATAAACTGACACCTTCGATGTTAAAAGTGAGATTTTCCCTATCTTGTTGCCTTACTACGATTGCATAGTATCCACTAAACATGTCAATAGATGAAATGTATTTAGAATTCTTAAATGTATTTATGATGTCTTCTGTTCTGGGTATGGGGTATTGTACTTTTTAAGTCCTGATTTAGGAGTTTAAAATCTGTTTAAAAACGTATGCCCCTTTGAAGTTTTTTATTATGAGGCTTGGCGCAGCAAAAGGGGAGTCAGAAGTTGGGATAATTTGTGTGTCAAGCATTTGTTGAATTTGTTCAAGTACCTGTTCGTGCAATTAAGGGTTTATCATGTATGGACATGTTTGTATGGGTTCGTTCGTGGTTAGCTCAAGCTTAATTTCGTAGTTGTTTGTTTCTCTTAGCTCGGTAATATTGCTTGCAAAACTGTATTTGTACTTCTGAAGTAACTTCTTAAGTTGTGCCTTTTTATATGGGGGTAGATTTTCATTTATGTTTTCTAGTGTCGTGTTCTCATTTGAGTTCTCCAGTGATTATATTTTATTTATGTAATATTCTATGCAATTTGTTGTGTCGCATTCCACTAGGTTGGTATTAATTGGTTTTTCTATGATGTCTTTACTATGGTAAGCATATACTTACATTAGGTCTCTAGACGGTATTGGTACTACATCATACATTTTAATAAATTAGAACCCCCAGTACGATGTCCAATTTCAAATTATCTATTATCAGGAAGTCCTGGTTAAAGTTATAACCTGCAATGTTAATATTTATGTTTGTTTTATATTTTTGGTATTTCAATGTATGTTGTTGCCCTCACTAGTGTGAATTGTTTGGTCACTGGTTGCCTTTTATATTTGTTTACAAGTGTGGCCGCTATGCATGATCGCGAACACCCGGTTTCGAGTAAAGCGTTATACGATCTGCCCACAATCCGGACAAGGATGCACGACATTGATGTTTTCACGTAGTTTTTGCAACATTCGTCCTTGCCAGTCAGTAGGGCATGTTTATTTGTGAAGTGTGAATCGGATCTGTGGCTCAGGTTCTGCCTGTGCATGTCATCATTGCCACAGTCCTCCGAGTTAATATTATGAGTGTTGTGTAATGCTTGTGTCTTGTCAGTTTCCACCTTTGGGATGCATATTTTGATTTGTGCCACACCAAAACATTTTTTAGTTTCATAAATCTCTCATTTATGTCTGTGTTAAATGGCTGTGATTGGTTTGGAAAGAGAGGGCATTCTGCGGCTCTGTGACCCTGGTACATAAACAGAGCACACGTCATGGCCGCCAGTGACTGCGGCCATATGAAGGCCCTGCATGTTGTGTTGACGTCACGATCGCAATGACTCGTGCATTTCATGGGACCGACCTCGGCGTGCACCGCCACTTCCGTGATGTGTAACGTGTCAGTTTTTATGGCATGGTGTTTTGTTTACGCGTGGCCATGTCCTTTTTGTGTGGTGTCGGTGTTACGGCATTTTGCTCCTGACCTGCACTTAATTTGTTTGTAGCTAATGCAAGATGACCTGGTTTTTGTGTTTTCATGTTTTGAACTGTTTTGTTTAACGTGAGTTGTTGCTTTCTGTGGTAACTGGAAATTTTCCCCAAGGGGAATTAAACTATGTTATGTCTGCATTTGTGCACGTGGGCACACGTTTAATGAATAGTGCCTTGCAGGCATTATTTATGCACTTTACTTTAACGTCTGGTTTCACACATGCTTTCTCCTTAATTCGTTTCTGATAGTTTATATTTTTCTCCCTAAAGGTCTCTGTCTTTTGTTAATTTGGTAGGGAAACCTACATTCCTAATTCCACGGTTGGGCATGGTTACTTTGCGGTATTCTTAAGGGATCTAGCTGACTGTACCTGTTGTTTTGAAATTTTTGTACCTTACGTCATATTTTGTCTGCAGGGGTTGTGCCTATTGCCCCCTTGTGTAGGAGTTTTTTTGTTGATAATGTTTGTTGACTTGGTTTTAATTTTGTTTTGATTGTGCCTGGGGTGGGTAGTTTGGATTGTTGTCTTGTTTTTCTCCTGGAAGTTGTTGTTACTTGGGCAATTACCATTTTGTGGGGGTTTTCGATTAGAATATTGGAGGGTTGTAGTATCTCTTGAGGCTGAACATATTACTTGACTACAACGAGTTGTTGGTTTTGTTTATACATGTTGTATCTGTAGTGCTGGGACATCTGTGTGTTATTGTAGATTTGTAGTTTTCTGTAAGTGTAGGGTTTTTTGTTCTGCAATACTTAATTTGCAATGTCTTCTTTTAATTCTACTACCTCTGCTCTCAGTGAATCTGTGTCTGAGTGTATTTGATGTCCTGTAATCGCCTAGTTGTACCAGAACAGTCTGACCTCTACTCTCTGAGTGTTTGTAAGTATTCAATTGTATAGTTTTTCAACCCAACAATTTTGTTCACTATGGATGGAATAAGGGAATGCCATACAATACCAATGAAGTCAGCGTCTAATACATTCGGATTGTATTTCCTCCTGTAGAATAATAGGCTCTCAGTATGTTTCTGTGCACTTTCATTGAATTTTGGTTTTGTGGCGTACAGTAAGTTTTTCTAATATTCTTTGGTTACAGGTGTGAAAAATGCGTTTTTCAGCTTGTTAACAACGTCATCCCATGTGACTTGTCCTGCGTGTGTCTGTAAGTAATTTTCTAAGGAATGCTTTGCAGACCCTGTGACATAATATTTCAGTCTGCAGCATTTCTCTGTTTCGTCCCAGTTGTTTTTCTCTGCAGCATGGTTATATTGCTCTAGAAATTCAGGCCATTTTTCGATGTCATCACCCTAAAATTTTGTCACTGAAATGGGCTGCTGGATGATAAAGTTTACTGGTGGTGGGTTTGCCAAGTTAGGTTGCTGTTGTATTTCGAGTGGTGAAGCTAGTGGTGAGTTTTCGTAAATTAGTTCTGGTGTGGTGTCAATTTGTAAATGTGTGAGGTAATCTGTAACATGGTGTTTTGGGTTTTTTTATAAGGGCGGGGGTGTTGATGGCAGTAGGCCATTATTTGTGATTTTTATAATTAAGCTACATGTAAGGCGTGTTGAGTTTGTGTCAAATTGTCCGACAAGTTCTGAATTTTCGATTAGTAACTTTTCTGCTGAAGTTATTAACTGATGAATTTTTTCTGAGTTTGTGAATTTTTGCGCTTGTAATTTTTTTGTGTCAGAAAGATCTATAGTAGCATGCTCCTGGCTGTTTTTACGAAGGATATGGTTGGTTGGTCTGACAAGAAATAATCATAATAGATGATGCTGTGACATATTATATATAACACCCTGCACACTCCCAAGCTTTCTATTCTTTACTTTTCCACATGTTCACACTCTTTTTGTGGTAATTGCATTATGTAAATTTCAATCGATCCGAAGAGCAGAACCGTGGTTAGGCATGCATACATTTTTTTAAAGCCAAGTTCACACACACTTTGCTAATTAATATACAGGGCGACTGTCTGGCCGAGCAGCTATTTGCTATGTAGCAGTTCCTGGTTACGTGTTCTGGTGTGGCTGCGATTTTCTGCTGAATAGTATAACACACAATGCTGTGAATGAGTGCTTACTCTTTTACCATCATTTACTACAGCGGATTCGTTGATCCATAATTCCCTAGGGAATTCTAACCCTGTGGGCAGATGGAAGACGCTAAACATCTTTACGATTTCCTCTATTATGTATCTCCAATTAATTTTAATAAATACTTTTTACAACTTTAGGCTACTTTATGCACAGTCTTTCGAACTTCTACTGTGAATTTACTTTTAATTCGATCCCAAGCTAAAAGGGGAGGGTAGGAATTTTAAGATACCTCCACCATTTTCTCTGGCCTGTCCCGAGGGGAGCAGGTCATACATTAACTAGGGGGATAAGGGTAGCTAGATGGAAAAGCACTCAAACTACAAAATACTACTTTTATTCAATTCAAGACAATACAAGTAAGCTGCAAGAAAACATCCATTAATCCAATTATTCACACTAAGTCATTCAGCTATAGAAGAACTGGAATACATCCAATATTCACTCAAGGAGGTGCAGATGCCTTTTGTCAGTTATAATAAGTATTAAGCTTTAAAAAGCTGTACTCTGCTCGGATGGAGCTTAATAGGCCTTCAATATCCCGAATCCTAAGGTGCCTTTAGTCGCTCTACCAGGGAATATAATTACCCTCTAGCTGATGTCGTCTCGATGAAGCTCTCTTCATGGTGGACTCATCAGGTGATGAAGTCGGACCACAGGAAGTGGTCCTCTTGTCTGGCAGGACACGGGCAGAGCCTTCGGCATCGCTGGCAAGATGGCGCCCAGAGCCGCCTTGCTCCAAGCTTATATACTTCCTTCCTGACCTAGCACTCAACACCCTGGAATTAATTTTTCTACAACAATGGCTCGGCTGGCCGAGGTCGCTCTGCGCCTTGCCATAGCTCACAGCTTGGCAACCCTTACAGAGGCCAGCCGCACCAACCTGCGAAACCCGCTATGTATATGAAGACAAATTTATTAGGAGAGAAAAATAATTACTATATTAAACTGAGTAATGCTTTAACACTAATACAAGTCACCTCATGTGAAATAGACATGATTAGGAAATGAAATCTCTGATCCTGTAGTTACATAACATGAATATACGTATTAACGATTACACAGAGTGGGTTTCGGTTGTACCCTTTGTCTACAAAGTGGTTTATTACTGTATGTTTTGTGGAATAAGCAAATTGATAATTTAATAGTGAATAAACAAAGTACCTAAATATTGTATACATGCAATGGTAGTACATATGTGAACAGAAAGTCAACTTTACGCATGGTAATATAACTACCTCCTGCGACATATGTTTGGGCTCTATTTCACTACTCATGCTTTAAGCTGTCATAAAACAGCTGGTAATCTATGTGCACAAACTCCTTGAAAGACTGCAAGCTTCTGTACATGCAGGCATCAATGTTCAACTGATCTTCGTACATATGATAAAATTTTCTCTGTCAGTCAGTGCCTTTCTTCTATGTAGAGATAGGACCTACTAGTCAAATGTGTCACATTGGTCTTTCCTTGGCTGAAATATTGAAATATTTTCATGACCTACTGTATGGCTCATGCAGTTGTTACAGGTAGGTGTATGCCTTACTGCAATCTGGCTCACATGTTGCAGTTGGCTCGAGCATCACCTCAAAGTTTGCACAGACCACTATGGGCACCTTATCAGCATTCTGGAAGTTCTTAAATTTCAATACAACAGGCTTGCCATCTTCTCCCACCAGGGGCATCTCCACTTGCAGAGGAGCATGTGGCTTGCAGTATCACTTGTTCTATGAAAATATTTCCTATCCCTTAAGTCCAGATATTTTAGGGTGGTCATCATATACCTTGAAACACCTTTTGCACATGTACAGGTTCTCCCTGTGTAGTATGACGTGTGGCTGCGCAGGAATCAATAAGATTTTTATGTTTGTATAATGCGAGTTTTCATCATTGATAAGTAGAATAGCAACAGGTCAAAATGCCCAATATTTTATTTTCCACAAACTTTTTGTGCCCAACTTTCTCATTATCATCCTGTACATAGATTTACGATATTATTGTAAGATTATACCTCTGAAATACTTCGACCTGACTTACCGATATTGTGATCTCAATTCCATCCCGATTAAATTTCCTCTACAATTCGTTGTATTGGTGGTTCACATGATATAAGTTATCACCTTCCACATATTCTACCAAAAGTGCCCACTGGAAGCAGCTGATTGTTTATTCATAGTTTGTGTCTATGTGCAGAAGTCAGAGCCTACACTGTTCACTTTCCCATGTATTTTTCTCTTCACTGCATAATTCCCTTATGCTGTTTTCTACAGCCTCTCGGACACCATCATTGTATTCATGTATGTTCTTGGTCTTGAAATCTCTCTGATCAGTTTTGTCTTCATGCAGCTAAGTTTCGGCGTACTCGAAACCCAGTCATAGATTAAATTTTAATGGCACAAGGACCTCTTCCCTCAGCTAACCAACTATATTTCCACCGATACTATTCCGGTCGGTTAAAATATCTTGGACTCTGGAGCAAGTATATTTATTGCCAAGCATTTTCAGATTTGCCCTGAATGCAGATTCTGCCTCGACAAAGTTTAGAATACTTACTGTACCAGAACCAGTGATAATTTTTCACTGGATGATTCTAGAGGCCCAGTAACATCCAATGGCTGCATTCATCTCTTATTTGCATTGTCCCTTCTGGTGAAATTGGCACTGCAGTTAAGACACACCAATAAAGCGCATTCTGGGTTGAACTCACTCCCTGTTTTATATATTTGTGCATTAGTCAAATGTTCAAAGGACATAGCAAAACTGGCAGCCTGTGGTTACTATTTTCTTTATGCTGCCATTACAGGTGCGAAGATGCTTGCTTAGCTTATCCTTATGGGTAATATATTTACCAAATCTCTTGCAAATTAACTGTTCCTCTAGATATGGGCTGAGGCAGCAGTTGCTTTTATGGTGTATCATATTAATTCCATTAATTAAAGACATTGTTCCAAAACTTGCACTGTAGCTGTAGTGGAGGCACAACACTTATCTCAGAAGCAGCACAAATTGTCTTGATGTACATGATGACGATCAAAACTATAATGAAACTACAACCTGATGACCTAAAATGTAAATCTTGATGAATTAAAACCTAACTTTAAAAACGTTATGTGTTAACTACCTATTGAATCTCATAAACTTACCTCATATTCTTGATGTGCTAACTACCTAGGGAACCTGATAACCTAATAAAATTACCTTGATGAATCAAAAACTAACTTAAAAATCTTGATGTTCCAACTAACCAGAGAATCTGATAACATAACCTTAAAATGTTGCCAAGGGCTTATATATTGTGCTCGTAAGTTTTCCCCTGGCAGTCATCCTCGTAGGCGCCACAATGTCGGTAACCACTTTGTACAAGTTCAAGTACTTACTTGATGTTGGAAAATTCTGCGAGTTCTACCAGGAAAGAAGTGCATGTTTCACCCAGTGAGTCATCATCCAGGCAGTATAATAGTGCAACTAGTTTGTACAAACTTAGCTGATGATTACTTCTGATTCATTACATCTGATCAAAAACCAGTTATGATATGCACTATGATAGATATGCTGAGATGTCGATTCCACAAATGCCAATAGACTGTTAAAAAAAATTCAACATGATATAGCAAAAATGATGTTAAAAATATTTACAACCATTATTATTAAAATATCGTGATACCAAAATCCCTCGAAAAGTATGTATGTTATAATACAAGACAATATTTAACTTAAATTTTACAAATCAGGACATCTTGTCATTTGCAAAGCTACCCCAACTCTGGCCCAGTGTATTCCTGAGACTCCTATTTACAAAGAAAATTCTTCCTCGCAGTATTTTCTGGCATGGTCTCGAAATCCTGCAGTGTATTTTTCGTAATTATCACAGACATAGCAACTCAGGAACAGTATTTATTAAAAACTCCTGCAGCACCAGTAAACAGCAACTTGACGAGCTGTGATGTCAGGAGGTATTGTGGTGAAGGGGGTAGGGGATATTGCTGGCGGTGCTCTGCTCGGGGCTTGGTAGTCGGAAGTTAGCTCACATACGGGGCAGACATGCTGCTGCATTCCGCCATTCTGGCGCTATGTCAAAGAGGTGAGCTGAATCGATGTTGACCAAACCCTCCTGGCAGGCATGGAAGTAGCATAATATTTCATGCGACACTGTCAAAGCACTGCACATGTACAGTACACTAATTTGCAAAAAAATTTATCACCATTAAAGAATTTTGCAAGTTCGATTAATGTTGCCACACAGTATTGTCACAACCCAACATGTGTCTCATTTGCATTTAATGTGGTTTGCTGGAATGGATGCGTTACTAGAGGTCATATATGTCCATCTATCATTCATAGATGCAAGATACTGAATATGATCTTAGTGCAATGTGAGCAGTGTGAGTCACAGAGCCAAGTTCTGTGAACATGCAGCATGCCCTGACGGTATATTCGACAAGCCTTTGCTAAGCTGGATGAGTTTGAGAAAGCGCACATCGTCAGACTCCGAAATGCAGGTTGAATATTTCGGTGCATTGCTCGCCATTTAAACTGGTGTGCCTATACTGTGAGTCGGTTTTGGATACATTGGAATGGGGGGCTAAACACACATGTTGAGAAGTCTCAGCCCAATACGGGCAGATCACCAGTAGGGGGATCGTTTCATTGTGCAACAGTCTGAAAAATCTCCACAAGCATCGCTGCACACCATCCAGTGACATGTCATGGAAGCATGGGTATTTATTGCCTGCATTCATAATGTCAACAATCTTCTTTGGCCGAACTTAGATCTGCAGAACTCTCGCTCATCGAAAATGTTTGTAACCACTGTAGCATACACGTAGGTAGTACCACACAGTTATAAAATATGTGATATTTAATTTACATTTGCTTCAACTAGCGCCTACTGAATTATATGAGTAGATTCATCAACCTCTTAATATACCTAACACATCCAATATTCTATATTCACTGATAGAGTTCATTAACACCATGTGATGGAAATCTGGAAAAACCACATAGGAAACTACACCAGATATTACAACTGCTAACTACGTCCTATATACTAAAGCACAACAGTGGCAGCTCAATTAAAGCAAAAGTTTAATGAATAAAAAAAAAAGAAAATGATTTCATGATTTAGAAGGTTTAGACCATTAATAACCAAAACTCAGAAAATGGAGAGCAAATTGGTGAGAGATAAAGTTCTAATTTGAAAGTCAACTTGTAGTCGGACACCAGCTAATCATTTATTATTATTTATCACAGTTTACTTGTATGACAATTCATTGATGATAAGAGCTGCACGCTGTTAGAAATTTGTTTAGAATTAAATGATACTAGTCAAAATACGACGACAGTGAAGACAACTCCTCGAATTCGAGCTCGGATAAATATCAGCAGAAGTACAAATACTTTTATGTTACTACTCTTCCCTCACTTAAAGATCACCAGCTTTATATGTACTTATATAGTCCTTGCACACGTTAATATTTACAAACGTGGGCGGCTCAAGATGTAGTCCGACGAAGGCCTCTTCTGCTCTTGATATTACCGTACCCATCTCCTTGCTTCATTCCAGCCTGGTATATACATTGCGAACTCGTTTAAAATAAAGTATTAATTAAAATCCTAGCTGAGCAGTGGACTATGGCTTGACTAATCCCTAGAGAAAATCACAAACTTATATTATTTTGGTTTATTAAGATCAAATAAAGTTTTCTAGAATGAATTTAAATGTGAGACATTATTATTTTTAATTTAAAACTTTTCACTGGCGAGCTACTGTCACCTGGTATTTCAATAACAAAAAGTAAACATACCTCTCTGGTATGTAAACAACACCATGAATAGCAATACTGATAACCAATTTTATTCTCATACAACACAACGGTCAAGCACAATTAAATAATTCATACATGTCAAGCTGAATGCATGCAAAAATATAATCGAACATATTAAGTATAGTAAATTTCAAACTTCTTTTCCTAAGTTACTCATAATTACGATAATATAAAAATAGAAGTGTTACAGAGAGAAACCCTAAATTTTACTACAAGTTTTCAATGTTTACTGGAGGAAAATTTACAATTATTATAGTTACACCTTAATATAGAATTCGAATTATTTAGTGGTTTAGCCTTATTCTGTTATTTTGTTTCAGTGATTTTCTATATTAGAAAATAAAACAAAGAAATTAAAATCACACCATGAGGTCTTCAAAACAAAATATAGAGGATAAGTTTTTTTTCCCCGATTTTATTAGTTCAAATTGTCATTACATAACAATAACTGGAGCCTGATGACGTTATTCCTGGAGTGGAACAATTTACTGCTTTTATCACATAACAGGAGTCCTCTGTCGGGAGCCCTCGTCTAACTCCGCTGTGGATCAAGTTGTGTGGACCACGCAGGTAGGACTCCTTCACATCCTTCCCTCTGTTGCGAATACAGACCTCCATGCTGTTGGTTGACTCGCGTCCCGAAAAACCTTGCAAGTGGGAATTCTTGTTTCATTTATGTGATTGTTTAGATTGCAATTATAAATATACAACTCTTTATGTTATATTTACTGCTCTGATCACAAAACCGGAGTCCTCTGTCGGGAGTCCTCGTATAACTTCGCTGTGGATCCAGTGATGTGGACTACGCAGGAAGGACTCCAATACAACCATCACTCTGTTGCGAATACAGAACTCCACGCTGTTGGTTGACTCGCGTCCCAAACAACCTTGCTCGTGGGAATTCTTATTTCCCTTTTGTGATTGTTTTGATTGCAATTATAAATATACAACTCTTTATGTTATATTTACTGCTCTGATTACTTAACATGATTTCTCTTTGGGAGCCCTCGTCTAACTCCGCTGTGTATCCAGTGGTGTGAACCTTGCATGTAGAACTCCTACACATCCTTCCCTCTGTTGTGAATACAGACCACCATGCTGTGGGTTGACTCGCGTCCCAAAAAACCTTGCTCGTGGGAATTCTTGTTTCTTTATGTGATTGTTTAGATAGCAATTATAAATATACAACTCTTTATGATATATTTATTAATCTGATCACTTAACAGGAGTCCTCTGTCGGGAGCGCTCATCTAATTCCGCTGTGGACTGTTCTGATCACATAAGAGGGGTCCTTTTTCGGGAGCCCTCGTCTAACTCAGCTGTGGATCCAGTCGTGTAGATCACGCAAGTAGGACTCTTACACATCCTTCCCTCTGTTGCGAATTCAGACCTCCATGCTGTTGGTTGACTCGGGTCCCGAAAAACCTTGCTCGTGGGAATTCTTATTTTCTTTATGTGATTGTTTATATTGCAATTATAAATATACAACTCTTTATGTTATATTTACTGCTCTGATCACATAACAGGAGTCCTCTGTAGGGAGCCCTCGTCTAACTCCGCTGTGTATCCAGTGGTGTGAACCTTGCATGTAGAACTCCTACACGTCCTTCCCTCTGTTGCGAATAAAGACCTCCATGCTGTGGGTTGACTCGCGTCAAAAACAACCATGCTCATGGGAATTCTTGTTTCCTGTATGTGATTGTTAGAATGCAATTATAAATATACAAGCCTTTTTATTATATTTTCTGCTCTGATCACATAACAGGAGTGCTCTGTCGGCAGCCCTCGTCTAACGACGCTGTGGATCCAGTGGTGTGGACCACGCAGGTAGGACTCTTACGCATCCTTCCCTCTGTTGCGAATACAGGCCTCCATGCTGTTGGTTGATTAGCATCCCGAACAACCTGGCTCGTGGGAATTCTTGTTTCCTTTATGTGATTGTTTAGATTGAAATTATTAATATACAACTCTTTATGTTATATTTACTGCTCAGATCACTTATCAGGATTCCTCTTCGGGAGCCCTCGTCAAACTCCGCTGTGGATACTGTGGTGCGAACCACGCATGTAGGACTCCTACACATCCTTTCTTCTGTTGCGAATACTGACCTCCATGCTGTGGATAGACTCGAGTCCCAAAAAACCTCGCTCGTGGGAATTCTTGTTTCTTTATGTGTTTGTTTAGATAGCAATAATAAATATACAACTCTTTATGTTATATTTACTGCTCTGATCACTAAACAGGTGACCTCTGTCGGGAGCCCTCATCTAACTCCGCTGTGGACTGCTCTGATGACATAAGAGGAGTCCTTTTCGGGAGCCCTCGTCTAACTCCGCTGTGGATCCAGTGGTGAGGACCACGCAAGTAGGACTCCTACACATCCTTCCCTCTGTTGCGAATACAGATATCCATGCTGTTGGTTGACTCGCATCCCGAAAAACCTTGCTCGTGGGAATTCTTGTTTTATTCATATGATTGTTTAGATTGCAATTATAAATATGCAACTCTTTATGTTATATTTACATCTCTGATCACATAACCGGAGTCCTCTGCCGGGAGTTCTCGTCTAACTCCGCTGTGGATCCAGTGGTGTGGACTACGCTGGTAGGACTCCTACACATCCTTCCCTCTGTTGCGAATTCAGACCTCCATGCTGTTGGTTGACTCGCGTCCCGAAAAACCTTGCTCGTGGGAATTCTTGTTTTCTTTATGTGATTGTTTAGATTGCAATTATAAATATACAACTCTTTATGTTATATTTACTGCTCTGATCACATAACAGGAGTACTCTGTCGGGAGTCCTCGTATAACTTCGCTGTGGATCCAGTGATGTGGACCACGCAGGAAGGACTCCAATACAACCATCACTCTGTTGCAAATACAGAACTCCACGCTGTTGCTTGACTCGCGTCCCGAACAACCTTGCTCGTGGGAATTCTTATTTCCCTTTTGTGATTGTTTTGATTTGCAATTATAAATATACAACTCTTTATGTTATATTTACAGCTCTGATTACTTAACATGATTTCTTTTTGGGATCCCTCGTCTAACTCCGCTGTGGATCCAGTGGTGTGAACCTTGCATGTAGAACTCCTACACATCCTTCCCCTGTTGTGAATACAGACCACCATGCTGTGGGTTGACTCGCGTCCCAAAAAACCTTGCTCGTGGGAATTCTTGTTTCTTTATGTGATTGTTTAGATAGCAATTATAAATATACAACACTTTATGATATATTTACTACTCTGATCACTTAACAGGAGTCCTCTGTCGGGAGCGCTCATCTAATTCCGCTGTGGACTGCTCTGATCACATAAGAGGGGTCCTCTTTCGGGAGCCCTCGTCTAACTCAGCTGTGGATCCAGTGGTGTGGACCACGCAAGTAGGACTCCTACACATCCTTCCCTCTGTTGCGAATACAGACCTCCATGCTTTTGATTGACTCGCGTCCCGAACAACCTTGCTCGTGGGAATTCTTGTTTCCTTTATTTAATTTTTTAGATTGCAATTATAAATATACAAAGCTGTATTTTATATTTACTGCTCTGATCACATAACAGGAGTCCCCTGTCGGGAGTCCTCGTCTAACTCCGCTGTGGATCCAGTGGTGTGGACCACGCAGGTAGGACTCCTACACATCCTTCCCTCTGTTGCGAATACAGACGTCCATGCTGTTGGTTGACTCTCGTCCCAAAAACCTTGCTCGTGGGAATTCTTGTTTCCTTTATGTGATTGTTTAGATTGCAAAAAATTAATATACAACTCTTTATGTTATATTTACTGCTCTGATTACTTAACAGGATTTCTCTTCGGGAGGCCACCTCTAACTCTGCTGTGGATCCAGTGGTGTGAACCATGCATATAGGACTCCTACACATCCATCCCTATGTTGCGAATACAGACATCCATGCTGTTGGTTGACTCGCATTACGAAAAACCATGCTCGTGGGAATTCTTATTTCCTTTATGTGATTGTTCAGATTGCAATTATAAATGTACAACTCTTTATGTTATATTACTGCTCTGATCACATATCAGGAGTCCTCTGTCGGGAGCCCTCGTGTAAGCCGCTGTGGATCCAGTGGTGTTGACCACGCAGATATTACTCCTACACATGCTTCCCTCTGTTGCTAATACAGACCTCCATGCTGTTGGTTGACACGCGTCCCGAACAACCTTGCTTGTGGGAATTCTTGTTTCCTTTATGTGATTGTTTAGATTGCAATTATAAATATACAACTCTTTATGTTATATTTACTGCTCTGATCAAATAACAGGAGACCTTTGTCGGGAGCCCTCGTCTAACTCCGCTGTGGATCCAGTGGTGTGGATCGTGCAGGTAGGACTCCTACATATCCTTCCCTATGTTGCGAATACAGACCTAAATGCTGTTTTTTGACTCGCGTCCCAAACAACCTTGCTCGTGGGAATTCTTGTTTCTTTTATGTGATTGTTTAGATTGCAATTATAAATATACAACTCTTTATGTTATATTTACTACTCTGATCACATAACAGGAGTCCTCTTTCAAGAGCAATCGTCTAACTCCGCTGTGGATCCTGTGGTGTGGACCACGCCGGTAGGACTCCTACACATCCTTCCCTCTGTTACGAATACAGACCTCCATGCAGTTGGTTGACTCGCGTCCCGAAAAACCTTGCTCGTGGGAATTCTTGTTTCCTTTATGTGTTTGTTTATATTGCAATTATAAATATACATCTCTTTATGTTATATTTTCTGCTCTGATCACATAACAGGAGTGCTCTGTCGGCAGCCCTCGTCTAACTTCGCTGCGGATCCAGTGGTGTGGACCACGCAGGTAGGACTCCTACGCATCCTTCCCTCTGTTGCGAATACAGGCCTCCATGCTGTTGTTTGACTCGCAACCCGAACAACTTGGCTCGTGGGAATTCTTGTTTCCTTTATGTAATAGTTTATATTGAAATTATTAATATACAACTCTTTATGTTATATTTACTGCTCTGATCACATAACAGGAGTCCTCTGTCGGAAGCCCTCGTCTAACTCCGCTGTGTATTCAGTGGTGTGGACCATGCAGGAAGGACTCCTAGACATTCTTCCCTCTGTTGCGAATACAGACCTCCATGCTATTAGTTGACTCGCGTCCCGAATAACCTTGCACGTGGGATTTCTTGTTTCCTTTATGTGATTGTTTAGATTGCAATTATAATTATACAACTGTTTATGTTATATTTACTGCTCTGATCACATAACAGGAGTCCTCTGTCGGGAGAGCTCGTCTAACTCCGCTGTGGATCCAGTGGTGTGGACCGTGCAGGTAGGACTCCTACACATCCTTCCCTCTGTTGCGAATACAAACCTCCATGCTGTTGGTTGACTCGCGTCCCGAACAACCTTGCTCGTGGGAATTCTTGTTTCCTTTATGTGATTGTTTAGATTGCAATTATAAATATACAACTCTTTATGTTATATTTATTGCTCTGATCACTTATCAGGATTCCTCTTCGGGAGCCCTCGTCAAACTCCGCTGTGGATACTGTGGTGCGAACCACGCATGTAGGACTCCTACACATTCTTTCCTCTGTTGCGAATACTGACCTCCGTGCTGTGGATTGACTCGCGTCCCAAAAAACCTCGCTCTTCGGAATTCTTGTTTCTTTATGTGATTGTTTATATAGCAATAATAAATATACAACTCTTTATGTTATATTTACTGCTCTGATAACTTAACAGGAGTCCTCTGTCGGGAGACCTCAACTAACTCCGCTGTGAACTGATCTGATGACATAAGATGAGTCCTTTTCGGGAGACCTCGTCTAACTCCGCTGTGTATCCAGTGGTCTGGACCACGCAGGTAATACTCAATCACATCCTTCCCTCTGTTGCGAATACAGACCTCCGTGCTGTTGGATGACTCGCGTCCCGAACAACCTAGCTCGTGGGAATTCTTGTTACCTTTATGTGATTGTTTAGATAGCAATTATATATATACAACTCTTTATGTTATATTTACTGCTCTGATCACATTACAGCAGTACTCTGTCGGGAGCCCTCGTCTAACTCCGCTGTGGATCCAGTGGTGTGGACCACGCAGGTAGGACTCCTACACATCCTTCCCTCTGTTGCGAATACAGACCTCCAAGCTGTTGGTTGACTCGCGTCTCGAAAAACCTTGCTCGTGGGATTGCTTGTTTCCTTTATGTGTTTGTTTAGATTGCAATTATAAATATACATCTCTTTATGTTATATTTTCTGCACTGATCACATAACAGGAGTGCTCTGTCGGCAACCCCCGTCTAACTCCGCTGTGGATCCAGTGGTGTGGACCACGCAGGTAGGACTCGTACGCATCCTTCCCTCTGTTGCGAATACAGGCCTCCATGCTGTTGGTTGACTCGCAACCCGAACAACCTGGCACGTGGGAATTCTTGTTTCCTTTATGTGATTGTTTAGATTGAAATTATTAATATACAAAACTTTATGTTATATTTACTGCTCTGATCTCATAACAGGAGTCCTCTGTCGGTAGCCCCCGTCTAACTCTGCTGTGGATTCATTGGTGTGGACTACGCAAGAAGGACTCCTACACATTTTTCCTTCTGTTGCGAATACAGACATTCATGCTGTTGGTTGACTCGCGTCCCGAACAACCTTGCACGTGGGAATTCTTGTTTCCTTTATGTGATTGTTTAGATAGCAATTATATATATACAACTCTTTATGTTATATTTACTGATCTGATCACATTACAGCAGTACTCTGTCGGGAGCCCTCGTCTAACTCCGCTGTGGATCCAGTGGTGTGGACCACGCAGGTAGGACTCCTACACATCCTTCCCTCTGTTGCGAATACAGACCTCCATGCTGATAGTTGACTCGCGTCCCGAACAACCTTGCTCGTGGGAATTCTTGTTTCCTTTATGTGATTGTTTAAATTGCAATTATAAATATACTACTCTTTATGTTATATTTAATTGCTCTGATCACTTATTAGGATTCCTCTTCGGGAGCCCTCGTCAATCTATGCTGTGGATACAGTGGTGTTAACCACGCATGTAAGACTCCTAACCATCCTTCCTCTGTTGCGATTACAGACCTCCATGCTGTGGTTTACTCGCGTCCCAAAAAACCTCGCTCGTGGGAAATCTTGTTTCTTTATGTGTTTATATAGATAGCAATAATAAATATACAACTCTTTATGTTATATTTACTGCTCTGATCACTTAACAGGTGGCCTCTGTCGGGAGCCCTCATCTAACTCCGCTGTGGACTGCTCTGATGACATAAGAGGAGTCCATTTCGGGAGACCTCGTCTAACTCCGCAGTGTATCCAGTGGTGTGGAACACGCCGGTAGGACTCCTTCACATCCTTCCCTCTGTAGGGAATACAGGCCTCCATGCTGTTGGTTGACTCGCAACCCGAACAACCTGGCTCGTGGGAATTCTTGTTTCCTTTATGTGATTGTTTAGATAGAAATTATTAATATACAACCATTTATGTTATATTTACTGCTCTGATCTCATAACAGGAGTCCTCTGTCGGTAGCCCTCGTCTAACTCAGCTGAGGATTCATTGGTGTGGACCACGCAGGAAGGACTCCTACACATTCTTCCCTCTGTTGCGAATAAAGACCTCCATGCTGTTATTTGACTCGCGTCCCGAATAAACTTGAACGTGGGAATTCTTGTTTCCTTTATGTGATTGTTTAGATTGCTATTATAAATATACAACTCTTTATGTTATATTTACTGCTCTGATCACATAACAGGAATCCTCTGTCGGGAGAACTCGTCTAACTCCGCTGTGGATCCAGTGGTGTGGACCACGCAGGAAGGACTCCTACACATTCTTTCCTTTGTTGCGAATACAGACCTCCATGCTGTTTGTTGACTCGCGTCCCGTACAACCCTGCTCGTGGCAATTTTTGTTTCCTTTATGTGATTGTTTAGATTGCAATTATAAAAATACAACTCTTTATGTTATATTTACTGCTCTGATCACATAACAGGAGTCCTCTGTCGGGAGAACTCGTCTAACTCCGCAGTGTATCCAGTGGTGTGGACCATGCAGTTAGAACTCCTACACATCCTTCGCTCTGTTGCCTATACAGACCTCCATGCTGTTGGTTTACTCACGTCCCGAACAACCTTGCTCGTTGGAATTCTTGTTACCTTTATGTGATTGTTTAGTTTGCTATTATAAATATACAACTCTTTATGTTATAATTACTGTTCTGATCACATAACAGGAGTCCTTTGTCGGGAGCCCTCGTCTAACTCCGCTGTGGATCCAGTGGTGTGGACCGTGCAGGTAGGACTCCTACACATCCTTCCCTCTGTTGCGAATACAGACCTCCATGCTGTTGGTTGACACGAGTCACGAACAACCTTGCTCGTGGGAATTCTTGTTTCCTATGTGTGATTGATTAGATAGCAATTATATAGATACAACTCTTTATGTTATATTTACTGCTCTGATCACATTACAGCAGTTATCTGTCGGGAGCCCTCGTCTAACTCCGCTGTGGATCCAGTGGTTGTACCACGCAGGTAGGACTCCTACGCATCCTTCCCTCTGTTGCGAATACAGGCCTCCATGATGTTTTTTGACTCGCATCACGAACAACCTGGCTCGTGGGAATTCTTGTTTCCTTTATGTGTTTGTTTAGATTGTAATTATTAATATACAACTCTTTATGTTATATTTACTGCTCTGATCACATACAGGAGTCCTCTGTCTGAAGCCCTTGTCTTAATTCGCTGTGAATCCAGTGGTGTGGACCATGCAGTTAGGACTCCTACACATCCTTCCCTATGTTGCGAATACAGGCCTCCATGCTGTTGGTAGACTCGCATCCCGAACAACCTGGCTCGTGGGAATTCTTGTTTCCTTTATGTGATTGTTTAGATTGAAATTATTAATATACAACTCTTTATGTTATATTTACTGCTCTGATCACATTACAGCAGACCTCTGTCGGGAGACCTCATCTAACTCCGCTGTGGACTGCTCTGATGACATAAGAAGAGTCCTTTTCGGGAGACCTCGTCTAACGCAGCTGTGTATCCAGTGGTGTGGACCATGCAGGTAGGACTCCATCAAATCCTTCCCTCTGTTGCGAATACAGACCTCCATGCTGTTGGTTGACTCGCGTCCCGAACAACCTTGCTCGTGGGAATTCTTGTTTCCTTTATGTGATTATTTAGATAGCAATTATATATATACAACTCTTTATGTTATATTTACTGCTCTGATCACATTACAGCGGTCCTCTGTCGGAGCCCTCGTCTAACTCCGCTGTGGATCCAGTGGTGTGGACCACGCAGGTAGGACTCCTACGCATCCTTCCCACTGTTGCGAATACAGGCCTCCATGCTATTGGTAGACTCGCATCCCGAACAACCTGGCTCGTGGGAATTCTTGTTTCCTTTATGTGATTGTTTAGATTGAAATTATTAATATACAACTCTTTATGTTATATTTACTGCTCTGATCATTTAACAGGAGTCCTCTGTCGGGAGCCCTCATCTAACTCCGCTGTGAACTGCTCTGATGACATAAGAGGAGTCCTTTTCGGGAGACCTCGTCTAACTCCGCTGTGTATGCAGTGGTGTTGGCCAAGCAGGTAGGACTCCTACACATCCTTCCCTCTTTTGCGAATAAAGACCTCCATGCTGTTGGTTGACTCGCGTCCTGAAAAACCTCGCTCATGGGAATGCTTGTTTCCTTTATGTGTTTGTTTAGATTGCAATTATTAATATACATCTCTTTATGTTATATTAACTGCTCTGATCACATAACAGGAGTCCTCTGTCTGAAGCCCTTGTCTAAATTCGCTGTGAATCCAGTGGTGTGGACCATGCAGTTAGGACTCCTACACATCCTTCCCTCTGTTGCGTATATAGACCTCCATGCTGTTGGTTTACTCACGTCTCGAACAACCTTGCTCGTTGGAATTCTTGTTACCTTTATGTTATTGTTTAGATTGCTATTATAAATATACAACTCTTTATGTTATATTTACTGTTCTGATCACATAACAGGAGTCCTCTGTCGGGAGCCCTCGGTAACTCCGCTGTGGATTCAGTGGTCTGGACCACGCAGGTAGGACTCCTACACATACTTCCCTATGTTGCGAATACAGACTTCCATGCTGTTTTTTGTCTCGTGTCCCGAAAAACATCGCTCGTGGGGAATTCTTGTTTCCTTTATGTGATTGTTTAGATTGCAATTATAAATATACAACTCCTTTATGTTATATTTACTGCTCCGATCACTTAACAGGAGTCCTCTGTCGGGAGCCCTCGTCTAACTCCGCTGTGGATCCAGTGGTCTTGACCGTGCAGGTAGGACTCCTACACATCCTTCCCTCTGTTGCGAATACAGACCTCCATGCTGTTGATTGACTCCCGTCCCGAACATCCTTGCTCGTGAAAATTCTTTTTTTCCTTTATGTTATTGTTTAGATTGCAATTAAATATATACAACTCTTTATGTTATATTTACTGCTCTGATCAAATAACAGGAGTCCTCTGACGTAAGCCCTCGTCTAACTCCGCTGTGGATCCAGTGGTGTGGACCACGCAGGTAGGACTCCTATACATCCTTCCCTCTGTTGCGAATACAGACCTCCATGCTGTTGGTTGACTCGCGGCCCGATCAATCTTGCGCGTGGGAATTATTGTTTCCTTTATGTGATTGTTTAGATTGCAATTATAAATATACAACTCTTTATGTTATATTTACTGCTCTGATCACATATCAGGAGTCCTCTTTCGGGAGAACTCGTCTAACTCCGCTGTGGATCCAGTGGTGTTGGCCACGCTGGTAGGACTCCTACACATCCTTCCCTCTGTTGCGAATACTGAACTCCAAGCTGTTGGTTGACACGCGTCCCGAACAACCTTGCTCGTGGAAATTCTTGTTTCCTTTATGTGATTGTTTAGATTGCAATTATAAATATACAACTCTTTATGTTACATTTAATTCTCTGATCACTTATCCGGATTCCTCTTCGGGAGCCCTCGTCAAACTCCGCTGTGGATACAGTGGTGTGAACCACACATGTAGGACTCCTACACATCCTTCCCTCTGTTGCGAATACAGAACTCCATGCTGTGGATTGACTCGCGTCCCGCACAACCTTTCTCGTGGGAATTCTTGTTTCCTTTATGTGATTGTTTAGATTGTAATTATATATATACAACTCTTTATGTTATATTTACTGCTCTGATCACATTACAGCAGTCCTCTGTCGGGAGCCCTCGTCTAACTCCGCTGTGGATCAAGTTGTGTGGACCACGCAGGTAGGACTCCTACACTACCTTCCCTCTGTTGCGAATACAGACTTCCATGCTGTTGGTTGACTCGCTTCCCGAAAAACCTTGCTCGTGGCAATTCTTGTTTCCTTTATGTGATTGTTTAGATTGCAATTATAAATATACAACTCTTTATGTTATATTTACTGCTCTGATCACATAACAGGAGTCCTCTGACGTAAGCCCTCATCTAACTCCGCTGTGGATCCAGTGGTGTTGACCACGCAGGTTGGACTCCTACACATCCTTCCCTCTGTTGCGAATTCAGATCTCCATGCTGTTGGTTGACTCGCGTCCCGAACAACCTTGCTCGTGGGAATTCTTGTTTCCTTTATGTGATTGTTTAGATTGCAATTATAAATATACAACTCTTTATGTTATATTTTCACATCTACGAGGATGATCCCAATTTATGACTCAGTTTTTCGTCCCAGTGGATTAACCATATTGATCGTGGTTAGCAGTTTGTTTTTCTATAGTATTTGTGTATAATCCTAGTAAATGTTAGGGCCGGTAGATGGTTTAAGAGTAGTGACATTTTGTTTTCAAAGACTATTTCTTTCAGAACCATATACTGGCTGCTTAGCTGGTTTGGTTACGTGCATGTCTATTGATGTATATATTGCTTAAATTACTTTGCTGTGCGTACAGTTGATTAGCATTGACAATGGGCAGTGTTATTCAGTTTCCTGGGTGAATGCGAAACATAGGCAGTTGTTCATTATATGCTGGAACAGAAAAATATTCCGTCACTTTTACTATTTACTTTTACTTTTATCGAAATCGAAAAATTCGAAACGCTGGGTTATCATATATAAATTCATAATTTCGTTCAGGGTAATATTATTATGTGTATATATATATATATATATATATATATATATATATATATATATATATATACATATATATACACATGATATTATATATATATATATATACACACACATAGGATGTAACAATATTGCATTTCAATACTTCGGGGAAACATTCCTTACATAAGGAGGAAGAAAAAATATTATATGACCATAGGTCATATATATATATACACACACACACAGCGATACTGTATATATATAATGGTGGCTTTAAGTTTCACCTACTTGAATACTTCCCGCATCTTTATTGTAGGCTGTTCACGATAAAGTGAGCACTTTTAAGGCCCTAGTTACTTTTTTATTTCAGCCATTTTTTATTCTTTAACCACTTTTTAAAATAAATATTGTCATGTAATTAATAAGCAAAGTGTGTATATTCCACTGCATTCGGAAGTTAACGTCTAAGGCTACAATAAATTATATTTATTGACTATTATTCCAAATGAGAGGTCTTTCTAAAGTGCTCATGTTACAGTGAATAGCCTATACAACAATTCGCTGCAAACATTAATCCAATAAAATTACAAATGTACCATTCCCAATTCTTCAGTACAGTTCTATTCAATATTCCCAAAAAAAATTGTTATTCCTTAGGAAGCGTATTTTTGTTAGAGTAATTGGCGGCAGATATTACTTGAGAGACATAATTTTATACCTTCCTCTTACTTTACCTATCTCCGGGCAAACCACTTGGTAACAGTTGTTATGGCAAATACATAATATTTTCAGTGGACCCAAATAAAGTGGCATTACCATCATTATGATGTTCTATGCCCTACTTATACAATGGGATCTTACTATCGCCAGCTGTCATATCTCCAACTTATTTTTGCGAGATTGCTTAGCATATTTGCGATGATGTTCGGCTACTAAAATTAACTATTTCGTAGAAAATTCCGAAATTTCCTTCTTGGAACCTCGCTGGTTTTCATTTGATCCTTTGGACATGTCCGGGGGTACTGGCCATTTGGAGAGGTAGGGCACTTCTGATCGCTGACCCGTAAGTACCTCCTGGATGCTAAGGCATTTGGTTCTCAAAACAACCATCTACTGACTGTTCTATGGTTCCTTTCCCGTTTAGCTTTTCCACGTCTAGGCGAACGATATAATAGTCCCTGTTGATATTTATGCAATTCTCTCGAGTGATTACTTGACACAACTTGCTCGTATATATAACATTGCAGATGATGCATTAGTGATAATATACAAATTACAAAGCATACTAAAATTCATTTTGGTTTATTATTTCAGTTAGAATGACAATTGAATGGATACCATAAACCTTACAATATTTACAGATTGTAAAACGGCCATGGCCAACAAATAAAAAATAAATACATTATATTGCATGACTAGATTGCAAATTTTAAACTGAATACTGACAGTTGTCACAAATTGTGTCTTTAATGACATGAAAAAATTGAAGCACCGTGAAATGATGCGTAACAAATATTTTCAGTAAACGACTTGTGGAAAATGTGTCACACAATTTCATCGGCAAAGCTGTTACTTAACTTTCATCTAATTCCAGGTACAACCAGAGTACCTGTTGACCACTCGCCATGAACGTCACCATCGGGAATTTCCATAGAATATTATGGCATCCATTTGATACCTGCAAGAGGCGCAACAGCCCTTCAACAGAATTACAATGCACGTAGCAGTTAAAATCGATAAGCGCCGAAATACTACCAAATATACGAACATGCTAAAGACTACAGAATTCGTGCCCCCACCTACAGTAAATGCACTACTCACGTGCCAAAACACTAGCCCAATTCTTAAAGCAGTCCACAACTCACCGGCGTTTCCTATCGTGCCACACATTACTCACATCGCACAAAATTGAAATTAAGACTTTAAGTCACTGCTGCAGCATTACATTAAAAGGCGATATCGAACTCCATGATGTAGACGAAGTCTGCGCGGCCTAGCCGATCCCAAGTTTGGAGACGACTAGCTTCGTGTAGAGGTCAAGGTAGAATGTTGCCGGAGGGAGAAGAGCTCGCACCCAACTGAGCATAGCACCCCCTCCAACGCCGCTCACATGACACACCGAATTTGGGGAGGGGGGGATAGGGAGCAGACCTGAGAGATGGGAAGCTGAATCACTCGGTGCTGTCGACGATAAATATATGTACTACACGCGACAGCGCTGCAGCTCCATCGCAAATGCATAGTAGCCCTTGAAACATGGCACGTGACATTGTCATCCTGGAAGAGTAACATGGGTCCATTCGTAAAAACCACCACAATGTTTGGAGCATTTCATTAACCAGAATGTTACAATAGGCCTCTGTGTTCATGCTACCACGAACAAACACCAGCGGTCCTACACCGAAGGCCGTGAAACACAAGTCAACTGACGTACTGAATTACTTATCTTCACGGGTGCCTAATTACTTTTTGATATATAGCATATATTATATTATTTGCACTTTAAAACTAATACTCTTTATGCAAGCTAGTATGCACAATCTCAATTCACTTTCGTGTGATTCCTAATTGTAGTCTTTTCGATCTTATACTGGTCTAGTACCTATGCATATTGCTAACAGTTACTGTATTGAACTAACTTAATATTGTTATTTTATATGGAACTGACTTCAAATTTCTTATAAAGGCTCAATTATCCATTATTTACTACTACTGCTCAGTATTAGAATACATTATCTATATAATATAATCCATTGCATGTCATAGTCGCCACGAGCCGCGTCTGCACTGCTCGTGCGACATATTGTGGGTTTCTGTCCCCGTTTTTCCTTTTTCTCTGCAGTTGAATATCCTTCCTTTATTACGCCCTGAAACTGATTGGCAGTTGCCATGGCACAAATGTTTTCTTTTGTTTTTGATTAGTTCCGCGACGTAATTTTGAAAATTTCCACACTCAGGCGGGAAACAAACAACTTCGGAATATGCCCGATTACTTAATGAGATGTATAGCGACAATGACTTATGCTTAGAGGGCAGTGTGGCAGCTTACACCTGTGCGTACTCATCACACTTGAAACTGCTTACTTAGCAAGGACGTTGCTACGTTGCAGCTCACGTAACTCGTCATCACCTGCCCACTCCTGAAGTTCGCCTAACGTGTTTCACTTATGTGGTAGTAGTAAGCAATCTTATGTGCTAATTAAACCTCGTTTCATTACCTAAATGCATTAACTATTGTTGCGTGGAATGGGAGGGGGTGAGGGTAACATATTCTAGTTGGGGGGAGGTGGCTTCCACTTATCCCTCGCAATAGTTTTTAACTTTTCCACACTTAAAATTGTATTAACATTCACTGTAATTAAGGAAATATTCTAAAGCTACTAGTGCTTTAAGTGGAGCTTGGCTTGCAGCGAGGAGGGGAAAACCCTAGCCTCCACCAATGTAGTGGTTAAACCTTAATGGCCTAGCCCTAACTGTTCATGGGTGGAGAGCCAGATGGTTGTTAATGAGCTATCAATTAGAAGGTGTAGCTTTAAGTAAAAGCGATGTTGTGTCTAAGCTCTTTATACATAACACAATCACGTTTTACTTTACACAACTAGTACAATCTTTACTTTACTTAATTCGGGAGGTTGATTGATATAATTAACTCAATTGTTATCTGCCATGAAATAATTATCTAATAATTCTCTGCAGTAAATCACTGGAACAATATCACGTCGCAAATGATGCTGAAGGCTGCTTGCAGAAGTCTCGAAATTGGTGGTCCCGGAACGCTCTCGCGTCCATCTTTGGGTGGCAGCTACATGGCGGTAGGTCAGCGACAGGCCTCGGCTCGCGCTAAATACGCTGCGCTGGATTGTTACGAATGTCTTGTTTTAATAACATCTCGCTGCTCGTGGCCTCGTCCCGAATACTGTCGTAGTTTCCAGCCAGGCACAGGAGACAGCTTGGTAGATCTCTACAATAGGTATTTACCACATATACAGACCAGTAGGAGCCCTCGACACTCGAGTAGGCTGGAAGCTCTTCATATTGATGTGATGACAGTCTAGAGCAAACATACCTCTGGCAGAACATCAACTGCTATATTTATAATCAGACAGTTCATTTATTTCATCTTAGAGAGGATCAGGCCGATCAAGTCACAGCAGGTTCCCCCACATGTGCTCTGGCAAATAATGCCATCTTCCATGCTGTCAGCACTACTACTGCTGATAGATGCTGATGTGATTTTCTGTTCTTTTGTAATGTTAGTATATTCTGATGTGCTTTCATATTATGTTTTACTGTTAGTATATTCTGATGTGCTGCTGGAATCCATATGCTGTAGTTCACAGTACACAAGCAACAGAATTTAATAAATGTTTTGTTTCATTTATGTATCCCAAAAATTATAGATGAACATTGTAAAGTCCAAACTCATCCCCTTTCATATATAATTGTCGTATGTTCAGTTCCAGAACACTAGTCTGCCCAGCTTCAGTAACTTCGTTACTAACTATATGGTCAATTTTATGTACAATCACTTTGCCACTGTGTGTCTCATTCATAAATTATTCTTCAGCATGTATTACGAGGTCGTTTCTACTTGAATGTAACTCACTGTTTGGTCTGAGATTAAAATGCACATGTATCATAATTGCAGCAATGAACAGTTTCTGCACAGAAGAAATTGTAAAAGTCATAAAATATTTTAGATGATTTTCGTTATCATACATCAGGGCCTGCTCGAGCTCAAATCGGGGTTTGAGACTTACTCTTCTGTAACCAATGAAAAAATAATGTTCATACATTTCTACAAGTTCTGGTTTGAATAGTACACAGTCACATGGTTCAGAAATCTTGCTTGCTGGCTGCTGATAACTCAGAATACCTATGTCTCGCAAGTTGTTCTACCGTGGTCCAGAATTGTAGTGGAACATTCCCCATTCCAGCGTGACACAGGGCAGCTTCAAGTCTGTCCGGAAATGTTAAACTGGACATGTAGCAAAACAACTAGGTAATGGAAGCCAGATGAAAAAGTAATTTTCTTCTTCTGTGTTGATGCTGATCCATTATTGTAATCTGTTGCAGACTTGCAATTACTCATAGAGTCGAGCAGCTTATAATGAACTCAAAAGAAGTCGATGGTAATATAAAGACTGTGTTACTGAGGGACTATGTTTATGATGACGATAAATCTCCATACTTCTTAACTCTCAGTGTGTTGAAAGCCTCATACTTGTTTGCACCACGAGAGCTGGGGCACAAATGACTTCCATTTTACTCAACCCGCCACCATATTAGTCTCTGCTCACATTCCTGTCTTGCATGCATATATTGTTGCATATTGACTCATTCTTTGTTTTCACATTACTTATCAGTTCCATCATCAGCATATGGCTGATCATCTGTTTCATCACCGCATTATCCATACTCAATTTATTAGCAGCGAGCCATTATGGCGAGGATATGTCCAGCCTTGCTCGCAAGTATTGCAGCCATGGTACAGGTTACTGTATATTCCACATCGCCTTCTTGTAACCCATGGAAGCATTTTGTAAACCATTTGTTAGTGTTTCGCTTTGTCTGTTGAGCATATGCCACAGGAACGGAGGCAGGAATTAATGGCAGCTCATGTTGTCATTGATATAGGCTATACCGATTTCCTTTTTGATGAATCCTACTTGCGAGAAAAAACCTTTAGTACTTGTGAACATGTTGGCAGCTGAAGGGCTACTGAGCAACTCTCGTGGCATACACCAGTATTTTTTAACCACTTTGTCTCCCACTTTGTAGGCAGCCTGGTGGTTGTGTATTATGAGGAAATAGGCCTGTGTACCAGCAGGCATGTTGTTTGTAGCAGCAATTTAAATCAAATCCTACCATCAATCATGGCCTTATTCGTATGATTGACTTGTCTGCTCACTTTGAACATGAGGAGAGAAGCAAAATTCTTGAAGTCGTCTGGCCTTAATGTCGGAGATAGTGTGTGACCATAATATGCTTAATAATACTACACATACATCTTATAAATAAGCATGAAGGCTTCAATTCTTAAGTGGGTTTTCATGCCCATGTACTTGTACAATTCCGAGTTGAGGATTTCTTTGATGTTCTTAATTTTTATATATTCGAAGTCTCAACAGTCGACTTTGGTAGTATTCTAATTGGTAGTTCGAAATCCTAAGACAATATACTCGGGCTTCTCAGCAGCATAACTAGACCTGATTTTCCAATTATTGTTTATGGTATGCAGTAGGCTCGTGAATGTTCCAGGCTCCATGAGAAAAATGCTGCATTAATATTTATGCCTTTTTCTATAAGTTTAAGCCATGTTATACATTCTGACACGTTTACTTAAATTTGCAGCAAAAAACACTAGATGGTTTGTACCGACAGTATTACTGCTTCAACATTCTCTGCAGTATTCCAAATCGCAAACGTTTGAATGCCTGTGGGCATGGTGAACAACTACTATGTTGAATTAATTATGATGTGCTCGTAGTCTTCTACATAACCCAGCAACATCACTGGCAGTATACATATTTTATATATTCCCTCAGTACACACCAGTAGCTTAAAATCATCATCGATATTAAACCAGCCATTTTGGCTGCAGCTAATCAATTATTTGTGAGTGAAAGATAGTTTTTCATGGCGAAGGTTATTCCAGTATCTCTGCTCTGGCCGAATTTAATCCCAATTAATTCATAGTATATTCTATTTATCATGTGCTCTTGCCATTTGTAGTTTCAGGAATACAGCACCTTAGGCATTTGTAAACATGGCTCTGAACGTTAAGTTCGAATTGCATAGCACTGTATAAATGTCCTGACTATGTACTGGGATCCAAACTTCGGAGCATAGAGGTCAAGATCCAGGTAAATACAGCAAGTAATAATGAATCTGTGATTTGGTAACGTTATCTTCATGACTTTTAGTCTCCTCCACATTCAGTATTTCGGGATCAATTTGTGGTGTACGAAGGCCCAACAAAAACATTATACAACAGGTTCATTTAAAATCATTTCACAATTTTATTACCAGATTCAACCATTTTATATTACACAAAGATCAACTTGTAAGATTATGATTTGGATTACTCCTTTAATAATTATTTTCGAATAATATATTTTATGTACTGATATTTGTCGCTCCAATAGCAACAATTCATTCTTTCCCAAGGAGTTTTTTAAAAACACAATAAAAATTCACTTATTAAAGTCTCGCACTAGTGCCACTTTTAATAATACTCAAGTCTGGGCCAAAAATTGTGTGAAATACCACATACTCATTTAAATTGCTATTAATTTATCCGGATCAATAGCTCCGGTTGACCAATTCCAAATAGGGAGAAATACAAAAATTTTCCTAACATGCTCAAAACAATGTACAAGGACCATTAAAGAGAAAACTACATAATGCTGTAACTACAAGCATTACTGCATTAAGTTTCTTGCACAAAATACCATGACCCTGAAAAGGAGATTTTAATTTACACAGGCGATCTGAAATCAACACTTAAAGGTCAGCTCAAAAAGTTTCCTCCTTCATACGTGCTTTCATGTGTACGCTCTGACACTAGCGCCCATTTGACTCCGAGAAAACCAATATATAATCTGGCTAGATTACCATTTACACCTTTTGTTTTATTTTGGAAACCAAATTCAGACTTCAAATAGATTAAAATTACTTTATGTAAAAATATGAACAAACACTCGCCAGCTCGGTGTACCTGCTTAAAGCAAGTCAAAGGTTGAGAGGCGATACTCTAAAAGATTATTAAAAGTGAACTGAAGATATGCACCTCGATGAGGCCTCCAAAGGTGTCTGAACAATTTGTACTTAAAAAACATTTACACTGATATTAAAATACAAAGTAACTAATCTGACATTGTGTTCCCAATAGCAAAGGGAATCCAAATTCGGAATGATTAGGCAAGAGGCAAATTTCAATATTCCTTATTGCCCATGTGAAACTGGCTTCTAAAATCATTAAAAACTACCCACAAACAATACTTAAAGCCCAGAAATAGGGTAACCCACTATTGTTTTTTCTTGGCTAGGCTTGGCACGCTGACGATGCATAACCCACTTAACTGTCTAATGTGCCAACAAAATACAAGTGTCTTGAAATTTCTCACCGATCCACAAGACGGGAGGATTTATCGTCAAAACTCATGTTTAATAAGTCGGCAATGCAAACCGAATTGGCAAAATCTGAAAAAGACAAAAACTAAATATTTCAAAACAAGGTTTAAAGTTAATCGAAAAATAATTTCGATTGGGCGACCTAACCAAATTTAACTATTAAAAGAGAATCAAACTAGTCTTAGCCTTACATTACCATCCTTGAATATTCATTACTTTAAAGAAATTCTACCGTCAGCTGCCAAACCAAACTGTGACTTCTCGCCGAACATCAGGCGACAACACGTGTAGCATGGCCACAGCACCAGACCCTCCTATGCCAAGTGATCTGATCGAAGCCCCAGGAGGAACAGATCGAGCTAACACTCGCCCAGCCGAAATTATAAACCAAGGGAGGGGAAAGCTGGCCAGTGCGCACACACTGGAGGGAGGGTAAAGCCAAAGATGTGAGGCAAGGAATGAGAATCAGAATACCAAAGTCGGACCTGCGGATCGCTGCGAAACTAAACCAAGGAGATCGCGTTACCAGTAGTGCAAGCCGCGCACATTCTTGCAGACTTCGTAGCCGAAACTTTTCAGGTAGTCAACATTGACACATGTAAATGCTTTGCCAGGTCGCAGCATACTTAATTAGGTTTGGGGTCGAATGGGGATCTATAGAATTTATCTCTAAAATTCAGACACATATCCCTTCAAAGGTGGGCGAGGTAGATGGCAGTACTATGTCTGGATACTTTTGATCACATAGTGTGTATAACATACTTTAATATTTATTTAAGTTTGTCTGATATGGACTACATAAAAGTAGCCTAAAGTTTTGCTTTAAAAGGATGAAGAAAACTCTTGATGGCCGCTCAAATAATAAGGCTTTCGAAGTATAGTTGCAGCAGTGCTGCTATTACGGGAAATGCTTTTCTCGAAATAAAAACTTAAAGAGACATCCTACTGTTTGCATATACAAACCATTATCTGCGAAGAAACCGTACATATAAAAAGGACTAATTATTACTTCTCTCACTCCTGCTCTTCCCAGTCCTCCTCTCAGTCCTCCTCCCACTCCTCCTCCCAGTCCTCCTCCCACTCTTCCTACCAGTCCTCCTCCCACTCTTCCTACCAGTCCTCCTTCCACTCCTCCCCCAGGCCTCCTCCCACTACTCTTCTCAGTCCTCCTTCCACTCCTCCTCCCACTCCTCCTCCCAGTCCTCCTCCCACTCTTCCTACCAGTCCTCCTCCCACTCTTCCTACCAGTCCTCCTTCCACTCCTCCCCCAGGCCTCCTCCCACTACTCTTCTCAGTCCTCCTTCCACTCCTCCTCCCACTCCTCCTCCCAGTCCTCCTCCCAGTCCTCCTCCCAGTCCACCTCCCACTCTTCCTACCAGTCCTCCTCCCACTTTTCCTACCAGTCCTCCTTCCACTCCTCCTCCCACTCCTCCTCCGAGTCCTCCTCCCAGTCCTCCTCCCACTCTTCCTAACAATCCTCCTCCCAATCCTCCTCCCAGTCCTCCCCCAGTCCTCCTCCCACTTTTCCTACCAGTCCTCCTCACACTCCTCCTCCCAGTCCTCCTCCCAGTCCTCCTACCACTCTTCCTACCAGTCCTCCTACCACTCCTCCTCCCAGTCCTCCCCCAGTCCTCCTCCCACTCTTCCTACCAATCCTCCTCCCTCAGTCCTCCTCCCACTCTTCCTACCAATCCTCCTCCCTCAGTCCTCCTCCCACTCTTCCTACCAGTCCTCCTACCACTCCTCCTCCCAGTCCTCCTCCCACTCTTCCTCCCAGTACTCCTCGCAGTCCTCATAGTACTCCTCCCCCAGTCCACCTTCCACTCCTCATCCCAGTCCTCCTTCCACTCCTCCTCGCAATCCTCATTCCACTCCTCCTGCCAGTCCTCCTCCCACTCCTCCTCCCAGTCATCCTCCCACTCTTCCTCCCATTCCTCCTCCCATACCTCCTTCCAGTCCTCCTCCCACTCCACCTTCCAGTCCTCCTCCCACTCTTCCAACCAGTCCTCCCACTCCTCCTCGCAGTCCTCATAATACTCCTCCCCCAGTCCTCCTCCCACTCCTCCTGCCAGTCCTCCTCCCAGTCCTCCTCCCACTCTTCATACCAGTCCTCCTCCCACTCCTCCTCGCATTCCTCATAGTACTCCTCCCCAGTCCTCCTCCCACTCCTCCTGCCAGTCCTCCTCCCAATCCTCCTCGCAGTCCTCCTCCCACTCCTCCTCGCAGTCCTCCTCCCACTCCTCCTCCCAGTCCTCCTCCCACTCCTCCTGCCAGTCCTCCTGCCAGTCCTCCTTCCAGTCCTCCTGCCAGTCCTCCTCCCACTCCTTCTCCCACTCCTCCTTCCAGTCCTCCTCCCACTCCTCCTTCCAGTCCTCCTACTACTCCTCCTCCCAGTCCTCCTTCCACTCTTCCTACCAGTCCTCCTTCCACTCCTCCTACCAGTCCTCCTACCAGTCCTCCCACTCCTCCTTCCGCTCCTCCTCCCAGTCCTCCCACTCCTCTTCCCAGTCCTCCTTCCACTCCTCCTCCCAGTCCTCCTCCCACTCCTCTTCCTAGTCCTCCTTCCACTCCTCCTCCCAGTCCTTTTCCCTCTCTTCCTACAAGTCCTCTTACTACTCCTCCTCCCAGTCCTCCTCCCACTCTTCCTACCAGTCCTCCTCCCACTCTTCCTACCAGTCCTCCTCCCACTCTTCCTACCAGTCCTCCTCCCACTCTTCCTACCAGTCCTCCCACTCCTCCTTCCACTCCTCCTCCCAGTCCTCCTCCCACTCCTCTTCCCACTCCTCCTTCCACTCCTCCTACCAGTCCTCCTACCAGTTCTCCCACTCCTCCTTCCACTCCTCCTCCCAGTCCTCCTCTCATTCCTCCTCGCAGTACTCCTCCCACTCCTCCTTCCACTCCTCCTGCCAGTCCTCCTTGCAGTCCTCCTTCCAGTACTCCTCCCAGTCCTCCTCCCAGTCCTCCTCCCACTCCTCCTCGCAGTCCTCCTCCCACTCCTCCTTCCACTCCTCCTACCAGTCCTCCTCTTACTCCTCCTACCAGTCCTCCTCTTACTCCTCCTGCCAGTCCTCCTTGCAGTCCTCCTTCCAGTCCTCCTGCCAGTCCTCATCCCACTCCTCCTGCCAGTCCTCCTCCCACTCTTCCTACCAGTCCTCCTTCCACTCCTCTTTCCACTCCTCCTCGCAGTCCTCCTCCCACTCCTCCTTCCACTCCTCCTGCGAGTCCTCCTGCCAGTCCTCCTTCCACTCCTCCTGCCAGTTCTCCTCCCACTCCTCCTGCCAGTCCTCCTTCCACTCCTCCTGCCAGTTCTCCTCCCACTCCTCCTGCCAGTCCTCCTACTCCCATATATGATATCTAACAAGACGACGAATATTTTATTCATATCGTAAAGCAAGAAATTAGCCTTCCTGTGAGAGTTACAAAGGAAGAGGCCGATATGGCTTGTTAACTGCAACATGATTGCATGTTGCTAATCACCATATACTGCATTATTTCAAGGCCGTCGAAATCTGGAAAATCATATGTGATGCTATGTTTATTGGAAGCTACAAATTATATATGGGATGAGAATGTATACATTTACTCAAAATCCTCACAGCAACCTAAGTACTAGAGTCTATCTCGAATTATAGGCAATAGGTGGATTTTTTTCTCCATGGAGTGACAACGACGAAGTCGTATCTCCAGGTGAAGTCTTACCAAATTCCGTGTTTGTATTCGACGATGCTACATGTGAGAAACAAAGTCATACAGCTACATATTTATGGGTAAACATGCAGCAGTGGATATGTTTTCGTTTTAACAATGCTATTCTATTATACCCAAACAGTTAGCGCATCGCAAATGCATATATGCTGATTTTGTTTTGCATGTTTGGCCTAAAACTGCATAATTTTAATTACAACATAGTCAGTACTGATTTGACTTTATATTAATTTACAGATGTGTTTACAAGGGGCTGCAAACAATTTTGCAAGTTTCTCGTTATAATTAAAGACTTTCCATTATAAAATGTTCGGTATGTGCAGGGATTTGAACAATTTGTAAAAGTAAATCAGTAAGACATGGCGAGGCATGAAATATCAAAATTTTGTCACAATTGACCGAAATGACTGGGCGGAGAATGACTGTCTTACACTTACAGTGTATGGGCGCTGCAGGGAAAGTGGGAAACTGATTTAAATCTGGGTGATCTAAAACAAGATTGAGGTGCAGCTTATTTGTCATATGTAAATTCAGAAACGTTATCTAATTTAACTTTGCTGCAGAAGTCACTACATGACAAATTGTAACAAATGAAAAACTAAGGGGGAGAAATTATACCTATTTTGAAAAGTTTCAATACTCTAATCGAAAATGTACCTACACAAATTAAAGGTATCATCAAACACCAGATAACTAAATAAAAGTAACTTGAAGCAGTGTTAAAGAACAACTTACATAATGAAAAATGTTAGGAATCCATCAAACATGAAGTGGTTGGATTCGAGAATCCAGACAAGGGTTTCCCATCTGCAGAAGATGTGCAACTGCCATCTAACTGACCACCTGCCCTAGTCGTTCCTGCTTCACAAAGACCTGCTGTACCAAACCTTGAACCTCCGACGTCTAGAAAGGATTTATATGAATGCCGCATGTTGTGTTTGCAATCAGTGCAATGTTGAATGTCACAGAGAAATTACATTCTGTGATTCACAATATGGGAAGAGTCGTGGGGGTGTTGTATTCAGACTACTTGCCTTCCACCAAAGTGAACCTGGTTCGATTCCCGACGAGGTCGCTTCTGGATTTTCACATGTTGGAATCGTGCAGCATTATGTTGCTGTTCGGCGGGTTTCCTCGGGATTCTCCCATTTCCCCTGCCCTTCCATTTCAGTGCTGCTCCATAATCACCTCATTTCGCCCTCGTCGGCTTTCAAAATTTCAATGTTAAGAGCCACCCAAGTCTCTCCAGTCAAAATGTGTGTGCAATACAGTTTTATAAGCTAAGCGAGTGAGACTGGAACAAAATATAAAGAACGAAGAATAATTTAATCCTGTCATGTCTTGTGTGATTGATTAGAGATGTATGGCAATGGCTGTGATAGTAAAGGCAGAACATCAGGATGCAGCAGCAAAAGTCGGAAATTGTTGGAGATGATGATTTGCCTTTATTAGTTTGGTCATGTAAATAGGGTTTCGATGATCAGAGAACTGCAGTCAACAAATTTTTGCATTTCTACTCACCGAAGTTTTATGATGTGGTATATGGTGTGTATCAGCACAATAAAAACAGTTCCTGGGAAACAAGAAAATATTCATATTCCCGAAAATACAACACAAATCTATACTAATATTATAAAGAGGTAGTGTTTGTAACTTTGTGCGTTTATGTGTTTGGATGTAGGAGGTAATCTTCGAAACTACTCATCCGATTTTTAAAATTCTTTCACCAGTAGAATGCTACGTTATCACTGAGTGTCATAGGTTATATTTTATTTTAAAAATCAATAGGGATCCCTACTTAAACTCCAACAATGTAACCCAAAGTGTTAATAAATGACCTATAAAATTCCTTACATTGCGTGCGCTGCGAAAACTATTGACGATAGAACAAAATAATGTACTACGGCTTTGCAGAACACATCATTATCTACAAAAAGTGTCGCGACACCATATGTCTAACTATTATAGTTATGTCACAATAACTACTTTTTTATTTTAAAAACTGAATTAAAACGCCACCGCTATAAAAGGCACTTTATTTGTACCTTGGTATTAATCCTTATCAAAATAAATTACTTCACATTCAAGACTGGTTCAGTACCTGTATATTACTTTTTGAATTATTCAATTCGGACATTCTATTCAAAAGATGTCATGAGTTTAAAAATGTATAATTTAATAAAAATAATTAAAATCGTTAGATGATGTTTAACTGGTCATATTATCAACAATTTACTAATCGTTATGAAATAAGCACGTTTATCGGCACCATTACTAAATACATGTGATTTTTGCTTTTTACTGGACGTATGGTTCAAGAGATAATACGATATCAATAAAGCACGCCGCGCAACAAGGCCACGCCATGAAGCTACCGGTGAAACACAAGATGAACGTTCTCAACGCGTACGACTGCGAGGCAGGTAGTGTAGCCAGATCGTGGGTTAGAAATGCCCCCACTTTGTGCCGTTTTCAATGTGCTTAGAAGAGACTGTCCCACAAAGTGGGGATACGTTTTACCCTCGATCTGGCTGCACTGGCAGGTGCTGCACACAGCACGTTTTATTTCCCGAATCTGTCCGTCCTCATTTCATTTATTGTATTAACTTAATACTAATATCTATCCGCTCATACATTCGCATGCAATTTGTTATATTTTAAAGTAATTTTTTCAGAATCGTACATCACTTCTATTTCGTTGTTTTTAACTTAATTACTTTAAAATCACAACGCCATGCCTAAAAAAAAAATCTCAGCTTTCACGTCAATGAACTCAGACAAGAGCAGCTAAAATACGTCGAGCGGAAGAGTCTTCCTCTGATACTACGCAGCGCCTTGCGAGTCATAGAGAGTACATCTCACAAGCGCGTGCAGTACAGAACGCTCGCAGCGGCTTACTAGCCAAAATGTAAGAACCTCACAGGCCCATGCCAGGGAATCTAGCTGTGAACGCGACGAGCGCCTGGCTAGCAAAAGGCAGCGTGTCTCTGATGCTCGCGCTAGGGAATCTAGCGTCGAACGCTCGCAGCGCCTAGCCGTAGAAAGACAACGTATATCTACGACCAGAGCGCGTAATCGAATAATTGCTCACGGGAATCGATCAGCCTTTAATTATAACCCAAATATTGATTATGCTCAGCAAAACACGGTAAAAATTGGGGAAATGAATAAAATTTGCCCTAAATGCTTTGCAAAAAAATGGAATGATGAAGCGAACGGTATGTGTTGTGCTGGAGGCAAAGTGGTTCTCCCTAATATACAGGAATCACCACAACCAATAAAAGATTTATTGTTAGGCACTCATCCATTATCTACGCATTTTTTAAATAACATACGCAGGTATAACACACTGTTTCAAATGACGTCATTCGGTGCTAAGGAAATCCGGGAAGGAAATTTTATGCCTACATTTAAGTTAGAAGGGCAGGTATACCATTTGATTGGTAGTCTCCTTCCACCTTCTGGAATTAATATGAAAAATTATAAAAAAGTTAAAAAAATCAAATAAAAATAGCAAAAAAACTTTAAATTATAAATTATTTAATTAATTATTAAATTATAATGTGCTTTTTTAATGCTTTAGGAGAGTTTACCCAACCTAATTAACGCCGGGTTAAGCAGTTTTTTAAATCTTAATTGCACCCGTGCGGAGCCGGGGCGGGTCGCTAGTTGCTAATATAATTATTCACACTGTGCCTGGACTTTACAAGATGTTATTTAAAGCACACCCTGGTACATATTCTTGCAATGCCGTCACTTACCATTGGGTATTTTAACTATAATAAGCCAGCCAGTTATGCTTATAAACACACCGATGGTCGAAAATTGCTATGGTGTCTCGACTTTTCCAAGACATGTGAGGTACCACTGGTAGAGACTTGTAAAATGAGCTGAACAATAAACATGAATGTGGACATGTCGATTACATGTACTGAAATTATGCTAATGTATTTGTGGATAATTTGCATCTAAAAATTATTTCCAAGATGGCTGGAAACAATTCGCAAACAAATGAAATATCTTCTATTTGATAAGAGTTGCGGGAGGACAACTGTAAACAATAATGTATCATACTGAAATCGCATGTGAACTCTAAAGACCTGCCTCTCATATATTAAACATACATAGAGTGCTGCTTTTTGGAAAGAGATATATGTATAATGCTAACTTGGTGGAAATGATTCTATGTTCACGATAAAATACAGGATATAAATTAATTCTGACAGTCATTGAATCTTACAGAAAGTATGTTTGGACAGTTTCTGTATAGACATAATCTAGCAAAGATGTTAATAATGGAATGAAAATTGTTTTATGGAACAAAGGAACACATAACCATTTTTAAGTGGATCTTGGCAAATAATTTAATAATCCTTTGTTTCGTGTCTTAATTGGCTAAATATAACTTCAATTGTTACTGGTTGCATGGTGTTATTACTGAAGATGAGGTTACCAAGCATTTCAATCGGATGCTGAAGGAAAAAATGTGGAGAGAATTCATTGCACAAAGAATTAACAAGTGGCTAAAAATTTAGTCTTGGCTAGTAAGTGAATACAGCAGCACAAAGCCCAGCAATACTGATATGAATCCTGATGATGTTACAGATTATTATTTTTAGCAATCTCTTTATAAACATGAGAAGAATTTGGACACATGCAAGCCAAAGGTGAAGTTTGAACTCTATGTCAGAATATCTAGGCAAAAAACCTTCCTGCCAAAAGTTACACTGTGAAATGGAGCACAGAAATTTCCAAAGTGATACATATACAACTTTACGAACGACGAACATATTATTTAGAAGAGACGAGAGGCATGCCCATCCGAGGAACCTTTCAAGTGAAGAGATACAAGTTACTAATTATCTGATTAATTTTTTAATCGAAAAATTTTGCACTGCAAAGAAAATAACATTTTAGTATGCTGGTTTAGCTTTGATTCAAGTCAAGACACATGACTGTCAAAATTTTACATAATGTGCAAGTAATATTTTCCTTATTGGGCATTGCTGATTACCAGTATATTGGTTGGCCAACACAACTCTGGGATTGATTACGTGCATAATATATGTCCACATTAGTCATGTTGGCCACATAACTAAAATGTTTATCCCACAAAATTGATAAGATTCTTGAGCATATAAATCTAGGTGCTGTTGCTAACTGCTTTCATTTTCTCAAGATATCTGAAGAGTGGGCAACTGAGAGTTGTACTACTCTATCAGAGACAAAGAAATTATGAATCAGGGAAGGCCAGCTGCCTTCCTCTCCAGACATTGCAGTAACCTACTCTTAGGAGTCGACATTATCAATAACTACCTAGTGCTGGGTAAATAGTATTTTTACTTGATCCAAATATAATACAAAAAACGACAGCTGTGTATAACAGTTAATTGGAGCCGTTCCCCAATAAACAAGCCACCCCACCGTACAGTAAGCTCTGCCTTATGTCAGTCACTCACATAATGTAATGAACAACAGTCAAGTTATGCTACGGATATATAAAAAGGTTGTAAGTATGATTATAAAACCCTTTTTTTATAAAATGGTGCATGAGTAGGCATGGCAATTATACAATTAACACCACCCTAAAACAATATTAACACTGTGTTGGCCAAAACACATTACTCGTTAGTGACCATTGCTGTACTAATTTGATGTCGGCCAAAACACACTACTCCCTAGTGAGCAGAGATCGCCTTACACACACTACTTCACACTGGGCGAATATTATTAAAACACGGAAAACTGATTCATTTATAATTTGTACCATACTGAGAATACTAGCAAAAGATTAACAAACCTGGTTACAGGAACTTTTGCGACCTAACTGTTTCAATAAAATGATATTTTAAAAATAGTTTATCTACGCATGGTTAACCACAATGTATTCGGGAATAGATATTTTGTAGAGATGTTACAATAGGACAATAGCACTGCACGTAAATACAGGATATCCTGTGCCGCTACTCCAAATTTCGGAGTTAGAATCTATAAAAGTGTTGAAGAGTTTACCTGAGGAATCCGGTAAGTAGGTCAATAACTCCATTTCACCACCAACATAACCGGAAACTCAGTGTTGCAGACAGCACTCGTACAAGCATACGAGTCAAGATGAATGCCGATATTCGTAAGCCACATTCGCAGATAACTCCAGCAAGCGCATATGGCTATCCATTACTTCAATACACATTAGCATAACCATTAGTAATTAAATTAGCCTCAATAGCCACATACGCAAATCACTATTGCATCAGTTTTCAAATCATGCTAACAACTGTCACATTCGTGCATAAATTTCAGTGAGTGTGCAACACACAAAAAACTCATGCGAATGTTATACCAATGGCAGGTTGCTCGTGCATAGTTTATACTGACAGTTAACACGGGCCATACAATTATTCATTGGTGGTGAAGTTACCAAACGACTGTACAACACTGTAGCTAGAAATTCAAGACCAGAACAACTGCCATTATAATTAATGTCTACAAATTTTAATTGCACACAAATCATGATTATGATTTCTCATGTTTAGTAGGTAATTCAATAAATTGTAGTGGAACAATTTTTGATTACAGACAATGATTCAAAGGGCCACTTTTCCCTACACAAGATTCTTAGCAACGTAATAAAATCTCAATTCACAATTAGGGCTTGAAATATTTGCATTTCTATCGGCATATATAAATAAATAGCACGGTTTGCACGAAGGTAGAGAGGCGGCCCTGAACTTCAGCTTCTAGCTGCCACAGCTCGATTAAATTCCGCGGAGGAAAAAGCATCATGCAATACGCCTTGACATAGGGGAGAAATTATACACAATTACACCAGTTTACTCAAATTCATTCAAGGATAAGCACAAAGCTCCGTGAAATGCAGGAATAGAATCAATAAAGTAACACATAGATTCATCGGGCTTTGGAAATATATAGCCAAGATCCATCTCACAACGTCGTTTCATATGAAACGGAAATAGTGAGTGTAAACATGTAGTTTGAATCAAAAAACGGTACCCCCCTTCTTGATGTCAATTCCTCATGTAACAGCTGGAGGATTAAACCCTCAACCTTGACTGAAATAGTCTTAAGCAAATGGTCTTCAGGACATAGGCTTACACTGGTAACCTTGGAAACTGTTATTAAATATGGAAGTATGAAAAAGGGCGCCAAGAAGTCGAGAGATGGGATTTTGTCCAAGTATATTAAATAAAACAGCTTATTCGTAGAAGTGGAATGTTGGTGAATCACTGCCGAGTTCAACTGCCTGGGGGGAGGGGGCCTTCATAGCAGAGTTGTTCATCTGTTCCCGAAGCTACTGCACTCCAAGGCGACGAAGCTGGACTAGAGTATTAGATTCATTCAAGTCGACCTCCAGGTCCTGCAGGAGTCCAATAAGCTCATACCTGGGTATAATATCCGTATATAAATTCCACATGACACATGTTGGATATTGTAATGAAACAGAATTCATAAAAAATTATTAAACAGCAGAGTAGCACAGAAAATTTGTACAGGAATGTACAAATTATAGACATGCAATTTCATTCAGATGATTTATTAACAAGCCCTTTAAAAAATGCACAACGTTGATGTTTCAGGTACATAGGATCATAGTTTCCAAAAATAGCAAAGAGGTAAGGCCAATAAATGATTGTCATGAAATAAATAGGTGCCACAAAAATACAATTGTTAAATATAATTAAAAAACACGAAGTTTTACAAAAAATTACGGCCCCCACATTAACCACTTGTAGTAAAAATCAGTACTTGACCTTATGGGCACCAATAACATGCATACACAAATTATTCCTCTCAGCAGATGGGTGAAGAAAATTATTTGATACAATAACCAATATGTAAGCCCCCACAAAAAATTTCAAGACACAATAAACCAACGTAATAGATTAACGTTAAACACTTTGTTTGAATTCAGTGATGATTAACCAAATTGATTAGAAATTCAAGACCAGAACAACTGTCAGCATAATTAAAATAGACTAATATTAATTGCACACACACCATGATTATTATTATTATTGTTCAGTATGAAAGTAAATAAATTGTAGTGGAACAATTTTTGATTATAGACAATGATTCAAAGGGCAACTTAACCCTTCGCAAGTTTATTGGCAATGTAATGAAACCTCATTTGACAATTAAAGCTTGACATTTATGTATTTCTGTCAGCATATATAATGATTTAAAACCTGCATACATCAGTTATAGTACAATAACCATTCAATATCAGCATGTCAGAAAAGAGAGCAATCCATGTTTACCAATTTAACACCATTTCTAATTGGCATTTAGTATTTCAAAAATTAAGAAAACTATACTGATGTGCTAGTGAACACATAAATTTAAAAAAATTGACATAATATGATAACACCCCAATTTGCGAAAACCATACCAGCTAGCTAGACATAAGTTAATTCGAAACCACAATTATTAACCACTCATTATTAATAACAACTAGCACTGCACGCCCACAAAAATATTAGCACACCCTATCCGACTCAAACAACCGATTACAATCCTAAATTACCTTTTAAGAGAAATAAAATAATCATCCCTTACTCACCAACGGATCCCCTCTCACTGGCTCTCACACCAAATCAGTAATAATTTCATAATATTATAATAATTATCACCGATGATGTTAAGCGATGTGCCTCTAAATAATTTAACCAATATCGAAGCTCATGATAGTAGCAGCACGACGTAGTTGGTCCTGGTTAACGGCGGAAGAAAAGAGAATTCTTATCGGGCTCGATGTGGACAGCAATAATCGTTAGGCCCCCTGAATACAAATTTTGTGACACAAAAAGGAGCAGTAAAGGGGGTGGGGGAAATAAAGGAGAAAGGATACGGGACCCGAACGTCCAAACAACACACCTCGCTGTAAACGGTTGGTCGTTAAAGTAACTAATTAGTGATGGTGCCACTGCACCGTGCAAGAAAATGTTGCAAATTAAGTAATATGCCACCTAGGTGCAGCGGAATTAATGTATATCAACAGTACGCACGCAATGTTGAAGCATTTAACAACGAAACATAAGATTGGCGGACCGGACAATGTACATCACTCCCACGCCCAAAATGCATTATCTTCCCCTCCATGAGTGGCATAGTATGTGAAGATGCGGTTAATGTACTCATTAACCAAGTATCTAGGCAACCATTTAAGAACCACACTCGTGAAATCCACTGGAGTACTGGAGAGACCATGCTGCAAAGTTTCCCATGCCTGCTGCACTTGCTAGGAGATATATGAGTTAACCAGCAACATTTGCTCCTGGCAAATGGCTGTTCTCTGAGTCAGGAAGTCTGATATCGACAGTGAGGAGTCGTTTGAAGGACGACATGGTAAATGTGATTGTGTTTGTTAACAAAAATTTGGATGAAGCATCAGTCCTGTAAGTGCCTGTTGTGTGATGGGAACCTGGGCAGAAAATTTGGATGAATAACCCATTTCATTGAGGTGAGTTATCACTTTTTTTGTGGCATAATTAGTGCTCAAACATTTAATGTTAGTGTATATGCCATAAGTGGATTACATATCATGTTTGTATTGTAATTAGAAGCATACAATTGGGTATGGCATATAAATTGAATATTTGTTATACATATACATTTCCATTTAAAATTATAATAGATCATTGTTGTATTAATAATGAGAGTTATAATAACTACCTTACATTATAAAGTGTTTTCAGTTGCCTTAAACATGTTAGCAATAGTAGCACCAGGTTATTTCATCAGATTCACATACCGGTCTTTTCTGGTACATGCTCTAATACCAGCTGGTCACCATTATGATGCAATATATGCAACCACTTACACGCGTATTTTATACGATCGGGATACTTACATGATGTAACATCAGCCAAGAATCGGTACTTCGCACTCGGCATAACCATAGACTCAGAACTGCTCGGACCATGTGTTTCAAAAAATTCAATATAGAGAGCACCAATAATCTGCAATCGACTCTGGATCGAGTACACCGATTACTGCAACAGTCGCAACCGATTCGTGTCAACTCCAGTTGCAACCCACCACTGACAACTACTACGTGCACTGACTGACACTTGCTGCTCACACATTCTTCTAGCCCCTCCAGTCCCTGACAGAAAGTGTACTCATGATCACGAAAACTACCCCTGCCAACCTAAGAACTCCTGTTTACTTAGCTTCGGGATACAGCTGCTGTTCTGCGCTCACATACAATATGACTTTCAAAATAACACAGTCTAGCTAGCATCTAGCCTATAATGTTCACATCCATCGTTTCCCAGTAATGGAGTATTGAGTTCTCTACTTTGAAGTGATAACACCATGGGAACAACACACTCGCCTGTGCCCACGGAGATTGGTGGAAAGAATGCAGAAATCCACCAGCGGCTACAAAATAATTACGACATATTTATGGAGAGTGTTGGAGCTATCGTCATGAGACTCCTTGGAAGACATCAGGCGTGCACCATTAGACATCTCAGGGGGCATCACACCATCATCAAGGACAATGTGCAGGGCACAATCAAAGCTGAAGTAGCTCCTGCTCAACTGTTCAAGAATGATCTCAAGTAAAGATACTGGAATAATTTATCTTTATTAGACATGTAATTGTGTATTTGGAAATAAGATTTTTAAAATTTTTTTTAAATAAATGGCAACAGGTCTAACAGTCCTTGTACACGATCAACATGTACACAAAGAGTAATACTCATATACTGCTGTATATGAAAATGTCGAATAATTCCGAGTTCCTATACAAGTTGGAATTATGGCGACTAAATAAAAAAAATATATATATAATTTATTATGCACACATAATTTTTACACAAGGAAGTTAAATCTTACACAAGTGAAATATATTCTAAGTCTTTCTAAATGTATATATTTTTCTAAGTTCTACATGAGTGAAAAATATGCATAGTCCTACATGAGCGGAAAATATTTAGTCATACAGGAGTGGTTAAATCCTATATGAGTGAAAAAATATTCAGAGTCCTACATGAGTACAAAAATTTTCCAAGTCCTGCCTAAGTTAGGTTATGGGAGGTTGAGTTAGGTTAGGTTGGATTATGCGACTTTGGGTTAGGTTATATTATGTATATTGTATTAAATTTAAAAGCAGATATTTAATTTAAGAAATCGCCAGCCCATCGCATGTGCCACATTCATACCTATGTTCGCTTTGATAACTCAGTTGGCTAAGACATCACTCCATTTTCCATGCTATGGGTGACGATAGAAACTGTCTGCATCCATGGTATTTTTAAGGTTCTGGATATTAATTAAAACAACAGTGCTCCTAGTGATTGTTAATGACACTACATGGTGACTAATTCGAAAATCAAAGATGGTTGAATGCAACCAGCAACTAATTCGACTACAGCACTCGCAGTGGCAAAGTTCGGAAGGTATGAGCAGCGCCCCCAGCAACAAAGTTTGAAAGCAAACACGCATCACTGCCGGTAGGTATTTATATAAACTAAAGACAGATCAAATCCAACGTCGTGGATGGAAACAAAATGGCGCCCAGAAACATTATGGACGTGTGGCGGGAGTGATATTATTCAAGATGGTGACTGAAGTGGAATGTAAGAGCATGAGAAATTTGAATCCAAGAAAGCAATTGTGATGTAATTTGAAATGATGGTCAGAAACAAGATGGCGACTGTGCCTCGACCTCCCGACTCTGTACCAGGAGTCACTCCTTCTTTATACTCCCGCCTCTTTCTGATTTTAACCTTTCACAAACTACTGCTTTATTGCAACTATAAATATGGAGTAAACGAGTAGTTTGTCTATCTACACTTAAGTTAAGATAAAGAATAAATTTAAAAAAGAAACTTTATTCTACCTTTTTCGACAGTTTCCCCAGTTCTTTCCTCTTCAGTGCTACGTCTGGCCAAGTTCGCAGAATGGTGTGTAAGTTGTTAAAGGATAAGTTTGCCAACATCCGTGACAGGTCCATGAAGCCCTCGAAGTGATCTCCTGCACCCGGCCACTTTCTACACACACACAATATTTACAATTTACACAGTGGAAGCGATGGCACTTGTAGGATAAGTGATTTTAATTTAGGTAAGTAAACTATTTAAATATATGATTAAATTACTTCATACAAATGAGATCAACTGTAGAACAATTGATTCAATACAATACGGGTAATAATTTGTGTCAATGCTGGTTGAATGCCACATGATAAGACAAGCTATCGAGCACTCTGCTTTTGCAAAAATCAACATTTAAGTGCGCAGGCTTCTATTCAGACAGTGAATTAAAAAAGACTTCTTATTGTTAATGTCATACATGTAACATAAAAATCACAATTATCGTTTAAATAGAAGCATCAGCACAGAGTTAAGGATATTAAATTATGAATTAGCAATTTGTATCAAATGCCGGCTATGTCGGAAGTGTATGTCACTGGCCCAACTTAACATTTCATTTTAGACGACTTCCTGATAAGCTTGGACGAAATACTGTAGGATTTAGTTGACTTTCAATCCAACTAATTATAGTAAAATATAATAAAAATTACTGAATTCTTTAAAAGTAAACTAATTTTAAAAATTTCCCCTTAAATTATTTGTAAGAAGTAAGGTTTTGACCGAAAAGTATAAAACAATCATAATATTTTCCGAATTATTTCTTAAAAATTATTTTTAAAATGTACATAATACATTTTTTAAGTTAGTATTACTTCGTCACATTTATACACTTTTATACTCGACATACATCAATACCCATGTAAATGGATTCTACAACTTGGAATTCCCTAATTTCGATATATAGTTCATTCGCGATTACTTCACACTTTTTGGAAGCCCTGTTAAATTTCTGCTTTTGGTTACCAATTACGTATCCTTCATCTACACTTAAACATAAACACTGCTATGTACCTTGTAGATGTCATTGTTTACTATTTGCAACTGTTCAAATAATTCTGTCATATTCCAAAAACCATTTCACAATTTTAGGCCTATAACCATATTTAAGTCAGCTTCATGACTTTCTAAGAATCTCAACATTGACGGTAGTTCTTATGGTTATTATTTTACTTTATTAACATATTTATTATACACGACATAACGCATTACATATAATATACGTTAATATTTTGCAGCGAAAGTGTTTAACACTGTTATAACTATGGGGGAAAGAACGCTAGTATTTAACCTCTTGTTATTGATGTGTTCTTGGGATATTTCATTAAAAGGACCGTCTTAGTTGGAGTAAATATCAAAACTAAGGAGCAACCAGTCCAAGGAAAACTACAGTAATTTCAAACACGCAAATCGTGTGGCTTATTTTTTGTACATAGCAGCAACAAACTTAAAAGATAATGGTGAACATGCACACAAACAAGCCTACCGTAACTTTTATTCGCTCATATTTCTTTGTATAGGTACTAAGTTTTTACTAAGTTTATATAATTATATATTTAAAATGTTTCGGTTCAACACACTGGGCCAGCGTAACGACCACAAATCAGCCACACGCAGATGTCACGACACATGTCACAGTATATTTATTACTGCCATGAAAACACTGATTTATCACAAAATCGTAACTTACCTCGGTAGGTTTAAAAAAAGGCATGCATAAAGTTGATGTGGTAATTTGGAGAATTTTTTGGAGCTATAAAAATTAACGCTTCGTTGCTCAACAGCAACCACAGAAAAAGGGGGCAGCAACACGCCATGTCACATTCAAATAGCTATTCGCCTCGCCAGTCACCAACTCTGCTAACTTCGGATTTCTAACCCTCCCGCCATCACATCTAAATATATTATAATAAGTATTCAATCATTAAAATCTCTTCTCAGTTCTAAATTACAAATTCAAAAATCATTATTTTCTCTGTAATTAGTATGAGATATGCTAAAAATTAAAACATGTATAATGTGCCTACTACTACTAGCGATGCAAAACTTCCCGATATATATATATATAATATATATATATATATATATATATATATATATATATAAATAGAAAGAGAGAGAGAGAGAGAGAGAGAGAGAGAGAGAGAGCGACAAGCTCCACTTCGCCGACAGTCTATTTGAAGTTTCTTCCTCTGTAAAAAAAAACACCATGTCAGTAGGGCCTACACGTCATATTTTGCGCTGGTATTTTTTAACTGAAACAATTGAAACCTTTTCCATCGGGGCTACCTGGCAATTTAAATATGTCAATAGGCAACATTTCAATTACAAATAGAATACCAAGAACTCGGTTGATACAACATTTTAACTGTGAACAACAAAACGTCGCTGCTCTCACTGTTTTTAAATCGCATTGAATACGAAATAAATATTACAAGTTACAGAAGGTACTAAGTTAAAGTTTTGCCTATTCAAAAATATATTACTTTTAAAGTTATTCAGTGTTATATACTTGTGGTATATATGCTAATTAAAAAAAGTTGTTTAACAAATTACTCCTAGGCTAATTTTTCAAAGGTTAGTTTCAAAACATCCGAAGAAACTGTAAATTAACTGAAGTGTTTTAATCGCTGGGCAGTTCCTTTTCAGCCTAAGCTGAGTTCACACAGAGTCTTGAAATGGACGAAAGCACGAACAGTTTTGCACATTTCACACCCCTAGCTTATTCAACACCTGGGCTTATGACCATCTCTAGCTCACACGGACCAAATAGTGTTTTCAGTTTCTCGCCAGATGTTCCATCGTGGCAGAATGGGAATTTGTGAAACTCGCGCGTGAACTGTTAATCAATGAGTTAAACCATAATGTAAAAATACAACAATCAACACAAAAGATATGTGAATTCGAGAAAGGATAAAGAGACAAACTGTACTCGGCGTAAACAATAGAATAAATAAGTCGGTTCTGGGGCATCGGATGTGAGGTGTGGGGTGTGGACTGTGACACCAGAGTGTGCAGTAGCCACCTTGTGTGGACCATCTTGCATGTAGATGACTTGGCCTGGAGAGAACTTGACCCTGAAGTGGAAAGAAACTTTGAGATGACCTTAGGATAACCTTGAAACTGAAAAATAAAAATGAACCAAAAAATCTCAAAATTGAAAAATAATATAATAAATAATATAAATACATATATAAATACACACACATAGTTATTTTTTTTTTTTTTTTTTAAATTCATACATGTGGGAGCTCAGGGGTTCGATGTTTAAAAAAATTGTGGATCCCACATCATCCCAGCACAATGACTGCAGACAACTGACACCCTCCACCCCCATCACCAAAATGTTATCGGCTGCTGAATTGACCCCCACACAAATAACTCTCCACCTCCCTTATCCCTTATATTTTATTGGTTTCATGCCACTCCAAAGTTACACCACGTAACAATTCTTCATTTGCTGCGAGAGATGAATGATCACTCTCTCTTACCTGACCTTTCTAACATTCAGTCGGGTAAGTTATGTTATGTTAGGCTATACCTTTACAAGAGTTCGCAGAGTATGATCACGCAAGCTTGTTATTACATATTGATATCTCCTACAAAATTAGAAAATCAGAAAGTATTGGAAATACGTGTTCCTTCCAACAAGCCACTGAAATCATAATAAACTTGTTAAAGATAAATGGTGCTGGTCGTTTGTAGCTTCAAATTAACATATACACTGTCGATCTCATTAGCAAAGGAGATATCATGGTTCCCATGTCACTATTGTCATGTGTAGAGTGCATAAGGCCATTGTGCTCGAAAGCATGAAAATAATGGCTCACATTAAATGCGAAAAATGTGGAGATCAATTTTCACGAAACGTTAATCTGCAGACACACAAAGATGTATAAGCAGGCTAAAATGTACCATGTAATGTATTCTTCACCATTTGGAGCAACAACTCATGATACTATTTGCGATCGTGTGAGTTATCATTACGTCCAAGAATAGCAGCAGGATCTTAGATTGATCATTCAAATGGGTTTTTAGAGATCGAAACAACATTCCGTCGTACTCTACATACCTAAGTTTCCCAAAATGAGAATGGTTCGTCAAAGGATATTTGCACATTTTTGGCCCACATGGAGAAAAATTCGCCATTAACTCACTGCATTTTTACGGGGAAAAAGATAAACAAAATTTAATTTGTGCCTCAAAGGCGACTATAAATTAACCCGACCCATTCGACGAAGGAACGGAAATGAGTGCATTCAAATAAAATAATTTAGCTTATTGTGTTTTGTGACGAACTTTTTTTGAAGGCCCTTCATAAAAATTGGGAATGAAGAGCCACAAATTTGGTGTCTATTAGCATGATAAGTGTAGGAATTACTGTGCGTTTATGAGTAGCAAATTTTTTTTTTTTATTTCTCGTATTTAATATGTATGAATTTATTTTTCCCTTGTGAACATTCACATCGCTGGTAATAGAGTGTGACGTTAAAGCATACAAGAGGACTAAAATACCTGTTTTATTTTCTCACTGACTGGTATATTAAACCATGCAGACGATCTGGAAAGTGGGTATTATTATTTTCTCATAGCATAGTTCTTGCTCGTTAAGCCTGTAAACTTTATGATTCAAAGGTGTGTAACTGACTGAGGTCAGAGTGAAATAGCCTCTAGGACTTGTAGTACGTCGAAAATTTCAACCAACAATAATTGGAATGTGTCTGCAGATTAAATATATTATAAAGAAAAATATTAAGATATATAAGCTCCGTAATAGCGATAGATGTTAATTGAAGTCAGAAACATATTTCTTGTTCTGATCTGACTGTCAAGCATTTTCTTAGGTCAAGTGGTGAGCGAGTTTTACGTTATATATCTTGTGAAATATCTCTGCTCAATATGTGATACAAAAATATTTTTGCAGGGGTTTTCTCGTCTTGTTGACTTGTATACAGGTATTTCAGTATATCGAAAGAGCCGGCGGATACTGTAAAACCGGAATTGGAATAGGAATTTTTTTCTTAACCTACCCTATTTCTAAGTATTAGGTGTGCGCCCACGCTAGGACAGGAGCTACACGCGTCACAGGGCTGCGCCCCTTAGGCATAAAAGGAAGGGAATTCATGCAAGGAGGCGTGCTTCTCAGCAAGAGGGATTGGCAGCCATGGCCAGAGTTTAAGGCCATGACTACCTCCCTAAGTATACCTATAGCTGGAACTATATTGCAGAAGGGGTATGGTAATACCCGCACTAACACGGTAAAACCTATACCAATAGAAAAGATAAAGTGTAGGAGCATTAACGAAAATGCTACAGTAAATAGCAGGTGTGGACTGAATGTTGGTTTTAATACGACAGAAGAAACTAGTAGAGAAAAGGCAGGGCTTGTGAGCGCATGCTATGGGCCACGTACGCCCTTAAGGTAGAAACTGCCACCCATGATCCTGTGCAGGCTGCCTGCACAGGATCATGGGTGGCAGTATTTGTTGCAGGGTCCCCCTGCTTCTCGTCGAGTGCGTCAGAAACCCGGGCAGCTCAGTCTTGGCACCGACGCCATCTTCTCTCGTCCGCAGCGATGCCAGGAACTCTCGCGCCGAGGGTGAAGACTGCCATCGGGGTGCTTCTGAGGTCCGATGCTCTTCAATTCCATTCCTCACACATCCACAGCCGACAGGTCGTAGAATCCAGCAGTGAGGTGGTTTGCCAACTTCGACTGATTCAGCACCTCTGTATTGCGCCAGTCTCCCGCCTTGCTCATTGGACTGCCTCCTGCCGACGTGCTACTGCCATCTTCAACTGAGCCACGCGGGTATTCGACGCACACGACGACGGCCCCTTGGTCCACGAACCAGTATTTGATATTCCTGGTATTCCCAGAACCTCCGCCACCTGGGGGCGCGACTAGTTGTGGATAGGTGCTGCATCTGAGCTGCAAACAGTCTCACCACCCCCGCAGACACACCTCGCCTTCGCTGAATCCAAGGGAGCGTGAGCGACTACGACCGTGATGTTCATCCTGCAGAAGCTCAGCTAGTATTGGAATAGGAGCATTTGAAGGGTGGTTTTTAATATAAAAACTTGAATTTCTTCCTTTATGTGTATGAGAATAGCAGCTTTCCCCATCATGTAAATGTTGGTGGAGGCAATTTTTACTTCTAGCATTCACTTTAATTAGACGCATGTTTTCTTTGCATATTTAACAGATTTCTTTTCTTTGTAATGTTGTGTCGACGAAGAGATCATCTGCGTAAAACTGACCTGAGAGTTTTTTTCACTGACAGTCTGAACTGATGTGTTTATATCTTAATAAATTTGCAGACTGCAGTAGGCTGTCTGACCAGAATAATGTCTCCTGTGGCTGAAAATGTTTTGTACATGTGTAAACGCCCCATGTAGGCTACGTTTACATGTAAATGTTTAAAAGTTTTTGGGAATATTTTGCTTATGCTTGCACAATACGAGATTTTCTATCTTCATATCGTTATATTGAGCCGATAGGGTACAAAGTATGTTAGCCAGTATCGGAACTCTTTCTCGACATAATGGTGATATAGCGAATCGTGAGAACGAAGCTTGCTGCAAAATGAATACCGATAATGGAAGAGCTAGCTGTTCTCTTCAAGCTATTCGAGTGTGTGTTGTGTACGGTTACATACTTGTTTGAGTTGAAACATCGAAAACATGCGTATGTATTTGTGCAAGTACGGGCTTCATGATTTGCTGGACATATTTTATAATTGGTATTCCTGATATCGCAATGGATCTGTGCTACCATATACATCACGTACTGTGTAATTTTAAAAATTATGTTAGAGGACTCGGCTTTAATTTTCCAGTCTCGGCGAGTAAGCTGGCTCTCTAAGCACAAGCACATAGACATTCTCTGCCGAAGGTACGATGGTAGGACAGAGGGATGACTACCATTTAAATAGTTTGCTGTTATTTACCCCCGATATTACAAGCATTCGGAAATCATAGTCCTATTCTGTCCATCAAACATATTAGTATAAGCATATATGCTTTTAATCAACAACGGCGTAATTTTCCTATTTCTGCAAGTATTACTCGGCCTTGATAAGTTTTTATGAGAGTATTTATATCTATCGGTGCTAAATGTCTTATGTTTTACTTCATTAAATATCTAAAGGTTTTCCCACGACTTTTAAGACACAGATGTTAAGTGCTACCCAAATCTCTTCACGCTATCCTTTTTTACGAAAGGAAGCATGTACAAGTATTTTGGGAAAGCGTCTGGGTAAATATTATAATCTGTTTTTTTTTCCCAAGTGGTTTGGCACTATCTTAACAGTGAAAAACTGATAACCTACAAATAACCAAAACGTTTTAATGTGTACACTAGCAGACGAAAAGACTTGTAGGTTTAAATACGAATATTATTAACATTTGGACATTTTACATACACTAACTTAAAAAAAAATTTACTACACTGAAAGTGCCATCGCAGGGACACATAAGTGGGTACAGGCACGGGAAATTTTGTTATAAATATGTTTTTTTTGGCCATATTCATACATGAAATATGACCTGATCACATCGTAACAACATGGTAATATGTATGGGAAAAATTGGGTTTGGCTGTATTGGGGACACGGCCGTTTGTTTTGCGTGAATGCGTCTACGTTAACGCTCTCGAACGACTTGATGTCTTTTTACGTTCACGGTACCGCTTCACTCGATCATGTGGGGTTTTATGGGTATCACTGAATTACTTTTGAGATGCTTTCTCCAACCGTACACAATTTCTGTATTTCAACTTCGCTTTTTGACGAGTATAAGCCGAAATTTTGTACATTTTTCTTATTTTTTTATATTAAAGCATACAATTTCACCATAACCACGCCACACAAATATTTTTATGCACGCAATCGATTGAGCTTGACGAGAGCTGTCAATTGAAACGTAAACGAGTGTAGTAGCTTCTCCTAGTCAAAAGTGTTTGCTACGCGTAATTTATGAGACGCAGTGAAACGAACTCAAAATTAAGGCGCCTCATAGTGGTGTAGTGGTTAGACTACTCGCCTCCCAACAACGTGAACAGAGCTTCGATTCCTCGTGGGGTCGCCTCCAGATTTTTGCATGTGGGAATCACGCCGAACGATGCCACTGGTCGGCAGGTTTTCTCAGGGATCTCCCGTTTCTCCCGCCCTTGCATTGCGGCGCTGCTCCATACTCACTTCGGTTCACCCTCATCAGCTCTCAACACGTCAATGTCAAGAGTCGCCCAAATCTCTTCACTAACTCATTCGCTTTGATATTGTGCCGCTTTGAAATTGGGAATCACTAATTGTAAGTTTGTATTCGATTTCATTCATTTCGGGATTTTTTTTTCAACGATTGCACAACTGAGAACCATGAGGCTCTAGGCTGATTAATGTCATCAGCAGAAGTTCTTAATTTCTTAGAGTCGTAATTTTTTGTATTGCTAATATGCCGACTTTATTATTATTTTTATTTTTGGACTACTTTACTAATTCCAAACCCATTCATACACATATAATCAAATATTTTTTGTAAAGCTTCGTCCCTTGCATTTCGACCTTTGTATAATATAGAATTTATTTTCCGCTATCATTCCTCATCGCGGTACAATACATCAAATTTTATTATCTACACACTATTAATTTTCTCCACCGACATTTTAACTTCAGTAGATATTCACTGCAACCGGAATGATGCCGACTCCACTTTCCAAGGGAATGTACGAGCGCCACTATGATGACCGCAGGTTTACACGAGGTCGTGTTCACGACTGGCTAAGTGGCTAAGTGGTATTAAACTAGCTCCGCTCACGCATCTGTGTGAACCCGGCTTTATATACTGTACGTGTGGTTCCCAATAGACAGATACTCGACAAAAATAGCAGATCATTTTTCCTCTTAACCGCTATCACTCAAAAAATCATTCCTATATATTCATCGACTACAGCTAACAGGCAACGGATAATTTCTCAGTGGCCTTTTTCATAATTTCATGTTCACTTGACCCGTGTTTGTTCTTTCCCACATAAATGGTTGCCGATCATGTGACTTTTATTGCATTAAATGGTTGTCACATTGCTTGACATTTGACCACGACACACTTTTGTCAAGTTATTATTTGGACTATAATACATTCGTTGCTACCAGTCACAGTCCTTTTCTTCGTCGAAGTTGGTTTCCTTTTTAAATTAGATGTAGAAGTATTTTCGTTTATATGTATTGTCTTTTTTTAAATGTTTTTGATGCTTTCCTTAAGTAACGTCTACTTCTAGTTATGTTCACTGCTCGGGTTATTCATTTCTTGCCTTCGTTGCTATTCCCTCTACAACGGAAGAACTTTTACTCTTGTCTGGATTGTTGTGTACTTGTCGAATATTGTCTTTTATGGTCAATTCTGTCAACGTATGTAACTTTGTCAAGTTAAATGAATAACTTTATCAAGCAATCAATCATACATTCACTATCCTTATTGGATGATGTTCATGTAGAGTTAATTTGCAAAGAAATGTTCCTTGCCAAGGCTTCCTAAACGGTGAGTTTGCCTTTGTAACATCTCTAGGTCTTTGAGTTTCTGGTATTTTGATCAGTTGGTGTTCCTCCCTATTATCCAGTTAAATGTTATATTTCCCACAGTCGTCTTCCTCTCTTACTAATATACTTCACCTTCGATTTAATGTTTCGCCAACCATGCCACAAGTTGCTAAGAAGAAGTGAAGTGCACTGTACTTGGATTATCGCTTACCCGCAAATCATTCGTAGTGCATCGCAGTGAATGTATCCTGCATTACCTGAATGTGCACTGCCCTGCTGAACTGCCAATTGTTCACATTCCACATTATGTCTCTGGATGTGAACTGTGTTTGCTTCAACTACGCCATCCTTCAAACACTTTCTTATTTTTCTTAGGGGAAACTTTCAAAGATTTTGTTCAAAAAGTGTGAGGAAACAGCGAATAGACAATAGTAAATTTGCAGAGATATCACAGATAATGTGGGTTGCTGACTGAAACTTATCTAAGTCTGCCAAGTTACTCTTGATTTATTTTGTGATTCGGTAATTCATTTTTTCCATCCCTTACTTATTTTTTCTTTACAATTTTCTTACTATCTTTGTTGAGTGTTTATGTATTTATAAGACTAAGAGCATTATTTGATTATTCTATCGAAAATGTAGGGCTCTTTTTACTGCCAACCTTTGTTAACATATATATGCGAGTCAACTGGGGGAATTCAAGGGCAGGTGAAATGTAAGATCCCCGCCGACAAGTGGCATCGCCCGACACGATTCTCACTTGCGAAAATTTAGGAGTGACCCGGCCGGGTGTGGAACCCTGTTCGCATTGGTGGGAGGTGGGTGAGCAAGCTGACTGCTCAGCCACAGTAGCCCCTGTCATAATGAACAGAGTAAGATTGGCACAAACACATGTTTTTCTGTGTAAATAAGATTTGTTGTGTTTTACATAGACTACTGGTAAATTATGTTTTAAAATGGTAGACATTACGGCTCTGTATCGTAGGATTTTATACCATATAAATGAAATGTACATTTGTAGTTGTGATATGTATCAGTAACATTGTACGTCTTTGGACATGTGAACATGTGAACAGTCCATATAATGAGATATTTAGTTGCAATAACTGTACTGCGCAGCTCGCGAGAGGCAATAATTTGAGAAACTGATCAAGGCTTGCGAGGGCAATGGATGATCCTTCTACTGGGAAACGACATGTGTTGCCATTGGTAACTCCTGCCACTATGTTTCCTACTAGATTCAAAGAAGACGATGGGAATACTGCATGCATACAGTATGCATAATGTCCTTTTGCACAAAATACGTGTGTGAAAATAATGCCTCTTACAAAGGAAAGGAAACTTCGTGGTGTATATGCAGAAGAGGCATTCGATGAATACGATATTAAAGGTGTTGTTTATGTGGTCAATGTTGATTTTCCAATCACTTTCAAGGCTTTATCCACAGTTTGTAGTGACCAGTAGCCTGAAGGATACAGAAGATTTCAGGATCATCGACTTTGCATTTTCCGATTATCCTAATGAACTTTTTAGACGTTCGTTAAATCTGCATTTTAAAGAATTTTCAGTCGTCGTAACGCTAAAGGGAACGGGTCGCATCTTAGAAATGTAACATTCTTATTTACAGAACAGCTGAAAAATAAATATAAAATAACTGAATTGTTTATTTTATTTATTGTACCACACCCTTAAGTAGTTCCAAGGATGCTTCAGATCCTAATCTAAGCATTTGACTATGAAAACTCGTTTAGCATTACTGTAATCAAGTGCTTTGTGTGACTACAGATATGTAACATCGATAACTTTGGAGATTGTAGATATGGTCCATATGAATGGCACTGTCTGTATGGATAGTGTGGTCTGTATGGATAGTGTGGTCTGTATGGATGATGTGGATTCCGTACGGAATTCTTTTTGCAGACGGAAGTTGTGCTATATACCTAGTGACAGTATATCGTTTTATAGGATAGCAGAACTTCATTCACCATTTTCTGCAAACGAGGTATTGCTAAATACAGTTATGGGAAGCAGAGTTCTCAATAGCACATCTCATTTCTCTACCAGAGATAAAGAAAGTCTGGTTCCAATAAAAAAGGAAACTTTAAGGAACGTAAGCCCCCTCGTCAAGATACACATGATCACACAAATTATTCTGTGCAAACACTGTAATCAGTATCTCAATATACCTCAAACGTCGAGGTGAATCATCAAAACTCGCACTCCTGTCTGCCAATCGAAGCCGAGCATTACCGCACAGCTACCAGGCAGATGCGAGGTCAAGGAACCGCAATACATTTCAATCACTCAGAATCTTTGAAAAATGCATCGTAGAGAGTAGGGTGTTGAACTTAAATTTTTGTGCCTTTAAATATGCGAATATTGACAGTATTTGTAACAGTCAGACCTAGCAGCTAAATGTCTCAGTTAATGAAAACTGAGTTTAAAAAAATAGTCCCCAAAACCAGGCAGAACTCGCGAGATAGCTCCAAGATCCGCAGAGCGCCCCGAGTGTCTTACAGTGAACGAGGCCATGCATGTACAGGTTCGTTGTTCAGAACCAAACTTCCTTTCATTAAAAGCAAGTAGCGACAAATCACCTGACATTTTCCAATGCAAACTTAATCAGTTCATGGGAAAACGTATTTTTATATCCTGATGGTTATGTATTCTTTGCAAGATTAGTTCTGTATGATCTCGCCTGTTAATTTACAAAAATTAATTAATTTTTTTTAAGGAAAATTTGACAAAGTAATTTAGGTAAGTGGACGTTAGCACTGTCGAATTCAATAATATATTTGTATTCTTAAGAGTTTGAAAACATTTCCTATTTTTTAAAATGCTGTAGATGTTTTGGATTAAACAAATTACTTTAATATGTTCTTAAGTTTTGTAATAAGAAACAATTTTTTAAACATATAATTAAAAAATAATATGTAGCCCTTCTATATATGTTTTAATTATTTTTCGTTTGACATAAGATCTGTTGAATTAAAGTTTCAGTATGGGAATAAAAAATTTATTTTGAAGAAAAATTATTACATTCAAATAGATTTTTTAAAATACTAAAACCTCATTTTCCTGACCCAACGGTACACTTGAGCTAAGTTACCTGGAAATATATTAGAGTAGTCAATTTTCTATGTGAATAATTACGGCACTCATTTCCTAAACAAATAAATTTATAAAACAATGTTATATTTAAATCAGTTTACCAGTAAGTAAATGAATTAATTAATTGCCAATTTTGTTCGTCTAGAATAGCAATTCCCAAAACTGCGATAACACATGTGACTTGACTCTGACTTGTCTTACTTGTTGATGCAGTGCTCGGCCTGGCTGTTATTGAAGGAGTCATCCGGGCAAAGCCATACGGAGGGGAATAAGATGTCCCAGTTCTGGATGTCTGTCTCGAGGCCGGTGATGGTGGGGTTAGTCTGGAACTTCTTCCACACAGACGCAATGATGATAAGCGTGGACACGGCTCCAGTCAGCGTGAAGCAGAACCACATGAACCTGCAATCAGTATGATGTCTCAAGAAGCAAGGGATGGGTGAAATATTATATTTATAATCATTAACTAGGTAATCAAATAATGACTACTTAGATTGCAAGACACGCAGCTAGAGTAAATCAATAATGTATTACGCGCGTTCGAAATAGTGATCAGCATTGAAAAATTACATAAATTTCAATACGAATATGCGGTGCCTTTATATTTATTTTCTCGAAGCTATGGATACTATCTACCAAGTACAATAAATGTAATATTTATGAATCTACCACATTTATCCTAAACATGTGTTGTTTCGAAAAATTTGACGACTTGAAAATTTACCAGACTGTCTTGGCTACCGGTGAGAACACTCAAGCTATAGTTAAAAGAAAAATGTTTAGAGGGAGAAATAACTTATTATGTATGTTATCTGCACCAGGTGAGTCAGTTGATGTTATTAATTATTGATCATATATAACATCCTAAAAAAGTGTATAATATTCAGGTTACAAACAATTACTATTGGGGCATTCCTTTAAATGTTTATGCTGTAGTAAATTAAAATTAATAATGTTGTGACAATGCTAATATTATTATCGATTTACAATGTCTTATATTACTATAATGCAAATATACTGTTGAAGTGTTAAATTTAATAATGCCTCTAAGTAATGTTACAGCAACCAAAAGTTGTATCACGCTAAAGATAACAGGAAGAACAACATTTTTAGTATTACTGCGATATTAAAGAAATGTCCAACCAACACAAGTTTACACAGAATGGCGTTTTAAAATGGCATATACTATAATGAAGAGCGCGGTAACTTCGTAACATTAAACCACTGCAGTTAAATGTTAAACCATAGTGTGGGAACTAAATGTATCTTAGAACAGCTCTCGAACCTTGCAATGCATATTACATGTTCCAGTTTATCATATATGTATTTATAGAGTGTAAAGTATTTCCTACGTAACAAAAGAGAAGTGATGATGTCGTTACATTATACTGAACATTCTCAATATGAAACACATTCATACATGTTAACATAGAGCAATTGGTAGGTGGTCAGGTTCTGTAAAGTGGAGAATGTTACGCACTAAATTTGTAACACAAAATTTGTTTTGCAGCAACTTAATTGCAACCTTAAGGTTGGCAGAACCATAAGGAGGTAATAATGTTACCAAAATACTTAATGTTACATTAACATCAATAACTTAACAGTTTACTACATTAACAACATTATCTACTGACAGTTGACAGATAACGAAAAATTACTTTTGTAGTAACATTAATACTGTTGTCATGACATCAGACTTTCTGTGTGTGTGTGTGTGTGTGTGTGTGTGTGTGTGTGTGTGTGTATTGTGCCTTTCTTGCTCGTACACTAATAACATTTTTCGTACTAAGACATGAACCTGATTAAAGCCTCATCATCAATGCACAAATAAAACAATAGCCGAGTTTTATTAGGCATGTAATATTATATATAAAATGCTCTTAGCCCTTAACTCGCTACAGGCCGCTCTTTCCACCCCTCCACCCCGCCCCATATATGAACAAAAATGGTCAAAGGAGAAAATAATGAAGTAGTAGTGCTAGCTGCGGTGGTCCATGACCATCATGTGAGCACTTGGGAAATATACAGCAATCTGTAGTGGAATGTTATTGTTTGTATAATGTTGAAGGACCATAAATAACATACCTACCATGTGCATATACATCAAGAACTGCATAGCGATGGTTTCCAAAATTAGCTAACATTTTGTCAATGGGCACAGCAACTAAGACAATGAATCTCGGAATTCCTTCGTGGGATTCTGTTCTTTGATGACTCGACATTCACGAACCACGGTGAGGTTAATCGACACAATATGCATTATTGCAGTGTGAAAAACCCACATAGGTTGCATAGTGAGTATCCATGGTCTGTAAAGTTTGGTATTATATAATGGATTACAGATTCATTGGTTCGTATTGCATTGAGAATTCATTGAACGGTAAAAAAATTCAGCATCTTTCTGCCAGATGACATGCTGACATTGCTTGGAGACATAAACCTGGAACAGCGGCAGACCATACGGTTCAACACCACGTCTGCTCATCACATTATGCAACCCTAGTGGTACTGAATTGCTATTACTAAGGTTGCTGAATCGTTAGAGGTGGTCCTATAAACTGGCCTGCCAGATCGTCACACATTATGTCACTTGGTGTCATTTTTTAGATTGCCCCAAACATAAGGTTATATCGAAGTGACAAAAACCCGCGAACGAATCCGAAATGCTTGTGTACAAACTAGTGCAGAAAAATGTACACATTGTTTACCATCATTTTAAGCACTGATTACTAGACGAATCGAAGTTGGAGGCCATCATTTGGGACATTTATATTACCCACTCGAATGTGAGAGCCAAGGTGACTCACCGAATACCAGCATCCCGATGGCGAGAGACAATATGACTCTGTCCACACATTTATACCTACATGATTCTTGTTTCTTCAGCAGTGAAGCAGAATTCGTTAAAATATTAAATTTTCACTTTTAAAAATGTAGAAGCATAACAACAGCTCGCTGCCTGTGACGCCATTTATCACAGTTCAAACAACATGTTTAAGACACAAACGTGTTAGTTTGTGCCGTGGATTCCTTACGGAATGAAACTTGGTGGTTCCAACTAATGTAAACAAGGGTAATCTACTTTGCACCAATTACAATGCCATTTACAACGAAACGTAAAAACTGTTCTGTTTCTAATAATATTCCGTTTGTGTTGAAATAGAATCCGAACCTGCAATAAAACATGAATGTTCCTATTTGAAATGTCAATGCCATTGCCCCTTCCAGATGGGGTGGGTTACATCTACCTTTGGAGGCTTGACTTACTCGCTCGACAATTGTGAGAGTTTACTTGGACACTTTTTGTCTTATAATGAATCTATTCCGCGTTATTCCGTAGACTAAGGTTACCTGCTATACACGGTGCGTGGAGTTACATAAGAAAACAAAGCAGCCAATTACACAAAACAATAACATATTTAACTTTTAAAAACAAAAACCTACACTCATTCCTACAACGAATGAGTATAAATGCCTTCTGTATGTATGATTTTGTTTGCGTAGTAAACCATAAAAATCTAATAATAAGAAAATAGGGTAATATAAATGACAGTAGTGAGAGTGGCGAGCTCGAAGACCACTTGTGCAATAAGTATAACGTGGGGAGGGCTTGGGAGGCGAGGAAGCTAATAATTGTTGGTAGTGATAAGGTTAAAATTTCTTTCATAAAATTGTTATGACACAATGCAGTTCCACTTTAATAATAACACATAATTGTAATGAATAAAAATCACTATTAAATAATGTAATTCGATGATAGAATGAAGTCTCATTATAGTAATAAGTTGTATAATATTGAACTGGAAATGTAAGACTTAGAAGGAACGTTCGCACTCTTTGTTATTCAAGTGTCCTGTTTTGTCCAGTTTTTCAAGGCAAATTTTGTCAAATGTCCGGTCTTGTAAGTTTATAAATCAGGTCACCCTATGATAAGTGCCGACGAATGTACGCACGTGTTAACCATTTAAATATGCATTTGAAACTCTGTAAATGGAAGAATACAGGGACTTCTGATGGACAACAAAGTATGCCTTCATCTACAAAATTTAAGTTGCAAAATTGCTCTCGATCTGTCTATAGTAGTATATCGGATATTACATCTGTCACATTATCGTCTTATCGTACAACACAACCTAAGTCATTGCTCTGCGAGCCAAATACTAACGGGAATTCCTTTTTTCCTGAAGCGATCTGCTTTCAGGGGTCTTCTAAATTATTATGTAACACCGAATATGTCAATTACATCGAAAGATATTTGCTCGTTCCTGTCATGTATGAAATATATTATGATAAGCCCACTTATCGAAGAGGTGGAAAATTTGGTGGTATAAAATATAACATGTAACTGAACTGTAGCTATACGACACCAGAGCCTCACGATGACGAATATTATACCAGAGCCTTCAACACCTCGAATATAGCTGTGTATCATGTAGAATCAATAGAAAGCATTGTTGACGATTGTATTGAAAAGTAGTGCCGAGAGAAGAAGAAATGGTTACCAAGTGTGTAGGTTGGTCCCTGGCTTCAGTAAATCATCCAGACCTGAAAACAAGTGAGATCAATACCCTCAGCAAATAGGCACATACTGATTTGTATCCATAGTCCAGGCAATAAAGGTTTTTTTGCCAGAAGAAATTGGAGACAAGCTGAAATTTCGTCAGTTGTTAGGGCCTAATTATAGGAATATTTCCCCAAAAGTCCCCGCCCCTCCTTCTTGTGATTCCTCCCCCACTCCCTTTAAACATCCATTTTCCAAACATAACAGTATCGCTCATATCTCCATCATTAGTTATTCTAAATTCATAGATTATATACCATTCTATTACATAACATCTATTCTTAAAATATATAACATTTTTTTTGTAAATATAATACTTTCACGAGAATTCGCTAAAATAGACAAAATCCTTGCTTGGTACTTGAAATGTTTGCAGTTTTCAGGTTTTTAGGGCACAGCACTTTTATTTGGGATAATTTCACAAAACAGTTAAGATAAAAGTTGTAGCGAATTTTTCGCCTTTCAAACAGTATATATACTTTTACTGTTGGGGGGTCGGGAACACGTGCAGAGTACAGACTGCAAGATATTAGTATGCATCCATCACAGCTATAGCCTGTTCCAGGCAATGAAGGCCAACAATGAGCATATGTCGGAAGAAATTTGTAACAAGCTGAATTTTTGCCACTTGCTAGAACTCACTTAGAGGTACATTTTCCTAAAAGTCCCCGCCCTTCGCCCTGGTGCTTCCCCCCGACCCTCCCCTTAAAAATAAAATTGCAAAATTGCAAGCTTTTGAGTTATCGCTCCTATCTTCATTACTCTTTATTAAAATATCTTAAATGGCTATAATTTTAATCCGTATAATATCAGCAATACAAGACTAGCTTGGCATTTTTTCTAGATTTAATACTTTATTCGTAATTAGATGATGTATGTAGTTATTTCCATTTTTAAATTTATAAAAATGTTATTTTTAATATTTATCACATTTGTTATACATTATTCGAAAAAAAAAAGAAAAATGGAACTTGTTGAGTAATTCTTAACCTTTTCAGCCGTATTCATATATCTGAGGATCAGGATGAGGTTGTCGTGGACACAGTCTAGGCAGCGAAGGCGTGCCAAGCAGGTTCTTGAGCCAGAGTGGGCGACCCAGGTGCAGTAAGCGATGTTTGGAAGGCGAGGGTAGACATGGGATTGCAGGGAAAAGGAGACCGGTGTAGAAGGGTTTGCTCAGGACGCACTACCAGCCCAGATTGATTGCAAGACTTCACGACAACGAGGTGAGGTGCTACTAGAGGTCAGTGTTGTTCGGCGGGAGCCCCTGTCGACTGCTAAGTAAGCTACGTCTACTGAATTCAGTGGTGAACGTTAACCCTCCTTAGGCGCCAGGCGGGTCCATCGAGGATTTGATAGGCCGAGATGCTCAGTAATTTGTTAGTTACATTAATTGGCGAATTGCTAATAGAGCAATTTATCAGTATAAAGATTGTAACTGATAGATTGTAAACAACTTTAGATTGTTTTATGTATCTGTCTTGTACGTTGGAGATAAATAAAAGTGCATGTAAATTGTAGTGTAATTGACCTCTTCTCATTTCTACATCTAGCTACTAGACCCCCAATATATTGTGCAGTAGCTCCTAATGCCCTGCAACAACTGGCAAAGGCGCGATCTTTTCCAAAACTCTCGCGGCGAGCGAAATACTTAGCTAACCATCATGTATTAGAAGCCCAGTTGACATGTTCCAGACGCCCACGTATCCCTTGTGCCCTTTTGTACCATTGTAGACGCATCAACCACACAGCGACACCCGACAATTCTTCATTAGGTCGCGGTCCCCATCAGTGCAAGTCGATAACAACGGTGTCTTTACACTTTTCTTTCTGCTCTGCAAACTGTGGGCCGTGGGAAACAGTATTATACATTTATTAAGATAGTAAACTCTCGTAATAAATTGATATGTGGCCCAAATGGGTGCTTCCCGTGAAGTCACGACCGTTAGATGCAACAGCCATTGCAGGGAACAATGGGGTAAGTGGCGCCACTTTATCCCAAGGTAATTCAATGTGCGCAGTGTCAACGGGCCTCGTGGCCGAATCCGGAGTGTGATGTAGCTCCAAGAGGTGTCAAAATATGGGGAGGTGTCAAAAGATGGGGAATAATATTCCCGGCATAAGTGCAAAGTGACGAGTGCCTCCCTAGCAGCAGTCATTAATTAGAATAATTACAGTCAATTCCAGCAACTATTGCACCAAAGTTAACTAGGGAAGCTGCCTGTTTTGTCATAGGAAGTTACCGAAATCTCACAGAATACGGGGCGTAACCCCGTTCCTTTTCAGTGAAATGCGTGTGTGGTCACAGGAAATGAAATGCAAACGGATTTTTACATTTTTCACCATAACGACATATGCCGATATATATGTATTAATTATAAATGTGTACATGTATTCATTCATCGAGAATCAGCCACATAAGGCATCATTTCATTTAATATCACCCTTGAAGTGCAGTGACATACTCGAGATGTGACATTCTTAGCCATATCTGGGGTTGTGGTGTTCACGGGTATGTCACCAACATGTTTTTAGTCATTAGTAATAATTACAGTATTAACTTCTTTAATCTTGTAAATTGCATTTTTTCATTTTTGCATTTTGGCTCGCCGAGTTTCGGCTAGGCCGCCGCCATGTTCTTCAGTCAGACTTCAGCACTCGGATGACCAGCAGGACAGGCCCTAGCTCCCGTATACCCCTCTTGGCTCTCCAGTTTAGGCTGCATATTCTCATGCGAATAGTTTAACTTAGTACAGCAACATTCAACTTCATAATTTTATAGCCGAGGGGAGGCCTTTCCGCATCCTAAGGTAACATTCCAAGACTTCACACGTCGGGAGCATTTTTCATTTAATCATCACTTAAGGCCCTCGCCTTATTTTTCATCAGCGACCACCGGCAGGTTTGGGGTACCGGATCTGCTTTTAAAAGGGTAGCATTAATTTGCAACTACATTCTATTGTACTTTTTCAGCAATAAAATTTTCACACATTGACAAGACGAGTTTCATTGCATTTACTCTCCTGAGTACATCAGGTACTGCGCCATATAGCAGAATCATTGTTATGTGTACTTTCAGTGTAAAAAGTTTTGTTATTACGGGGCCTGCCTCTGTTAAGCAGGGAAAAATCGGTGCTAGTATCGGCGTGCGAAGTAGCCGACAACTTCGTCCCTTAGCAAAGGATTTGATATGACAATAAACATAATTTAATTGGTCATTAAATTAAACTCTCCTTCAAATTGACCTCGTATCCAGAGATTGCCGTAGGCCGTCGCTCGTACGACCCCATCAATCGTTCGCTCTACCGAATGTGGTGCCAGACAAAATCAACATTTCCTTCCCTACACCTGCTACCAGGCGGGGCACGAACTTCACACATTAGCTCTGGGGATGTGCCGCATCAGAGTATTGCATCATAACAAATAGTACAGTCTCCGATTTGTTGCAACTGCTCAGGGCAAATTTCGGGATCGAAACGATCTACTCGTAGTAAATTCAGTATTCCAGTAGCAATATTTAACTGTGCATATCATACAGAGCAAGCGAAACGTGTAAAGATGCTACATCTGGTAGCAAGTCAAAGTGTTAAAATCACATTGCAGAGACAGCAGGCAAAAAGTAAGCACTACAGCTAAGTATAGAAGAAACTGGAAAAAGTTATTAGAACTAAAGTGCCGGCATCTTAATAAATTCCAAATTCAAAGTAAATTTAGTGTGCTAAGTATGAGTGTCTTTTGCAGAGTAATTAAATATTTAACAGTGCAGAGTGTAGTATATGCAAGCCATTCACATCGCATACAAGGCAGATGATTTTGGACACACAGTCGAGCTGAAACGCCGCAGAACGTACAACCTTATGTGTATAGCAAGAGTAGTATACTGCTTATCGGCACATTTGCAAAGCCCCGTACTGGCACCCAGCGTACCAATAGAGAACGTAGTGTAGAATGCTTTTGTCTTGTAACTTTAAATGCATGCTATTATAATATAACCATATTTCGGCTCTGAATTGATTTTATGGCAAACGCAAATCTCCACATATACTGTAGTATTGTGTGTGTATGTGTGTGTGTAAACAGTGAAGAATTACAAATCTTGTAGCAAGTAGTAAAGAGTTCATAAGGTTCACACAGTGTTTGAACTACACCATAAGGTTCACACAGTGTTTGAACTACACCATGAGAAAAAGAAACAGTCATGAGCAACAAATGTAAATAGGTCCCATCCACAGTTAAGAAAATTGTTAAAGCACTCACATTCGATTTGATCGAGGCAAAGCGTGCGATAACACATAAGCAGTTAAAAACCCAAGCTAACTTAAGTAATGAGGAAAGTACGTCAGCAAACAGCTCAGCTGCACAAAAAAATGATGCACTAGATTATATGTTTCAAGACAACTAAGACCTCACTTTACACACTACGCCAAACAACAAAGAAATACCCACATCTGAGGAAAGCACGAGTGGGTACCTCAGACCATGTTCACTACAAAATTTGCAAACGAGTGAAACACTTACATTCGCCATTCCCAAACATCAGAGCGATATAGCATCACACATTTACAATAATGTAGAATTACAGATTACAGACACAGCAGATAGAGTAAACACAGCAGAGTCGGTACAGATTGTAATCAAACAACTGTAACAAATACCCATAATATCAGGTGAAACACATGAAAATGTGGAAGAATTTTTAGATACATTTAAGGGCCCTTAAACACGGGCGACTTTTAGTCGTCAGTCACTGCTACAAAAAAGATGTGGGAAAATGGAGCACAATGTAACAAGTTGCACTTTGCACACGAGCGACAATTCTGTAGCAGTGTCTGAATAATCGGCCTGCAGATGCTACCAGATTGAACATGTTCCTTTTCCGAGTGTGAGAACAGCCACCGGCGACAGATGCAAGAAATACAATGTGAGAGTTACAACACGAATGTTTAAACGGGCTACACAGCTGTCGCTCATTAGCAAAGAAGCAGTAGCGGTGTGCGGTGTACTCTGTACCACACGAAAATGAGTTTTGATATATAACAGTTTATTGTGGAGATTGAGAAACGACCTGCACTGTATAGTACAGCTCTTCCTGAATATAGCGATCGGAATATAAAAACTAGGTTATGGGAAGAAGCATGTGAACAATTTGTACCAGAATGTAATGCTTTGGATGCAAAAGGAAAGTCGTAGAAAGGTGAGTCCACATCTAAATTCATTGTTATTTGTATAAGTTGCAAGTTTGTGTTGTGTATGTACACAATAAATAACTACCGTTATTATTATGCACTATGTTATCCACAGTTACACACTTTTTCATACTGTCGTAGGTACGGCGCCTTGTTAGGAGCAAAAATAGTCTGCAAAGTAATCCCTTGTGGCGATTCCACTACACACTGCCTTTAGACCACGTGCAGGAATACTCGCGAGTGGAAATTCATATAAAGTGTCCTCAATTTGTATCCCATCCCTCTTCCGAATTATGCAAAACACAGCACGTATGTGTAATTAGCACTGCAAAGTCTATATCCACTTCCATTGCTTTGTGGAAAGTTGTCATTTATTGGCCATTATAACAAATGTGCACTAGACCATTTGTCTGGCCCTGTTAATTTTGGATGGTTATGGAGATGCTTATTTTTTAAAGAGTTTTGCATAAATATTTTTTTAAAATATGTATTACAAAATTTATGATCCGTTTAACTACCCATGGCTGGATTTAAGATATATATTCTACACTTGTATGTTGCTATGATCCCAAAAGGTATAAGTGGTTGGTGTCTTTGGGTTAGCAAGACTGGTAGCAAGCACTGAATGTTTAGGTATTTACTTCATTATGTGTGCGTGTGTGTGTGTGTGTGAAATGTATAGTAAGAATGGATATTTACTTTTAACCCTAGATATGTTGGTTCGCATGAGTCGTTGACTAAATGATCAGTGACAGTCATTTGTCTGCTGAGAAGTTTGCGTAGGGTTGTGAGTAATGTTCTGTAGCTATTCGCAAGAGTTGTATGGATACCATCGTAGGCTGTCATATCAGGTAAATGTGATCTGGTCAGGTGGTGGGGATCAAATGTCTTGCCATCGACGCACACCTCCCCTAGCTGCTATGTTGGAAATAGGCTCGCCCACACTTACCCTACACCGTCATCTCTTTTGCAATTTGGTCAGCCGTATACCCATGTCTACCATTAGAGAGATCTAACCTGCCGAGAGATTTGCTAGAGATGTGATTGTGGTCTCTTTTGTTATTTAAACTATTCTATATAATGACCTGGGTATATTCATTGGTTGACTGGTTTGGTAGTGCGTCTTTCTTGTTTGGCATATCAGTATGGTAGTAGCGATATTTCAAACATGTGATTGGAACAGTGTAGTAGTTTGGGTTGACGGAAGGAGGGATTTTTTTGATAGAATAGCTTTGTCTCTAAGTGTGGCATGCTTGTATGGTTGTTAAACAGGTGGGCAGGAGGTATGATGACAGGTGTGATGGTTAGTTAAGAAGGTATAAATGTATGGCTTGAATATTATGTTGGTCAGTCTGATAATATGAATTGTATGTATGATCATCATTGGTAGAGGTGTTTTAGAATGTTTGTACTGTATGAGCTCTCTGCATGATTGTTATAGGTAACTTGTTTTTGGTAATATGTTTTGTTAGTATTATAATAAAGCCAGAATTTATTAGAGACTTTATTAGTTTAGTGTGTTAAAAGAAAATTCAAATTTTGCGCCCAACTTATAGGTTCAGAAGAATTATTTATTTTAATATTTTGTGAGTGTAGAAATTTTTAGTCGATATATAGGGACCAACTACTTTTGCAGTAATAAAATAAGTATTTCCAATTAGCCTAACTGAAATTGAGGCTTTAAATTGATTATCACGCTGGAAAATAGGATTCTTAATGATGAGCTATTTAATAAGCTGGATTAAATTCAAAATCGTAGCTCACTCTAATGTAAGGAAAAACAGAGTTCACAAACATATTTTGCTTATATGTAAATGTGTAATAATTTAAAATTACTTTCAGATTGAAGCATGATTGCACAACAACCCTACAAACATAACACGTCCAGTTTAATTAGTTGAAGAATATATTTAATATTGTTTCAAATGATTCATCGTAAGAAAGAATCTCTATCACACTCAAGAAAAAGAATACATAAGAACAATATCTACACACATTCTTTTCAACACGTCCTGCTGCCAGTTCAAGTGACATAGCTAGTATTGAGATCAATTTTTAAATGTCACTTGATTTATAGTATTTACAGAACACAGTTACGAGGTAATATTAACTGATTCTTAAGTATTTACATTTTTTAATTTTTCTGTTCTTTAACTAGTTCTAGATGCAACGAGTATTCTAAGTGAACTATTCCCTAGCCTCTGCGAAATGAAAAGGAAAGTCTCTGCATAATTTAAAGCATATATTCATTTCTCGTATAAATACTCATATGAAACTATTGCCAAAAATACTAATTTAGTTACTACACCTGAATTTGAAAATCTTTATGGAATGTCACGACTTGTTAATCAGGATTTTAAGTCTGTGCTGCTTAAAAAAATATCTTATACAACAGTTTGAAGTAGGATAGTGACGGATACAAGTCGGAGGCCTTACTTGAGTCGTGAAGAATGAAGACGTGGCAGTCTACCATACGATGTGTACGGCTAATGGAATTAATTTTTAACTGCGTTATCCCAAGGTTCGTGACAGAACCTACCGAAACTGCACCCACAGAACCTCGGCACGCCTCTTATGTCATCACTCGGGCTCCGCCCCGATGTAGATGCTCAGTATTCAACCTCTTGGTTTCCGGACTCCCCAACAGACGATCCATCTTTTCTGACGACTAGTAACAGACTTTTTTAAAGAGTCACGGAAATCTCTTTCCTTAAAACAATGAGGCCGAAACATGTTTCAATAGAATTGAAATTACCGTCTCAGGGCAAGGAATAAATAATTCCTATATGAAAGCCTGCCTTACACAGTCACTCAGTCGGCCAGAAAAACTCGTGGTTAAATTATTTACAATCTGATTTAGGGATAGCGTAAATAGAGATTTACAATCAAATAATGAATTAAATTTCGGTAGAATATAAACAAACTGTGATTTCCAAAATGCAAACATTTCAAGAAAATTAGCGATTTAAAATGTAAACAACACTCGGGAACAACTGTAAGCTACTCTCTTAAAGTTTGTCGGATTAGTGTGTTTTTGAGGTTGGTATGGTCTCTTGGAATGGCTGAAACGACTGGAGTAACATGATGGTATTGTCTGCCGGTGTGGGCTGCATGTATGGTTTGGTTTTTTTATGGCTCTTACATATTGATGGTACAACCTTTCGACATGTCTTGGTTGTAAATTTAGTTTCTTGTATGGTTGGTATAGCCACTATGTTGATTGCAATGGTCTGATCACATGTTCGGTTCTTTTGCAGTATAAGGAAGTGTAGCTCCTATAGTGTTGGGAGATTGGTTTAATTGTGTGATTGTTAGTAAGAGCGGAATTGTTTGACAGTATGTTTAGTTAGTATGAGAGGGGCAAATGCTTAGCTGGTATAGTTGGTTAGTATAATTGAATGGTATGACATGGTATCTGGGAATTATGATTTTATGGATGACATATATGGTTTAATTATTAGAAATGATCTTATGATAGCATGGTAGGAGTTTATGATTGGAATATTTTGATTTGCTGGGTTGCTGATATGGCTTGTTTATACAAAAGGTTTAACGGGTGAAGTTGAAGGGGCTGAAATGGTAGACTGTTATGATTGATTAGTTAGTCTGAGGTATGGTGGTTGATATGGTGTGTATCGTTAACAGCACATGAATGTGGTATGCTTAGGTTAAAGCAAATTATATTGTTTTTGCTGTATGTTTTGGTTGGTATGGTTATTAAGTAAATATGTACACTAAAGTGGCCATGGGGTAGGAAAATGTGTGACCAGTTTTATGTGTAAGTTCCACTAATGATCCAGAGGGGCGCTAGTGTTCTCGACGTAATCCAAGCGGTGTTGCCAGTTCCGCAGCCGGTAAAAGTATGTTATAACCCCGGCCTCGGCTCACCCACGTGTTCGTTCAAGTTCTGCCAGAGGCGAGGCTGTCACACGCGAGTTACCACCATTTGTTGCAGCTGTGAATACACAACTCATGATTTACTATTGGCCACCATGGCATGTGTTTCGTTTATGTCGTAGAATTATGTGTTTGTGGAAATTTGCAGCGATATCAACTACTATTTGGTTTTAATTACCTTTGCGAAAACTAATTATCATAAATAAATAATGGTAATGATTTTAATTATAATCGAGTACTGTTAGCAGTTACAATTACAAACTTCATATTAATCATGAATTATGTCATACATCATTGTAAACATTTCATTCTGTTCTTACATGAAAGGAAATGGACAGGAAATAATTGTTCACTAGTGGAGAAATATATCTTAGATGCATGACGGTCTACAATTGAACGCAGTGTTTATAGTTTGGGGTTGTGCTCTAGTGCAAATGTGACTGTTCGTACAAATAAACAGTACGTTCAATGTGTCGAATTCAAGTGCCATTAAGGTCGTGTCCGTACCTAAAAATGCACTTATGTATATAAGCATACTCGACTCGGCTCGATATCTGATACATTCCTACAGGCGAACTTATTTGCATCCCTTACAGCAACTGGTTAGCTGATAGGATTCTGAACAAGCATTTTGACAGAAAACACATACTGAATATGTGCTGGAACATAAGCGCATAGATTTAAAATTATGAACCCATTAGGAGCTGTAGATGGAAAACGTATGGCAATGAAAGTGTTCCTGATAACCAATCATAGACATTTTTACAAGAAAGGAATTAATATTTATTTGAGACAGTAAATGCAGTTATCAACATTGTATCATTAAAAATGGTAGCAATGAGTGGTAAAATTCCTTTTAACACTAATATTGTTATGAATAAAAATTAAATGTCGGATTTTGATATAACGTTTTCACTCATCCATGCCTTGCCTTGTAAAAACATTAGTAGTGTTCTCACTGCTCTGCATACTAGCTATAAATGCAATGCCACGTCTGGTTTATAACAAATTACGAGGAAAACTGGTTATGTTTATTCCGACTCTTCTAGATCATTAAAGGTTAAAGAGAATACATTGTTAAGAACGTTGCTCAGTGGCGTTTCTAGAAAGTTAATGCCTCCATTCCACTATTTATAAAAATAAATATTAAGAATAACAATTATGAAATGCATGTAAATCGCTTTTCGAAATAGTAGCTTATGGACTGTAAGGACGCGAGACGTACACATATTCGTTTCCCTGTGTAAGTGCGTATGTCATTTCCCGAGACATGTAAAACATTTACGTGCGTAGACGAATGTGAATGCTGTATGAGCATGCATCTCATTAAGCTTATGCACACTGCAGGAATAGGACATTAATGATATTTATATGGCTCAACTTTAACATATGTTTGTTTCAAAGCGACATAACAACTGTCGTCTCTGTAAGATTCAAGTTTAAAGATGTCCATAAGTGGATATTGTCTGAAAAGTTGGCAGCTGTGTGTTTACATTTACACGAGTGTGACACAGCACGCCATCGTACATTCCACACTGAAGCCTCGACAATGAAGTGTATATCAGTATTGTTAACACTAACAAACTCATGAAAAGTAAACATAAGAAAGAAAGTCGCAATATTCAACTTCAGACTGGATACATTACAAAGTGTAACTATTTCTACACTAAACATTGGTTTAGTGCAATGACTCGGTGTCAATCACTAATATTCAAGCTAAGGCCGTGTCTGAAAGGACAAATTCTATATTTTGTAATTTCTTATTTAATAGGTTCCAGCCGTTGTAGACAGTCACTTGATTAGCACTCGCAGCAACACATTCTTACATTCAGAGTGAAAATTTGTTTTATGTGTAATACTCGGTATTGCAGACCTCGCTCAGTTTGATTACTTTCTGTTTAAACGAAGTATTTATTTTTCCGATTGTCCATTCGTTTACACTTGAAAACCCCTTTTTTTTACTTTTTTTTTTTCATAACATTGCTTATATTAATTAATTCAGTGACTAGGTAATCAGATTTTATTCACAGACAATATTTTCACGGACTTTAAAGATTTATGATAGTGATTCTTACAACTAAAAACGAACTGCATACGAACATAACCTAAAATTTGGTATAAATATATTTCAGTGTTTGGATGATTTTATTTCGCTCGAAGTTGTTCTGTGAATGATTGAGTGCAGTTTTTGAACACTATTTTACACCTCCTTTCACTAGAACGAACAGTTTCACTTCATATGCTTTTTATTGGACATGTATTTTAAATGGCCGAAACAGTTATTTAACAGTGCTAGCTTTATACATTGTTTCAAGATAGATTGTTGTGAGGAATGCATGGATGTAAGAGAAGCGAAACTCCTGCTTGTATGTCGTGACCAGCCATGTGAACTAGACGCTCTGTAAGGACTTTTCAAGGGACTGCTGCGATGGGTCTGGCTGGTTATTAATGTTTTAACTATGTAAGATGTTCATTAGGAATCCTCGGCATCATTTAAGAAGCGATGCTAGGCTAGGCAACTTGTGCCACATGGATCCGAGGACGCCGAGACTGATTACTCAAGAGTTCAGTCCAGGACTCGAACCATCAACTCCTAGGTAAAACTAGGCCAACATTATCGTAAGCAATGAGATACTTTACCAGAGTTTCGGCGATATTTTATTGTGTTTAAGAATAAATGGTTAGTTATAAATTGAGCTGACACAGTATTAATTTCGAAAGTGCAGCTTTCTCAATAAAATGCAAAATACTGGCAAGTTACGATTTCGTATTTTCTACATCAGTAATCACAAGTAAAATTAAAAGAACTGATTTTGCCCAGTCATGTTTTTATCCAGTTTTACTGCAGAGAGTGTGATTACAAAAAGTCACATTTTAAATTATTGTAATTTCTTCTGCACATTCCTAAGATCACTACACAGTCAGACCAAACATGAATTTCATACATTTTGTTTAATCTTAACTACAAGGTGATATATTGTGAGGTTTAAGAATAAACTATGGTTGTTTGTAATTTATTAAAGCGTAATCTATTTTTCATATTTCTAGTGCTTGAGTGTGACAAGGGTATAATTTATTGTGTTTTATGTTGTATTATTATGTGTGTCGCCTAGTTAGAATATTAAGTAATTCCTGCTAAGATATGGAACCTGAGTTGTGTGTCTGTGATTAGTTTAATCATGTCTTTCCATGCCAATGCTGAATCATAATCAAAGGAATGGTTATCTGCAAATTCTCTCTGATTGAAAGTATTGCTGATGTGCTGATTGCCAATTTGCTGATACGGAGGTTGTGGCATACTGACGCCACCTTATTTTAATATATATCGCACACTGCTGAGCGCCTGGCGCCTACTCATTGAGCAGAATGACCTCTATTTTTCTGAATGCGTATCGTTGTGTAATTTCTGTGTCAATCCAGCAATGCTGCTTTGTTTTGTATTTTATTTAATGTTGCTGAGAGTACTATGGTATTGGGAGTGTAAAATATTCCATCCAAACAAATCTCATGCTCCCTGAGATATTACAAAGGAATATTTTATTATTGATGTGTAGAAGTAGGCTGTGTTACCCAAAGACAACACCTATATCACACATTGCACTAGCCCCATTTGGAGTCAAGGTCTCGCCCAGTAAACTGGAAGAAAAATCAACTATTTTTGTTTACTCAGTCCTCCAACTTTCAGTCAAGTATTAAATATGTAAATTAAGTGTTTAAAAGGGACTTAATGTTTCTACAATCTTCACTGGAATGCTGCGAATATGTTAATAAACAACATAATATTATAATATCAAATAAAGACTTAAAATAAAACATAGGTTACGAAATATATATAAAAAATGCACAGCACTTCTTGATTTTTAAAACATGTCTGGTGTATTTTATGAACAGTTATTTGTTTTAAAATATGTTTTAAGTACGCATTTGCGCATGTGTTTTGAATGTCAAAACCAACATGGCGCTAATTTCATAATTTTGTATTTTTTATATCATCCGCTATATACAAGATAAGAATTATCAATTTACCAAATATGTCACAATGATTGTATACAAAATCGGGTAATGTGATCATTTCGTCAACATAATCTGTCATTTCGGACACTGTATTTGTAAACAAATATAATCGTCAACGTGTGCACACACACGCCTTTGTCGTATTGTTTTATACTTACATTACTCTACATAACATTTTCCCGCCAACAACACCGACTGCTTGGTCGTAGCCTTCAAATTTTTTTCTTAAGATATAAAATACAACTATTTCTTTCAGTGCTTAAGGAAATACCACCAACGCACACGACCTGATAAGTTCCACTGGGAACCAAAGCATAAGAGAACACACATTCGTTTCTTCTGCACACATCTTAACGCATAATACAATGCTTAAATGTTTCTATTGTAAACCCAGCTTTACTTCAGAAATCGTAGTTTAAGCTGTATTACTGTGTGCAGGTGTCTTTAAAACAGTTGAATCAATAAATTTATCTGTTCATAGTATACAATTGTTTCCAAGAATAACAGAAATATGATTAAATATCTTGACTCTATCACAAATTTTTCGTATATTCTGGAATGTTTGTCGTCTCCTAGCCTACAAATGGATAATGACAACAATTTACGAACACTGTAAAAATTGGAATGATTTGTGACATTGTGTTGTATTTCTGGCATATGTGCATAATTAAAATTTACTTTTACTAAAATTTCTGTTTGGCCCAATTTTTGTTGAATGAATATATACTTTTTTCGTTAACGACTACTCATTTTGTTTCCACGATTACGCTATACTAACGAAATATATTTTATAACATGTACGATTATCTTCATAACAAGGAGTGTTAATTCATATAGCAAGTTTAGATTCGATTCGTTTATCGTAGGTATTTTCTCCTTTTTATTAGCATCCCCCTACCACTTAACAATGTTAATTGTAATGTGTTAGTATAATACTAGCAGTATTTAGTGTATCATATTTCAAAACAGTTTTTCTATTCGATATTTAAAAAATGATTTAAGAAGTTGCTGGTGCCTAAATTCTGCGAGAGGCGTGAGACGTTTAAGCCGGCCTTATACGATACCCATTTTGTGCTACTTTCTGTTATAGTCATGGGCACAACAGAAGGCATACAAGTTTCTATAGCAGAAGGGAAGTAAGAACGCATCCGTTCATACCCACACGTTACCTAAAGTGCTAATAGAAACGTGCATATGGCAGGCAAAACAACTCGCAGAGAACACGGATGCATCCACAAAGTACGACGATTGTTTCTTTTTTCCCCCCTGAAGACTGCATTGGTTTCTCTTTTAACGTACGAGAGTAGTAGGGGCGTACCGGTTTCATTTCACCTGGGATTAATTGGGATTAATTTATTAACTAACGATTTGATTGATTTGATTAATCCTTAATCCGATCTAAATCCGATGGTGATAGGATAAGTTGTTTAAATCGGATTAAGGATTAATGGTATCTTAATCCCATCAAATGTGATCAAAGAAATTTGATCAAAGTTTTCCATAAACTTGTATGATCAAATTTCTTTGGTGTGATTTTTCGTGTATAATTTGGAGCAATAGTGTACTGAAGGTCTTATTTTTATTTCTTTTTGGAGAGCTGCATTTAGGTCCTCACCCTCTAAGCTCTGACATTGTGCTGAGGTGGTCATGTGTTGGGGAAGAGGTGTATATAGGGGAGCGATGTTCAGCTTCTGAGCTCTGGCGTTATACTGAAGTGGGACCATGTTGGGGAAGGGGTGTATATATATATATATATATATATATATATATATATATATATATATATATATATATACATATATATATATATATATATATATATATATATATATATATATATATACATATATATATATATATATATATATATATATATATATATATATATATATACACCCCTTCCCCAACATGGTCCCACTTCAGTATAACGCCAGAGCTCAGAAGCTGAACATCGCTCCCCTATATACACCTCTTCCCCAACACATGACCACCTCAGCACAATGTCAGAGCTTAGAGGGTGAGGACCTAAATGCAGCTCTCCAAAAAAGAAATAAAAATAAGACCTTCAGTACACTATTGCTCCAAATTATACACGAAAAATCACACCAAAGAAATTTGATCATACAAGTTTATGGAAAACTTTGATCAAATTTCTTTGATCACATTTGATGGGATTAAGATACCATTAATCCTTAATCCGATTTAAACAACTTATCCTATCACCATCGGATTTAGATCGGATTAAGGATTAATCAAATCAATCAAATCGTTAGTTAATAAATTAATCCCAATTAATCCCAGGTGAAATGAAACCGGTACGCCCCTACTACTCTCGTACGTTAAAAGAGAAACCAATGCAGTCTTCAGGGGGAAAAAAGAAACAATCGTCGTACTTTGTGGATGCATCCGTGTTCTCTGCGAGTTGTTTTGCCTGCCATATGCACGTTTCTATTAGCACTTTAGGTAACGTGTGGGTATGAACGGATGCGTTCTTTCTTCCCTTCTGCTATAGAAACTTGTATGCCTTCTGTTGTGCCCATGACTATAACAGAAAGTAGCACAAAATGGGTATCGTATAAGGCCGGCTTAAACGTCTCACGCCTCTCGCAGAATTTAGGCACCAGCAACTTCTTAAATCATTTTTTAAATATCGAATAGAAAAACTGTTTTGAAATATGATACACTAAATACTGCTAGTATTATACTAACACATTACAATTAACATTGTTAAGTGGTAGGGGGATGCTAATAAAAAGGAGAAAATACCTACGATAAACGAATCGAATCTAAACTTGCTATATGAATTAACACTCCTTGTTATGAAGATAATCGTACATGTTATAAAATATATTTCGTTAGTATAGCGTAATCGTGGAAACAAAATGAGTAGTCGTTAACGAAAAAAGTATATATTCATTCAACAAAAATTGGGCCAAACAGAAATTTTAGTAAAAGTAAATTTTAATTATGCACATATGCCAGAAATACAACACAATGTCACAAATCATTCCAATTTTTACAGTGTTCGTAAATTGTTGTCATTATCCATTTGTAGGCTAGGAGACGATATATATATATATATATATATATATATATATATATATATATATATATATATATATATATGTATGTATATATATATTTATTTATAGTGTAATATCATAATTCTTAGAGTATTTCGACTGACAGGCGACAGAGAGACATGCAGCACGATCGGCAGGTATTGGCAGAGTTCGGAAAGGTGTATTTAATGAAATTATTATGTAATTAAAATCAATTAAACGAAAAGAGAGATGAATACATCTACAGCATGTTTTACTAACCCATCCAGTATGGTAGCAATATATTTACGACAGACTAAATTATCACAACTATGTGAGTCTCCAGGTGTCATAAAGAAATTAAGTAACGAGTTCTACCTACAACGAAGACAAAAAAACAAAATGTCCCTTGCAAAATATATATTGCATTACTATAATTAAATGTCATGATAAAAACGGATTTAAAACATGTAAGAAACTGTATAAGTACCTCTCCCAAAACACATTCGTCTTATAAGCTGTGTGTGTGTGTGTGTGTGTGTCTGTGTGTGTGTGTGTGTGTGGAGCATGACTAGAGAAGTGCATCGTGGTTGCTAGGCGACTGAGTTGAAATTATAGGAAAGAGAGGTGAATGCAATTTATGCCCAATTACAAAACGACTGTTTCCAAATAAATGAAACCGCTGATGTAAGCCACGAAAGAAATTAATGAAATTAAAAATTGTAATAAGACAAAAGTATAAGGAATGGACCAGAAAATGAATATATACACATATTTCAAACCACAGAATGAACAACTTCCTGGTCTCATAAATAAATGAAGTGTTAACTCACTAAACGAATTAATATAAAATATCTTTCTACATCAAAATGAAAACTCGTTCACTGCCCGCATGAAATCTTGCATAGATGAAATTACGTTTATTAAACAAGGCAAACTAGTATTGAGAAAAACTTACTCAAATTATTAACATAAATTTCGTTTTTAAAAATCTTCAAAGCTATTTATGTTTTGTGTAAAGTATGTGTATGTTTTAGCAGCATGTTGCTTCCTAGTAGAAGTACTAATCTGTTTTGTGTGATAAATTGTTTTTGTTAAAAGTAAAATTCGACGTAGTCTGCCACCACCTGTTTAAAAGATGAAAGTCAGTTGGGAATATTCTTCTAGCTAAGGCGCTAAGAGCTCTTGTACCTGGTTCCTGAATATATGTTATTGTCAAACCACTTTACCTTTCCCTTTCTTGTCTCCACATTGTGTTCAGCTTTGACCAATGGGGTTATCTCAAGATGCTATGAATTCCCTCATTTCATTTCAAATTCATTCATTCATTCAGGCATCCGATTTTCGCAAACACTTTAAATAATATTTCCCCCTCAGCCCTTCAAAGATTGTTTTTGTCAAATTTCTTTTATGGAATTATTGGTTTTATAGAGTTTAAATTATAAACAATCATTTTTCTCCCACATGAAGACTGAAGAGAGAAACTTGTATTTCTTGTGAAAGTGAGCAAGCAGGCCTCGAGCTACCTGAGGAAGAATATGAACCATCAGCTTACCAACACTGCCAGACACGCACTCATTTAATGTTTACCAAATATATTTTTTTCGAATGTCTCTTTAGTAATATAGCATTTTATCCACTCATTATTCACAAAACAAGATATTAAAAAAATTAGTGACATGCGGAATTAAAAACAAATAAATAACAAGTCACATTACTCCTTTTTAATATTCAAAAATTTATTTATTCAATTTTTTTTCAAATTGATCCTTAAAATATAAATATTTACAATTAAAATTTACTTTACAACAAACTTTTCAAGATAATTCATATGTTACAAACTTTTCACATTAAAAGATATTTTAGAAAAATTATTTAAAGAAGAATGTTTTTCAAACATTTTAATAACTTGAAGATGAATTAAGGACTAAATTACAAAATATTTTGAAACACTTTATGAGAAAAAAACAAGTTATTATGTACAACAAAATACCTATTACTGTATTTACAACATTCTATTACAAAGTTATGTACATATTAACACTGTCATTATACAATCTTCTCACACATATTTCATTAAGAAAAGCAAGCACAAAAATATATATTCAGAAATAAAAAATGATTAAAAACTAAATTTACAAACTAGATCGATGTGGAGGTCCTCTCTTTCCTAACTATATACAATTAACGACACATTTGTGTGCTGTGTTCGTTAAGATGCTCAATGACGAGAGTTCTTTTAATGTGTCACATCTGGGTTTATTTGCAGACACTCACAAATGCCAAAAGACTGCTTACAACACACTCAGACACACATTGATTCCATATTTCAATTATAAAGATCTTATGTCACACTGTGAATAGCCATTAATTTCTTCTTCTTATTTGAAAAATGGCAAGGAAAATTGTATCGAAGACAGATGTATCAAGAGAGAATTGATATTGAAGTTATATCATGCATTACAGTTAGGCAAACAGGTAGCAGCATTGATGGCTATGCACACACAATGTAGACATCTGTAGACATTGTAGGTAGCTGTAGATAGATGTGATGTTGGTTGTAGAAAATGAATTGGGTGTGATTGTGGCAAATAGAAGTCATTGGCTGTGTGGTGTTGGCAGTTGTGGTGTCACGGGTGGGCCATATTTAATATGGTGTTTAACTATTGTTGGGGGGAAAAAATTTATGGATTTTGTAGTGCCCCCAAGGTAAGGTCGATACTCCATCTGCCTCAATGTATCGCTTATCGTCCATACATTACAACACTACCTTGGTTGCGCATTTGGTGTAGACTTCATGAGTACATGAACAGAACTGATATTGGGTCCCCGAAACCCTGGGCAATTATCGAGGTTATCTGGATAGTCCTCGTACGTGAGAGATTGCAAACCATTAGATTTTGCACCCTTTGTTTTACATATTCATAGCTCATTCGCAACAATCTATGCATAGAGCTTGGGACATAAATCCAAAAAGTGTGTGATGATATGGCCAGCACATTCATATTTCATCACCCCGGTACGGCCTTTGTTCTCATAGGAGAATTTTTTGCAGGTTATCTAGCACATAGTTGGATGTATCAAACCATGCTTTTAAATCTGGGGTAATTACATTTTAGATATCATCAGAAGCAAAAGAATGGACCAAGGAATCTGTAACACAATAGAGGAGGTGTAAGGCTGGCAGAGGAAATTTGGTACACATGTACTATTAATGAAATTCGTAGAGCATTAATTTTGAAAGATTAAGAATGTCAACACCAGTGTACAAAGGTTTGTTGAAGGCAACACAATTCTTTGACATGTCGATAAGGAACAAATTTTCATCGATAATCTACCTTTGCTGGAATGTAGAACACCGTATCAACTGTGCAGACCCCTGGATCGTGTCATATCTCGCAATGACTCTTATGTCCCTTCCAGACGGACCTTCTGCAAAGTTTTTCCATAAACTGAATTATTCATTTATCAATTTGGAAAATGATTTCTCAATTTCTTTTGCAGAGTGAGCATGTTTCTCAATATTAAATTCGATGTACGGCTCCATCCATGCCTTCTGCCCAAAGTGCAAAACACAACGAACAGAGTCAAGTTTGGCCTCGTACATCAAATAGTGCTTCAGTGTTTCCCCATGTATGACATATTTCTTCCACAGTGAGAGTGTCAAAAGAAGGTGCTCATGCGAGCAATTTGGATGCATGTCATCTTCTGGGGCCAAAGACAAATCAGATAGTGAATCATGACACTCTTTCAGCAATTAATGACAAATTCACTTCCATGAAAAAACAAGTGTCACCATCATTCACTGTGTTTGCAAAATCCCATGATGAAAACACGTAAACCTTATCCACTCGAAATTCCCATTCACGTCGAAATAGCATATATATTTCGATGCCACACTGGGGTCGTAGTCCTCATCCATGTAAATATTGTTGGCTTCCATATGCCTTCTGGAAACCTGGGTAATGTCTCCCCATAACCCGTGTTCTACAAAAAGATACATATCTGGGTCAGTCAACAACTCTAGTCATGCACATATCATTCAAAATAAAGCAGCCCATTGAAAGAGATGAAGCTGTGGCATACATGGCGGAGTCAAGACCCTCATGAGCCAAACATACGGTCCTGAAATTTTCAAAAACATCTACCAGTAAACAAGTGTCCACATGTAAGTATCCCATGTAGCTTGGGCATGAGCATAATCCTCATTGCTAATGCCTTTGCATCTCATCACATTATGAAATGCGTCCTTTGGTGGGAGTGACATGCACATCAGACTGTCTGGAAACTTGACAAAGTCATAAGTAAAAACTCCCTTCTGTTTTGCCAATTCAAATTTATTGTTTTCTGGAAACATCTAGAATGTGATAATCAATTGCACAGGTTATAAATTTGCAGCCAATGTTTAAATAGAGGCGCTCATGAATTGGAATGGGTCAATAAAATGTAATTTGAAATATTGTGCCTTTCCGTTGAAATCAGTCCCATTGGGAATTTGTCTGGTAAAAAAATTTGTATTTCTCTATGGTCATTTCAATCATTTGAATTTTACCAGAATTGTCACTTATCATGGTTCTGTCGTGTAGTGTTACGTGATGTTCAGCCAAGGGATTTATGAGAAAGTGAGCATCATAGTTTTGCAGGTTATGAAAACCAGGGACACGTTGTCTCTTGGGCAGTCTGAAGTTCAAGTTGCATTTATTATGTGCGCGACCTCTGATTTCGCCCATCAGATGGTCATGATCGTCTACAATAGCAACTGTACCAATCTTTTCTTTACAAATGTGACAACATGTTTTATCCGCCAATCTAGCTTCATCGGCATGGGTTATCTTCATCGGAACAGTCTTGCTGTAAATTCCTGCAACCCACTTTGTAAGTTCAACTAATTTATCAATTAATTGGTACATTCAATCAGCAGCCACAAACTCAAAATAGTTATATAAACTTGGATTGTAAGAGCAGACCAACAAATTGCTACATGCATATGAAACATGTTGGTTGATGGTAGTTGTATTACTAGTTTCATCATTATACAAGCAAGTGGGCATGTGTTTCAGGCAACTTTCAACGTCTCAATAGGCGACCATACCCAATCTGTGCTGTTTGATGTAATCTTTAAGTTCCAAGTACTTGTTCCCAGCAGGGTAAGTACTGCGACAACAGCCTTTTGTTGCTGGCAAAGAATAGTATGACTCGTGAGTTTCTCCTCAGTTCTGAAATACTGGAGACAATGCTTGCAACAAATTCCTTATGAGTATGTTTATTTGGCTGGCTACGAACGAGGCAGGACAAATTTCTAATGCATACAAAATGCAAATGTGCAGCATTTACACTCATGTGAATTGCCAAAATATTCACATATTTGTCATGGTGTACAGGAGAAAGACACATTGGTACAATAACCCCATTCTTTTCGCAAATTTTGTCAATTATATAGCTATCTTTGTCCACCACACAGCATACATTGATAGAAATAGAATTGTTCTCCTCAAACTTACGAATATTCTGTACGACTACAGGTGCCGACAGACCTTTAGTATTCAAATCTTGTGAGGATTTGGATATGAAGCAATTCTGTTGGGATTTTGTATGGCGGGAAACAAAGATGCTATTACAGCATAGTGGAAAAACATTCCCTCTGGGCAGTGTACATCGACACAAGCCAGGTAATTGACAGTAAACGTGGGTAATTTAGTGTGTGCAGTACCCATGGTGGATGCCCTGTATTGTGACATCCATGTATGTCAACAGTTGCAGACTCCAGCCAGAACCACACACACTAAACTCTTCAAGTCTGTTAGTAAGATAAAGGACTATGTCATCACCATAAATTAAACCCACATTGGATGAGTGCAGGACAGGGAGGGATTTTCTCTGACAATAGAAAATTTCTGTAGTGCCTTCCTCTGCCATGAAGGTTTTCAAGTACTTACCCATTATGGTCATGGATATTCTTATAGGCTGGGGTGATGCCAATACTAAGTTTAATAAAGGGACCTTAAAAAAATTGAAAAATCTGCATCACTGTTAAGCCTATTCATAACTATCAGCGTATCACTCAATCTAACCACAAACACCGTAACCAATAGCTCGTATGTCAGATCAGGCAAAGGCTCCACTAAGGCTGGGGATTCGGAAAACGAATTATTTTCCAGCTCCCCAGACAAAATATTTCTAATTGACTCGAAAGTCGGCTGTGAGATGGACAGATCACTGTCCGAACCACAAGAATATTTCAAGTCAGATAGAAATAAATCATCTATCAAAAGATCAACCTTTTCTTGTTTGGGGGAAGCGGACACAATTCGACCGTTTGTTGTTGACGATCTCTCTGTGAGTGAATCTGGGCTAGAATCACTTAAGTAAAGATCATCCTGCAAGAGGTCAACTCGTGTCTGCTTAGGCAAAGGGACACTGTCTTGACAGCTTGCATTATGCTGTCTTCCCTCTGTGATTGAGAATCTGAATTGCTTACATAAAGATCTTCAAGCAGGCTGTCAATACCTTGTCACTTATGCTCACTCTTTTTAAATCCTAACTGACTAAATTTTCTTTTGTTTCCCTTATATAATAGTTACAACACCACAATAAATAAATCTGAAATGCTGTGTTGTTCTGAAAAAAGAAAACAAACTCACTTTACTTACGTACCATGATGTACCTGAAATAATTGTTTTATTAGTAGCATTATAAACAAGAGGACATTCTTTGCTATAAATAAATTTTAAGAGAGAGCGAATTTATGTGTGTTGGGAAAGCATTTTTCGACAGTGAGAGCGATGTGTTTACAAATGATATGGAGGACGAGGGTTTCTAAACCCTCATGGACAAAGCCAGGTAGCGATCAGCCGAGAGCTGAGTGCATGTGGGAGCAGTGCGAAGATCAGGTAACAAGAGCTAAGGACGTGCGGAATGGAGGGAGCAGACTAGAGTACGGGCTGTGCACATTGGCGGGAGATGTGTACAACAAAGCAAGATGAGAGAAAGAAACAAGTTTGGGAATGTGCAGCTAGCACCAGCGTGCCCCACTATCCAGAACCACTCCCCTTCCCCTACCTGCTCCTATCCACCTGACAGCTCCCTTCCTCCGCTAGTGGTCATCATGCTGGCCCTGCATTCGCAGCCAGTGGGAGAAGGTAGCCACATCACCAATACCCCTGCCCCTACTGCGACTTCAGTACGCAATGCGCAAGGCCCTGGCTGTCACGCAGCCCTACCCACTATACAATTCACTGCGCTTCCTGACCTGCATTCCCAGGTACACGTTTGGAGCATGCACACTGAGTTTACAACACAACATTAAATTTTAAGCCCAGGTTTGAACGTGATTTGTTTAAGAGAAAAAATTTACATCTTAAAATGTGCTTTTTAAAAGAAAATAATATGAATTACTCTACACCTTCAAAAAATTAAAGTAGTTGACACTGTCAAATATTAAAGTAGTTTACACCATTACAAACTTAAGTAATTGACACTATTAAAAATTAAAGTAATTGATACTGTCAAAACTTTTTATAAATTTAATAACAATTTCCATATAATTTTTTTTAACATAAACTCTTAAAATTAAACACCTACAAAATTAAATATATATATATTTGAATTTTAAAATTCTTATAAAATAACTGAGAACTTGTTAACTCTCTTAACTACTTAATTAAAACTCAAAAAAAATATATATATGGGAAAAATCCAACTAGAATGACTTTAATTATCTTTCTCCATACTCGCAGTTACCCAAGAATTTAAAAAAATATCTTAAACACTTCTTAAAATTAAATTAGGTCCCCAAGCCACCCGTTTACACATACATGAAGAAACATTACATTTGTTAGAGTTACTCAAGGTCCATTCATTCATCATTTCAAACATCCTTCTCCAGACGACAATCTGAATAAACTTGAGAGCTGAGGTTATGCACCTTTCCTAGGCATAAGCGGCATAGTTCTACCTTTTTTTAGCTGTTCCATAATTCATTCTCACAATCATAACAAAAACCCAACCTTGAACATCTCAAAACTACTTAAAATGCATAAAATTACTTAAAACTACTTAAAAAGTAACAAAAATTAACAAATATTGTGATTGTGAAATGACTTTAGGCAAATTTCATTCGAATTGAAAATTTGTGAAAAGGTTAATTGAAATTAATAAAAATTATGTAAACATGAAATGGAGTTAAGCAAATGCCAAACAAATTGTAATGATTTTCGAAGAAAGTTTACTCAATTAAAATTAAAATAAACTTGAAACAATTTTAGCAAAATTTCCTTCACATTGCAAAAAGTTTTACGATTTGCTAAGAGAGTTTAATGAATTTACTTCAAATTGTAAAGACTTGCGAAGAGAGTACAGTATATTTTCATTAATAGTTTAAAAGAGTTAAAGGATTTGCTAAGAAAGTTAATAAATTATCATAAAAAATGTAAAGAGTGCATGAAAATATCGGTAAAATGTGTTAAAAGTTAATAAAAATATCAGTAAAAATGCAAAAGTTTTTAACGATTCTGGGAAAAAAGTATACTTAAATTTAAATTGTGATACAAATATTTAATTAATTAAAAAGAATTTTTAAATATGTTAATTTTTTTTTAACTTATTTACTTACATAAAGTCTTGTAGCAAATGTGGATGATGTTCAACAAGACCTGAACCCAGGTTAGGCGAGTTGAGCTGTACCCTGCTCAGGCAGGCGAGCACCTGGGTCCCTGCTCTGGCAAGTAGTCATAATCCCAAATGAGCAGCAAGCTGGTCCTTTTACCATTGCAGCAGAAGCTAGGAACCAATGGGTTAATGGGTCGATTGACTGTCGCAGAAGAGCGCCGCAGCAGCAATAAAGCGGTGTACCAGAACAAATCGACCCCGGCAGCATGGACCGGTTCCAATTATACTATATACCCACACACTGGAGGGGAAATGTTGACCCCATGAATTCAGAACAGCAAATGACGAGCTCTGGCAAGGACCCTCTATGAATACCCCCGCCACTCTCACATGTACCGAAATTATATATATTGTAGTTTGCTTCCAAAATACATCATACGAAATAATTATGTGTTTGAAATGTTTCTAAGTAAATTTTTACCAAATTTAAAGGAAATTAAAAGGATTTAATGTGTGTTCTGAATTTTGGCATATATATGCTGGACTTTAATGTGGAATACGTGTATTTCGGTTTTAAGTGATTATATTTGAATTATATTCTTATTTAACAATCTTATATATGAACAATTGTAATATCGATACAAGCTTTTTAACCCAGAATGTTATACATTTATACTACCTTTTTGACATGCATGAACGAATTAGTGTTTTTTACTAACATTTAATTATATATTTTAATTATATGATTTTTTAATTAATGCTTTTATGTAATATGGTTGATGGTTACTAACTCGCATACATTCCTTAGCCGAGACTCGTAGTCAGAAACTATATTACAATTAACCATGTCTTATCTGGGATTTTAACCCAGAAACTCAAAATTAACTAATATTAACCATGACTTATCCAGGATTTTAACCCAGAGCCTCCAACTAATGTTAAAACTGATTATGCTACGGAGGCTGGCGAAAGAATAAACTCTTTATTGTGTATTTATGGTGTAAAATAATACTACATTTTTCAGCAAATATATTTCCCAGTAGACAGTTTCAAATATTTTTATTTGAATAGTATTTTGGTAAATAATAGTTTTGTTAGTTATATGTTTTTTTCTTTAGGGCTACCACACTTGTTTTATAGAAACCAAACTTTTTTTTTTTTTAATTGAAGAATCTCTCTCTCCCTCTACCCCCCCCCCCCCCCCCACTCTCACTCTGTTGAGACATTCTAATTATCAATATGCAATTCCTTTCTTAGGAAAACCAGTTCACTTTTAAAAAGGGATAGGTTAAATAAACATGTGAAAGGAATTCATTTTAAGACATATATATTGATGAAAATATATACGAACACAGTTTATTTCATAAATTATTTTAACACAAATAAGTATAAGATGTCCGAAACAAGGCATGCATTAGACAATTATCACAGACAGCATCAAACAAGCAAGTACAGGTTGCTCCAGAAAATTATATACAACATTTTCACACTACCAACTACAGGTTGATTCCAAACATAGAACATATTAGACAATTATTTCAAAAATATATACAAATACAGGTTAATCCAAAAATGTAGTTACACCATTTTAACACAAGTCAGTACAAGTTGATTCAAAATAAATACAAAATTTTTAAGAAACAAGCATAGTTACACAAATATTTTATAAGCTGATAGCAACTTTCTTAATATTAGATCCAGTTCTCCTTGAACTCTGCTTTCAAGAAGGGAGTGTTGGTTACACCCTGGCTTTAACCTGTCTGTTTCTACACAAACGTCTTTACATTCCGGGAAACGTAAAATGATACTTTCAACTAAGTCTTGGTTTGTTTTAACATAATGTGAGTGTGCATCTTCAATACTAGATGGAAGAGGACTTGTAGTAGTCATGTAAAACACAGGATATTTCGTACTATCACTGCAATGAATCAATTGATTTTTTTTGTTTCCTAGTGGAAAATAAATCACTTTAAAATGGAATACACTGTCGCAAGTCTCTGTTAACTCACTGAGAATCCTGCTACACCATAGTATGTAAGTTATATTAGTCTTTCCTGGTTTGACACTGACATAATGGTTTCCTGGATTAAAATTCACCATGTTACTCGTAAGCAATTTAACACCCGACTGACACCAATTAGTATATAAGTATGTTTGTATAGTGATCAAACCATCTTCTATTGTTTAATGTTAAACAGTGATTTTGGACAAAGTTTTATTTTTGCTAGTTTTATCGCTTGATACACATTAAATTTTGATGAAACAACCCAGTATGAGACATGTAACCAAACATTTTGCGATAATGATATAAGTATGAAGATCATTGTTACATTCTTCGAAATATTGATATTGCAAAACAGTCTATATTAAAAATAAGATGTTTCAAACATTGTTATTTCTCACAAAATGTCATTACAATGTTCTTGTCCTTAAGCTTGAGCTTTCGATCAAATCTGTGTGATCGTTACTGGTTTACAAGACATTTCGAAATGTTATAGTTAAACTGGAATCAAAACTACATGGCTTATTACATACTGACAGAGATTCAGAGAAATATGTACATTTTAAACTAAAGTCTGACACACATTTCCTTAACAACAAAATGTGAATATGCTATGCAATAAGTTACACAATACAAACCTTCATCAATAAATGCATACTAGCAAATCGGCGAGAACATTATTCAGAATTAATCACTTCACACGCATATAAACCACACACTGATGGGAAAACTAAACCTCCTAATAAATTTGTGAATGTCTCCATCGCACATCTTGTTCCAATGGATGGTGATTCCCTGGTGAGATCTGGTGGGTTGGTAGGTGATTACTCCATGTCCATGCTCCTCTTCAATCTTATTGGTAAGACTGGCAATCATCAAATCTTCCAATGTTGGATTTAAGTCACTGTTGGGGGTGGATATATCCCACAGCACAATCATTGCATGCTATGCCTTCACCAAAGTGAGTGCTGAGGCTGTTATAGAAAGTGTAGCACCAATGTTCCATATAGTTGCATACTTTCAAAATACCGCAAAATCTTGTATACGTCTGTAGGGTTGAAGATACTAGCCACAACTGACAGTTTGCTAGTAAAAGATATTCTTTATATAGCTGTTTTGTAGTTGCTTTTTCTAATTTTAAGTGTTCTTACTTAGTCCAAATTTGCAATTCCACATTCCACACAGAATAATTAATTCTTGGTTTCCTATGTATGTTAAATGTTCCTTGTTACATTTTTTGCTCCGCACTGTAGTAACAGAACAGCAACTACATTCCTTCTGCATGATATATTTGATTTTCTTGTAGGACATAAGTTTTGTGATGTGTGCACTTTGAGCCTCAAATGCTAGTTGACTCTCACTGCAAGGAATCTTGCTGTCAGGATATCAATTATAAAAAGGACAAAACGTCCCCCAAAACAAACGTCGAAAAACTTTTACAAAATAATCAGGACTGATTAACGAGAAACATCATTGTTCATCTTCATTATACATCTGAATCTGTAGTGGACTATCTTCTTCTTCAATTCGAAACAATACTCTCCTGTATCCTTCAGTAAAACTGGCATAAGGGTGTGATGAGTCGAATTTCTCCATTGTAACTCAAGCTCTACTGTACAGTTCTCCTTCTTTATAAACTGAGATTTTCTTCCATTTTGAGATAATATTAGTTATTTAACGACATCTTGGTTAAATCAAATTTACAGACAAACATTGCTATTACAAATTTCGCAGTCCCTCATTCCACAAGGTAACCTTTGAAGGCATGTACCACCTATCATTTGCGTGATGTGTTCCTTATTATTAAATGTTTCAGTCCACAACATAGGGCTGTCATAAAAACCTCTACTCAATTTATACTTTATTTGTCTAAATCCTGATTCCTTGGTTATTTCTTCACTTACAGTTTTAAAACATAGTTCGCCAGAACAACAAGGCAGATCACTGTCGGGCCGCATATTAAAAACCGAACAATCATCTTCCTCATTACACAAAACATGTTCTTGATATGTATTTCCTGCTAAACTTTGTGTTAAGCTCAAGTGTTCTTATCCATTGCATATCTGTAATTGTAAGTATATATTGTTTAGAGACTTGAACAATACTTTCTTGTACCCTGGATTAACATTGACGTACATATTATCTGGGTTGATTTTCTCCATTTTTTCGAAATCTTATGCAGGTACCTGTAACAAACCTTTTTTTTTTTTAATTAGTGTCTTTACACATAGGTAGGCTGTTGGTACAAACACTCTCTTAAAGCTCCACTTTTGCATTGCGAACAGAACATTTTTTCTCACAGTGATTGGTAATATAGCATTTGACTTTTAATTATTACTTGCACAGTTGTGATATCTTCTGATTTTTATAATTTCTGCATTAATTAATATTTTTAAATTTTCCTTTTGCATTTTTCCGAGTGAATATGCCGGATAATCTTCGAGGAGCTCATTGTTCACATTTTGGAAATGCTCTTCACAAGCTATATCACCTGAGTCCCATTTTAGTCTATGTATCTTGTAACTTTGTTGCTGAAACATCAGTTAAACTTCAGCTTTTAAAGTATACCAAGGTCTGGGAGATTTAAAGCTTAATACTTCTGAATCATTTGCATTGGTTGCATAAGAAATTCCAAGTTCTTTAATTACAAAAGAGTTGTCTAAGTAATTTTCGAAATTTTGCTTGTAGCACATCATTTTTATGTTATTTCTTTTTACACTCTCGAGTTATAAAGTATTTGCAAAGAGTCATCAACTCATCTTATTTATAAGATCTCAGTGGTGGCCGCTGAATCCACCTTAACAATCCCTGAATCATCCATTACTACATCTGGGATTATTCTGGCTTCAATTAACTGTTCCAGGCTTCACGACATACAATCCCTCCGCATATGTTGTGAGTTCTTATCACTAACAAAAGCAGGCATAACATATGGACAGTCTTCACACGAAATATATGACACGATATCCTAATCAGCTCGCAAATGTTTAAAAAGGGACGGATATACTAGCTTAATTCCATGTCCTGAAAGTAATGATAAACACTTTTGGCAGCACCTACAATTGAGAACAGTCTAAACTCAATAATGTTTTCGCCTTTCCATATGCTAGAATATCTTTGAATATTTCAACACATTCCTGATCACAATTGTCACAGCCGTGAGCTTGATGCATTTTACCTGTTGTGGGGTGGTGCAGAGAGAGGTATATTCCCCTGTAAATTCTGCATTGTAGATCTAGGTGCTGCTGTATCCTCTGACATTGTAGCATCTAATGTTGTTGTCTCTGGTGTTGTAGTGGATGCCTAGCATTGTAGTGGATGCTTGGCATTGTAGTGGATGCCTGGAATTGTAGTAGATGCCTAACTCTTGGTGCTGCTAATCCACATGCATACAAACATGAAGTGACCTTGACAGTTAACCACTTAACACTGATAAAAAATTAATTTATTCCTCCTTAGATAGTATATACATTCAAAATTGCCACAGTTTTCTTTTTAATTTGCTTAAATTTGGACCTTTGAGAAAATATCATGAAATTTAACAGATTCCAGCTTCGACAAAAGTAATTTCAGGCTGGATACGTACTATTTCATTAATACTGCATGGAATAAGTAGTCTTTTTAAATAAGAATAAATTTATATTTGTTCAAACATACACTTTTTATGGTAGATAGTGTAGTCGAAATTCTCGAATAAAAGCTTTTGAATTGAAATTTGGTTATAAGTAAATTTTAGTGTCGTTTTTTTCTCTGCTACACACAAATATTTGAAACAGATTGAATATTTATGTGTGTTTTACATTAGCCTAAAATTTAAAGACAGACAGTTTTAATGTAATTTTCAAAAGGTGAAAATCTTTTACTTGTGTGTTGCTTGAATCTAATGATGCATGTTTCTTCAATATTTACAAATTCAGCAAGTGAAAATATCTCTTATAAGAAGTATTTTTCACAGATTCTCAGATTTTTGTGTGATTTTAAAAATTTTATTTGAGGCTTGCTGAAACATATAATTGAGACTTCAAGTTAATTGGATTAAAATTCATTTCTTGGAATTTTTTTGCGGATTAAAATTAATTTTAACTTCAGGGAAATAATTTCATCAGCAGGACTTAGCAAATAAATGTTTTCTTCGATGACAGCGCAAACAAGCTATCCCTTCGCTTCGAAAATAGGAAAAACCTTCCCTTATGAACAGGTTAATGGCCAGATGAAAGTAGAAGCTTGATAGTGCAGAGGGGAAAGGGGAGGTAATCAGACCAGTCCACTTCAAATTCGTGGGTATAGAGCAGATTTTGCAAACAGTGACGTATGCCATATCTTGTAAGTAACATCGTTTTCCCACTGCTTAACACTCCAGCAGCATAGCATCGACCCATGCTCTACTCATACAACCAAAGCATGTGGGTGTGTGAGACATCACGCAGGCAGTGCAGCATGGAACAGGGTAGTAAGTGCCACCCAGTGCAGTGTCTGGTCACATAAGCCACAAGATGCATGGCGTGGAGGAAAGATTGAACCCTCACGACCTATTTTAATTTTATTTCTTTCTTAATGGTTTAATGATAACGAAATTCGACACATAGTCCAAACCTTGAATCAGACGTTGAATAAAGCCACCCATTTTCTTTCTATTACAGTGTAGCATTTTTCTTGTTATTTTTTTGTTTTGTTCACCTCACGTGCCTCCATCCCCACCTCACTCACCTTATTCTTTTATGTATCATTTGAAGCGTGCTTAAGAGTTGTTTTTATTATCATAACATCAGAGAGCCAGCTGCCTAGTAAGTTAGTGTGTAAGAGTGTTTGTGTTTAGAAAATAATTCCGCAAGACTCGCTGGCCCGCCAAGGCGCACAGCGCATCACGTCCCAGAAGTTAGTCATAGCTCAGTGTTTGGAGGAGCAGGTCGCATATGTGGCGTGTCTCGCATTTCGCGCCCGAGTGGCACGAAACGCCAACCATTTAAAAATGCACTAGACTTATTTATATAAAACCCTTTCATTTAACCGCTCGGGACGTCTCTCCTCCTCTTCCACAGTGTTGCATCGCATGGGAAAGCTTCGTTTAACCACTTACTTTTTCATGGCCACATGCCTTTTCACAGTGTAGCTTTATTATCAGGCCTGGAACTAACGTAAGATGTCTCCTGGTTGGGACATGTAATTAAATATGAATAAATATTACCTCAAAAGGAGTTGCGTATATTATTTCAGGTTGGTCTTCGGACTGTTAAGAGAATGGGCCGTGACCTCCCCGCAAAGTGTATTTACCTTAAAACTGTCTCTATTTTATTCTCCAGAGTTTCTTTTAATTGGCCATACTGTGTTAAATGTGTAATTGGGGTGTGTGACTGGCTCGGACAAGTCACGGTACAATATGCAACCATAAGTAATTTATTCGTGTAACGAGGAGTGCAACGACATTGGATGGATGCCGCCTTGGTCGTCGGCCAAACGACTCCGAGCTTCCAAGAGACTGCTCTACCAGAGTATGGCATCATGCTAGTGATGTCTGGCACCCAGGTAAGAATTATCCCAAAATTCCCAAAATTTCCTAACAATTCATTTTACTGCACTTCTAAAACCAATTTACCCTTTGTCGACATTTGACCATACGTCAACAGATTAACACATTCGGAAGAGTCCAAACTTAGTGTCTTGAAGTGGGTGTCTGGCAGGTGAACAGTCCCCGATGTGGTGGACAAAGACGCTTTCTGGATTGGTGGTGGTGGGGGAGGGGGCATCTAGCGGGTGCAGGCAGTCCTCGAGCTATCCGAAAATGCATTATGGCTGATGTTGTGGAGGGATGTCGGGGGAGGAGGCGCATACCCGAAGCCATGCTCTGGTCTAAGGATGAGGTTTGGGGGAAAATGGGAATGCCCAACATGAACTTCTAACCATCCTGGCTAAACTGCACCATTTTTAGTTTGTGATTGAATCTCGCACTGGACGCATCGCTTTCTGCACACACACACCACTGATCATCCCTCCTCACGATTCAGGACGACGCTTGGCGAGGACTCGTGGCGCTATCGAAGCTTAAGATATCTGCAAACCTGGGGTTTCGATCCAGCCTACAGTTGACTTCGCCTCTCGCTTTCTTCCAATAGTATCTGTTCCAGGATTCAGATCTCGTTCACAGTCTTCGTAAACTCCAATGCGATATATTTTTATAAGTTTTAAATTAGTAATTTATTTGAGTACTAAGCCGATATAGTACATCTGTTATTTTTAATAATTTTATAAGCTTTTATTGTGTAAAGTAAGTTTCTGAGGTCCGTCTACGAGAATTAATAGGATTTTCTACTACAGTTTGTGTTAACAATTGCGGCGAATTTCTCAGACTTAACGGAATTTATGTTAACATTATTCAGCTCTATGTAATATGTCTATATTTTTTTTTTAATGTAACATAATATTTATTATATAGTTTTTCTTCGACAAAAAATCTGGACACAAATCGTTCCTAGATTTATTCATTTTTGAATAAGCTTTGCGGAATTAACCTTTGCAGGATTAAGCCCTTCTTCATGCGATCTGACTATTCCTACGCTTCCATGTAAATTGTGTTAAAAATGAATTATTCCTACAATAGCGAAATTAAATTTTCCTCGGGAAGTGAAACTTGTGTTAAAAATCTGGTTAAGTTTTTCTCAATACTAGTTTGCCTTTGCTAGTAAATGCAATTCCATCTCCGCAGAAATTCATGATGGTGGTAAACCAGTTTTAATTTTGATGTGGAAATCTATTTTCTATTAATTCGTTTAGTGAGTTGACACTTAATTTATTTGTGAGACCAGGAAGTTCCTTATACTTTTGTCGTGTTACATTTTTTCATTTCATTATTTTCTCTCATGGGTAACGTTAGCGGTTTCATTTATTTGGAAACAGTCGTTTAGTAATTGGTCGTAAATCGTATTCACCTCTCCTTCCCATAATTTCAACTCAGTCGCCTAGCGACCACAATGCACGTATCTAGTCATGCTCCACACACACACACACACACACACAGCTTATAAGACATTCTTTCACTGACCTCACAGCTGACAAACATATTTTGGGAGAGGTGCTTGTACAGTTTCTTACGTGTTTTCAAATCCGTTTTTATTGTGACGTGTAAATAAAGTAATGCAATGTATATTTTGCTAGTGATTTTTTTTTTGCTTCATTTTAGGTAGAACTAGTTAATTCATTTCTTTATGACACCTGGAGACTCATGTAGTGGTGATTGTTTAACCTGGCATAAATTTTATTGCTACCATGCAGGGTGGGTAAGTAAAATCATGTTGTAGACAAATTCACCTCTCCTTTTGTTTAATTGATTTTAATTGCATAATAATTTCATTAAATACGCCTTTCTAAACTCCAACATTACCTTCCGATTGCGCTGCACCTCTCTCAGTCGCCTGTCAGACGAAATGCTACAAAAATTAAGGTATTACACAATACCTATATATATATAAACACACCCTTTCCCCAACACAGCACCACTTCAGCACAAAGCCAGAGCTCAGAGGGTGAGGACCTACCATGCTGCTCTCCAAAAAAGAAATGAAAAGAAGAACCTTAGTACGCTATTGCAACAAACTATACACAAAAATGTCACATAGAAATTTGATCAAACGAGATTGATGGAAAACTTTGATCAAATTTCTTTGATCTCATTTTGTCGGATTAAGATACTATTAATCCTTAATACGATTAAAACAATTGATCGGATTAATAATTAGTCAAATCAATAAACTTGATAATCCATCCATTAATTCCAATTGATCCCAGGTGAAATGAAACTGACACGCCCCTGCAACATACGAGTACTATTGATATATGGAAAGATTTATGAGTAACGGCAGTGCTTATGTATGGAAAACAAGTCACTGTATTCACATATATGTACGACGGACATTTATGCCACTCATTAAAACATTGGTATAGTATTTAAACAAGGGCTTACCTAGGAATGAATACGGGTAGGGACGGGGGCGAGAGGATTTAATATTTATATTTTTGAACGAAATACAAAACCTTTATTATTAAAAAGTTATACTTACATAATTATTTATAATCATTGGATCCATGTACAGATATTGAACCACAAAATTCTATAAACATACGTCACGTTCAAGGAAGATCATAAATCCTTGAATTAAAATGAAATAAAACTTGTCATTTTGTTTTTTAATTTTATTTTCATTTAGGTAGGGGTATATGTCCCAATATATCACCCCCCCATCCCAACTATGCCCCTGTTATTAAATGTGTATCTTTAATTAGCATAATAATCAATCTCACTGTAATCCGTAATTAATCAAGCTTTTACGGTTGTAAGGCCAAAAGAAAATAGAACTGTTAGAATATTAATCTTAAGGCTATCATGTGTGCCTGCTAACATTACTCACGCTATACAGCTCAAATTATCTACTTTAGAAACCAATCGATGTGATTATCACACAACAACCGCTCGTCGATTGTACCTACTATGCTGGTACTTTCGTATTATTACTTTTAGACAAAGATATTCTGGAAATAAACATTTACTAACTATAGAATCCTATATAATGAGACGATCTCTGTATGTCTGTCCGTCTTTAATACTTCTAAGTCTCTTGAAACTGAACAGAAGTTCTTCAAATTTTGCAGAACGAATCCTCAGGGTTAAATACAGGCCAAGTTAGAATTTCAGCAAGATTAGATTACACAATCATGACTGTTAGCCCTAAAAAACTCATTTTTAATTAACTTCTTTCTATTAAAGATTTGTATTATTACATAGAGATATGAAGGTAATGGAATATCATTTTTGTTTACTTTAAATGTCTCGCTTCAACTTTGAGTTAATAAAGTAGGGCCTTAGTGGCTCAATGGATAGAGCGATTCCAAGTGGAGCCTTAGTAGCTCAGTGGATAGAGCGATTCCAAGTGGGTCCGCAGTAGCCTAGTGGATAGAAGTATATCCAATGTTGAGTTTTTCACATCATTTTTTTCAGTCTTTGTATGATAACAAAATTTTGTAACATCGTAACTGTTCTAGGAATGTAACGATTCGAAAAAAAAAAAAAAAAAAAAAAAAGGTCATGGGCTGGGCCCCTTGTAAGCTATAAACAGCCATAATGTGTCGCATAAAAAATAACTCGTTACCCATTGAAGATTTGAACTCTAAAAACTACAATAATGTGGCACAAACCTGCGCACTAACTCACTGAGCTACTTAAATCACTTGCAGTTCAATTGTGTGATAAGATAAAATACAATATGAAACCACAACCATCGCGTATTTTATAAAGTGATTTATTATATTATTATGATCACGTGAGTAGTATGCAACATTTCCCGTTAGCGCTACTAGCGCTACGTGGTGTTCAACACACGAGCTACAGATTCTTACCTGCTGGAGTGGTCAGAATATTTAACAAGGGGTAGTCCACTCTAGGTATATCTTTACTCAATGGTATGGTTATCTGCTGTGGTGTTTTGTTGATATATTCAGATGGTAGAGCATGTTGGCATGCTAGATTGCGTGGCTTTTGACGACGCATGGCTGAAGCAAGCTAATGTCTTGGTGAAAGGTATTATATCTGTTTTGGTACTTACTACCAATGGGTTATCGATATGGTTGTTAAGTATGCTGGAGGTATATTACCTTATATGTTATAGTTGGCGTGGTATGAAATAAGTAAATGTTATGTTGCATATAAAATGTGATCTGTGTGGCATGACTGAAGTATGCTGGTGTTATGATTGGTATAGTACCCTGTACTCCTGGTCAGCAGAGTTACTCAGATTTTGTTTCGTATGTCTGAGGTGTGGGGTCCAGCATTTTATTGATATGGATGGTGGTTTATCCAGCATCTGTTTGTTTAGATTGAAGGATCGAAGGATCGGTCAAACTATGGAAATATGGGGCTATAGAGCTAAGGACTCATTTAGAGTCATTCAGTCATTTAGTCATTTTAGTCACCTATTGTCTATATTGGAGTCATTTTTTTAGTCGTTTTGGAGTCTTTTAGAGTTATTTTTGGAGTCATTGTGGGTCATTTACTATTACATCTGTGTGTGTCTGCGAGTCCTGTAATGCTAAGGCATGCTTGAGTTTTGGTAAGGGTGGTCATTGTATTTTGACTGGTGTCAGCCAGCTTTGTGGATGGTATGAGAATAATTTGAATGTGTCACTGATATGGGCTGTATGTTTGCTTTGTATGGTGTGTATGGAAGATTGGTTGAGGTATGCTAGAGTTATAGTAGGTGGTATGGTTGGTAGGTATAAGCAGTGTTGGTTGGTAGAACAAGTATAATGGGTGTTAGGTCATGGGCTTGCCTCAGCTGTATAGTTGCTCGAGTTATGATATATATTATGCTCGGTGTATTGGGTGGCGCAGTAGAATTTAATTTTTTTTCTGGTTATAAGAGATTGGGTATTGGGTGGTCTGGCATGATTTGGGTTATATAAATGATGGTATGGTGGTATAAAGACTAATGTATATTTGACTATTGTCGACTAGTAGAGCAGAAAGTATGAGCTGTAAATAAATGTTTTTAATAGGGTCAGTGTGAGCAACAAAGTTCCTACATGTAAATAAAATAATTAAAAATCACATAAGTTAAATCTGAATAATAAATTAAAATATTCCGAAAAATAAGTTTGGGATACCAAAAAATTATTACATGTAAGTTAAACAACAAATATAATTGTTAAATTTGAAAACAAAATTTTATTGCTGGCCTCTGTAATTCATTATGGTGTTGGTATGTAAAGCAGATGAAATGCATCAGTTATAGTGGGTGGATTTGACTGTGGCAGTCGTGAAACTTTCTCGAGAAGAATTTATGGCCAAGGCTTCTGGTTGGATATTTGCTAGCATATACTGTCTTCAGCAGTGTATAAGAATATTATGTTTACTACATGAAAGGTGAGCATGCTGGTGTAAAGACACTATAATAATGGTGTGGAAAAATTTAAGATTTCTGTTTTTATGTTTATAGTCTCAAGTGTGTAATTATATATGTGATATAAATAGAACAGTTTTCATTTCCCACTGGTATTGTACCCTGCCTACTTCTCTGGTGTACAGCGAATATGATGGTGCCTGGTTTTGTCACATGATCCTAAATAAAATAAAATCTGAGTAGGATGGTTATGTCTACAAAAATATTCTAAGCACTGAATTATTAAAACTGTATAATATTTATACACGAAGAGAGGAGACCACAAGTTAAGTTGAGAGAACTTTTTGCTCTGCTCTACATACAATTTAAATACAACTTAAAAAAAAAAAAAATTTTATTAAAATTTTAAAAAAATACTTAAATTTTTTTGTTATTCTCTTATTTTAATCCTGTATGGTTACCAGTATTTATAAACAGATCTCGTTAAATAAACAGACTATTATTTTAAGCTTGTTACAGTCATAGAGGGCTTAAACATATATGCCTGGAGCTAGTAATGTTACCCGAATACTGAATTTCCCGATCCTGCCTCCTAAGACTTAGGAATATATATTCACATGTGACGATAGATAATCACTTGCTTACAAGTACGACTTGCTACATTATTATTTATTAAAGTATACATAAAAATTAATTAGTTGTGAGTATAGGCAAATGTGATTCAGACTCAGACCGAAAAAAAAACGAAATGATTTTTATACAGTACATAATTTGCCTTTAAATAAACAAAAACACTCTAAAATATAGTATTCTTAAGCCATATATGCATTGATTGAAAAATATAATGAAACATTAGAAATATTTTTGTAATTGTATTACGGAATTCACCAATTTTTGCCTGGAAGTTTATTTGCATCATAAAGGTACTACTTCTTGCAATGGGTTCGGTAGCTGAGTGGCTAGCATGCCCGATTCGTAACCCAAAATTCCCAGGTTCAAATCTTTTCCAAGCATAAGGTTTTCTCTTCTTTAAAATTTACCATATGCCATGAAAAACTGTGAAATTTCCATATTTTCAATTTTTAAACCGATTTTTACATTACAAATGCTTTTAAAATTAGAAGTTAGCATACCTCGCAGTCATTGGCCTCCCTTCCTTTACCGTGCGGTTCTTACCTACGTCACTGTATGTGCATGTCACAGCTGACTTGTCTGCCCTGGTGGACCTGTCGGCACGTGCATGGTTAAAAGGCTAAGCGATTCAATGTTCGTATAAAAGTAAAAGGAAATTGAATGAGTAAAATATTTAAAAAATATCACCTTTAATTATTAAGAATTAAAATTCAATATGTTTTACAAAGTCCTGCCTGGAATGCACTTTACAATAATTTATTATATATGTTCTCATGCATTGAAAACTACATCTTTAAATATATAAATAAATATACACACTGATGAATCTTGCACTCTAGCAGGCGATGAAGGTTCTATGTAGACGGCGGAGTGAGCAAAATGTGACTAATCGAACAAGTATGAGTAATTAGTAGAACGAATATGAGGTAAAAGAGATAAAGGAAAGAGAGAATGTGACTAATCGAACAAGTTTAAGTAATTGGCCGAAATAATGTCAGAGACAAGAGAGAAAGGAAAGAGAGAATGCGACTAATCGAACATGTGTGAGTAATTGGTCGAACGAATGTGAGAGACAAGAGAGATATGGCGAGAGAAAGACAAGAAATAATTTAAGAGATAAAAATGGGAGGACGTTGAGAAATCTTATGGAAAGATAGAGAGACAAGAGAGAAAGTTATGGATTGAGATAGTGAGAGAAAATGAAAGAGAGAAAGATGGAATGAGAGAGACACTAGAAAATTTGAGAAAGAGAAAAGAAAGAGAGAAAGAGATGGGATGAGAGAAAGAGAAGGAAAATAATAATATGATAAGGAAAGAAAGAGAGAGAGAGAGAGAGAGAGAGACAACACACAATGATAGAACATGAAATAACGAGACATAATGGTGGTATGATATTATGATTGTATGCGGCTAGAAAATATGAGTCCGATGATATATAATACTTAATGCTTACGCCTTAAAATTTTTGATTTAAAAAATGTATTTAATTTTGTAATGTAATTATTAAAATTATTTTATTTTATCGATTTCTCAGATACCACATTGTTTTGTTCTAGAAGCAATAACGAGCTCCACAAATCATCTAAATTGTCTCTTTTTCGCAGAAATCAGGCTCGAGAGTGGTTCGATGCTTTTTGAATGCAAAAAGGCAAATTTTTAGTGAAGAAAGGGAAAAAATAATTTAAGGTATTTTTAGGCTAAAATGTACATTTTTGAGTGAAAAAAAAGCGATTTAGAGAGAAAACAGAAAAAAATGTTACGTCAAGGTCAGAACCACCAATCTACTCACTGATGATCCAATCAAATCAAAGTGTTCCATTGATGTAACGTTATGTTGTTGAGCACAGTACTACCGGGTCTCGGGATGAAACCAAGTCAGTAATGCGTGAGCAGTCCACAAGGCCACCATGCATCGCAGACTTCATGCAAACATTGTCAAATGCCGATCCCAAGGCGCCAGACACCAGGGCAACTTCTCGTTTTTCACACATGTAAGTAGCGCCATACATGCCCAGGCCGATGTAATGTAACATAGTTACTTCTGATGCAGGAGAAAGCCGCCGTCAATGATGTAACAGCAATACTGCTTGTTCCATTCAAATGTAGTTGTTTAAATAACATCACACTGAGCAAACTTCTTAGTTTTCCGCGTTCCAATTTAATCGAAAATAGAGAAAGGGAAGAGAGACAACTCGTACCTTAGGTATTCACATAACTCATCCTCACTTTTCTTAAGAACAAACATTCTTTGGAAGAGTAGTAGCGGATCAACTGACATTATTGAATCTTATATGTCTAAGACTGCTTTTGACAGTCAGCAGTGGAACTACTTTGTCACTATACATTAGCTTCACGCCATTGAAATTATTCCCAACTATTTTTTTCATAGTGGAAATTCCGTAATTGAGAGCATAATGACAATTGATAATCTCATTGCCTGTTACACATGTTGGTGTTGACATTAACTGCTGCCCATGTGGGAAAGGATGATCTTGGAACCGTTTGCTCAATTTATGCACATCGTCACCATCTATGGTTATTCGGGAATCTCATACAATGACATGCTGTATTGCAGAAATTCACCCCACTGAACATTTACATAATGTGTAGCTGGCATTCCTAGTATCTAAGTTCTTAGAACACTTTCGATTATACCTCTGCCATGAGTCAATCCTCCAGAACTTTTCATAACTCTCATCAATGTCTGCTCGATCGTCATGTCGCTACAAATTCCGAACCAAAATTGTTTAGATATTCTGATTGTGAAATAATAATATTCTGTTAATTTTCGGGAATCTTTCCTATCCATAATGTCCTTCAAACACTGCATATTTTAAAAGTATAGTCCGAATGATTTTACATAACGGAAATTTTCATTAGAATGAAAATATGAAATCATATGCTGGACACATTCCAAATGCTATTTCCAATTGCCCATTCACTCAGCTCATATGTAGTCTTCCACCAGACTCGCCATGTTGTAATACTGTACCTAAAGTTCAGCCGTATCTCCTCTGATTTCTATTATCAATAAATGCATGGCACTAGTCAGCGATAGTGTCACCATCTGGATAATGCATCTCAACTAGAAACTCAGATGGCCACAATGTCTTTAACTAACCTAGTGAAAGATGTCGCTACCAAAAAACATTTACATAACAAGTGTGTGTAGTTCAAGCTCTTCCCTTATTTCTCCTCAAAAAAAAAAATCAAATTTTGGTATTTTGCACATTTATAAATGTTGTGTATTTATATTTTGGTCATGTTTAATTATTATTTAACTTACTTTTGGAGACTGTGCATATGTGGGCAGTTTTATTTGAATGATAAACTTCCAACTTCACATGTTTGTAGCATGTACGAAAGCAAATTTGTCTAAAAAATGTTTTGCACCACATTCAAAACTCTCTGGCGAGAAAACTATTGCCTCTACGACAAAATTGCTTATCACTTTTCTTGTAGCAAATTTAATTGTGGTCAAATTTTATGTACCACTTTTTCTGGTGAAATCAATTTTAACGGAGGTACATCACAAAATGTGTTGTACGTTTTTTGCAGTGTGGCAAAGCGAGCGCAACTTGGATACAATATGATATATTATATACATATTATACCTTACAGTAAAATAAAGTTCTTAAGTTTAGAGGTTTACAGCATACCCTGCAAACTCTATGCGGAATTGCTTTCATTCCAGGGAGTGTTGTCTTGGTCCACTAATTATGTTGTCTGAATCTGTGAACACTGCGGCCTACAAAACTAATTACTTTATTAATTTTTATTTAGTCGATTTCAATTTCTGTTTGAAAATACACCTCATCCAATTTTGCATTCTACTTTCCCTGGCAAATAATTTCCTAGTATAATATGTATTTCTGATTTAAATCAGCTTCGAATGGACAATTTTTTAAATATTAATTTTGGTCACTGCTTTATCGCCTTTAACTATATTCTAACATAAAAGTATTGATGACCTTTCTGAAACACGGATAATATATACTTTCAAAAGGGATGACAAAATAAAGCAAGATATATCTCACATAGTCAACACATATTGTAAATTGGTAATAGTAACTATATAAATAAATATATTGCTATTTCAAACCAAGAAAAACTATTTGGTGAACTCTACTAGAATTCAGATACATAATTGATACGATTAATATTATTGAAAATAATTTGGAACACTTTGCAAAGTATATTTAAATGCTTATCAGGAGTATGTCAATATGGCCACTGTAAGATATTGAGAAGAAAAGTACTTATTTGATAACTGCAACAAATTGACACTCGTTTTTATTCTGAAGCGACTATAAGAGTATTGCAAGTTGTAGATCATATTTCACTGACCTTTCATAAAAAGGTCGACCTTCTTGTCTTAGATACCGCACACCATGAAGTGTGCTGTTCTGAAAGAACTGTCTTGCCTGGTACTGCCACGAAGTTTTCAGCAAGTTAAAGCTCTCACATTCCTCATCCGGATATAGTGACATTCCTCCATCTGTAATATGGAAGAAATAAACCTAACAAATATCCATTCAATATGCTACTGCTCTGTTTATGTGCAGAAAATTGGATTATCAAAAACCATGTAAACATATTTGCATAATATCGTCACCCAATATAGCGAGCATTATTAAGTTGGATTGTGGGTATAGAAATAATGTTAAGTGTGGTTTGTAACTTCTCTTACCTACATATTAACAGCGCATTTGTAAAATCACAATTCTCAGTACTACTTGAGTACGCAAATGAATAACTATAAATTTTGTCCGTATGTCATTAGTTAAATAAATTCACAAAGTAAGAAATAGTTGGCAAGTTTACTACATCAGCGTACGTGAATATTGAGAAGTCAGGAATGGTGATGTGTTTATCTCACACTGTGGTAACTTTCCTACGATATTTTCCAGAAAAGTTTCAAATGCGCACAGAGTATCTCAACTCCTCAGAGGAGTGCCAGAGTATCTCAACTCCTCAAGGAGCTCACAGAGTATCTCAACTCCTCAGAGGAGTGCACAGAGTATCTCAACTCCTCAGAGGACTCACGAGTATCTCAATCCTCAAGATGCACAGAGTATCTCACTCCTCAGAGGAGTGCACAGAGTATCTCAACTCCTCAGAGGAGCTCACATAGTATCTCAACTCCTCAGAGGAGTGCACAGAGTATCTCAACTCCTCAGAAGAGTTCACAGAGTATCTCAACTCCTCAGAGGAGTGCACAGAGTATCTCAACTCCTCAGAGGAGCGCACAGAGTATCTCAACTCCTCAGAGGAGTGCACAGAGTATCTCAACTCCTCAGAAGAGTTCACAGAGTATCTCAACTCCTCAGAGAGTTGCACAGAGTATCTCAACTCCTCAGAGGAGTGCACAGAGTATCTCAATTCCTCAGAAGAGTTCACAGAGTATCTCAACTACTCAGAGGAGCGATTCTGGAATTGTTTGAACCCTGAATGAAAGACTATCGGAATTCATAAAACTGAGATATTGCAATATTTTTGCTGGAAGGTGGAAAATATCTTTCACCAGACAGAGAAATATTGTTGCAAATGTTCTACTTACTTTTACCAACTGTACAGAATATAAATCGACATTGCAGTTCGTAAAAATGTATTTAATAAGTAAACATTATCAATTCATATTCACACATAAACGTACGGTTATTGCACACTGATATATAATTTACTAGCAATTTCATAACACTTTTGAATCTAACCTTTGAAATAATCACTCTGTCTATGATGTGTGAGGTTATATCCTAAAATATGTAGTATATCACAACCGTTTTATACTACTGTTAACACAAGAAAATGTTATTTTGGTTCATTCAAAATATTATTTACATTTTATATTTAAATTATGATATTACATTTATTATGATTAAACCAGTGATGTGTTGGAAATGCCCAGAAGGAAATAGTTCTTATGCAAATTATTATTACACTGGGTGCACACGAATGTGGCGTGTAGACCATTTGGTGTAGTTTTCTACACTTGGCTAAGATTTGTTTGCATGAGGCTGAAGAATATCCTAAAAGTAGAACTTAGTTGGAAGTCACTGTGAATAGGCTATACCATCGTAGTTTTAATACTACATATTTCCTTGCTGACATAGAAGTTTGAAAACACAATTATTTTACTTGCATTTGCCGTGTATAAGAAATTTTTAGTTACGCTAGTTTTGCAATCAATATGCTGATATATTTCGAAACTCGTAAATCATCCATACAATAAATAAGTAAAAAGTTATATTCCCGTTAAGAAGTATTATTGGTAACTTTTTACAGTGCACCCTTGTTCGTCAGTACAGCTTGTATGATAATTACCGAATTATATTTATAAACTAAAAACTTCTACTTATCAGCGAAGCAAAATATAGACAAACATAACCATAAAATGTAATAAAATAAAATTTACTAACAAGCCATAGAGTATTATATTTCTATGCCTAGTTTATCTGTGGCGCATAAAATCATGCATGATAATCTGCACCAGAGAGCATGGTTCATGTATAGGTACTGCAATTACAGTGTATTATAACATTTTAAGTAGGAATGATCTTAAGTGCTAATATAACAAAATTTTATTCTGCTACAAAATTTTTAACTTCAATAAGCATAAAGGAATGATGTGAATTAAATCTGATTTAAATAATTATATCGTAGGTGACGTTATTTACAGAATATCAATAGCATTAGCCCAAAATTGTTGAGAAAAATTTTTCACAACTAATAGAAACAAAAATGAGCAAGTATGATAGTATATGGGAAAGGTATGTTCTATGACAAACGGCTTCTGCTGGAGGAACGAGGATCGACCTTAAATGACCTTGAACTATTTTTTTCCCGCTTTTCCTTCAAAATCGCAAGTTTTAGCGAACAAAAACCTTAAAATTTCCCTTTCGCCCGAAAAATTTCCTGTTTTTTCCCTAAAAAATGCCTTGTTTTTCTTTTTTAAAAAAAAAGTGCTAGTACATGCAGTTGCAAGCACGCAGAAAGGCAATTTTCGAGCAATTTTAAATAATTTGGATGGCTTCCTATTCCTTCTACACCAAAACAGTGTGACATCTGAAGAGCATATCAAATAAAATTAATTTAATAATTTTTTTATAAAAGGAAATATATTTTTATAAATAAGACATTTAAAGGTGTAAGTGTTAAGTGTTATATATCACCCGACTCGTATTTTTAAGGTGAATACTATCGAGATGTTATACCGTCATTTTGTCTCATTTTTTCAGGCTCTAATGCTCTGTGCTGTCTCTCTCATTTCATCTCTCTCTCTTTCTTTCTTCAATTTCTCCTCTCTTGTCTCTTTCATTCTCTCACTTTCTCTCTTGTCTCTCACTCCATTTCTTTCTCTCTTTCGTTTCTCTCTTGTCTCTCATTACATATCTTTATCTCTTGTCTCTCTATCATTCCATAAGTTTTCTCTGAGTCCTCCCATTTGTCTCTGTTGCATTGTCTCTTTCCTTTCTTTCCTTCTCCCTCTTTCTCTCTATTATTTTACATTATATAATTTGTCTTTACTGTAGTACGAAAATAAATCGCCTAGACTAGTAACCATACAAGCGCCGACGTATGCTAGTCAGGCATACTTGCTGCGACATGCGTGTGCAGCAGGCGACCAGTGTAAATGGGCTCCGAACCATGTGCACACGAACTTCAGTTATCACACGCACTGCTGGCCGGCCTTGTCGATCAGATATCTATGAAGTGATGCATTTTTTAATAATTTATATTATTCTATTTTAAAATTATTTTATTTATAATTTGAAAAATACAAAAATATATATATATATATTTTTAAAAATACAGCAAAATGTATTTAAAGTGAAAAAAATTCGTTTAAAAAATTGAAATTATTTAAATTTCACACATTGTCATGACAGCTGGTAACATTAAAAAAAAAAAGGAACCAATTCTCATGTGGGATTCCAACCACTAGGCCAACAAACCAAAGAAAAGTAGTGCTTTAATAGTTGTATATAAACTTGTAAGCGAAATTGGCGAATTCCCTCATACAATTGCAGACATTTATTTAATGTTTTGTTATTTTTTTTTTCAATCAATGCATAAATGGCTTAAGTATGCTCTATTTTTATAATTTTATTTTGTTAATTCAAGGCAAGAAATGTACTGTATTATAATCATTTTGTTATTTTCTGATTCGTATGTGCTTAAACTCACTTATAATTACTTTTTATATATTCTTTTATAAATAATAACGCAGTAAACATCATTTTTGTGCAAGTCAGGCTCGTAAGCATGTGAATATGGACAAGCAAATACGAATATAATTTGAGAACTCTTAAGAGGCAGACAGTCTCGTGAAATTAAGTTTTGGAAGCACAATTTCAAACCATGGGAATTTATTTGTTTAAGCCCTATATTACCATAATGATTAACTTAAAATAATATTTATTTATAGTGTTTTTAACAAGATCTGTTTGTAACAGACTGGTTACCCTACGATTTAGGTTTAATAAGAAATTAAAAAAATTGTATTTATTATTCGATTTTTTAAATTTATTTGATTTTAATTTTTTAGATTGTGCTAAAATTGTATGTAGAGTACAGCAAAACGTTCTATCAACTTCATTTCAGGTCTCCTCTGTTCAAGACTAAATACTAAACGACGTTAATTATTCACTGCCTCGAAGGTATTTGTAAACATAACTATCCTACTCGAATTGTATTAAATGTATGTGTAAGCTATCAGTGACTTAACCAAGTACCATCATATTCTCTACATATATATATTTATATGAATACACATATATATATGGGGTGGGGATGTACGCAGGGTACAACACTGATGATAAATTAACCACTTTTTTTTATTTATATCATATGTATTGACATACCTCAGACTCCAAACATAAAAAAACATAAATCTTACATTTCTTCCACACCATTCGTGTACTGCCTGTACACCAGCATGCACACATTTCCCTTAGGGAATATAATCTGCCTATATGTAGCTCATGGCAGTCTATGCTAGTCATCATACAGCCAGAACCCTTGGCCATATATTCTTCACCATGACAAAGTGTCACGACTTCCACTGACAAACTAAGCTTCCTAACTTGAACCCAGAGTTCATACCAGCCGAAACACAAAAGTGCATGCCATCTGCTCTACCGACCAACACCAGACTTATATAGGCTATCTATAAGTTTTTTAAGTTTAACATTTTATTTATTTATATATAATTTTTTTTTCATTTACATGTATTTTTTTATATTCCATACCTACAGTTCATTTATATTTATTACTCAGATTGAATTTATACAATTTTTAAGTATTTTATTTACAGACATGGGCTTTGTTACTCACATTGGCCTTAAAAAAGTTTATTTACTGTTCATACTACATGCTTTACTGGTCGATACCAGCCAAATATATGCTTGTCACGACACCATAATGCCAATCATTATAACCCAAGTCATGCCAGACCACCCAACACTCCATATCCTATAACCAAAGAAAAATTCAACTGCACCACCCAATACACGAAGCAAAATATCCATCATAACTCGAGTAACTGTACAGTTAAGGCCAGCCCATAAAATATCAACCATTCCATCTTCTCTGCCAATTTCCACCTCCATCTCAACCTTCAACTTCACTTCGAGCTCCACCACCACCAACCACCACCACCCATAAATGACCCATGAATGACTCATAACAACCCATAAAGGACCCATTTAGACCCACAAATAAAACATGACCCATTAATGACTAATTCTGACCGATGTTGACCCATACATAATAATTATAGGCTCATAAATGACTAATTTTGATCCACGTGGATTCATAAATAATCCTTCTAGGCCCTTAAATTACTAATTTTAAACCATGTTGATCCTTAAATAATCCTTATACGCACATAAATGACCCATATAGACACATAAATGATGCATAATGACCCATGAATGACCCATTTCGACCCAAAAATTACCCATAGACCCATGATCCATACCCCTAAATGACCCCAAAATTGCCCAAATGCACCATACACTATAACTCAAGCATACCTCAGCCATCCAGCCATCACGAGCTTTACCAAAATGTTCCTACCACCCATACAATCTGCTTTACCAATAATTATCAGACTAAATATACTCACCACTCATGTCATGCAATAGAATTCAGTCATACAGCAGCCCACGCCCACTAAAATATTTCAAAAATCGTAACTCCAACATGTTTGTCATTATCATTTGACATCAGTCAAATATCATACCACCCATTAAATAAACTACCTTATTATACCAACAATCACCAGACTAAATATAAGCACCAATCAAACTATAATGCCAGCATACCTCAGCCCACACCCACTAAAATATAGCAAAAACTGTAATTTTAGTATGTCTGTCATAGCCTTAAATTTTACTGTCACATACCACAATACCAACCTTAATTACCAAAGGCATACTATGCTGAACCAACACTCACATTTCCAATAACCACAGAACAATTAAATTTCAAACACACCACCCCATACACCAAGCACAATAAAATCATAACTCGAGCAATTATACAGTTTGAGTCCAGCCCATTACCTAACACCAATTAAACTTGTTCTGCCAACCAACACTGCTTATACCTACCAACCATACCACTCACTATAGATCTAGAATATTTCAACCATTCGTCCAGAGAGATCATACAAAGCAAACACAAGCCTTACCAAAATATTCCTACCACCCATACAATCTACTCTACCTCCCATCACTAGACTAAATGTATGCATCGCTCTTATCATACCAGAAATCAAGCATACTTCGGTCCACACCCACTAAAATATACCAAAAAATCTAAACTCCACCATGTTTGTTATTTTGTCATAGCATTAGACACCAGCCACATATCATATGAGATACTAATATAAATCACTCTACAGGCTGTTCACGGTAGAATGAGAACTTTGGAAAGTCCCCTGTAGAATCTACTTGAATGCATGTTGTGCATTCTTCCGTCTTTTATAAAATTTACATTGTCATGGGCCTCATCACTTTATCCATGTGTCTGCCAAGTGAAAATGTGAAATTATTACGAAAGTAAATGTTTTACAAATCTGCTAATTTTTACACTCTGGTGTATTAAAAAAACAACATGAAATGGAAGAAATAATTTAAGTTATTACAAATGGTTACCTAACATTTTTATTTGACGTTAAGATATGGACCTACTTTCCATCAATTGTTACCAACTTTGTCGGTTGCATGTCACTTGGTGTGCCAATTAAAATATATGCAGGTAGGGAAGTGAATTTTTTCTAAGGTTCATTTCAAAAGTGCTCACTTTATCGTGAACAGCCTTTATCAACAATCCATACCAATAGAAATGTTGACCACGGCACCTCAGACATACGAAACCAAACATTAGCAACCCTGCATACCAGGAGTACTGGGTACTGTACCAACCATAACACCAGCATAATTCAGTCATGCCACAAAAATCACATTGCTCATGCAACATAACAACTACACATTTCATACCACCGCACACCATCCATTGACACTCCCAACCAAAACTTCCTAGGAAACTACCCTCCTGCATACAAGGTATTAATATAAGTCACCATAACAATCAACATACCAGTTAATTATACCCAGCCGTCCCCTAATAATGTCTGCTCCATCAATCCTACCAGGTAACATACATCCAACATACACTATCTACCAAAAAGTAACTGGGCATCTGTCCACAATGTTTTCTCGGTGGTTGTCACCCCGTTAGAATCTCGTAGGGCCACCTATTGCAGCTATAACAGCAGCCACCCTCTTTGCCATGCTCTCTATGAGTGTTTGCAGGACATCCACGGGGATTTGTCACCATTCCTCTTGTAACCATTCCATGAGTTAGGCAATGGATTTTCTCCCTGCCTGATGAGCCCTCACCCGGCGATCCAATTTGTCCCAAAAATGTTCTATAGGGTTGAGGTCGGGGCTCTGGGTGGGACAGTCCAATCGGCGAACATTGTGGTCGGCGTACCACTGCATAGTAGCCCTTTAAACATGGCACCTGACATTGTCACCCTAGAAGTAACACAGGTCCATTCTATAAAATCGCCACAATTTTTGGAGCATTTCATTATCCAGAATGTTACAATAGGCCTCTGCATTCATACTACCCTGGACAAACACCAGCGGTCCTATGCCGAAGGCTGTGAAACACAAGTCAACTGATGTACTGAATTACCTATCTTCTTGGGGCCCAATTACTTTTTGGTAGATAGTGTACTTAGCAACCATATCGACAACCCATCGGTACTAAGTAGTAAAATATATTTAATACATTTCACCATGACATTAGCTTGCCTCAGATATTCTAGGTCGAGAGTCACATCGACCACCTTACCTCGGATTTAGTGATAAATCATAACAGTCAACTATAATGACTACAATTTCAAACCATCTAACTTTACCAGTTACTCCCATAAATAAGCCATACCATCCGACAAGCCAATAAAATATTCCAATAATAAGATCCAACCGTGCTATTTATAAAATCAACATTAACAACATAACCATATATGACATTCGTACAGTCTAAATCCCATTTACCATTTCATACAATCTAATCACACTAACCAACCATACCAGCTAACCATTATGCCCCTCTTATACTAACTAAACATCCCGTCGAACAATTCTGCTCTTACAAACTAATTACACAATTAAACCATTCTCTCCACACCATCGAAACTAAAATTTTGTCATACTTCCAAAACAACCGAACAAGTGATTAGGGCTTACCAATCAACATAATGGCTATACAAACCATAAAAGCAAACTATTTGTGCGACCAAGTCATACTGATAGGTTATACCACCAAGATGTAAAAGCCATAATAATACCATACCATACAGGCAGCCCACAACAGCAGACAATACAATATTTTTACTACACCCATTCCAGCCATTCCAAGAGACCATACCAACCATAAAAAAAATACAAGTCAGATATACTAACAAAACATATTATCAAAAAAAGCTACCTATAACACCCATGCTGAGAGGTCATACAGTACAAACATTCTAAAACACCTCTACCAATGATGAGACTACACACAATTCATATTAATGCCAGACAGACCAACAAAATATTCAAGAAATACATTTTGATCATAACTCCTGCCCTCCTGTTTAGCAGCCATACAGGCACATCACACTCCCTCCTGCCATCAACCCAAACAATCACAATGTTCCAATCACACATTTCAGACATCGCTACTACCAAACTGATAGACCATACAAGCAAGACTCACCACCAAACCAGACAACCAATGAATATACCCAGGTCATCATACAGAATAGTTTTAAAAACAAGAGAGACCACACTCCCATATCTAGAAAATCTCCCGAGAGGTTAGATCTCTCGAACGGTAGATGCGAATCGACGACAAAACATTTGTTCCCCACCACCCGACCAGATGACATTCACCTAGTATGGCAGCCCACGAGAGTATCAACAAACCCTTACGAATAGCAACTATACTGTTCGCTACTGAACATATCCACAAAGCTATCCTATACAAAACATCTCAACAGGTAAATGACTGTCAATGAAGGTCTTGTCAACGACTCATGTGAACCACCAGTTCTATGTTAAAATGTAAATATCCATTCTTAATATACTTTCCACACATACACAGAATAAAGTTAATACCTAAACCTTCATCGCTTGCTTTAATCTGGTTTATCTAAACACACAAACAATATTTACCTGTTGCGAACATAGTAACATACGAGGTAAGGAAATAGTATATCTAATATCTAGACATGGGTAATCAAACAGATCATAAAGATTAATAATTTATCACTTCTTTAAAAAATTATGCCCAACTCTTTAAAAAATATATCTCCATATACATCTCACATACATGAATTAAACAACATATATACCTCAGTCAGAAATCACACGAAATTAATACTATATTTATATACATATTCGGAAGATCGTAGGTTCGAACATTCTGCCAACCCTTACATATACACATCCAAGTTATTCCATTTACTAGAAAACATTCGCTATAAGTATTCCATTTCATATCTTGCATTGACAAACATTTTGATCTCTCTTCACAAAAATGTTACCACCATACCAGGATATTCTATTTACTAGAGAGCATTCACTATAAGAAATAGTTAGGTTAGAGCTATCTCAACTCCTACACACCACTCCCTTATAAAGTTCATTTTAAAATCCATGATATATTGGAATTATTTGAGTCATTCATTTATTATTAGACTTATATATAAAAATTTCTTTTTTTACATATTCCGATATGTTAATGCTTCATTTACAGAAACGGAGACGTCACCCATATCGCAAAATCAATCATTAAAATATGTCGACCAGTTTTCCCCCAGTGCCCTATCAAGATTTAATGTCATATCGAATAAGTATATAGCTCAAACCTCCATATAAATACCGAAAATAGTTTAAAATATATCGGAATACCATTATGTCATAACATAGTTCCTGCTACAAAAAACAGACCAAACAATTATTTCTACATATTCTTCCAGACAAAATATTCTAACTTTTAATATCCCAAAATACCTGAAGACTACCTACAATCAATTTCATTACGTCAAATCGGTTAAACCAAACACTTCCGTTCATACCATCCTGGACACCAAAGCAATCACATAAGCATTCCTATGAAGTAGTCCAGCGACCTTCCATGATAAATCATTTCATAATGGAATAGAAAAACACACACACATACCTATACAGTTTACCATAGTCAACGACCCGACCTTAACGAATATATCATTGCAATTGACTATATCACCAAACCAGTAATTAAAAAGGTTCCAGCAGGAAAACCATTATTATATCCATAAATTTGCAACTCCCTTACCATCCAACATTAACAGAAAAACTAACATACCATACAAACAAGATATATTAACCATCTAACCATGCTTCCAAATAGCATTAACGAGACACGATATGAACATTTTAGTCAACCAGATGCTACTTAACAGTCATACTATCAAAACATTCTTATCAAACACTCCTATGAAAGATATTTAAACTAAATCCCTGAGAAAATATATCATACAAGCCTCTATCTTCTAGTAAACCGCGCACCATTTGGATAAAATTGTAGATATTCAGAAATAAGTACTACTTTCAAACACTCGCTCTATACTCGCCATCAGTTATTATTAAATTATTTATAATAAAATCACCGGATTTTTTCATACATGGCTAGGATAATTTATATATTTGATGGAATAGTGAATAAAAAAAATGGTCTTCCATGCACTTTAACCTTATTTCACAAACTTATCAAAACTACATAGTATAATTTACATACACTCAAACATATTATCCATTCAACAAAAATATTTTTGCTTTACTCTAATTTTATAGTACAAATCCTATTGTGAGCTATCAAGTTAGTCCTATTCGCATACATAACACAACAATTAACACATATATACATCTTGTATGAAATGCTGAACATAGAGTTACTAGCTTCATGTTGTATGTCGCTAGAGCTAGTCGAGAATGTCTTGCTGCAATACTTGCACTCGATTCTCTATGAACGACGAATGTTGCTTTTACATTTGTTCTTATGCCTTTACTGGTTATCACTGCGAGTAAACATATAATCGCTCTTATCGCAGTGGAACGACTTGTATGCTGGACTGAACCAGCAATAATTACTTTCATGTCGGTGTGCATTACAACTTTTGGCTAAAATATTTCCACGATAACCACATTGATATCATAATTCTTGTAACGACTCTTCAGAAACCCTTGATGTCGACGATGCTGATGTGTTAGAAATGGCAAGTCTTGCCCATCCTCAAATTATAGTAGAGTATGCAATCACAGTAGTAACATTGATACCGTAATGCTTGTAGTGACATTTCAGAAACCCTGTTACCGATGCTGTCGGTGTTACAGATGGTAAGTCTTCAACCATTGATACCATCTTTAGCAGAATACACGGTCATAGTAGATAATTCCACTCGTGACGATCCGCCTTCCGACACGGTTGTTGGCGAAAATACATCTGTTCTTACATTATGCATGATTATATACTGTTTATATTTTATACTGAGTATATCTTTGATTTGTATAGGTAAATGCTGATAGAATGTTCGAAACTACATCCTTCCGAAAATGTGTATAAATATATTATTCACTTTCATGTGATATACGACTAAGGTTTATTTCTTATATGTAACATGTTTAAGGACATACTTTTTTAAAGAGTTTTGCAAATATATTTTTTTAAGAAGTAATTCATTTCAACCTTTATGATTGGTTTAATTGCCCATGGCTGGATATTAGATATGATATTTTCTTCCCTCATATGTTACTATGTTCGCGAAAGGTATAAATTGTTGGATTCTTCAGGTAAACCAAACTGATAGCAAGCATTGAATTTTAAGGTATTTACGTCATTCTGTCTCTCTGTGTGTGTGTGTGTGTGGAAAGTATAGTAAGAATGCATATTTAATTTTTACCCTAAAAAGCATGAATCGTCGACAAAACGATCAGTGACTGTCATTCGCCTGTTGAGATGATTTACATAGGGTTGTGTGGGATGGACGAAATCGATGTATATTTTATATAATGCGATAGCTTGATAGATATGTTCTGTAGTGAACGCTATAGTTTCTATTTGCAAGGGTTCTGTTGATACTCTCGTGGGCTGCCATATTAGGTGAATGTGATCTGGTCAGGTGGTGGGGAACAAATGTCTTCTAATCAGCATGTACCTCCCCTAGCGGCAATACTGGAACTAGTTTCGCCCTCCCCTACCATTTGCAATCATCTCCTTTGCAAGTTGGTTGGCTGTAATCGCAACTAATTTTCGAAAGATCTACCCTCTCGAGAGATTTGCTAGAGATGTGAGTGCGGTTCTCTTTTTTTTTTTTTTTACTATTCTATTTGATGACCTGGGAATATTCATTGGTTGATAGGTTTGGTGACGAGTCTTGCTTGTACGGTCTATCAGTACGGTACTAGAGATGTCTGAAATATGTGATTGGGACATTTTACTATTTTGGGTTGTAGGTAGGAGGGAGTTAATTTTGATGGAATATCTTTGTCTTTGAAAGCAACGTGCCTATACGGCTGTTAAAGGGCAGGAGGTTTGATGACATGTATTATGTTTAGTATAGAAGGTCGGAATGTATGGCTTTAACATCATGTTGGTCAGTCTGATAATTTTAATTGTAAGTAGGCTCATCATTGGTAGAGGTGTTTTAGAATGTTTATACTGTATGACCTCTCAGCATAGTTGTTATACGTATCTTGTTTTGGTAATATGTTTTGTTTGTATATCTGACTTGAATGTTTTTTATGATTGGTATACTCTCTTGGAATGTCTGGAATGGATGTAGTAAAAGGATGGCATTGTCTGCTATTGTGGGCTGCCTGTATTGTTTGGTATTTTTATGGCCGATACATCTTGGTGGTATAACCTATCGGTATGACTTGGTTGTACAAATAGTTTGCTTTTATAGTTGGTATAGCTGTTATGTTGATTGGTATAACCTGATCACTTGTTAGGTTGTTTTGGAAGCATGACAAAAGTTTAGTTTCGATGGTGTAGGGAGAATGGTTTAATTGTGTAATTAGTTTGTAAGAGCAGAAAGTTTCGATGGGATTAAAAATGAGAGGGGCAGAATGCTTAGCCGGTATGGTAGGGTATTATGATTATATGTTATGATATAGTATCTGGGAATTAGACTGTATGGCTGTCATATATGGTTAAGTATTTAGTATTGATATTATGATAGCATGTTTGGATCTTATGATTGGAGTATATTACTGGCTTGGCTGCTGGTATGGCTTGTTTACATGTGTAACAGGTGAAGTTAGATGGGTTGAAATGGTAGTCAATATAGTTGACTGTTATGATTTATCAACAAGTCTGTGGTATGATTGTTACACTGGCTTTCGACATTGCATGGCTGAGGCAAACTTATGTTATGGTGAATGGTAAAATATTAATTCTAGTACTCAGCTACAATGGGTTATCTATGTTGTTAAGTATGTTGGAAATATGTTATATGTCTGGTTTTTTTTGTAGAAGCCATTAGTATGGGATATCTGGCATAATTAACTATTTGGTTGATTATAAGATAGATTTATATTAAGGGGGAATATCAGATGCATTATTTCCTTGTAATTTGCGTGCAGAGCTATCTACCTTATGCGAGGGCACATACAAACGAAATTGCACGCAAACAGTTCATGAGTTTTCCTCTAGGTAACACTATCGTCGTTTAATGGGACAGAAGTTGCAGAACGTAACAAAGAAAGAAGTGTAGCACGGACGAAGTTAGCAGTTCTCCTTCAAAACACTCCCGACCGGCCGAAGGTGATTCCTCGGCTCGCGCAATAGAGAATAAAATAAATTTATTACGCTGTTCATTCATGTCTCAAAACTTTCCAACCCCATGTAAACCAGTACAAAATACAGACATGACCCTTTTACCAGTTAGAAATATGTTTCATTCTAATTAAATTATACATTCTTTTATAAGTTTAAATGTTTAATTGTATACATTTGTTGTGCCTTCATACGAAATAACATATACGGAGGTAGTTAAATACTAATCTAAAATCGAAATAAATACAAATTTTAATGTACCTGTTCTAGGAATAAATGTGTCTGTATATACTTGCATTTGTTAAACTCCAACAGAGTACTGTAATGATTTTCGCAAAGTGATACCGCTACTTGAAATTCCTTGTTCGAATATGGGTTCTGTATTTATATTAACATAAGTAGTTATACAGTTTTTTACAGTGTAGGAATGTTGGATATGCATCTTAGAGTATAACTGGTGTACAAATACATTTGTTACATTTCTGAAAGAGATCATTTTATTTTACAGTAAAAGGACACGGAATAATTTTATCTCCTTGGACGATTTATATAAACAAACTTGGTTGGTTTGCAGTTAACTTCTATATCCATCTTTTCTTCTTTTTGACAACTGTGTGCCCTTCAATCACATGTCAAAATCAACACCGCCTTATACTTACCTCTAAACAGCACGTACACTTGTATGACGTAGCTTATGTGACACCGAGACACTAAACTGTGATACATAAGTTTTTATGTGTATAAAACGAAACCCCAGTTAGAACAGTGCTCTTTTATTTTGTTGTTAAGATCTCGCATAATTTACTGTCTCTCAGTCAGTATTTCTAATTGCATGCGGAAGGAGAGGGGAGTGTTTATGTGAGCGTATATGCCTTTCGGGGCTGTGATTTCTTTGTAAAAGTTAATTTTTAACAATGCTCAGTTAACCGCAAATTACGTACAATTAAGTTTTTCTTTTACGTCTACACAAAGATTTTCTACGTCTCAAAACCAAACAACATAGGATTAACATGCCTTATTAATATATAGTCAAAACTTGAATAAATTTAAAAGTGCGAGGAGCTAGGGCACATTAATAACTGTATATAGTTAAGTCGAAGTGACTGCTAACTTTAAATACTATCAGGCGCTAACATTTATTCACTTGTCATGTTTTCGTAAAGTATTATTTATAAAGTTGGTAATTAGAAGATATGTGCTCCGACTTGAATACAAATCTACTTCGCAGCTGGTCTCTGATGTCCGTCTATGGCTAACAGAAGTGCAGTTGTTGTAAGATGATGTTTCCTAAATCCGAACTGAGATTCAGTTAACATATTATATTTGCTTACTTGATAACAGATTTGTCAATAGGAAATTTCGACAACCATTCATATTTCTGGAAAAATATCGGAAAGTTAAATTTATTTTTAGGGGTCGAGGATAATGAATAAAGCCGGAGAAGTAGAAACGTAATGAAACAAAAAATTATGTGAATAGAGAACATTTTGAAATAATGAGTGTTGTGTGGTTTATAAATGGGATGTACCATAACATTATGTTCACTGTGCAACTGATACTGATAGCGGAGTTAACATAGCATTGTCCCTACCATACCACCACCTCTCATATTCACATCCTGTGCTAGGGCCTGTATGTATGTATGTGTGATTGTATATGTATGTATGTGTGAGAATGTATGCCTATGTATATGTATATGTGTAGGTATATGTGTGTATGTATAAATGTATATATGTATGAGGTTAAGTCTTGTTTTCCATTAAAAAATTTGCGTGACATTTAGCAATTGAATATATTGTATACAAAGACTTTCTGTTTCCAAATTATACAAGCAAGGATAATTTATTATACTTCATTCGATATGTCTGTGATCTTTCATTATTTCACTTGAAAACTTATGGTATTGAACCTGCAACTGTAACTGTTATTAGCCTATTTTCCGAAGAAAACAAAGACTTTCCTGTTTGTGTGTATGTTTGTATGTGTATGTATGTGTGTCTTCCATTTTTTAACGCGGAGAGTGGATTTAACCAAACTCGGTTTTTATGCAGTACATACTTAGTAAGGATACCTGACTTTCAAAGATTTCGACAACGCCAAGAACTGCCTTTCAAAATGGCGGCAATTTTATTATTTAGGGTAATATGTCATATCTCGGGAATCATTCGGTCGATTTAAACCAAATTGTGTATGCTCGCAGAACATCATGTAAGCATTAAATTTTGAAGTTAACGTTGTAAGGCCGCAATTACGAAAGATATCATAAAATGAAAAAATAAAGATTTTTCATAATATATCGAAGACTCTCACAATTTGACAAGTAAGTCATACTATGACAGATTAGGTAAACATACATAATTGAAATTGCTTAGATACTTATTTCAAAATGGTGGCCATACAAATATTTTAGGTTTATTTGGTACTAGCAGACCGCCATTACTTCGCTCAGGTTTTAAGGAGTTGTTGAAATACATACCTATATATGCGGCTTCTCGTAAATACCTGCGACAACCTGAGACTACCCATGACTATATACAACTACCTGCGACTACATGTGGCAACTTACAACAACTTTCGACTATTTGCGACTACCTGCGACTACTTACGACAACCTGAGACTACCCACGACTACATACGACTACCTGCGACAACTTGCGAGGAACTTGTGACTATTCATGACTACTTGCGACTACCTACGATTAACTGCGAATAATTGCAACTACATGCGACCACTTGCGACAACTTACGACTATCTGCGACCACTTACATTTTCTTGTAACATTGTTTTAATTTATCTTTAATGGCTTTGGTAGAGTATGCTTAGAAAATAGCCAAGTGGTTCATTTTTCTCAGACATGGTATACAAATGTTGGAATTTCTCAAATTTTTTTTAAAAAAATTCAATATACCCTATGTCCATCTGAAACATTGTACCTTTCTAACAATGAAAGAATTATAATAATCAGCTCTATAGTTCTGGTAGAGCATGCTAAGAATTCAGTCAAGTAGATCATTTTTCTCCGACTTATTTTAAAAATTTTGAAATTTCGCAAGGTTTTTTATAAATTAAACATAACCTATGGCCATCTGGAAGAATGTAGCTTTTCAACAATGAAATAATTATAAGAATCGGCCCCCTTGGTTTCCGAGATCAGCCGTTACTTATAAACAAAGAAATACACTTTACATCTTAAAAATATTACTAGTAGCCCTATAGATATCAACTACACAATTCAACCAATTTAGACCAAATTTTGTATGCTGAAAGTGTCTACTACAAGCATCAATGTGCTAACACATTGCCATATTTATCAGCCAGTTTGTAAGTTAGTGCCACATGAAGATAAAATAATGTTTCTATGCCCTATCTCCGTAAAAAATACGCCGATTCATTCGAAATTTGGTAGACAAGTAGTACTGCTTCATATGATGTTCAATTATATGTTACAGGTTTCTCAGAAGCTTATTTTCTATATGGCGGCCATATAGTCAGCTTAGCTTAGAGAGTTATATCGTAGAAATCATGTAAACAATTGCAACTTATTTGTATGCAGACAGTAGATATTACAGCTATCAACTGTGTCTACACGGAGCATATTTTGTCCGTCATTTAGTAAGATAGCGCCACATCCATAAACAATTTTTTAAGTAATATCTCGGGAAACAATTGATTGATTCCAACCAAATTGGTCAAACAGTTTGCACTGCAGCAGACGGTGTATACTGTTATGTTTTTAGTATGTCAGGTACTTATTTCAAAATTGTGGTTCTATTAATATTTCAGCTTTATCTTTTATTATCGAACCAATTTCTACCTTAACTTTGTATTCTGGCAGTACCAATTACAACAATTAAATGTTTCTCTATAGAGCTTTATTTTTCTGCCATTTTGTAAGTTAACCCCACAAGACAAATTAAGTTTTTGTCATGTCTCGGAAACAATCAACCCAGTCGCACCAAAATTTGGCGAAGAACTGGTATTGTGGTAGGACCTATAACTATAAGAATTTTTTCAGCGTGACAGTTATGTTCAAAATGGTGACTATGAATTACTTTTAAGTTAGTGTGTCATATCTATGAATTTATGCAATCTGTTTTAGCACTACTTTGTATACTGGTGATATACAATCATCGGATGTGCTAATACATATCATCCATTTGTGAAGATCATCACATGTAAAACATGGTGGTTTTATGTCATAATTCAGGGGCTAATAATCTGACATTTACCAAATTCTGCACACAAGTAGCGCAATGATGGTCCGTGTAAACTTAGTGTTTTAAGTGGCTCAGTCACTTATTTTTCAAAATGATAGCCGTGTAGATTACTAAACCCCGTCATTCGAAACATTAGACTTATTGAATTCAAAGTTGAAGCTCGAATCGACCTTCGTAATGCAGTTTGACTGCACAAGCACGAGGTTATCTGGGTTCGAATCCCTGGTAAGGCACGTGTGTATCTGTAATTGTCCCACTACTGTTGCATAGGTTTCTGGTTTCACCTCTAATGATATTACTTTCAATGAGGTGGCAAGTCCTAACAACCTTCAAATCCAGGTTGAGGAAAGTATGCTCATGATTTATATCAGAAACTTCTTATTTGTGTTTACTACGAATCCAGCGATAATTTACATGCACTTCTTAAACTACAACAAAGTAATATAACGATTCTCGCAAAGCGATATCGCAACTTGATATGTCTAATTCCAATACGGCATCTGAATTTACTTTAGACATTAATATATTAAAAGATGACTTCTTTATGTCAGGAGTTTGTAAAAATATCTTGCCTACAAATATACAGCGTGTTAAACAATATAGAAACGTTGTGAAGAAGCGAATCCATTTTAGAATGTATTAAGCATGCTTCCATTGTCTAATGAGTACGGTTACTTGATTTTTGTGAAAAGTATTCCACGCCACTTACAGTTCAATATTATATGTGCGCAACTTCAGCTTTCAATTGTTTATTAGACATTTGTCTTCAATAGAAAACATTTGTTAGAAGACCAAGCCAGCCGCATTCAGGCATTCAGTTTACTCCAGGAGTAAACATCGATAATTCGCTCGCAGACGCTTAAAACTAGCACCAGTTATGAAAGAGTATTTAAGTTGAAGTATGTTGGAAATACAGCAAACCAAGATGTTTTTTTTTTTTTTTTTGCGAAATGCTGGCATCTCCGTTAATTAGTGGGCGCAGACATTGGGCTGATTAAAACATTTCTTGAGCAATATACTATACATATATACGATGAAATATGTGATGTTAATTTTCCTTTCACACTTTGTTACAGTTGGGTGTCTGTAAATATTTAATTTATAGTATTTCACCATATTACATAAATAATATATCCACCCAAATAGTTATTTCCAAATCTGAGTACAAACAATGTGGTATGAATATAGATTCAGGTTCCGATCAAGACTCGCATTAGTGATTTAAAATAAATTTGAATATTACTTCAGGTTTTAATATAGTCTTGAAAATACTAATGTGTACTAGAATTATAATATTCCTAAAATACATTTCGTAATTCATTCTGTGTGAAAGCAGTTTCGAGTATTGATTCAGTTGCTCAGGCATACATTTCTCAAGCGTGTATTTACACTGACTGAAGGAAGGGAGGGAGGTTATACTGGCATTAGTGGTGTCCACTGAAATTGTATTTTGGAATTCCCTTTTTCCACTGTTTTCCAGACAGAATATTACCAGTATCCCTGACATTTTTTCAGAACCGAAACCTTCAAATGCCATATGTTTCTACCACTGACAGAGAAAAAAAATGCTATTAGTGAAGTTGAATTAAATTACACTTGCAACATGTCAATTCAGCAGTGCCAATATGTTATTCAGCTCATCAACATTTCTCGCGATACACGCTATTGACTTCACCGGAGTGCCCATTACAAACACGCAAATACTTTATTTTGTACGTATAGGTCCTGTGACACTTGGCAAAGTTGTATTATTGCTAGTTCACTAACTTAAAACTGGAAATTAAAATATGCATGTGCTCATAATTACATCATCCTGTATTCACACCACTAACAAATTTTGCAGAGTAGCAATTATTTACATTTTCCTTGACCTAGGGGAAAATTCCCTGACTTTTCCCTGTTTTCCCTGAATTATTAAAACACATTTTACTTGATATAGCCTAACAACATACATCATAGTTTACAGTAATTATGATTTTATCGAAATGAGAGGTTTATTAATTATTTAAATTCTAATAGTTGATACCCTAATGTTAAAAAAAGGAGGGGGAAGGTTAAAACTCCCACAGCCCCCCTCTTTGGCTACGCCGCTGGTATACGCATGCTGTGCATGCAGTGTCAAATATATGATAGTATATTATCTGTTCATTATAATTTGAAAACAATTCTGATTTGCAGGATTTGTGCATATCATACAAATACTGAATTCAATTAGACATAAAATATGAAAAGAAAACATTCTGTGTGCAAACTCTGCCAGAACATTGTCACTTCAAATCAACTTTAGAAAAGCCGATTTACTGTTTCAAAAGAGCGGGAATATCACTTAACAATACACCGCCATAATGTTTCTGAGATCACAGCATTAGTTTATTTAAATAACAGAGAAATTTCAAACGAGGTAATAAATACAAATAATATTAAGTAGCAAATTAAAATTATTTGCTCAACGTAAAGAGCTTCTGCCGTACGTTCTGCCAATACCTGGTCATTTTCTTCCGTATACAAGTTACAGAAACCACATATAAGATGTCTTTTTGTAAGGGCACGAAAGTAATCTAAAACCAATATTAGCTTACAATTTTTCGACTAAGTTCGTTTTGAGTTGTGCTTGGTTTAGTGACCGAGTGTTGCTGGTTTTATTTTTATTTTCATAGCCACATGTGAATACGGAAATTACGTTAAGTGAGTCGGGTGAGTTGCATATTGTAAATTATAATTAAATATTTCGCTTCGGAACCAGTCAGAATACACAAGCATAACTGGCCGAGTAGAAAACCGACATGTATCTTATTGAAACAAAATATAAATGTATCTGCTAATGCCAGAAACCTATCGCCCGAGACCAGAGGCTAGTACTAGTATTTTATTTTCTCTATGGCCCGAGGCCCGTGGAAGTGGACACTCGCAAGCGAGCTGGCAACCAGAGCTGGCAACTATGTTCGAAGACATCACGATCACAGTCTTTGTAGTTCCGTTGTGTCGTGCAGAGCGCAGCAGTAGACAGAGCTGTCTTTATGGCAAGTGATATGAAATCCGCGACTATGTCATTTATGGTGTAGTGTTTAATTGCACAGTTTAATGTTCGTTAACGGCGACACAAATAAATAATTTGCCAACTGTTGCGTTTTCTAGAAACACGGCAGAATGCCACAACGAGGTCAATTTCTAACTTTACAAAAGTTAACATAGGAAAAAACAAATTTGAATAATGTAGTCTTTGGCAGATAGACAGCTGCCACATACAGCGATTCTTATAATTATTTATGTGACTGTTACAACTTCCTACAAGTAAAACGTTTATGTCTTGGCAGAGTTTATATCACATATTAACCTATGGCAATTTTCTCGTTAAAAATAAGCAGCGGCATTGTTTATATAGCTTTTAATAAAGAAACTATAAAATAAATCATTTTCTTCAATATTAAAAAAATGTTATTGTTTATCATTTTTAAAATTATTTTTACATGAAATACTTTAACCTTACCTGTAATATTATAAACATAATACATAAACTCGTATAATAAACATAAACTCGTATAACTAGACACTGACACATATCTAAAACTCCTCCTTAATGCCTTGTGTGCAGGAGGGTTGTTTCATAGTATGTTTTGGTTCGTGGTGTCATTTTATGTTATGGGGTTGTTTGAAATGAATAGTTGTTATGTTGTTCCTACAATGCAATCTGTGTGGAATAACTGAAGTATGCTGGGGTTATAGTACCCAGTACTCATGGTCTACAGGGTTGCTCATATTTGGTTTTGTACGTCTGAGGTGTGGTGATCACATTTTTTATGGTTAAGGATGTTTGATAGATTCATTTATATTAATGTCTGGTGTGATATTTAGCTGGTGTCTGGTGCTATAACAAACAGGTTAGAGTTACGATTTTTTTGGTATATTTTAGTGGGTTTTGTTTGAGGCATGCTTGAATTCTAGTACAATATGAATGGTGCTTATATTTATTCTGGTGGTGGTAGGTAAAGCCGATGGTATGGATGGTAGCAATATTTTGGTAAAGCTTGTGTTAGCATTGTCTGGTCTGTGAGCGCGAATGTTTGAGTTATGCTAAAGTTATAGTTGATGGTATTGTTGGTAGGTGTAAGTGGTGTTGGCTGGTAGAACAACTATAATTGATGTTAGGTTATGGACTAGCCTCAGCTGTATAGTTGCGCTAGTTATGATGGATATTGTGCCTGGTGTGATGGGTGGTGAGGTTGAATTAAATTTTTATTTGGTTATAGTAGGTGGGGGTTTTGAGTGGACTGGTATGACTTGGGTTATAAAGATTGGTATGGTGGTATAGTAACTAATATATATTTGGCTGTTGTCTAATGGTAATGATGCCATGACAGACATGTTGAAGTTAGATGTTTGGTATATTTTAGTGGATGTGGTCTGAGGTATGCTTGAGTTCTAGTTTGAGTGGTGCATATACTTAGTCTGTTGATAGTTGGTATAATCAGGTAAGTAAAAATGTAAGTAAAAAAAAATTTAATGGGTGATATGAAATTTGGCTGATGTCTGATGATAATGACAAAAATGTTGGAGTTATGATGTTTGGTACATTTTAGTGGGTGTGGGCTGGGTAATAATTGAATTCTAGTGACGGTATGTGTGGTGAGTATATTTAGTCTGATGATGGTTGGTAGCGCTGATTGTATGTGTGGGAGGAAAATTTGTGCAAGCCTTGTGTTAACTGAATGGCTGAAATATGCTTGAGTTTTAATGTATGAGGCATTTGGCCATTTTTGTGGACATTATGGGTCATTTACGGGCAATTCAGCGGCCATGGGTCTTGGGTCAGTGGGTAAATTATGGGTAATGGGTCAATAAGTCATTTATGGGTCAAAATGGGTCACTGATGGCTCTGTATTGGTCATTTATAGGTCAAAATGGGTAAAAGTCATTGATGGGTAATTATATATCATTTATGGGTATATGTAGTTCATTTATCGCTCATACATGGGTCATATATGGGTCATTTATGGGTGGAGGTTGAGGTGGAGGTGGAAATTTACAGAGCAGATGAAATGGGTGATATGCTATGGGCTGTCCTCAGCTGTATATTTACTCGAGTATTGATTGATATTGTGCTTGGCTTACTGGATAGTGCAGTAGAATTTTTCTTTAGTTACAGGAGATGCAGTGTTGGATGGTCTGGTATGACTTGATTTACAATGGTTGGTATAGTGGTATAGTGACTAGTATATATTTGGCTGATGTAGACCAGTAGCACAGTATGAGCAGTAAGTAAATTTTTGGTAAGGCCAGTGTCAGTAACAACTCCCCTACTTGTAAATAAAATACAAAAAAATATATAAATTGTATCTGGATACTAAATAAAAATTAAAAAAAAAAGTCTGGGATAGTAAAAAAAAACTTATATGTAAGTAAAAAAAAATGTACTTAAAATGTTAGACTTAAAAAGAAAAACTTATTGCTAGCCTATGTAAGTCTGGTGCTGGTCGGTAGAGCAGATGGCATGCATGTTTGTGTTTCCGCTGAACTGAACTCTGGGTTACAGTTACGATACTTAGTATGAGGGTGGAAGGTGTGAAATTTTGTCGTGAAAAAGAATACATTGTCAAGGGATCTGGCTGGACGCTGGTTAGTATAGACTGCCGTGAGTTCCATATAAGTAGATTATATCCCCTAAGTGAAAAATGAGCATGCTGGTGCAAAGACACTGTGTGAATGGTGTGGATAAAATATAAGTTTTCTGGTTTTTATTTTCGTAGTCTGAAATATGTTTATGATATAAAAAAGTGATTAATTTTTCATCTGTTTTGTAATCTGCCTACATCCCCTAATATATAGAGATAACTATGGTGCATGGTTTAGTCAAATATACATACATTTAATACAACTCGAGTAGGATAGTTATGTCTACAAATACCTTCAAGGCAGTAAATAATTAACATTGTGTAGTATGTAGTCTTGAAGTAAGGAGACCTGAAAATAAGCTGAGAGACCTTTTTGCTGTACTCTACATACAATTTCAGTACAACTCAAAAAGAATTAAAATTAAATAAATTTTAAAAATTAAGAATAAATACTGTTTTTTCTTGTTAAACCTATATCATATCGTAACCAATCTGTTATCAAAATATCTCGTTAAAGAAAACTATAAAGTAGATATTATTTTAAGTTAATCACTATGGTTATATACAGCTTAAATAAATAAATCCCCTGTATTAGAAATGGTGCTTCCAAAACTTAATTTCACAAGATTGTCTGCCTCCTAAGAGTTCGCAAATTACACTTTCAAACAAAAAGGAATTGGACACCTGTACACAATGTTTGCTCGGTGGTTGTCATCCTGTTAGAATCTCGTAAGGCCACCTCTTGCGGCTATAACAGCGGCCACCCTCTTTGGCATGCGCTCTACGAGTGTTTGCAGGACATCCACGGGGATTTGTCACCATTCCTCTTGCAACCATTCTACGAGTTCAGCAATGGATTTTGGCCGCGGCTGACGAGCACTTACCCTGCGATCTAATTTGTCCCAATGATTTTCTATAGGGTTGAGGTCGGGGCTCTGGGCGGGCCATTCCAATCGGCGAACATTGTTGTCGGCGTACCACTGCATAGTAGCCCTTGAAACATGGCACCTGGAAATGTTATCCTGGAAGTAACACGGGTCCATTCTGTAAAAAGGCCACAATGATGGGAGCATTTCTTTATCCAGAATGTTACAATAGGCCTCTGTGCTCATGCTACCACGAACAAACACCAGCGGTCCTACACGGAAGGCCGTGAAACAGCCCCACACCATCACTCCACCACCACCGAATTTCCTAATTGACTCTATACACTCCGGCAGAAGCTCTTCTCCGGGTAGACCCGGACACGTCAATCGGACCAGAATAATGTAAACATCGAGTCATCACTCCACAGAACCGATTTCCACTGCTACAGTGTCCAGTTGCGACGATCCAAACACCACCTGAGTTGCCGAGCTTTATTGCTTGTCGTGATATGGGGCTTATGTGCAGCTACTCTTCATAAATATCCAAGTCGGTGAGCCTATGTACGCAATGTCCCAATGGAAACCGATACTCCTGTTGCTGTACGAAACTCTTGTCGGATGGTAGCCATGGGTTGTGGCCAATTTTTGACAATTTCACGTTTCAGACTTCTGCGATTTCTGTCGGTCAAGATTGGAGGTCGCCCAGAACGTCCAACATTGGAACAATGCCCATCGACCTTCCACTTACGCAGGACGAATGCGACCGTTGATTTGGGCCTGTTTACCTTCCGTGCAATCGCCCGGTTAGACAGCCCACTGAGCTGGCAGCCCACAATCACGTCCTTATCGAAGTCCGATAGCTCTGTACCTCGTGCCATCTCCTTGTCAACTGGTTATACACCGGCCTGCAGCGTATGGCGGCCACACAAGTCAACTGACGTACTCAATTACCTATCTTCACGAATGCTCAATTACTTTTTGGTCGATAGTGTATATTCACATATGTATGTACATATTCACATACTTATGAGCTCTACTTGCGAATAAATGCGGTCTGCTTCAAAATTATTTTAAAAAGAATATATTAAAAATAATTAGATGTGAGTTTATGCATATATGATTCAGACCCCTTACTGAAAATAACTAAATTATTTTAATAGACTACATTGCTTGCCTTTAAATAAACAAAAAAACCGCTCTAAGTTATAGTATTCTTGAGCCATATATGCTACTGATTGAAAAAATGTATCGAAACGTTAAAAATATTTATGTAAATGTGTGAGGGAGTTCGCAAAGTTAGCTTGGAACTGTTTATAGTAATAATAAAGCGCAACTTCTTGTTGTGGGTTAGGGGGCTGAGTGGCTAGCATGCCTGATTCCTAACTCAAACATCCTGGGCTCGAATCCCATCCCAGTATGTGAAATTCTCTTATTTTAAATGTTTCCAACTGTGATGGCTAAGTGAGAAATTGAATTATTTTAGTTTTTTAAACCGATTTTTACTTTACAAATGCATTTTAAATATATTTTGCTGTATTTTACAAAAGATTTTCTTTGGCAATATTCAAATTATATTGAAATAAATTTAAAATAAAAGAATTCTAATTATCTACAAATGCATCGCTGCATAGATATATTATTTACAATGCCGGCCAGCAATGCACTTGATCACAAGTTCGCCCTCACTTGGCTCGGAGGTCATTAGCATTAGTCGCCTGGCACAGGCATGTCACAGCATGCACACCTGACTTGCAGGCTTGTTGACGTTTATGTGGTTAAAAGGCTAGGCGATTTAGTTTTCTTAGAACAGTAAAAAACTAATTTAAAAAAAGTAAAATATTTAAAAAATTATGATTTTCAAATAAAAGTATTAAAATTCGAATATTTCTACTTAGGTCATGCCTAGAATGTACTTCACAATAATATACCTTCTCGTGTATTGAAAATTGCAACTTTAAATTCGTAAATAAATATACACATTGGCAATTCACGCACTCTAACAGACAATGAAGGAACAATGTAAATGGGGGTGTCGAGCGAATGTGGAAGAAAGTGAGAAAGAGATGGAATGAGAGTGTGAGAGAAAAATGAAAGAAAGAAAGAAAGAGATATAATTGGAGACAAAAGAGAAATGAAATATATGAATATATGGAATAAAACAGACAAGAGAGAAAGAGAGAAAAGGAAAGAAAGGGAAGAAAAAAAGCAAGACAGAAAAAATGGGAGGACTCCAAGAAAACTTGTTCACTGATAGGGAGCCAACAGAGGAATCGATGTAATGTGAGAGACAAGAGAGAAACGAAAGAGAGAAGGAGATGGAACAAGAGATATGAGAGAAATAGAGAGAATGAGAGAAACAAGAGAGAAAGAGATGGAATGAGAGAAATAGAAATAAAGTTGATGTAAGTAATTGGAAACAAGAGAGAAAGAGACAGAATGAGATAGAGAAAGACAACACATAATGATAGAGCATCAGAAAAGAGAGAAAATGGTGGTATGACATCACAATAATATGCGCCTTGAAAAGACGAGTCAGGTGATATATAATGTACTTACACCTTTAAATGTTTTAATTATAAAAATATATTTGATTCTATAAAATAGTTATAATATTAATTTTATTTGATCGGCTCTTCAAATGCCACATTGTTTTCGTCTAGAAAGAATAGGAAGCAACCCAAATCCTAAAAATTGCTCGAAAATTGCTTTTCTGTGGCTTTTTGAGAGAAAAGTGGGAAATTTTTAGGGAAAACCCAGAAGTTTTTAGGGAAGAAAGGGAAATATATGGTTTTGTTGGCTAAAACGTGCTATTTTGAGGGGGAAATGGGAAAAATTTTATGTAAAGGACATTCAAGGTCGATCCTCGATCCTCCAGCCGAAGCCGTTTGCCACTCAACATACTTTTCCCATCTACTTACGACAAAGGGTATTCCCAAAAGTCTGGGCAACACAGTTTTTTCTACGTGGAGTGCATATGTTACCCTGGCATGCTAGATCTTCAGACGTCAGTCCCATCGATAACATGTGGAACATGATGGGATAGTGCCTGATATCCAGCTCAGCCCTTGGCTATGCCAAGAATTACAACGATTGTGAAGTATACTGTACCCCAGAAAGATACAGCATTTGTACGACAGGTTACATGCCAAATTAGCTGCGTGTGTGACCGTTCGGAGTTGTTACATTTCTTATTAGTTATCGGCTCTATGTGTTGCATTTAACATTCTGTTTGCCACACGTACATTATGTTTATATCAGCCCTACATACCACCTCCTTATTCTTGTGCACCAACTATGGGTCAGATTCATGTATTCCTGCGGGATGTTTGTTGATGCATGCGTGTTCATGATGTTTATGCAACTAAGAAATTTCACACAGCAAGTGACGGGATGGCGTTCAGGTGCGTTCCGGCTCAACTATAATACTGTAATAAACATATTGTAAAGTATTTGTCTTATTTTCTAAAGACACAGTGAGGCAATGAATTTGCGACACCGCGAAGGAATGCTTTACAACAGACCAAACTGCACCCGTAGATATACAAATAGGTGCAAAAAAAAGATTTTATTTTCACATCAGAGAAGATTGCAGTTGCCTAAAATGCCGGCGGAAAAGTAAGTAGTGTGACCTCCAGGTTGGGCGATACGTTTTTGAAGCCGACGTGGTGTTGTTTCGGTGATTGTCCGAATAATGTCCTATGGTATCATGGACCATGTGTTGCTGATCCGAGTCTTTAGTTCATATTCATTTCGTGAGGGTGGAGAGAATTTAACCGACATCCAATCGTGTCCCATAGATCCTGAATTTACGAGAGATCAGGAGATAGCGCTGGCCAAGTAAGTGTCTGCACACTTTGCAAAACCTTTAGACTGAATTAAAAAGTTCGTGGCCGGGGTAATCTTATTGGAAACGTGCATTTAGAATGCCCTGCTTGTATGGTGTTATGGGCCGTAGCATGTCAGCAAAATAGCAACGCCCTGTTTGTGTACTTGAGGTTAACAACTGTTGGTACTGATAGCCATAACTCCATACTGTCATGCTACGTGGCGCTTGTGTTTCCACAACCACAGGAGAACCCACCTATCTATATCGTCACGAGGCTCTCCCATGGTGGTCATCACTGGTGAAACAACAAAGGGATTCGTCAATGAAAATTACACTGTTCAATTCTGCACCTTAGCAGCTCTGGTGGGGCACCACTCTAAGTGATAATGACGATAACTTCTCTTAAGGGTAGCCTTCGCAGTGTACGGCTGAATAACAAACCTACCTCAGCCAGTCGGTGCGACACTATCCATGTTGATATCTGAGAATTGAGAACACCCTGCACACATCGCAAGAAGATATCACTCGTGGATTGTGTGTTTTCTATGGTGTGGCGTCTGGGGCGAATATCTGTGTGTTCTGAAGTCCGTCTCCAAACTCCAGCCCCACAATGACGATGCACATTTCCTTACCGGGACCACTGTCTCCAAATGTCACTCAAGATTGTGGTATCATGTAGCGCCGGTGTCAACGTCAACTGGCAATACGTGAGATGATACATCTTGTGAATTAATCAGTTTGATGGGAATGCATACAACGGCATTTAAGTGCATTACAACACCTTATTCGTTCTCCAGACACAGTAACAGCCCATAAACTCACTTTGTGCCGCACTGACGTCTTGAAAGATGGCTTCATGTGCTGGTTGTCGATCGATATCCTTCACAATATTCGTATGATTGGCGAGGAATGTTTATCAAAATGCATAACATGCATACGTACATATGCACTGCATGTTAAACGGTTAATTATTTAATTTTTTTATAGTTTACCTGTCATTGAGCCAATGCAGAATGGCAGCGGGAAATCTTCAGTGATGAGTTCCGCTTTTGTATTCTTGGCGACGATCAATTCAAAACTGTAGAGAATCAACATGGGTAGCACCAATATGAACAGTTTGTTGTCACACATCACACATCCAGACAACCTGGTGTCATTGCGTGAGATGCGATGTCGCACGATGCCCAACTACCATTGCTCTTCGTCACAGGCACTTTGACAGCCCAGCGATAACTTCCAGCAACCAGTATCCCTGCCGCTTGCGGACGCCCACCCCAGTTCTGTACTCCAACAGGCCAACACTCGTCCTCATACTGCTGCTGTTTCAAGAGTACTCCTTGAAGCTAGGGATAGTCTCAGCCGTATCATCAGACCTATATATCAAATTCGCAACTCCACCCCTACCATAAAATCTGCCGAAACTACAAGAGAATATCCAATCTGCATGTGATGGATTATTACAAGAAACCATTAGGAACCTCTACAACTGCATGCCGCGATGTCTATATGAATGTGTCAACGAACATTGCGGACCGACATCGTGCTGAGATATGTGTGTAACTCAAAAAATATTGCTCGTGCCAGTCTCGAGTTGTATTCATTTCTTGTTCTTGGTGACTTCTGCCTTTCTTCTGAATATCATTGGAAACCAACACTTCCTTGTGGGTGATACTCATTTTTTAAAATGTGTGTGGATTCTTCGCACGTTTAGTTTTATCTGCTGTGCTACTGACTAAATACCTACACCTGTTAAATCTATCTGAATTACCGTTAGTAGTATAAAAATGCCGATTCGGGCGCAGCCCCCAATTATCATAAAAATAACGGAAAATTAAATGCTCGACCCATCAGGAAACCATCAGAAAAAATTACTCTTAATTTTCTGATCCAAAACATCAAATGACGATTCGAGCGCAACCGCAAAAAAGTGGCTCAATAAGTTGCGTTTGGTTAGATCGTAGTCTTTAGAAAAAAAAAGTTGTGTTAAACTTTGCGTTTGAGTGCATCTGGAAAAATTCGCGTAAAAAGTTGCATTTGGGCGCAGTTGTAAAAAAGATTGGCTCAAAAAATTTGTATACGTAAAATTAAAATATTGTATGTAATAAAGATGGATCAGTTGCCAAATGTATTAAACGGAACCAAACAATTTGAGAAACTTTCCGAACTTACAATTGGACAGTCCTATCCCAAAAACCACGCTGAAATAAATGATACATGGTATGGATACAAAGTGGTAATTACTTCTGGAAATTTTAAAGTAACCTTACTAGACAGATATATTCAAATTTTCGGTGAAAAGTTTTAAATGATGTTGATCGTGGAGGTGTATGTTTTGCATATAATGGAATGATGGATTGTGGTGTTAATCAAATGCATTCTATTCGGTTTTTTTAAAGAGTAAATGATCGTCGTATAATTAGGAATCAGTTGATTTTTATTTGTGCTCATATCTCTATAAAGTTTTAATGGTTATCCAATCATTAAAACACAATTATCACTCTGACTTCGGCAATGTGCTACAACATAGTCTAATAAAAAATTTAGATACAAATCTCCAAATTCGACTTATTCAAGTAGCCGAAACATTGAATTCTTTTTCTAAATATATCATTACACTTTCTATAGAAATATTATTCATCTTTATCACATGAACCTTTAATAGTTTAAAAATTATTAACGTTATTATATATAGAATATGACTACTTCCAATCTAAAAAATATCTATGGTTTCATCTCTAATACCACTGTTCTTTCGGACAAATCAAAGTTAATTAACTTACCTTTTTCATCCTTAGTTTCAACTATTATTTCATTAACTTGATTTGTTTGCACTGGAAAAAATTATGGATAAGCTGGTGTGTAATAGATCGTGTCGCCAAATGCAAATGTTGTTCTTGGTTTAAAAGTGGTAATTATGTTAGTTTCTCTATGGTTATATTCATCATATTTTAATATCATACCATTTACTATATTGCAGTATATATTTATTGTTTCAAATGGAGCACATTTTGGAGTTGTATCACCATAATGGTCCACATTTTCTTTCAGAGTTTTATTTTCCACGAAACCCAAAAGTTTTCATATTGAACCCCGTTTTCCGAACTGTAATTTAAGGGTACATTTTACTTTAACTCTGTTTGTTATATTTATCCAGCTCGAAATGTATATTAATTTTCTTTCCCACCCATTGAATCTACACCAAATGAAATAAATTGCTTTGATAGTTTTTTCAAGATGTTTTAAGCTATATTGACAAACTGAAATATCAATTGCTGATTCCATATCATTCTGACCCACAAAATATAGCTTATTTCTCCCAGACATGATGTTGTGCGTTAGATAAGTAGTATAGAACTGAACTAAAGCCAATGAGTGCCCCTCTATTTCTAAAGGATAATGCAGTCTTTTCTTCAACACTGATTTGTTATCTGTTAGTTTGAATACTTTACTCATTTATTATATTATTCAAAAAATGTATTAATAAATAAGCAAGAAAAACATGAAACATTAGACTGGGATATCAAAATAAGAATACCAGACAAGACTGTATCGGCAAAACGTCATGGAGAATACCTGATAATATTAGATGTTTGATAGTGGGTCCTAGTAACTATGGAAAAACTACACTTACGGTAGATAATTTTTATATATGCTCAGGGATGGTTGGACTTTGGTACTTTCTATTTATGTTCAAAAAGTCTGAACCAACCGAAATATATAAATTTAAAGAAAGATAAAGATGTAGCATCAAAATGATTTAATGAACCAATAGCATACTTCTTTCCATCAAATGAAGAATTGGTTGACCAAAATGAATGTCATAAATAGTCAGTAGTTGTTTTCCATGATATCATACATGATTAAAAAAATTTGGTAAGGTATTACTTTACTCATGGTAGACAATAAGATATTGTTTCTATTTAGCCCAGACATACTCAAAAGTACCTAAGCAGCTTATAAGAGACAGTAACAATTTTCTTTGCATATTCAGACAAGACAATACAAATTTTAAGCATATTCATAGTGATTTTGTTAGTGGTGATATGTCGTTTGAGAAATTTATGGAGACTTGTTGAAAATGTTGGAATAATGAATATGGTTTTGTTACAATAGATATGACTCGTAAGTTAAATAATGGCAAGTACCGTAATAAAATTAAAGATTTTAAAATTCTTAGATTGTAAGTTTTGTTTTAATGGAAGTGTTTCCATTAAAAACGAACATAATCTGATCTTTTTAAATGTATTCATATATCATAACTATTTCAATAAACACAATTGTACCTTTGGGTACATTGTGGGATTTCGGTATTTTAAAACATATATCATCAGGGTATATTGAAAAGGACTATACATGCCAATATTTTTCCGTTCATGATATAAGTGATAACACTTTTATATTTTTCTGGTTTTATTATTATTTCAACTATAGTCCCATCTTTCATAAAAAAAAATATTCTATTCGATTATCAAAGAAAAATACTTCTCTTTTGAACCGTATTTCCCAACTAAACGAATAAATTTAATTCTGTTTTCCTGATATTACTCTAAATTGATTGCATCCATTGGTGCAATGGGATCTTCCACATGTCTTAGTCTTTCTTGTTCAAATTCTATATTATTATCTACTTCCAAGTAAGTAAGATAGGCTTTATCCAATGATCTTTTATTTCTTGTCAGTGTGACTATAAAGTCTCTGAATTGTGTGTTGGAAACAAAAACATTAAGATTGATCTTCTTAGTATTTGTATCGTTGTTCGAGTGTTCTTTAATTTGATCTTCAATACAAGATCTCATTAATGCATTTCCACATACATACAATGTTTATTAATAGTGAAATAATTTAGTAATTTTAAATTATGTGAAAAGATATGTAGCACAATTACACACAAATGACCACAAGTTACTTGATTGAAAATTTGAATTCTATTATCGTTATAAAAAATATTACTTCCGAGATACGATAATAAAGGTTGCGGTGGATTTCCGCCAAATGAATCAAAATAATATTTGTTGTTTGATTTTTTCCTATAGCATACCCAGTGTGTACCAGAGTTTCTCGAAACATCTAGATTAACAATCCCACATTAATTATCGAGTGGCGAGTTAAGTAGCTCATCGATCATAAATAAACCCCGAAAATTTCTAATGTTTAATTTTTTAACCATTTGATCAATATCAAAGTTGCTGAGTGGAGTTACATTTTTTAACAGTCTTACCCCACTTAACTATCTTCAATCCCTTGCCATATTCCTCCATAACTAAATTATGTCTGCATTGTTCTTCCAATTATTGTTTTTTTTTTTCCTAGCATTATTTACTGATGTCGCTATAGATGATGCACCTCCAGCTAATGCTCCTAGAGCTCCCAATGCTGTGAAAATTAAGGGTAAAAATCCACCCATGTGAACTGTCAAACCATTTCCAGTTTTCATTTCTTTGGACATTTTCTTAAGCTGTGGAACTGAAATTATGATAATCATCCCTTTGTCCTCCTTTAATTTCTTGTATTTATGTTCCAGTTGGTCTTTTGTTAGGAAAGAATCAATATTCAAACCCTTCAACTCAACGTTAGGAACTTGAAATACAATGGTTTTTATTTTCATTTACTATAAAAAATATTTAATCATTTCATTTTAATTCCCCAGTCAAGCTTATGTTTAATATGCATCGCAGATCCAGTAACACCAGCCCACAATCTCTCATTGAGATCAGCATCTGAACTTAACACTCTTTTGAACGCTTTCTTTTCTAGTTCTTTGTCAGCTACATGTCTTACAGCTAGATCTTTATGATGATGATAAGCTATATCATGTTCCATTGCAGCCGCATCTAGTGGATTATTGGGTTTATCGCCACGCTCAATTTTCTCTTTTAATCTGGTACCCGGACCTAAGAACTGATAACCGGAGGCATGCAACTCGAAAGGTAGTGAATTTATTATGTCATTGAGTAACCCTTTTCTGTGATGCTCCGACTCCCAAAAAGTATGTGGTATTGTGTTTAACATTCGTATCAGATATGGTATATCTTTTGGATTATGCACAACAAAGTCACTAAACTTGCTGTTAATCATATACATTATTCCAACTTTTTCATTGTAATAGTTATCATTTCCAGCATTCTCTTCGCCATAAATAACGAGAAGTTGATCAATAAGCATCCTAACATCATCCATCCATATGTATTCTTTGGGATAGTCTGTATATTTCTTTATACCTTTCCCCTTTTTAGGTGAGGGGCGTTTCTTTTTAATCGAATCGTAAACAGGTTTAACAATAATTTTCCATTTATTCCCTTTACTCGATTTTGGCAATCCCAAGTTTGGATCATTGTTTTGAAAAACTGTGTTTGTATCTGCTAGGATACGACTATAGTGTTCATAATCGGTTGCAGTGTAGTCACTTTCTGTTACTTTCTTACTAGTTAGTAATTTCAACAAATCATCAGTTCCAGTGTATGTCCGACCTTTTACAGTAAATTTGTCATTGATGAATGTTACTTCGCTAATGCCAATATACAATCTACCTTTATCAGCCTTTAGCCCAAAAGCATCATCTTTGCAATCAATAAAGAAATCGGCCATTTTCTTATCAATAAATGTTGTTTTGTTGTTAGTTAACTGTTAGATATCAGTTTTCAAATGCACCAACGCTTCGTCATAGCGTTCATCGTTATAGTGTTCATCATCATCATCAATGCATTTAACGCCATCGTCATAGCATTCATCTCCATAGTGTTCATCGTTATAGCGTTCATCATCATCATCAATGCATTTAACGCCATCGTCATAGCATTCATCTCCATAGTGTTCATTGTTATAGCGTTCATCATCGTCATCAATGCATTTAATGCTATCGTCATAGCATTCAATGTCATTGTCAATGTGTTTAATGCCATCGTCATAGTGTTCATAGTCTTCACCAATGTGTTTTAACACCATCATCATAGCGTTCATCGGTGTCAGTTTTACCAAACAGTTCTCTCACAAAAGATGTTTCTGTTGGTGTCTGTGGGTAGTCGAAATTCTTAAAAGCAAATGGAACAAGTTCTTTTATTAAGTTCTCATTCTCATTTGATACGTGTCCAATTTTTTGCCCCAAATCTTCTATCGCATCTATCAATGGTTGACCATGTTTCTTATTTTTATCATATTCATCTTGGTGAAATTTTCTAAATGTTTTAAACTTTTCAATTAGCTGTCTTCTTCTCTCTATATTCTTCTCTATATTGCTTAAAATTCTTTGTTGTGTCATATATTATATAAATGAATAAAAAGAACTTATTAAAGGTATTTTTTATGAGCCAAAGCTGCTTAAGACCAAATATGATAAAGACTACTTAGTGGAAAAAGGTTTTGCAAAGAAAAGGAAATAAGCTGCTAATTAAATGGTTAGGTTTTGATAGTAGTCATAATTCTTGGGTTGATAAGAAAAGTGTAAATGTCTAAGATTTTTTTTTCTATATAATAAATGGATCAACAAAAAATTGAAAGTTATGAGAGTCAGTCATTTCCGCCAAAGGATCAAACAAAAAATAATTTGAATGAATACAACAAGCACATTGAGTTTGATTTTCCTATTGACGATGCATTTTCACATTCGAATGAAGCTTATGTATGCCAACAGTATAAGCTAACTAAAAGAGATACATATGCAGATTATGAAAAACTTCAACTATTGATCTTTGTCAGAATTTCTTCCCATTCAGTTCTCAAGAATAGAGATCACTAAACATGGTTGTATAATCGCAATTATATACAACCCTGGCATCACTTCCACAATGATACATACATTGCTAGGTTCGGAATTAGAATCAGCATACTTCCAAATGTCGGGGGTAGAACTGGGTAAATATGTTAGGAAAGATAAGTGTAACGAAATTACCTTTCCATTAAAATATTTGTTAGGGTTTATGAGAGATTGTAATGAAATATACTGGAAAGGTGGGTACAAGATTACATTCATTCGAAATTCTAATGATGATGTTTCTTTTTACAGAAGGCCCCCAAAGAAAGCAGATGGATCTGATGATGCAGATAATATACCAGATGCTGTTAAAATTATTATTGAGAAATTGGAAATTCTCTGGCCAATTGTTAAATACAATCCTATTTATGGAGACGAAATTAAAGCAAAATTATACGAACACCCCAAAATTCCAATTAGTTTTAATTATTGGCAATGTCTTGAAAAAACAGTACCTAGTAATGCTAACTCATTTCAGTTTTATATAACAAAGCAGTTCAATTCAATCCAATTCGATATGCCAGACTTTGTCATTGTTGGTTTTCAGCACAGCAGAAAAGAATATCCTGGGCAATTCACACATGGTTCAATGTTTAACTCTTGTTTCGTCAAAAATATTTCTGTTAATAATGTATTATTTAATACTAATATATTTTACTATTTATAATGTAGTACTAGTAAGCCAAAGAGACCTAATTTATAATGTTAAAGTGTAAGAATCACTGAAGTCCAATAGTGCGCAAACATGTATGGTTATTAGTTTTTGATGGATGGTTTTCCATTAAAAATATTTACTGTTATATAATTTTTCTTTAATAGTGCTTTTAGAGTGCTTTTAATGGGATCTGGAAAAACTGTGAGAGGTTGTGCATTCTTAAAGTGGTTCTTTCTCAAGGGATCCACTTTAATTGTGACAACGGCGTCTTATACTTTCCCATTACATTCACTCGCAGTGCTTTTTTCAGATCAGTATTCTCGCAATGTCTTTCGCTTTCAACCATGGGTTATTCTCTTAGTCGATACACATTTTTACCGCTTTAGGTAAGCGTGTTGTTCACGATTGCATTTTGTTATGCTTTCCTTTAAGCTCGGGAACTATTTTATGCTCACGATATCGGCAATCAGGTCATCTGTCATCGTCGCGCTGAAGCAGTTGCCTATCAACGTGATGGGCAAATGCTCTTTCATGAGGTTGTACAGAGTTATGTGATTGACGTTGTCGAGAGACAGTAGCACTTGCATCTCGGGGTACTCTTGCCTAATCGCATCGAGTCATATGCTTGCCAGTCGCTTTTGACATCTGATGACATAGTAGTCGATTCTGCCGAGGTAGATGAGCATGAACGGGTGATGCTTGTCGAAATTACTAGTAAACAGTAGTGCCCATTTATCTATAACATCTTTAGCCATTGTAATCTTCTTATTCAAGTTATCCAATAGTGGTTTGTACGTTTGCTCTAACTTCTATTCGCTGTATTTGCGTATGGGTGGTAGCACTTCTTTTGTCGCCCACTTCTTATACTGTATAGTCTCGTCCTTTTTGGAAGCCAATATTAACGAATACAGACCAGATTCGTTAATGAAAACCATGTGTACTTGGGAATTAAAGGGTCGCACAGGCTCCTTTTGTATACGCAAGTTTCGAAGGATGTCTCTATCGTCGAAGTTTAGTATGACTGGCTGTTTTGTATTCGCATACTCGAGTATTCTCGCAACGTCTTTCCTTTTGAACCATGGATTATTCTCTTCGTCGATAACCACATACACCTTTTTACCGCAGTAGATAAGCTTGTTGTTTACAATGTCGATGAGAGATTGCATTTTGTTATACATATGCTTTCATTTAAGCTCACAGACGATTCGCGAACGATATCAGTGATAAGGCGACTCGCACTTCGTGATGGGCAACTGCTCTTACATAAGACCCACTGAAATCTGTAGCAATGGGTAGACGAGAATATCAACTAGTACAACCTGGGCTCTGAAATAAAAACTGTGAGAGGTTGTGCATTCTTAACATGCTCCCTCGAGTCACCTCTCTTTATTGTGACAACAGCTTCTTATACTTTCCCATTACATTCACTCGCAATGCTTTTTTCAGATCCCATTAAAAATATTTACTGTTATATAATATTTCATAGTATCACTCTTTTTCAATTTTGAAATGTCCCCATGGTAGTGTATTAATGGCATCTTTATGAATAATTCTTTTATCATCTTCGGGACTTAATGCTTTTTTTCTCATCTCAATTGTACTGAGTTCATGTTTCTTACTTTTAATAAGATTCGTACTTTTGTAAAACACTTTTTTATCAAACAAACACTTTGTAGTCACCAAAACTAATCTCATTTCTGACTAAAGTGTTTTTCACACCCTTTGCTCTTTTCTTTACACCACCTTCCACATTTATTGAATACATTTTCGATTTCAATCCAAAAATTCTTCCATTATTTTTCCATTACATTCATCTTTCATTTTGCAATAATATTTTAGTTAACTAACGGTATAACATATGGATTATCCTTTTATAGTCATAAGTATCAAAATGATCGACCATTTCTTTCATGTCAAGTGTCTAGTGTTTTTATATAATATATGTAGTTCAAAATTTTCCCCATACTTTAGTTTCATTATATTATAGTGAAAATTGTACATTAAAACTTTTGATAGCTCAAGTGTACTCATTCCAACATAAATGGGTTTGTTAAAGCAGAGTTTTGTTTCAATCATATGAACTGCAACCAAAGAGTTAGTAAATATAATTCTATCTTTAAAGTTTGGCTTAGCGGTTAGTTTATTCATTTGCTTAGAACTTGTGCACAGCTGTATATCCACTCTGTTTCTAATATTTTCCATTGTTTTTCCAATAATGGAATTGTTCATTAATTTGTAGAAATCTTTTTCAAAGTCATTTGTAGATTTTGTTCACATATTTGTGTTTAGATCAATATAGGAGTTGAGCCAATTTGAATGATCAAACTCCAGAATTCTATGGATCTTTTTCAACTTCATTCTGAGATATAGATACTGCTTAAGATTTACATAGTGTAATACATATTTTTCTTTACCACCCAGATTAGTCAAGAGTTAGGGGTTTTTTGAAATTTCTGGTATTTTATTCTCTGGTACCAATGGCAGATCTTTGTGAAGATCGTGTAATTCATGTGGATATTCCAAATCAACTTTCAATATATATCCTTTGCTAGAATCATCTTCAATTTTTGTTACATCTATGTTTGTATTTCCCCACTTAAACCTACCATAGGGTAAATACTGGCTCATAGCCTATCCATATAAGTTATTGGCATCCAGATATGAAAAATAAAAGATTTCCTTTGTACTATCATAAGCATTCATTAATTTATCATTTTCTTTAGCACATTGCTTACAACATTGTGAAATTCCATCATGAACACCTTTTTCTATCACCAAAGTCATCTCATAATCTGTTAATTCTATTTCTATTTTAGTGTGTTTGAACATAGCATCCCACGCTAACCCTGGGGCTGTGAAATACCATGCTGAATCTAGCTTATATGTTTTGAGACACACATCTCTTAAATTTTCCATTATATCAGACAATATCAACACATCAGATTTGTTATAGGGTTCTGTGTACTCTCTTAGAGATATTATGTTGAATTTTCCCACAACTTTCTCGCAAATTCATAATCTTCATCTGTAATGATACATTTGTTGAGTTTGTTGTAAAATGCATCTTTGGATGGAAGTGATGTCTCACAAAATTTCTCAGCACTATCCATGTAGTCATATGGGTAAATACCTTTTCTTGTAACATAGTCAAGAAGTTCATTGGAAAAATACTTACACGTTTCTCGGAATTGACTTCTGGAAAGGTTGCTAAAGAGTTTATCGATACTACTATCCATAAATTTAAATGAGTCAATAAATCTAAGATTTACACTTTCACATACATGTTTCGTAAAAGAAATATATTTTCCTTCATTGTTGAGAATTAGATCAGTTTTATTTTCATCGATGCCAAAATCTCTTATGAATAAATGTGTGTCAACCAGATAGATTGTGTATAAACACTGGGACAAAACATGGTTTTCTATGCGATAAGTTACAATCTCTGTGTGCAGCTCCCCTAAATTTCCCTGTAAGATGATCATGATCTCTCCAAGGATCATCATTCAAATGCTTTTCACATATATGACAATGGGTAGCTGTATCATAAACAATTTGTTCTTTCTGTGTTAGTGGAAGTATTGGTTTTTCATTTGTGTATATATCACCAATAGACTTTGCTTCTTCCATTAGCATTTTAATGAATACAGTAGATGCATCAGATCCTTCATAAGTTACTGGTGGTTTATAGTATCCATGTTCGTATTGTACATAGTAACAGAAGCTAATAGGCTCGTGGTTTTGTTATGCTTTCGTGTAACATTCGTCGGGGTTTGGTACATTCAAAATAAGCATATATCACAAATTGAACTCTCAAAGATTGATTTTGGTCTTTAAATCTTAATATGACATTTTTCTTTTATATGGTAGTTCAACTCTAACACCATCGTGATCTCGACAGTCTTGTTTGTGATCTTTTAGCTTATTTACAGAGTAGAAATGTTGCAAACATCTGTCGCATATAAATATTTTATGACCATTATTTGTTACTTGTGATGCGATAAGTCTTGAAAGAGTTTTCATCCAGCAGTAGTGGTCGTTCTTTCCATCTTTGATGTAGAGTAGGTTGATGTGCTTATCCGTCTTATTTTTTCTTGTTTTTAATGGACAGATTATAAATTTCTTACCACCATCTTCTTCGTATGCATATACATTAATAGAAATTCCACTTCTTTTCTCAAAGGCTGGTATGCTATCCAATTTCATTGGAAATTCCAAACCCTTAAGTGCATCATCAAACTCATGTTCGTAAGCTAAGTATTTATTCACTCTTTGAGGGTCTTTTTGTGCTTGATGCAATGCAGATTGAACAGACTACAAAAAACATTTTTGATCACTGTTTTTAACATTCATTACCGCCTGCTTAGTTTTGATTTTTTCTGGGAGATCAGCATAAGAACTGCCCTTGAATGGTACATATTTATTTATTCGCACTCCTAGTTTAAATATTCTGTTGAGTACCTACTGAGATCCCTTTGTTTCGAAAGCCCTCATCTCAGCTATGATTTTCGATATGCTGTTGGTATAATATTCTTCCAGATTAGTCGATTTCAGAATAATTTCGTTCTTTGTTTTAAAGGAGCTTTCTACATATTCAATATTCTCACCCATTCCCCTTTTGTACTCAGTGAAGAGTTTCATGTTCACTTTGAGTGATTTTAAATGTTTACTAACTAGTCCCGTGACAGTTTCTTTTACATCGTTTAGGAAATGATTTGGGTCTTTGAGTGCATTCACATTCTTTACAGCATAAGTCTTGATACTACTTTGAAATGCTGTTACGATTTCTTCTACACTGAATCTGTGTGTGTACTTTTGAATTTTACTTCTCAAGTGACTTCTTATGAGAGATGGTTTGTAATAGTGACTTCACATTTCACATTTCACTTGTTTCTCTCATGGGATGTTCTGTTTTGATATTAAATGTTGCGATACTTTAAAAATTTCCCATGCATTTGTTGGTACATGTGATTTATTATGTATTGGTGTAAGACCTTTGTGCAATCTACTTTTAAGATGACTTCTTATGAGAGATGGTTTGTAAAAGTGATTACAATATTCACACTTGACATATTTCTCTTGAGATTTCTTCTTTATTTCCGCAAAAACGCCTTTCTTAAATTTATATTCTTTTAAAACATTACCAGTCGCATTAGCCTTTTTCATTGCCATGGTCGTTATCATATTATACATCAGTTGATTTTTATTTGTGCCCATTTATTATATACAATATTTTATTTTTAAGTATTCAAATTTTTGAGTCACTCTTTTTTTTTCAACTTCTCCCAAATGCAACAGTTTGAGCCACTTTTTTGCGGTTGCGCTCGAACTGGCATTTGGTGTTTTGAATCAGAAAATTAAGAGGAATTTTTTCTGATGGTTTTCTGATGGTTTGAGCATTTAATTTGCCGTTGTTTTCCTGATAACTGGGGGCTGCGCTCGAATCGGCATTTTTATACTACTACCGTTTACATGAATTCTTTCGTCATTCGTTTAACAATAGTTTCCACAACGTTACCGAAATCATTTTATTTAGTACTTCACATCAGGCATTGAAGAGATCAAATACTGAGTTGTACTTTTACATTTAGTTCGTTGCACTGTTGATGATGATGATGATGATGAAGATGATTATGATGATGGATACGGTGATAATAATAATTAGTGTAATGTGAAAATTTTTACGTAATGCCAGTGATGATGTTTTGTCAGGTTTCACACATGCTATTTACAAGAAAATGAATGTATTGTTGGCAGCTCGGTGTGGGAAGTAATGTGCAAAGTTCAAGTGCTGCATAACACAAAATGTAAGCAAATGCAACCGTACCTAATGCATACGTGTAGAGTCACCCTGACTTCGACAGCTCGACGTGAACTGCACAATGATCACGAGTTACGGCCACTTTGCTTGGAGTGGACATGTAGACATCGATCGTGTGGCGTGTCCTTCCGCTACGCTTAGCCTAGGTATCTACCCAGTGGGATCTCCATGCACATAGGTAGTCAGGCAGGCACTGTGGTCATGCTGCCAGCACTAGGGAGCATGTCAACACACGGAGCTCGCCCTCTTCATAATCAGATCCTCCGTCCACCACGCCGGCCGCCAGCTAATATAACCAGCGCACGTGCCATTCTTTTATTATTCGGTAGTTAAGGGTTTCACTGTGCGGGGTTAGGAGTATCGCAAGTTGAATAGTCAATAACTGCATCAAATTGGAACGTGTATATGAGTAGCGTGTATGCCACATCGACATGTAGGCCCACGTTGTTGACACTTAAGTCCGTGTTACCGTCAGGTCGAGTGGGCAGAATCGCTCAGCGGACACTGCGTGCAGTAATATAGAGGGTATTCAGGGTAACCAACCACCTCACAACTCAGATCCATCATGAGAAGCAGCGATGCAGCCCGCTACAAAACACATGCAGGCTTCATATTTTATAAACAATATCGTTATTTTATAAAATTGCCCTTCCCCGTTCCTCCCTCTAATGCTGTTCGTTAGTCAGCTTGTGTTCTCGACGTACCCAAAATAAGATTTATTTATTCTAAGGTTGGGAACAAAACGAGGTTCTCATAAGATAATTTGTTATAAGGAAAATGTCCGTATCAAGGAGCGCTGCTGGTACAATGAGCTGGCGTTATGCAGACAACTTGTACTTATTTCTGTTTAAAAGATTGTGTTTCGTTCGAATTGTGTTGAGTACTTACGTTTGCCATAATATTAAGTATTAATTTTTATTATGTAACGGTTATTCATGTTCTATAATGGTGATTACAATACAATTTGGCCATTGAGCGAATTTAACACCGGATTAAATTTAGTTGTAATTGAAAAGAACTTTTTATTTTGTTGTCGCATTTAAATAAAGTAAATTACCAAATCCAAGTTTAAGACTGGCAGGCCTGAATATAGGGTCTTGGGAGGGGGGGAAGGGGCGGGCGGCATTTGTCCAGAGCGGCGGAGCAAGGAGGCAGCAAACTGATCAGTAAATTATTTAAATTTGTTATTGGAATTACGAATTCACCAACATAGACGGCTGTACATATATCTGGTAAACTGCCATCTCCTTCTACTGGACCGCTTTACAGTGACGATCTCACAAGTTGCAGTTCGCACATACAAGACATATGCACTGGCGGGAAATTTAAATAATCCCGTGTCTGGCCGGTCTTCAGGCCTGTTAAATTTTGTTTTATAATTTTTCATCCACATGTGTTACAGTGTATAGTGTTGTTAAATGAAACTATGTATCTAAAAAAATATTAATCTTAATAAAGTGTTGGTGATCATTAAATAGGTACGAAAGGTATATTTTTATGGTCCCCTATTTTCTGTTTGTTATATCTAGGATAGAGATTTTTTGTCACTATTGGTTTTGTTAAATAAATGCGCAAGGAGACTACGTGACCGGCCAGGTATGATAAAAAAAAACCACACATTTTTTTGGATTTCTTATTTTTACAACCTACGTATGATTTGTAATCTAAAGTTACTTGCAAATTTTCTCTAGTTATGTATTCGTATTTAAGTTAAAGAAATCGCAACTGTTGAAATTAAAGTATAATAGTTTTGTAAAGGCCAAATAGTTATTAACCTATTTTAACTTATCCAGCCAATTATGTAATTATGTTAACCCCGTGTGATGTAACTAATTGGATAATTATCATTAAAAATACTCTTTTACTTTTAATCCCGGTTGTAAAACAATGTTTTCACTATCTGCGCCTATTTGTAATAATTAATGTTTGTTTCGCGTGTTCGAGACAGTCTTGCATAATATTGGTAATTTTAACTATGCAGCACATATGTTTGATTTTTGGTAATTTTTATTATTTTTATTTTTGCATTTTTCATATGATTATAATATTTTAACATAGATGTGCGAATGGCAATAATTAATGTTTAATTGAAATAGATAGTTTCATTTTCTTTTGTGTGTATTTATAATTAATAACGTAGTATTTTGCGTTATTTTTAGTCTCGTATTTATTGTTAATGCTTCAGGGAATTTCTTCTATATTTTTTTATTAGCTTCTACAAGACCCGTAACTCTGTGGAATAGGGTTTTAGACCGTTTGGAGTGTGTCATTTTAGATCGTTAGTCAGGAAGCCTTGTGATTGACTAACAGGTTCAAATCCTGTACTCCGATTGGCTGTAGACCTCCGCATAGGATTAGGACCCGCGAGCCGTTTGAAAGTTCGCTCTCTCTGCCACCAACCTTCAATTACGCTGGACGTAAGGCTAGGACGCTCGTCCTACAGTTGGCTCAGTGGAGGAATTTTAATTAGAGTTAGGGTATTCTAGTTTCTAACAGCTTGCAATGGTTTTGATTTGTGTTCTGCATTGAGTTTGATAGAATAAGCACTCCGCAGATTTTTATTTTAGTTATTTAGGAATGTAGGTAGCTAGCCAGACCTTTAACGTCCTGAGCCGTTGAGCCACGTAAAGCACTACAGCACCCATATATAATTTTTTTCCTACCTCCGTTCCTTCTACGAGCTACACCGTCCTGCCTTCATCTACAAGCTAGTACTTAACTACAGAACTATTTTTCATCAAATTTTAAATTTTATTTAATCTTGGACTTTGTTATGGTATACCATGAGCGTTGAAAATGTTGCGGACACCATGATGGCAAGGCGCCTAAATAAACTTCAGCAATTTTTAACTATAATTTAACCTGAGAGAGAAACTCAAGTGTTTTCCAGTTTTGAAACAGTGGATTTTTCTGAACTATTTTCAAGACATTTTATTTTTGAGAGAGCTGCGATAATTTCAAGTGCACAAGTCAGACCGTTGATTAAGTGTCACGTAATGATTTTGAAATATGACCGTTACCCATGACCACTCCCCAACGGCGGCTTATTTTAAATATTATTCATTTTCTTCCTCATTGCCATTCAGGGATTTTTAATTTTTCTTTGATTATTTTTCCAGCTTATTTTAAACAGATGTTTTGAATTTTCACTTTTTGAATTTTTGAATAAACAAGTTTAATATGTATTTGACACGCCTGATAATTCTTCTGAATATGTACGTTTCATCCTATCCCTCCTCTACACACTTTCAGTTGCAAATAATTAATCAAGTGCTTTAGTATGTGTGTAGTTGTGTATATTAAGTTTCTCAGCTGTATGTGTGGTAAATAATCATTTGCCAGTAACGAAGGTGTTGTTGTCAAAGGTGAGTTTCTATGCACGTTACATACTGGGTCCTAAACTGAGCACAGTCGACCATAAACAGATTTCTTTGGAACAGTATTTATTACATTCTATCCGCTTACTGATTCACAAGTATTACCAACACACATAATATTCTATTTTTTTAATGTGGTGCATAAATTAAGTTCTGGGTATTACACTGAGTCGGCATATGTCATTTTTTACATTTTCAGATAAACACATGGTCACTCCAATATATGGACTATTATGATACTGTTTTCACTCCAGATGGCACTACATGTTACATCATTTTAAGATTGCTGCGCACCACATTACACTGTAACAGAATAAAGTGGCGCACAACGTATGAGCTTAGGACAGTTAGTTAGACTGGACCTCTTGGTCTTGTACTTTGTATTTTTACGCAGCGCTCTTAGTCTTACAGCCTTACCGCGCTTCGGCCTCCTAATAGGCGGGGAAGAGTAATCACGCCCTCTCACCGCAAAGAGACCACGATTAATGAGACCGTTGGCCAACCCCAGCCCAAGTTTGGCTCGTCCGCACATCCCTGCCCCCTCTACTGCAGATGTTCTGAGACCCTCGCACTCAGAAACCAAGCGTATGGTCTGGCCGGGGTTATGCCCATACCCCTAGTGCATTTCCAGGGCACACCGGAGCAGGTTGCGGCTCACCGCCCGACCTGTCAAAGAGAGTGGGTATCTCTCCAGACCTCCTCCAGCATGAGTCCACCCTATGATCGGTCACCATAGAGAACCTCATGGTGAGGCCAACCGATCGTCCCGTGCTACAACTTAATTTCCATGGCACTTGTAGGTTACTCATGGGCAACACTTTCCTCCAAATGGAGTGGCAAGAGGAAGTCCCTTCTACACAAGGTGGTTGAGAAGCCCTCAGCGGGCATAGCCTTACACCCAATGAAGGGCTGGTCACACTCCCCTCCCTGTGAACCACATCCTTGGTGGCGGGAAATTACTATGACCCAGAATGGCCACCATCCTGGCGGCCGGGCACAAGAGGGCAGTCTGGACCCCTCCCCGGTGTCGCGGTTCACTGGGCATAGTAGCCCTTGCTCTGAAATTGGAGAGTTTATGTTATATATCATCATATAATCTCCATGGTTTCATCACTCCAACAACGCCATTGCTCGCTCGACCACCGAGGTGTTACGTTACCTATTCCCAATTCGGGAGGTCGTCTGCCACACTCCTTTCCATGTCTTTATACTTCTGCTTTGAAGTACAGACCTTGGGCCCCAATGGCCTGAGTGCTAAGTGGTCGAGCCTAGGCACCATCTATCGGTCCAACGATCACAGCAGATACCCTTTGCCAGTTGCGAGAACTCTGGCAACCCATAGGGAACGAACGGCGTAGCCCAATTTGCGGAATCAGGGGTGGAACGGAAGCCTTGGGTTGCCTTGAGTGGAGAGAGGCTATAAGAGACACTTCATCCACCCTGAACGGGTCATGTGCGGTGCAACTTGGCTTGGCTACTATAGCATGGTACTGCGACATCACCTCTCATGCCAAGGACCTTCCTCCCAAGCTACTATACCCCTGAGAGTGTCTCACCCAGGAATAACACAAAAGGGCGTATGACACACGCTGAAGCTACAGTAAGCAAGGTTAAGTCAGTAAATGCGTAGAAGTGCCAAAACACCTCACCAGTTACACAGAAGTGAGCGTACACCCGACCGATTGAGAGAAACGACACCTATTAATTACAGACACCTAGAGTACACTGTATTTGAAATGGAGGAGACAGCGGAAATTACTGACACGTATATTACAGTACCCCAGGCAGATGGCAATGCAAACATGGATAGTAATGCAGCACAGCCTTATCACTTATCTGAACAAGACACTACAGTAGTGAATGTTTCACAGGCATCGCACCTACAGCAATTAACTGCGCTTATGCAAAATCAGATGTGTGAAATGTGTATGCAGATGGGTGAGATGCAAACCAAATTGACCGAGTCAATGCAAACAAAATTGACCGAGTCACAATCACAAATGACTGAAATGCAAACAAAACTAGCCGAGTCGCAGTCACGACTGAGTCATTACAGACACAGCTTAGTGGGGTTAAGACGCAGCTCAGTGAGGTTAAGTCACAGCTAACAGAAACTGTACAATCAAAGGTTTCACTGTTAAGAGAAGACATACCAGCTAATTTGCAACAGTTGGCGTCAGATGTAAACATTGTCCATCAGGAAGTGACTGAGACACGAGAGGAGTTAGAGAAGGTTAAGATGACTTGCAATGCACAGTTTCGTGAAGTGGAGCAGCGACTGAACAGATTAGAAGCGCGACAAGCTGCCGCAACTGACTTGAATGCTCTAGATCAGTTAGTAACAGAAAAATTTGCCTCACAGAACACTCGCGTAGAGAACAAACTTGGGCAAGTCGAGAAAGCGACTGCAGATAAGCTTGCGAGAGTAGCTGATAATGTGGATCAGCTAACCCAGGTCGTATAGGGAGTGATAAATCTTCACCTGAGTGTGCACGATTTTGACCGTGTGGAGGTGCAGCCTCTGGTCACTAAGACTCTACACACCGATCCCAGAAACGGCACATTCATTTCGGAACCGAATGCCACACGAATGCCTGCTATTCCAGTAACGAATGCGCCTATTAGCACTACATCACCCATCGAAACTGGTGGCAATGCAGGTGCCCAAATTCGGAGGAAAATCAGGGGAAAAACCAATCAATTTCCTACTGTAATTTGAGGAATATTCTGTTTTGTTTGGACTAAGTGACCACGACAAACTGAGGTGCCTTAGTGCAGCACTCAAGTCAACGGCTTACTATTGGTGGGAAGTAACTAAAAGCACCACAACAAGCTACGCGGAATTCAAGCGCAAATTTACAGATTATTTCTGGAATGCAAAAGTGCAGGGAAACCTGAGAGCGCAGCTCCACGCAGAAAGGTTTATCCCCGGCCGAGGTCGTAGCCTGGAAGCACACATCTCTGACATGTACGAAAAGTCAAGACACTTAAGCCCACCAATTAGCGATGAGGAATTTACAGCAATGGTGTTACCACACGTACCCTACCGCTACCAAGCACACTGGTTGGGACGCAGAGATACAGACATAGTATCACTCCGCGAGGGACTACTTGCGTTAGACCAAATCGACAAAATGCAGAGAGAAGGCGACAATTAAGGGCCTATTGAATTATCGCCGCCATTATACCCCGGAGACCAGTAAAACAAGTGTAGGGAGGTTTCAGGCAAAACAATAATGGGCACCCTAAAGTGCAAGCTTTTCGCTTAGACTACTACGAGCCATATCAACTAAACCAAGGCTCTGATCAGAGAAACATCCAACACTCTTTCAAAGGCCGAACGTATCATTCAGGCAGGAGAGGTCAGAGAATCCACGGACGCCGTCTAGACCTTGAAGAGAGGTTAGGTCAACAGGGAGAAAGGTCAGAGGAGGACCGTAGCCCGCGATCGCCTACGTCTCATGGCACACCTGTATCTAGGGCAGCGCACAGTTTCTCGCTCACGTATGAAACAGCGCACGGAAATCAAACACCGCAGTCAGCTGGAGTCAGCTATAGCCAGAGACATGCAGGTATTTACTGCCACAGCCTGGAGGTTATTTTGATAGTCAGACACCGCTTGACCCACGAATGTCACCGTTTGTGCCGAAACAGCCTACGATCACCTGGAGAGAAACGAATCCTCAGAATGCAACTGCGAGTAGTAATACGAAGTTAAACTAGAAAGATTCAGGGAAACAGGATTCGAGTCGCTAGCCTTAAATCACCGCGTGTAGTACCAAGGGGTCATTCGAGTCTAATAGTGTGATTGATATTTCGAAATTATTGAAGTTGAGCTGAACAGTGTGTAAAATGTTATTGTAAGTACTATATTATTAGGAGAAAACGACTGGCGATTTTTTCTAGATAGTACTGCAGAAAGCGATGTTGTTATTCAGGAAACTTTGTGTCCTGAGTTGAAGTAACTGTGTGCTTTGTCAGTGCCATATTTACTATACAGTGGAGCTGAGATAAGCTGCGTGGTGGAAGAATTTGCAAGTGATATCTGTGCCACAGGACATAAACTACATGTCGTACCAGTACCCAGGCTCCGCATTATTAATAACTTGCAGGGGCTGTGGTGGCTGAGCGGTTAGCCTGCTCGCTTCCCACCAAGGCGAACTGGGTTCAATCCCCGGGCCGGGTTACTTCTGGTTTTTCACATTGTACCGTGGTGTGGGCATGGTTGTTAATGCAAGGTTTGTTATCAAAAATATGCAATACTTAAATCAAAGCTCGAGAACGATTAAGCATATTCTTTCAGTTTAAATCAATAAACATCAAGAATGCTCAAAGTTGCAGAAATTTCCTCAGTGTCTGGTACATAAACAATCAGATAGTTTCCATAAAAATGTTATTTACAATTTATAATTACCAGAACAACAACACATTATACTGTGGACACTTGCGTAAAATTATAACATTCTTCTGCTACCATAATGCCGGACACTATTAAGCCACTATTACTATTTAATTGTTAGGAAGTTTTACTGGGTAAACGGGAACACCCCGTACATTTTGCCTAGAAACTGATTGTAGCAATAGCAAAACCAAGCTCGATGGTTAGCAGACAAGTTGTATTAACTATCGAGGGCTTGGGAAGTACAAAACGAATTTTAGCTTTGGTCATGAAAGGTTTGACAAAGACTGTGATACTAGGAATTGATTTTCTGACATGTTACAAAATCAGTTTGGATTTTGGCGGATGGTTAGTGCGCACTGGAGACACGGAGTGTAGCACTGTAACCACTCCGGACTGCTGGAGATCGTCGGGTCAATTTGCATGTCAGCTACAAGTAGCAGAGTTTCAACTGAGTAAACCGCCAGCTGTAAACGCAACCGCTTCTATTGAATATATTTTACATACTGTGAGCAGTATTGACGGTATTGATCGATGGCAGAAACATGTTTTACAGCAGTTATTACTAGCTAACAAGGCTATTTTCTCCGAGCAGCCAAACCGGAACAAGATGTACAAGGCCTTTGTAAAAGTGGAACATGGACAAGTATTTCATTGTAAATCATATCCGATCCCTGCAAAGTATGCAAAAGAAGCGGAAGATTATTTGAATCTAATGTTGTCATGAAATATAATAAAAGCTGCAGTGTAGCACCCTCCAAGTCAATCTTAAGACTACCTGGCACCCACCAATTATATCCTAGTAATGCCAAGCACCATTCAAGCCGAGACTAGGAGTGCTCACACCCTCTTGTAGAGCCTTGGAATAACTAGCTCCCTCCAAGTCGAGCCTAGGACTACCTAGCACCCTCTAAGTCGAGCATAGGACTACCTAGCGCCCTCCAAGTCGAGCATAGGACAAGCAGTGAGCCCGTACTGTAATCCTATGGTCTGCGTAAGGAAAAAAGACGTATCAGTCAGAATATGTTTGGATGCATGTAAATTAAATAGCATTACAATTAACTCCAGAGAAATCCCGAGACCTACTGACGAACTATTAAGGCTGTACCAGGGAGTTCGCTATATGTCTGCGATAGACTTGACCCACGGCTACTGGCAAGTTCCCCTGACTGACGAATCAAAACAGTACACCGCATTTTTGTTTCGTAACCAGCAATTTTGTTTTGAAGTATTGCCTTTTGGCCTTTTCAATTCCATATGACAGTTTACGAGGTGCATGACAGTCACCTTAGGCGAGGAATGTTCAGAATTTCCACGTTGTTACGTAGACGATATTTTGGTTACGTCTGCTACCTTTGACGAACATTTGGAGCACCTGCAGGTCGTGCTAAACAAGTTGACAGCCGCAAGGATGACAGTTAACTTAAGAAAGTCACTTTTCTGTCGCGAGGAAGTGCCATTTCTAGGGCATGTTTTGACCCTAGAAGTAATACGCACTGCGCCCACCGTATAAGCTAGCTGCTATCACGGAGTTTTCTGTGCCCAGGAACTCAAGACAGTTAAGAGCGTTCCTGTGGGGATTATTCGGTTTTTACCGCAATTATTCAGATAAGGTTAAGCACGTGTGTGCACCGTTGTTTGAGATATTGAGAAAGGCTGTAGTAACCTGGAAGGGGACAGAAGAGAAACAGCAGGCTTTCGAAGCTGTGAAGGAACTATTTTTGAGTGAACACGTAATTCATCGTCCTGTGCAAGGTGCTACGTATTATTTGTACACGGACGCATCAAGTTACGCTTTAGGAGTGGAGCTAACACAACTGACCTCTCACGGTATTGAAAAGGCAGTCGCTATGGCGAGCCGAACACTCAATAAGGCAGAGAACAATTATACTGTGACTGAGGAGATGCAAGGTGTAGTGTAGGCGCTACAGCATTTTCGCAACTTATTACTGGGCGATCACATTATACTAAAGACTGACCAGCAAGCATTGATAAGTTTACGCACAGGGAAAATTTTCAGTAGTCGCATGACAGTATGGTCACTGTTAATACAGGAATTTAACCTAGGTCTTCAGCACATTAAAGGAAGCGAGAATATTGTAGTTGACTACCTCAGCCGTATTCCGGATGGAGAACCGGAAGTGGAGAGTAAGAATCCGACCGAATGTTTCGTTGCGCTAGCTGCTACACAACCAAAGTTGTCACGTCTATCGCAAAAGATTATTGCTAATGTTTTGCAAGATCAGAAAGCAGATAATTTTTGCAGCAAGGTACTGAATAAGCTTGAAGAAGCGACAGCTGAGCATCCACTGAGGAATTATTTTTGTACAAATGCCGATGGAGTTTTGTTTCAACGTGGTTTGCATCTGAAAGAATTCGGAATGGGATGGTGGATTGTCGTACCGGAGAAATTACAAGAACAATTTATTATTTGTACGCACGAATTTGTTGGCCATGTAGGCATACGAAAACCTACGAAGCATTGAGCAGATAATTTTTTCTGGAAGAGAATCCTACAGAAAGTTACCGTCACTGTAAGAGCATGTGACTTATGCCAGAAATGCAAACACCCACTAGAAAACTTGGCAGGTGATATAAAACCTATTATTCCAGAAAATCCGTTGGATTTAGTGTCAGTCGATCTGTTCGGTCTATTGCCACGTTCAAAGGCTTGAGTGACCTATATTTTCGTAGTGATGGATGTGTTTTCTAAGTACAAGAAATTATATGCAATAGTTCTCGCCAATGCGAAGACAGTTGTGAGCAAACTGGAACAGTTCATTAAGTAAGTTGGAAAACAGGTATTAGTATTAACATATAAGGGTGCACAATTTACCGGACATGTATGGCAAACAAGTTTGAGAGAGAAGGGCATTGTACTCACTACAACTTGACCGCGAGATGTCCCACCGGGAGTCCAGTAGGACGCAGAATGTGTAGTTTGAGAGAGAAGGGCATTGTACTCACTACAACTTGACCGCGAGATGTCCCACCGGGAGTCCAGTAGACGCAGAATGTGTAGTTTGAGAGAGAAGGGCATTGTACTCACTACAACTTGACCGCGAGATGTCCCACCGGGAGTCCAGTAGGACGCAGAATGTGTAGTTTGAGAGAGAAGGGCATTGTACTCACTACAACTTGACCGCGAGATGTCCCACCGGGAGTCCAGTAGGACGCAGAATGTGTAGTTTGAGAGAGAAGGGCATTGTACTCACTACAACTTGACCGCGAGATGTCCCACCGGGAGTCCAGTAGGACGCAGAATGTGTAGTTTGGGACATACACTGCGCATATTTTGCCATACAGCTCAACAAAGTTGGCGAGATAAAATCCCACTAGTAGAATTCATTTTTAATCGCACTATTCATGAGAGCACTAACCCCTTGGAAAACATTGACGGGCTAACGATCAGTTATTTTCTACCCTAGTAAGTTACAACTTCCAAGGATTGCACATGACCACGAACAACAATCAGAGAATTTAAAATATGAAATTACGCTACTGGTAAGACGTAGATTGCGTTTTGCAGCTGACAGGTGAACCAGATACTCAAAGATGTCGGAGATAAATAAACTGCAGCCAAGTCAGCTTGTTTTGACTATTGTGGTAGGTGTGAGTAAACAATTTAATTATTTGCTGGATAAGTTAATGCCATTATATTTTGAACCGCTTGAGGTAAAGAGAGAAGTATTTCACAACTGTTACGAGGTTGGTTATCCCAGGAACTAATGAATTAGTTGGTAGGCAAAATCTGACTAATCTACGAGTTTATCGATCTCGTGAACAAGATGGTCTAGTACGTGCTTGAAAATAAACAACAGTGTAAGGCGAAGGGAGTTACCGCCTTGTAGAACACAGCCTAGAGGAAGACATTATTATGATTTATAAGTAGTGAGTACTTGATAAGAGGAACTATTTACATGAAGCTACGATAAGAGTGCGCGACTGATGTGTCTGCTACCCCTCGATGAGCCATGAAAGTTAATTAGTTACCTCCCAAGTTTGTTTTTTTTTAGAGCCCCGCACCGCATGTCTTCGAGGATGACTAGAGAAAAAAATATGTAAACACTGCTCATCGCCACGCTGGAGTTTTTGTGACACATCTGAGAGAGAAATTATCTGCTCGACACAGAAGTTAAGCTTGCTGCCTAATTACCAAGGACCCTAAACAGGGAGGAAGACATTCTAAGCTGCCTAGAAGACACATTAAGCTACCTCAATGCAAAAATTGCTAAGTAGACTCCCTACCTCGTGCCTGGAACGCTGCTCGAGATGACATATCTGAAATTAAATAAGCAGACGAACCCAAGGCCCTCAACTTCTCGGCTTTGTTTTGTGCCACTGAAATTCTTGACAGTTGTGATGTTTGTACATAGTAGAATAAGTTTGTTGTTGAGTTATCTTGTGTCATCTATTCCTCGTTGTTTTGTTTGTACGTTGCCGTATGGTTTTGGCAGTATGAGATGACGTTTTTCCAAATGAAAACGCCTATAGTTTTCAGGCGTAGCTTCCTATTGATGCGATTGTTGTTATGTTCTTTATGTATTTATTCCTCTTCTAGTGTTGTGTATTCTGTGTTATGATGACTACGAAGTAGTTAGGGAAGCTGACATTTTAGGTAGTACCCTGATAAACATTTAAGTACTATGTAAACAATGAATGAAGTGAGAGTGAGCAAGTGTCGCTAGTGAACTGTTTATCGCCAAACATTTATGTAGCTACGATTACAGACACTTGGTGTGGACTACTTACACTCACATCACTACACATGCCAGTGAACATAAACACACGTTTTTGCTAGAGACTGTCGATCCTCGACAGCAGAGGTTTTTAGTGCGACGATCTTCAGCACGACGAGTGAGACAATCTGTTGTCCCAGGAGGTGAAGAACTGTTTATACAGGTGAGGCCTGTACCTGAGCCAGTACGAGGCCAAACCACGAGGCGAGTTCTTCACAGATATCGACGTACGACGCCTGCCTGCCTGCCCGTACATGAGCGCCTCTAAACATGAGACTGTTTGGCGAGAACACATGAACTGCTCTGCGAATCATGTTACCGGAGCAGACAATACGTCACTGTCTCGTCTGCACAGCTGCACTATTGTTAAAAATAGATGGTAAAAAGTGGATTTAAAAAAAAGGAAGGAACAGAGAGAGCTGCCACAGCGCCGCCTAAAAGAACTTGCGTACTTTATTTTTCAGACTCTTCAACAAGGAAAGATTCATTACCCAATACATTGCTTCGTAATTTTGTACCATATTGTGTATTTTTCTTTTTCAGGTTCTTGTGAAGAGTATAATTAAATGTGATTTTTTATTTCTACTGCAACAGACTGTTGAATGGCTATGTTAATAAGGAAATGCTAAATAAACATTTTTTTTACGAAGTGAATATGTGCACATACACGGATATATATTCTCAATGTTTTATTCCATTGCTTTGTTTTATGTCTAGGCATCTCATTAAGGAGAGATTTATATCAAGAGAGGAGCTGTCTTTTACACAACTTTCTCACTATCTGATGCCTATTTGTAATAATTAATGTTTGCTTCACGTATTGTACACCATCATACATAATATTTGTAATTTTACCTATGCTTCACATATGTATGATTTTTTGTAATTTTTATTTTTGCATTTGTCATATGATTAGAATATTTAAACTTATATGTATGAATGGAAAAATGTATGTTTAAATGAACTAGATAGCTAGATTTTCTTTTGTTTGTATTTTCAATTAATAACATAGTATTTTGCGCTATTTTTGGTCTCGTATTTATTGTTAATGCTTCAGGGAATTTCTTCTATATTTTTTTATTAGCTTCCACAAGACCCGTAACTCTGTGGAATAGGGTTTTAGACAGTTTGGAGTGCGTCATTTTAGATCATTAGTCAGGAAGCCTTGCAATTGGCTAACATGTTCAAATCCTGTACTCCGATTGGCTGTAGACCTCCGCATAGGGTTAGGACCCGCGAGCCGTTTGAAAGTTCGCTCTCTCTGCCACCAACCTTCAATTACGCTGGACGTAAGGCTAGGACGCTCGTCCTACAGTTGGCTCAGTGGAGGAATTTTAATTAGAGTTAGGATGTTCTAGTTTCTAACAGCTTGCAATGGTTTTTAACTACAGAAATGTTTTTCATTAAGTTTTAAATTTTATTTAATCTTGGACTTTGTTATGGTATACCATGAGCGTTGAAAATGTTGCGGACACCATGATGGCAAGGCGCCTAAATAAACTTCAGCAATTTTTAACTATAATTTAACCTGAGAGAGAAACTCAAGTGTTTTCCAGTTTTGAAACAGTGGATTTTTCTGAACTATTTTCAAGACATTTTATTTTTGAGAGAGCTGCGTTAATTTCAAGTGCACAAGTCAGACCGTTGATTAAGTGTCACGTAATGATTTTGAAATATGACCGTTACCCATGACCACTCCCCAACGGCGGCTTATTTTAAATATTATTCATTTTCTTCCTCATTGCCATTCAGGGATTTTTAATTTTTCTTTGATTATTTTTCCAGCTTATTTTAAACAGATGTTTTGAATTTTCACTTTTTGAATTTTTGAATAAACAAGTTTAATATGTATTTGACACGCCTGATAATTCTTCTGAATATGTACGTTTCATCCTATCCCTCCTCTACACACTTTCAGTTGCAAATAATTAATCAAGTGCTTTAGTATGTGTGTAGTTGTGTATATTAAGTTTCTCAGCTGTATGTGTGGTAAATAATCATTTGCCAGTAACGAAGGTGTTGTTGTCAAAGGTGAGTTTCTATGCACGTTACATACTGGGTCCTAAACTGAGCATAGTCGACCATAAACAGATTTCTTTGGAACAGTATTTATTACATTTTATCTGCTTACTGAATCACAAGTATTGACAACACACATAATATATTTTGTTATGTGGTGCACAAATTAAGTTCTGGGTATTACACTGAGTCGGCATATGTCATTTTTTACATTTTCAGAAAAACACATGGTCACTCCAACATATGGACTATTATGATAGTGTGTTTACTCCAGAGGTCGCTACATGTTACATCATTCTAAGAGTGCTGCGCACCACATTACACTGTAACACAGTGTTGAATCTAATGAAGCTCTATGTGAAACTCTTAAATTAACAAAATCTAGAATTAATATTGTCATTAGTGAGACAGTCATATATGTAATACGCATCTACACTGAGTAAATTAATACATTGTTTTTGTAACTTAATGTTTAAGATATAAAATATTTCGTATCACTAATAAATTCGGTACTCCAATGATGGTACAGTATATATATTTCCTTTCGTAATGGCTGTAAACCTTAATATCCTTTTTTCATTCCATATGATTTATTTTTCCAAAAATTTGGAATGAAGATATATTTTCTTCAACAACTGAAGTAGGCTAGAAATAATTGAAATTTCTTTATGGATATCGCGTGTGCTGAAAACATGTTCATGACTTTTGTGGAGAATTATGAATATGATATAAATTTAAATATTTATTAATGAGTCTATTCTGCCCTCACAATAGTCTACATGCGTACCCCATATACTGGGAGTCAAAATTTTCTGTGAAGATGGTTATAGACCCACACATGTTACATGCTTAATTGAATTTTTAAACACTTTCGTATATGTGAATGTCTGAAATGAACTCCAGAATCTATCTAAGTATTATATTCTCATTATCATTCAATCAACTACGATATTGCAACACAAACACAAAACTATAGTGCAGCTAACATTATCAGACACTTTAATGACAAATAATATTTAATTACCTTAACAATGTATTCATAACACATACATAAACAATAAAAAACAATTAAGTCTAAGTACTACTTCATCACATGAACGAATGAGAACATTGGAAATTAATATTTCCATCAATGAAAATGGTAAACTTGGAGATGGAAGTAATGTTAATATTTTCTGAAACTTGCAGATTGATAATTAACTTTGATCACTTCCATTATCAACAAGTCAGTGCTATTTAGGTCTCATTAATATTCTCTGTTTCATCTGGGAACTTACATTCAGTGCAGATTGATTATAATTTTAGTTACCATTTCTTTGATGTCAAGTTTTCAATTTATAAAACAATATATTTTACATTACCATCGTATACTTCACGTAAAGTATTTCTTGAGTTTCATGCGTATATTATAGCATATACTTATATGTCATACAAAGCTTCTTGTTACAGCTTAATCATAATTACATAAGATACATATTCCAATGTCTGATATCATCTCTTCCAGAATGAAATTCACTGTTTAAAATTCTGGTTTATAACTAGTCCTTTAACCACCACATACACAGAGTGGATAATTCTTTTTGTTCTTCTGAAAATACTTTTAATACATAACAAGAACTTTTTTTAACGAGTATTTCCAACATTAAATTGACATAATAACAATAATAGAGAAACAAGAAAATAAAATCATCAACAAACATAACATTAAATTGTATTGGCGCCTTTCTCTTTACTCCATTATATAAAATTAAAAAAAGTATATTAATACTTCTTCTCATTTCCATATGAATCTAACCAAACTAAATAATGAACTGCTCAGATTAATTTACATACAGTCATACAAACCACTTTTAATATGTTTTCTCTCCTTACACTTCCTGGACTGGAACATATCATACTGCAAAGTAGAAAATTATAATTTCCAAAAGTAATTTATTCAAACGGAGACTCAATATGAAATTGTACACTTTTAACCAAACCATGTCCCTTTAAGTGTGTTTTTTTTTTTCCGTAACTCGGTGCTCTACATGGATGATACCTACTCGGTGTAATCGCGTCTATTCTACTACTACATTGTCACCGCTTCATCCATATCTGTTTCCCCTCGTCTCTCCAAAACCCTATTCACATTGAAATTTAGATGCAGCTCCTTATGTTAACTTTGCGTTAACACTACATCAGTATTATGACTGAAATCGTAACTTTTTTCACACTGGAGTTGAGGCATCGGTGGTTGAGCGGTTAGACTGCTCGCCTCCCACCAAGCCGGGCCGGGTTCAATCCCCGGCCGAATCACTCCCGAGTTTGTGCAAGTGGTAAACGTGCCGTGCGATGCTCCTGGTTCGACGGGTTTATTCGGGGATATCCCGTTTCTCCCGTCATTGCATTCCAGCGGTGCTACATGCTCATCTCGTTTCACCCTCATAGGCTCTCAAGACCTCGTTAAGAGCTGCTCAAATCTCTCAACTCAACTCAACACACTGTAGTTAAGAATGTCATGTCGTTGAGGGACTCGTTATTCAAGGTCACCTGAACGCAGATCCATCTGGAATCTGTGAAGGCTCGTGTGTATGTACATGGATATATTATTATACAGTAATTGTTCACATAAACACTAGTTCCATTATATTAAAAATTTTCGATACAACTTCTCATGATAACCTGATCCACTCTTGTCCCAAATTATAATTTCACCCCCTTTTTACTCCTGTAAATTATCTTTATTTTGAAATTTTACAATTTATTAGTTTGTATATCATCATGCTCGCATACACTGGGGAAAAAGTATGGCTGTGAAAATCACGTATCTTGGCTGTTAAAATAGGGACATATATACTATGGGTTGTAGGTACCATCTAAAAATATCGTTAACAAATTAAAGCCAACAGAACTTTTTTGTTGAATTCCTGTCTATGATTGTTCCTGCTACTGTAGATATAGTTTCCATAGCAGTGCACTGTGTTCCTACAACAAAACAGAAAGCACCTCCAACAGAAGAACTTGAAAAATATTGGGATTGTTTCCACAACAGTCAGAATTGTTATATCCTTACATAATTTTCTGTATCTAGTGCTGAAGAATTCTGTAATCGGATTTGACGATAACAGCAACAGAATAATATTTTGTTAGGTTATTACAATCCTAGTTGCCATGGGAACAAATCAAATATTGTTAAAGCTGTACTGTTAAAATTACTATTGGTTTTGTAGTAGACCCACAAAGCTCTGCTGTAGCAACCGTATTCACAGTATCAAAAACAATCGCAGACAGGAATACAACAAACAACTCTGTTGATACTACTATTTATGTTAACCCATAAGATGATTGTCCTTATTTTAACAGTCTACTGTATATGGTTTCTACTAAACATATTTGTTTCTCAGATTACAAAAGAAATTAAAACTTAAACTTTACTAACTTTGATATTACGTTCTGAACAGACACTGTAGCACAAAATAGTCCAGATGAAAAATTGTAGAAATAAAAATGAATTAAAAAAAAAAAAAAAAAAGATAAATTGCTTATTAAATTTTGTCGGCGTCACTATTTTACCTTTCGTTTGGTTCAACTTATCGCCCTAAGGATATAACTTATACGTCTATTTAACTTAATGTGAAAACACAATCATGTGAACAATGCCTTATTGCTTTGAAAATATACACTACATTTCTAACAACGTCTGAAACTTTCGAAAGAATTTCCAGCAGAATTAATTTTAAACAACTATTTACTGTCGTATATCTTGCCAGGAATAATTTTTTAATCCTAGCATTAAATCTTCCTTATTCCTGGTGCTTGGACTGCGCTACACAGTATTGAAATACACGTTTTCACACAACTATTAAACAGCTTTTTCAAAGTGATGTATCTCAAAATATACACGTCGTATACATACCACAGTACTCAAGGGAACTGCGATGTACATCCCAGAATACTTTCCATCGATAAAATACCAAGATCACCGCTGAAAGTCCCATAGGAACACATAGTGCGACAAAAAAACCGCACTTCTGTTCAAAGCCTTAATATCAGTATAAAAAGGTGCGCAATTAAAATTCACTACTATATATTATTGGGAGTTAAAAAAAAAGCAAGGAAAAAACATTTTAATTTTTAGAAGCTGTGCGGCTCACGTTAACTTTAAATAGTCCCGTGTTTGTAATTAATTCACCGAGAAACAGTTTTGGATTGCTGAACATGTAATAATGTGTATTACTTCTAGAATATTCCTCCTCTTCATGAAAACAAACAAGTCTAGAAGATTATAATTACACCAAAGAGACAATTCTGTGCATTTGTGCGCACTCAGTGTAATAATATTTTACATAAGAACTATTTCTTGTTAGGCACTACCTAAAATTATATATATATATATATATATATATATATATATATATATATATATTCACCATGTTTTATCCATATAATGTATAGATGAAATAAATCTAAAAGTTCAATTTAACCAAAAATTAGGTGTTTCTATGTAAATATAAGTATAAAGATCTTGTAATAAATGAAATGTTTAGGAAACAGACAAGCAGGTCATATAAGGACTGATTTCTCAAATGTTTGGTTCAAAAAATATTATTACAAGACGCCTGAGAGGCGTGTCTGAGTTCGTGAGAGATGGAAGTCTTAATAAAAGTTGGTCGGCGGGTTTCATCGGGGCTCTCCCGTTTCCTCCGCCCTTTCATACCGGCGCTGCTCCATACTCCCCTCAATTGCCCTCATCGGCTCTCAAGACCTCGCTGTTAAGAGTCACCCAAATCTCTTCACTCACTTCATAAAAATAAGATAACTAAATTTGATTTTAATTTATTCACGCAACTATTATTTACAGCATTCATTTATATACCTCCGCTATCACTCTTTTTATATCTCAGTGAGCACGATATTTAATGTCGATTTCGATCTAATTAATGTACATCTACATGTCTCTGGTTATAGTCAATTAACTCATACTCATCATTAACACACTTGCAGTCTGTATATTTGCCATTATTTGAAAGGTCCTCCACTCACACACCCAGTCCAATGGTCTAGGCTGCCAGTCATACTCTTCACTGCACCTATGCTCGCAGTCGCAGATTTTTCTCCGAAAGTAATTTCTCTCGCAGCTCGTTGCGTTCGTCATCTATCGCTAAAACGACAAACACACATCCACTCCTGGCTCGGAGAAACTTAGCACTTTTTGTAGGCGGTGGCCTTTACCTGGAAAGTTCAGCGCACCCAGAGTAACGTTGAGAGAAGTTAGGGCAGCCAACAATCAGAAAATTCTTAAAATAAATGTATAAATTCCATCTTCTGAAAGTCAGGAGCGCGTAATGCAATGGTATTTATGTAGTCTTATATTATCGCTCGCATGACGTTCCAAATATTCCTTGTGACTCGCCACCGCTATCATGTAACTGACCTGTACTTCATTTCTATTCACTTGCGCGGGACAAAGCAGCGAGTATCCCCTCCTCAAGCCTGTTCCTCCTAAACAGACACTGCAACATCCTGACCTCCATAGAGTCCCAGTCAGTCGATGTAGACAACTTTCGGTTTCGCCCGAGTGCCCTGACAATCCGAAACATAATGTCATTGATCACCTTCAGAATACTTTAGGGTCCATCCTAACATTTCTGTAGCTTCCGGCAGTACCCATTTCGACTCTGAGGCTTGTACAGCCACACCAGTTGTCCTTCTTGAAATACCACGCCTGATATTATCCAATCATTCCTCATCATCATCCTGTCATTATTTATTCTGAGATGCTACCGAGCCAGATCATTAAAGCGAACTTATATGTCACGTAATTCGCTGGCATAATCAGGTGATTCAGCTTCCTCTTCTGTCAGTTGGCCAAACAGCTTGTCACTAGGAAGGTGTAGCTCTCTTCCAAACAGCATCCTTGATGGCATTACCCTTGTGGACTAGTGAAATGCCGAGCGGTAAGCAAGGACTATGACACAAAGATCTACAGGTACTGCTCAAGAGTGTGGTTAAGACTCTCGACCATTCCATCTGACTGAGAGGGTAAGGCTGTAGTGAATCAGAGAAAAGGTTATATGTTGTCATATGTAATCAGTATTTTGATGTTTAGCAGTCACTTTAAATGCCTTCATTTTACAAATGTTTACCACAGGTAAGTTCTTGAGGTTAGCGATTTGTTATCATCACGAAATTTAAGTTAAATAACTGTAACTGGATTTGTGACATCGTAGTTTTTCGTGGTTCTTTAATTGTATGCATTCTTTGTGATTTCTTTTCACACTTTGTCACGTATTGTTTTAACACATGTAATTGTGGTAAATTTGCATATATTTTGGTTTTCATTATTTCATTTTTAATGGTAATATAATTTTTAATCTTAGCTGTACGGATGGCAATACTTAATGTTTAAGTGAGTTAGTTAGGTAGATTTTATTTTTTTCTGTATGTGAGCTAATATTTATTTATTTTTATTTTTGATCTCGCATTTTGTTACTGATTCAGGTAATTTAATGTATCTTGTATCCGTTTCGAGCTCGTATACTCTATGGTATTTTTAATTTGAGATGTAGGTGTTAGTAGTTTTCAGGGTCTTAAATAGTAAGCCTTCCAGTTGGCTGGCAGGTTCGAACCTTGCACTCCCATTGTCTGGAGAGACTAGCATATGGTAGCCTGGTCCAGACGGTTAGGAAGAACACTCTCTCTGCCACCATATTTCCTCCAGTACAGACGTTCGTCCAAAGTGGACGGGGCTAAGGCATTTTAATAAAGTTTTGTTAGGGTGTTTCGTCTCCTACAGCTAGCACTAGGAGAGTTAATGACATCCCCGAAGAAGATACTGCTAGAAAGATTTTCTGCGTTACAGCTGTTAGGAGCTGGATAGGTTTTAGACGACGTTACGTCCGTGAGCAGTTAGCCACGTATAAGAAACACTACACTATATTGTAATCTGCAGCCGCCTGAATAATTGCATTTTCCATATGACAGTACAGCCTGCTATGGGGAAACTTATAGAACATTTATCCCAGTGCCATGTTGACAAGGCGTCGATAGCATAGGCTCCAGCCATTTTTCAATACAAAATACCTGTTAAGAAGTAAAGTGTCTAACCGAGTAAAGCATGCTTGGGATATGAATTTTATTCCAGCTTTGAACTAAAACTCTGTACTTGGGGAACTATCTACTTAGGTTTGAATTGCAAGCTAGAAACGCTTTCAGTAGTTTCTCACACAATGCATAAGTGTATGAAGTACAATAGAAGCTACCACTACCTAAAGGCAGCTAGTTTTTCAGTAAATGATTTGTTGCTTGTTGCAATCCAGCGTCTTCTACTTTAGTTATGTTTCAGCACATATAAATTTTGTACATGATTCAAATTGAAATTGAAATTAATGGGCAAAAGCTGTAACTTAACAATTGTGTGTTGCGTCCTTTTAAGAGTAGGCATGCGACCTTTCCCTTCTTTGCTAAATGGTAAAATATATTTATTTCTCTACCAGGGTTTATGTTGAGTAAGTATTTCAGCTCTCAGACAAATAAGGTTTTTGTTTTGGTCCAGAAATATCGACAAGGAGAGTTCTCTACATCATAAGCAGCTCTACCTGAGCCTGAGTGTAATCAGGCATTTTTGTTCCGCAGTTGGAACAAACGACAGTTTTGTTATATAAATTAACTGGCTTTTATTGGCCAGCACTTCAATTTTCAACATGATTATAGTGTATGAGAAGGTTATAATATTCAGTACCTCTAAGTCCTGCAGGAGGACGTACGAAAAATAAGTTGTCTATTATATGGTGTTGTGAGTTGAAATCATGTTGTTCCACAAGTCCTTTGTTAACTGTACGTGTGTATGTTAGTAAACGTTAAAGGGGAACATGGTATATATGCGTACTATAATATAAATCCCAACAGACAATCACCTTTACTCATACACCTGATAGATAATTATTTATGCATGCGAATACTGCAGTACCACTAAGTTACTGTGCATGTGGATTGCAGGATAACAGGCATCCTAAAGAGAGAGAAATTTTGATTTTATACAAACTGTCTACCCTCATCCCCACACCCCTGTAGCTGATTACACAGGATTATATAGTGGTTTAACCAGCGTGATGGCCTAGTATGTGTTGTATGCACATTGTACATGGAAGGCAGTGTTGCATTACAAAATAAAAGTGGCGCACCAACTAGGTGGCCTTCGACATGCTGGATCAATGGTCAAACCAGGACAGTATTAAATGTGTAAAAGTACAAGAAAACCATACAAGATATGGGATACTACACCTATATATTAGAGGGTGTTACAGCATATCGTCGCATTGGAGAAGATTACAGAAACTACTCAGACCTCCACCACCATATGTCAAGTAACTGACGCAGCATACATGGCTAGCAATGTGGTATAGCCTGCCCCATCGTCTGACACAGCTGCATTTAAAACAGAAGGTTCGCCACCTACTCTCCTACAAAAGTTCGCGGCGCTCATGCAAGCGCAATAAGACAACTTGAATGAACAATTAAAAGACGCTATGCAAACTCAGCTAACAGACACTATGCGAACAAATTTGGGGAAGTTAAATCACAATTAACCGAAGTGCAAAGGCAGCCAGAGGGAGCTACATTGCAAATGCCAGCACAATAAGAAACCTTGAGATTACAGTTAGGGGAAGTTAAATTACAATTCACTTAAGTACTAAGGCAGCCAGAGGGAGTTACATTGCAAATGCCAGCACAATAAGAAACCTTGAGAATACAGTTAGGGGAAGTTAAATTTCAATTAACTGAAGTGCAAAGGCAGATAGAGGGATATACATTGCAAATGACAGCACAATAAGAAACCTTGAGATTACAGTTAGGGGAAGTTAAATTACAATTAATTGTAGTGCAAAGGCAGCCAGAAGGAGCTACATTGCAAATGCCAGAACAATAAGAAACCTTGAGATTACAATTAGGGGAAGTTAAATTACAATTAAATGAAGTGCAAAGGCAGCCAGAGGGAGCTATATTGCAAATGCCAGCACAATAAGAAACCTTGAGATTACAGTTAGGGGAAGTTAAATATCCAAATTAACTGAAGTGCAAAGGCAACCAGAGGGAGCTACATTTCAAATGCCAGCACAATAAGAAACCTTGAGATAACAGTTAGGGGAAATTAAATTACAATTAACTGAAGTGCAAAGGCAGCCAGAGGGAGCTACATTGCAAATGCCAGCACAATAGGAAACCTTGAGATTCCAGTTAGGGGAAGTTAAATTACAATTAACTGAAGTGCAAAGGCAACCAGAGAGAGGTACATTGCAAATGCCAGCACAATAAGAAACCTTGAGATTACAGTTAGGGGAAGTTAAATTACAATTAACTGAAGTGGAAAGGCAGCCAGAGGGAGCTACATTGCAAATGCCAGCACAATAAGAAACCTTGAGATTAAAGTTAGGGGAAGTTAAATTACAATTAACCGTAGTGCAAAGGCAGCCAGAAGAAGCTACATTGCAAATGCTAGCACAATAAGAGACCTTGAGATTACAGTTAGGGGAAGTTAAATTACAATTAACTTAAGTGCAAAGGCAGCCAGAGGGAGCCACGTTGCAAATGCCAGCACAACAAGAAACCTTGAGATTACAGTTAGGGGAACTTAAATTACAATTAACTGAAGTGCAAAGGCAGCCAGAGGGATCTACATTGCAATTGCCAGCACAATAAGAAACCTTGTAATTACAGTTAGGAGAATTTAAATTACAATTTACTGAAGTGCAAAGGCAACCAGTGGGAGCTACATTGCAAATGCCAGCACAATAAGAAACCTTGAGATTACAGTTAGGGGAAGTTAAATTACAATTAACTGAAGTGCAGAGACAGCCAGAGGGAGCTACATTGCAAATGCCAGCACAATAAGAAACCTTGAGATTACAGTTAGGGGAAGTTAAATTACAAATAACTGAAGTTCAAAGGCAGCCAGAGGGAGCTACATTGGAAATGCCAGCACAATAAGAAACCTTGAGATAACAGGTAGGGGAAGTTAAATTACAATTAACTGAAGTGCAAAGGCAGCCAGAGGGAGCTACATTGCAAATGCCAGCACAATAAGAAACCTTGAAATTACAGTTAGGGGAAGTTAAATTACAGCTGACAAAGACGGTAAAGTCACAAGTGTCAGTGGTTAGGGAACTCATAGCTGAAAATTTACAATAAATACAGTCTGATTATGTTCTGCGCGCAAAGAAGTGTCTGAAACATAAATAATAATTAAAATATATATTACTAATATTGCAGAAAGTTTAAAGAAAACAATATTCATCATTGCAGTCAAACAAAATTTGCTGTTGTTGAAATACTTGCCTTTTATATGCCTGTGTTGAGATGGAACAATAATATATACATTAAATTAGCAGTGAAAGTGTTAACCAGTAGAATAGAATTCTTATCCCAATTTTGTTTGAACGAGTGCTTTCTAGTCTTTGAATTTTTCCAAAAAACAGTTGTACTCTGCTAATTATTAATGTTGTTTGGTTTCTGGTTCTCCTTTTGGCCTGTACTTTATAAATATTAAAGTAAGGGTGCAAGGAGAGGGCGTTGGTGGAATTGTGATCCAGTGGGTGAGCTCATAGGGTCACAATTTTTCCGGCGCAACTCTGCTAGTGTTTTGTGGGAGTTATAGACCAGGAAAGTTTTGTTCATGTTGAGAAAAGTGATAGTGGATGTTTGAAATCTTAAGTTTAAGTCTAGATTTATAGTTTCTGTTGGGTATAATTATCTCTACAGGATCTAGGATGATGTGGGTGCAACAGCTGTGCAAGGATCATTTTCTGTCCTTACTCTCAGATATAGGGATTAACTTTACAGAGTCGGATTCCATTAATGAACTTCGAAAATTGGCTTGTATTATTTTGCGAGAGGGAGATGAGCAGAGTACTGTGGCAAGTCAGACAGAGGTCTGTGAGGTTGAGTCAGAGCCTATTTTTAAGCTTCTCAGATATCATTTGGTATATTCACAGAATATGCTTCCCCGGTTTAAGAACTTGAAGTTACGGGAAGTAATGGCATTTCTGGAGAATTTAGGAAAATTGCTTGCCCTTAAGGTATGTGACAGAAAGATCATCTATGCTGCATGCCTTTTTAGGATCCCTGATGCATTGCAAGATGCTTGGAGTAAAGCTATTAATTCTAATTGGGAGGTGAAGCAGCTAAATTATGTTTTGTTGTCTCGTGTGGCATCTAAGTTAAGCTTAAATCAGAAAAAATTTGACACCTTAAATAAGGTACAGAAACCAAGAGAAATGATGAGGGAATTTGTGTTAGGAATAATGCAGGGAAATCCTTTTGAGGAAAAGGACTTTACACATGTTAGCTCCACAACATGCCTGGTATTTTATGTTTTGTACTAGACCGTGTTCCCTTCAAGAGCTTTTAGATTTAGTGAGTCAGGTAGAAATAACCTATGGGGATGTAAATCAGGAGACAGAATAGTGTGACTATTGTGGGAAAGAAATCATAGGACAAAAAAATAAGTGTTAAGTAACAGAAAGGTGAAGTACACACAGTTAAAATAATTGAAAATTAGGAGAAGGGTATAGTAGGTAGTCTTGAGGAGATTAAGACACCTTCTTTATCTGGTAGGAAAAATCTTAATCAAGAATGCTCAAATTATCGACAAGAGTGCCATAGGCTACAGGTGTGTACCCATGAGAAGGTTTGTTTTGTATGCAGGGAGGATCGGCCTTTTGCTAAAGAGTGTCCTACAGCCTCGGCTCAGTGATGCTTTTAGTGTGGTAAGGAAAGGCATCTAAGAGATGGGTGTCACGAGAAGGTAAATCCAGGAAATTAGTTTGTTATTTGTGTAAAGAAACGGGGCAAGATCAGTGAAATTCATTGTATAAATTAGTCAGGAAAAAAGGAAAGATTTGTTGTAATTTTTGTCTGTATTGTTTGGAAGAGTGCACGATAAGGATTTAGTTGATTCTGTGGCTTCAGCTTCTATTCTAAGTTTGGAATGTTATGACTGAATAAAAGCTGAAATTCCCACAAATATAAAAAAATAAATAATAAGTGGAAGATAGAGTCCTTTCTATCACAGTCGGGGGTAGTATGGCTTGCATGTAATTGCAATGGTAAAGATGAAATAAGATTGTTTTTCCTGGAAAATTAGATTTTTTGTTGTTTCGGGCATGTCGCAGATGGTAATATTAGGAATAGCTATTTGGTAAAGACACGAGTATTACTACATTTTGTGGGATAACTTTAGCTAATGTGCCGACAAAGAAGGTGTTGCTGTAAGGAAGATCTGTTTATGCCAGTCAATTCACAATCCATAGCCTAGGCAAAGAAAATTGTAAGGAAATTGATGATTTGAAAACGAATATCCCACTGATTTTTCTCCTAAGTTAGGCCATTGTATCCAGTAAAACTGAAATTCATGGATAATCAACCTGTAAGTTCATTGCCCTATAGAGTATCCCCCCAAAGGTAAAGATTTTGAAGGAGCAAATTCAGGAATGGTCAGATCAAGGAGTTATAGAGAGTTTTTATAGTTTATATGTGAGTCCGGTATTTCTTGTTCCTAAAAATGCCTTGGAAAGTATTGTATGGTATGTGATTACCGGAAGGTAAACAAGAAGATATTTTATGATCCTTGCCCTATACCACACACAGATACTGTATTTCAGCATATTAGGCAGGCTAATTTTATTACAATTTTTTAATTAAACCAGATTTTTCTCCAATTTAAGTGAGATAAGAACTCGAGGGAACCCCTACCATTCATTTTGCCTTGAGGCTTATATCTATGGACTAGGTTGCCAATGGGTGCGGATTGTGGACAATGGGCCATGTCCCGAATTCTATTTATCATCTTGGTAAAGTATATATTCGAGTTTGTGTTTTTATATACAGACGATGTCTCTATATATAGTCAGTCATTGCAAGAGTACCTAGAGGATGTAAGGTTAGTCAAGGGAAGCCTTGAGTGAAGCGGGTTTAACTATTAATAACGGAAAAATGTCTTGGGCTGAAAGCCACCTTAGATATTTAGGATTTTATAAATTTATGAATTGAAGTTTTTTAACCAAACTGGAGAAAATGAAGCACATTGCTGTTTTTTCCTCCTCCAAGAAAGTGAGACGAGTTAGGCTATTTTTGGTTATGACTTGTTTTTTGCCAGGTTGTTCGGATTATGCCTCTATTGCGGAGCCTCTGAATAGGTTAAAATGAAAGGTGCAGAGTTTTTATAAGGGATATAGGAAAGGGCAGTGTTTCAGTCTTTGAAAGAGAAATTTATGCCCCCTCTGGTTTAACTTTGCCCTATTTTTCAAAGCTGTCGTTTTTACATGTTATTGCAAGTGCAACAGCAATAGGTACTGTATTAAATCAGATAGTGGATGGGCATTTAGCACCAAAAGCATATGGAAGTCGCCTCTTACAAGAGTTGAGTAAAATATTTCTTCATATGAAAAGGACTGCCTTGCTAGTTTGTATGGGATGGAAAAGTTTTCCGACTATCTGGAAACAAGTGTATTAGAATTCTTTACTAACAATAGGGCTTTAAGTTGGTTACTGAAATCGGATAAACTGGTGGATCGGTTGAGTCAATAATTAGTAAGACTCAGTAGATATAGGTTTACAGTACATTATGTACGGTGAACAGATATTGTAGTAGCTGACTGTTTATCTAGGTTGTTTTGTTCTGAGGAATTTGAGATAGGCGATGGAGGGGGAAGAGGCGATGAGGAGAATGAAGAAATGGATGAAGCAGGTGAAGTGTAATTAGAGTTAGTTGAGGAAGAGTTTGTATGTTATGTGGTAGAACAAATGAGAGGTGCCCAGGAGGTAGTGCAATTTGTGAATGTTTTTCAATTTTTACCCAAATTGTTTAAATAGTTATCTGAAAATCAACAGATGAATTCAGAAAGTAAGTATTTTTGAATGATATAAGAAAGGGTAACAGTGTATATTGCCTTGCTACGGGATTTTTAGGAAATAAGATCAAGCAGGGAAATTTGTTATTTTTGCCCTAGTGGAGTTGATACTTGTGTTATTTAGTTATTATCATGAGTCTCAAATGAGGGAAGACCTGGGTCAAGACTGAACCATACATAGAGTAAAGGAATTATATATATGGCCTAGTATGAAGAAAGAATTGGGGGAATGGGTGAGATCATGTAAAGCTTGCCAAATGTTAAAAGCTAGGAATAGTAAGTTTATGCGTGAACATTAGGGCAGTGTAGCCACTTTCCCTTGGGAGAGAGTGTAGATTGATGTTGTGGGGCCCTAAACCCAGGAGTACAAATGACTTTGCGTATATCTTAGTAGGGCATGATAACTTTACAAAGTTTGTTTATTTCTTTCCTCTCCATAGTATCAAAGTGTTGAAATTTGTTAAGTGTTAATGTCTCGATTCTTTGCTGTGTTCGATTCTCGAGCCATAGTTATATATGATAACACTGCTTATTTCAGCTCAAGAGAGCTTAAAGTGTTGATGTTTGGTTTGGGGGGTCAGATTAATTTTTAGCTCACCTTACCAACCCTTAAGTACACGCAGTAGAGATATGTAATCGGAGCTTGAAAGTTGCTAAGAGAATTTTTCAGTCAGAAACCCAGAGGAATTGGAATGAAGTGTTAATAGCTATGGGGCTCTGCTTTATCAGTGTTTTTAGTGGGGCGTCGAAGTATATCTCTGCGACATTGTTCTTTGTATGAGGGCTCTTACACCCAATGCTCATTGTGTGGTCACTTCATGGACCAGATTGGGAAGCAGTTAAAGATTTGGATGGATGTGGAAAGAGGAAACAGGGAGTTTGGAAAAGTATGTTAAGAATCTTAAAGAAAATAATAATTAGATAAATGGTGAGGTTCCCTTGGAGTTTGGAGATAAAGTGCTTGTGGAATCTCAATTCTTGTCTACGAAAGTTGATTACTCTATCATCAAAATGGCACTATTAAGGGGCGAGTCATAGGAAATAGTTTCATTCTTGACACCTGTAACAGTATTATTGTGTGATGTGTTTTACCCACATAGGTACAGATGGGTTATTTTGGGAATGTAAAGTGGTATCATGAGTAGTGCTGAGTTTGTTTTGTGAAATGTTTTATGCCGAATAGTTGTTTGCATGTTGCTTCTTTTTTTAAAAGGGGGAGAATTGCGATGGATTGTGATCATCGCGTTAAAATATTGGTTTTATTTATGGTTTTTAATTGACAGTGTGAGTTTATGTTTACAGCAGCTGAAGATTGGTTCGTCGTTACCCGAAATGTTGAGTGGCATGGCGGGTTGCAGTTTTGCTGTGTTTAGGCTAATGTATGCAGAGTTTTTTGCTATAAGTCAATGTTTCCCCATCGTGGGAGATAGGAAAACTTGTGTGCAGTATGGAGCACACAGTTATATGAAAATATGGTGCTGCTATTGAAAAGAGCATGCTGGGTGAGCAGTCTCAAGGAGGGGGAAGGCTGGTGGTAGGGTGCTCAGCCCTGTATATATGGAGGTGCGCTCTTGGGGCTAGCAGAGTCGCGCCTCACTGGCGAGTGGGAGACCAAGGATAAGGTTGGAGTACTCCTTGGTCAAGAACTAGTCTTCGTTGATGTGTGAGCAGCAGTTCAGTATGGCTTCGGAATTATAATCTTCGTAGTAGAGAGAGAAATGAACTTAGATCCCAGACAAGTAGTGGACTTACAGTTTGGACGAGTAGCTCTGTAGTGGACTTCGTCGCTGGACGAGTAATTGGTAGTGGCATTTATAATAATTCAGCTAGAGTTTCGTGTTGCACTTAGAATTGTTGTGAGTAATGCGAAGAAAAGACTTAGTCTCTGAACAAGTGGTTCAGGAGTTGAACATTTAATATTTGCGAGAAGCCAGTCGGGGACTTAGGTTGTGCAAGTGATTCTTAGCGAATACTTAGACTCGGGACGAATGGTTTTGAAACGGAACATATAATTTTCTCTTTCGTGGCTGACGAGGGTTCGTCCGAGTTTGGTGTTGCAAAGAGTTGAATTAGACATAATTAGAGTTTGAGGAAATATGTGGTTCGGAAAAAGCCTTTTGTAGTAGTGAGAAGTGGAAGGTTCGGGAACAGTGCTTGTTAGGTGCTAGCAGTCGTGTAGCTGGTGCATGTTATGGAGTCCACGAGGTAAAACCGGTAAAGCAAAAGTTACAAGTACGTTTTAAATGCTCAGGAGTAAGCCAGTTTTGAGGAAATCTATGACACGAAGCTATGGGGCTTGTTGTTTATTTAAGGTAACCTTAACTTCCAGTAGGCCTCGAGGAAGTGTTCTGATTCAGTTTATACTGGATGTTAGAAATTTTACTGATCTGAAGAAAGTGGACGTTCTTTAAGGCTTGGAGAGGGAATACTAGTAGCGTGAGTAGGGATGGTTTATGGGTTACTCCTTGGATTGGGACCTTGTGTGTGCGTGAAAGTATGTTTGAGTGAAATAGGGAAGACATGATGTCCACTTCGTGGCTTTGGTGGGGAGAATATCATCAGGCCTTTCCCTCACTGGCTGATGTTGATGATTGTAAGGTCTTGTATCTGATAGTGCCCCTGTTCAAGAGAGTATTTTCAGAAAGAGTTAGAGACCTTGAGACTGTTCATTCACTGCTGCATTTTAGTGTGCTCAAGGTATTATAAATACTTTTGGGGACGTTTTCTCTACTTGTTTTTTTTTATGTATGACCACTATAAATATTTGTATTAGAACATTGTGATATTATTGTAGTAATTTTAGGTACTTGGGTTTTAAGATTTCTGCTAGGTGTTTTAGGGCAAGTTGTTGATACCAAACTGGTTGACTAGGAAACTGGAAGGTGGATTTTATGGTTTGGTGTAACTTTTGTGGTATAATGATGAGTAAAGTTATGAGAAAAAGAGTTTGGTCTTAAAGTGATAGTGTTGAGATTGAATTGTCAAGTAGGCGTAAGCAGAGGTAAAGTCACTCCAATAATTTGTTGCTGTTTTCCAAAAATATTTCCCAATTAATTCGAATAAATAATATGTATTGTTGATGTTACAGCGTGTTTCAAGAAAAGAACTATTGCTGTCAAACATAATTTTCTGTCCAAATATTTGTCTTTTATATGCTTGTGATGAGATGGCTCCATAATATATACAATAAATTTGCAAAGAACGTGTTAACCAGTAGAATATAATCCTTATCACAATTTTGTTTGAACGAGTACTTTCTAGTCTTTGAATTTTTTTACAAAACAGTTTTAATATGCTAAAGATGAAAGTTGTTTTATTTTTGATTCCCCTTTTTGTGTGATCTTTATAAGTGATGAAGAAAGTACACAAGTAGTGGGTGTAGGTGGAATTGTAATCCAGTGTGTGAGCTCAAAGGAAGACTTTTTTTCCTGCGCAACTCTGCATTTTGCAGGAATTATATACCTGGAAAGCTTTGTTAATGACAAGGAAAGTAATTGTTGGTGTTAGAAGTGTAAGTTTAAGTCTAGGCCTAGTGTTTCTCTTGTGTATACTTATATCGACATGTCCTAGGATGGTGTATGTGTTACAGCTGATCAAGGAGCATTTGCAGTCTTTTCTCTCAGATGTAGGTATTAGATTTATAGGGTCGGATTCCATTGATAAACTTCGGAAATTGGAGCGTGTTATGGTGCAAGGGGGAGATGAGCAGAGTGCTGGGGCGAAACAGCCAGAGATTGGTAAGGATAAGTCAGTGCCTAATTTTAAGCTTCTCAGACACTTTGTATTGGATTTATAGAATAGGTTAAAGAATTTTAAGTTACAGGAAGGTTTAGAATTTCTGGGAGATTTAGGAAAATTACTTGCTCTCAAGGTATGTGACAAAAAGATAATCTATAATGCCTGCCTTTTTTGGATCCCTGATGTATTACAGGACGCTTGGAGTAAAGCTATTGATGAGGATTGGGGTTAAGACAGCTAAATTATGTTTTGTTGTCTTGTGTAGCATCTAAGTTAAGCTTACGTCAGAAAAAATTAGACATCTTAAGTAGGGTACAGAAACCTAGAGAGATGATGAGGGAATTTGTGTTAGGAATAATGCAGGTAGATGACATTTTGGGAAAATCTTGTGAGGAATAGGACTTTGCATAAGTTAACTCCACAATATGTCTGGTATTTTATGTGTTTTTTAGGAGACCATGTTCCCTTCCAGAGCTTTTAGATTTAGTGAGTCAGGTAAAAATTTCCTATGGGGATATCAGTCAGGGGTAGAAAAGTATATTTCGGGGAAGGAAATCATAGGACAGAAAAATGTTTTTTTTTTTTTTAGGATACAGGAAGGTGAAGAGCACTCAGTTAAAATAATTGAAAGTAAGGAGAAGGGTAAAGTTGGTAACCTTGAGGAAATTAAGACCTCTTCTTGGTCTGGTAGGGGAAATTTAACACAAGTATACTTAAGTTCTCATCAAAAGGGTCAAAGGCTGCAGGTGTGTCCCCATAAGAAGGTTTGTTTTGAATGCAGAGAGGAAGGGCGTTTTGCTAAAAGAGTGTCCTAAAGCCTCCGCTCAGCGATGCTTTTAGCATGATGCAACAGTTAGTGTTGCTAACTTGTACTGTTTCTGTAATTTTGGCTCAATCTTTGAAAGGCCAAATATGCAAAATATAGTAAGCTATCGAGCAAAACATGCATGTTGCTCATAGTTTACAATAAAGAAGTATGATGATATTTACAACTTTATATATATAGTATAACAGATAATTACTCATTAGTCATTTACCTAGGCTATGAGACTCTTCAAGATGGAGGACAAAGGTCACTATTACATTAAATTACGTAAATAATCAAAATCTGCATATTAGTCAAATGAATACTAAAAATACCAAAACTCAAGTAACCCTTTAAAGGTGTTTATTATGAAAAATGTAATGAATTACAGAATGGATACTCCCTGGTCCCTTAGGTTTTCCATACATGATTAAAAAATTAAATGTAATTATATCTGTTCTGCAAAGACTTAAATAGTTGCATTGTTTAAAATAAAAGTGGATTTAATATATTAGATTAGTCAGCCATGTAAACATATGTAAATAAGGAAAACTCCATTCAAATTTCAGGGTTACCTTTCATAAGTATACTGATAATTCGCCCTTGCGAATAGTTCATGCATTATATGGTTGATGATGCACTTAGCTGTGGATGAGAAATCGCATAGTTCGTAGCTGGATCCGAAGTTCTCCTCCTGGGATCGAAATTGGTACATCACACCTACCCGCCGACCGCAATTCCATGACGGCACGGACACTCCGACATCTTTCCGTCAGTCAAGGTCCTGGAGTCGACTTACAACCCAACTGCTGAAATAATGCACCACTGCGCTGACTGTGCCTCCGAAGGTAGAACTACTTTTTGACTGTAACTATCCAAAAGACAAAAAACTCTGAGAGAAACTTAACGACTCATCCAAGCCATTGTAAAGGCTACATTGTTAATTGTGTTTGTTTTCTTAATTAATTTTGTGTTATTTTGGAAACATTATATGTTCGTGATTTGGAGCTCCTTGGAAATTTTTATTGTAATGCAATCAATTTTTATGTAGCCTATTAGAAAAATATTCAAATATTTAAATAAATAGCTGGTTTGACAAGAAATATTTAAATTTTTCCCATATAAAATTTTAGTCCTTAGTAAAAATTTGTGCAGGCAGTATGTAAAACCTAGCTTTTTAACACACATCTTCCTGTCTTGGTGAATAATATCAACGTAATTTGAATGTCACAAGTTGTGCATTTGTATAAAGTTTGGCAGACTCAAGAGGTAAAATAGGTGTGTAAATACTGGTTGTAAAGGACAACCGATTTTTCTGTTAGGAACCTTTTTTTTTTGGAAAGGTTAAACAGATTGAAAATATATTCTGATATGTACAACTTGAAGAAGCATAAGGCTCTAATTTAATGTGCATTTTAATGATGTTAATTGAATGCTATGAAACAATCCAAAGATGCTTTACAATATGAGTGAATGTAGCTCAGTTTATGCAACAGAAATATGCACATGGAGAAAACTAAATGCGTAATATTGAGCCATCAGTAGCTGAGATTTCGACGACTACCTTCAAAGGGATAGAGATCTTCATCATCGGAGTTCCGAAGCACTTCTAGCCAGCCGTCTTCTCCCCGATGCTGAAGGAGGTACGTCGCGAGAAATAGATCCACCTTCGGAGGTACGGTCAGCGCAGTAGTGCACTACTTCAGCAATTGGATCGAAAGTCAACTCCAGGAGCTTGACTGATGGAAAGATGTCGGACTATCTCTGCCATCATGAATTGAGGATGGGCGGGGAACTGTGATGTACCAAATACGATCCCAGTAGGGGAAATTCAGATCCAGCAACGACCTACACGATTTCTCTTTCACAGTTAAGTCCAACATCAAGCATATAGTGCATGAATTATTCGCAAGGGATAATTATCAGTATGCTTATGAAAGGTAACCCTGACATTTAAATGGAGTTTTCCTATAGAGTCTGTTCTATTCGTTGGGCCTGCTGTTCCTGTCATGTAGTCATTTCCTGTACCATCCCATCTTTCATTTAATTTATTAACTCCACCAATTGCACAAACGTGGCAGTCGGCGAAAAATTAGCATTAATGTGTACTTCTTCGTTAATATTCTCTATGTCAGTTTTTTTTTTTCTTTGGTCGTGTTATCCATGGTTGCCTGTAATTCCATTTCTGAATTCCCACCCGTATTCGCCATTGTGTAATTTGTGGGAATTGATGACATTTTACTCTCTACGTTCTTAGCATTCCTTAGAAATGCGGTCACCTTATGTCGTGGTTCATAAATAGCAAATCACATTACACTAGATAGCTTCCTCTGTGGAAGTTCTTATTGACCATACCTTGCAACTTCATTTATGAATCCCAGGATTTATATAGGTTTAAAATTATCTCAAGCCCCTTCTATTTGGGTAGCTGCTTCTGCAACAGTTAGGGCTGCTAACCGCAGTGTTACATTAAATATGGCACAATCTTTGATAGGCCAAATATGCAACATATGAAGCTATCAAGCAAAACATGCATGTTGCTCATAGTTTACATATAAAGAAGTAGGATGGTATTTACAATTTAATATATACAGCATAAAAGATAATTACTCATTATTCACTTGCCTCGGCTATGAAACTCTTCAAGATGGAGTGCAAAGGTCACTATTACAACAAATTACTGAAAAAAAAAATTACCAAAACTCAAGTAACCCTTTGAAGGTGTTTATTATGAAAAAAAAATAAAAAGAAATGTAATTAATAACATAATGGATACTCCTTTGGTTCCTAAGGTTTTCCAGACATGATGCAAAATTAAATGTAATTATATCTATTCTGCAAAGACTTAAATGTTGCATTCTTTAAAATGAAAATGGATTTAATATATTACATTGGTCAGCCATGAAAACATCTGTAGGGAAGGAAAACTCCATTTAAATGTCGGGGTTACCTTTCAAACACATACTGATAATTTTCCCTAGCTAATAGTTCATGCATTATATGCTTGATCGTGGACTTAGCTGTGGATGAGAAATCACATAGTTTGTAGCTGGATCTAAAGTCCTCCTCCTGGGATCGAAATTGGTACATCACAGCTACCCGCCGACCGCAATTCCATGACAGCATGGACAGTCCGACATCTTTCCATCAGTCATGGTCCTGGAGTTGACTTCCGATCCAACCACTGAAGTAGTGCACTACTTCACTGACCTTACCTCCGAAGGTAGATCTACTTTTCGCGACGTACCTCCTTTAGCATCGGGCGATGACGGCTGTCTAGAAGTGCTTCGGAACTCCGATGATGAAGATCTCGATCCCTTTGAAGGTCGTCGTCGAAATCTCAGCTACTGATGCCTCAATATTACACATTTACTTTTTTTCCATTCGCATATTTCTGTTGCATAAACTGGGTTACATTCATTCATAATGTAAAGCTTCTTGGAAATGATTCCTAGCATGAAATAACATAATTAAAATGCACATTAAATCAGAGCCTTATGCTTCTTCCAGTTGCACATATCACAATATCATTTAAATTCTTCTAAACGTTCCAAAAATAGGTACCTCACAGAAAACCCGGTTATACTTACCAACCAGTATTATTTATGTTTTAAAGAGAAAGCATTTTGCAAAACCAAATAATATCAGTGATAAATACAGGGTCAAAAATAACAAACTTATTACTAAGGAAGCTGTTTCAATATTTACACACCTATTTTATCTCTTGAGACCACCAATCTTTACATAAATGCACAACTGGTTACATTCAAATTACGTTTATATTATTCATCAAATCAGGAAGAGGTGTGATAAAAAAAACAGGTGTTACAGTGGACAGGAAGGACACCGAAGAGATGAGTGTCATTGGCAGGGATCCCCAAGGAAAGTTGTATGTTATTTGTGTAAGGAAGAAGGGCATCTTAAGTGAAATTGTCCTAGTGTAAAAGAGCCCGATGGAATTCATTGTATAAAATATTTTCAGCAAAAAATGAAATAGGGGTAGTTATTTGTGCCAGTATTGTTTGGAAGAGTGAGAGTTGCGTCTTTAGTAGATTCTTGGGCTTCGGCTTTTATTCTAAGTTTGGGTTGTTAGACAGATTGAATGCTGCGAATCATACGAAGATTTTTAAAGAAATAAATGGGGAAGATAGTGTTTTTCTATTCCAGATGGTGGTAGTATTTGCTCTCATGGCATTGTAATGGTAAAGATAAAAATAGATCCTTTTTCATGGAAAATTACATTTTATGTTGTTTAGGGTATGTCGCAGGCAGTAATATTAGGAATAGGTTTTTCTGGGGAAGACTTCAGCCTCAATAGATTTTGTGGGACAAACTTTTACTAATGTGCCGGGAGAAAAGGTGTTGCTGTAAGGAAGATCTGTTTCCATCTGTCAATTTTCAAACAATAGCCTAGGTAAAGAAAATGAAAACACAATTGAAAACTTGAAGCACGTATATCCCGCTGTGCTTACACCTAAGTTAGGCCATTGTCACCAGTTACCAGTAAAATTTAAATTGACGGAAACCAGCCTGTAAGTTCCTTACCCTATAGAGTATCCCTCCCTCCACAAAGGTAAATATTTTGAAGGAGCAAATTCAAGAAACACAGGATCAATGAGTTTTAGAGAGTTTTAATAGTTTATATGCGTGTCCGGCATTTGTTGTTCCTAAAAAAACACACGAGGATAATATTGTACTGTATGTGATTATCGGAAGATAAACAAGAATATATTTTAGGATCCTTACCCTATACCATGCATTGATAATTTATTTCAGCATATTGGGCAGGCTAAGTTTATTACAAGTTTTTATTTAAACCAGGCTTTCCTCCAATGTGAGTTTGATAAGATATCAAGGGAAGCTCTAGCATTTATTAAGACTTGGGGTTTATATCAATGTACTAGGTTGCCAAAGGGTACGAATTGTGACCTACAGGAGGTGTCCCGAACTATGTTTAACATCTTGGGAAAGTATTTATTTGAGTTTGTAATTTTATATATAAACGATGCCTGTATTATAGTCAGCCGTTTGAAGAACATCTAGAGCATGTTAGATTAGTTTTGGAAGCCTTGAGGGAAGTGAGTTTAACTATTAATCCCAAAAAAAATGCCATTGGGCTGAAAGCCACATTAGATATTCAGGATTTTTTTCTGAGGGGAAATTGTTATCAGAACCGGGGAAAATGAAGCCCATTGATGTTTTTCCTACACCCAAGAATGTGAGAGGAGTTAAGCGATTTTTGGATATGAATGGTTTTTAAGCCAGGTTTGTTCTGGATTTTGACTGTATTGCAGAGCCTCTGAATACATTAAAAAGGAAAGGGGTAGAAATTGTTTGGGGGCTAGAGGAAAGGACGGCGTTTCAGACTTTGATAGAGAAATTTATGTCCCCTAAGGTTTAACTTTGCCCTATATTCAAAGCTGATTTCTTTACATGTTATTGCAAGTGCAATAGCAATAGGTACTGTATTAAGTTAGGCAGTGGATAGGCATTTAGAACCAATATCCTATGGATGCTGCCTTCTTACAATAGCTGACTTAAAAAATTCTTCATATGAAAAAGAATGCCTTGCTTATTTGTAGGGAACGGATAAGTTTTCCGACTATCTGGAAACAAGTGTATTAGAATTCTTTACTAACAATTAGGCTTGGTTACTGAAATCAGATAAACTGGTTGATCGATTGAGTCAATAATTAGTAAGACTCAGTAGGTTTAGGTTTTATGTACAATATGTAAGGGGAATCGATAACGTAGTAGCGGACTTTTCATTTACGATGTTTTCTTCGGAGGAATTTAAATTAGATGATGGAACGGGCGGATGGGTTGAGGCGAGAGAAAAAAAGGGAGGAAACCGGTGAGGTGGAATTAGAGTTAGATGAGGGAGAGTTTGTATATGATGTGGTATAACTAATGAGATGGGGCCAGGAGGTAGTGCAATTTGTGAATATTCTTAAACTTTTCCCCGACATGTTTAAAGATTTATCTGAATAGCAGCAGAAGGATTCGGAGTGTCAGTATATTTTGAATGAATAAAAAATGGTAACAAGCATATACCCTTTTTAAGGGATTTTTTTTAGGAAAGAGGACCCAGCAGGAAAATTTTGTTATCTTTGTCTCAGGGAAGTTGAGACTTATGTTATTTAGTTATTATCATGAGTCTCAAATGGGGGGACACATGGGTCGAGACCGAATCATACATAAAGGACAGAAATTGTTTATATGGCCTAGTATGAAGAAGGAATTGGAGGAATTGGTGAGAATGTGCAATGCTTGCCAAATATCAAAAGCCAGGAATTGTAAGTCTATGTTTAAATATAAGGGAAGTGTGGCCAGTTTCCCTTGGGAGAGAGTATACATCTATGTTGTGGTACCTATACCAAGGACTACAAATGACTTTGTGTATATCCTAGTAGGACATGATAACTTTACAAATTTGTTTTTTATTTCCTCTGCATATTATCAAAAGTGTTGAAATTTGTAAATTGTTAGGTTCTCGACTGTTTGCAGTTTTTAGTTCCCCAACGAAAGTTGTATGTAATAACGCTGCTTATTTCAACTCAGTAGAGGTTAAAGGGTTGAGGTTGGGGAGTCAATTAAATTTTTGCCTCGCCTTACCACCCTCAAGGAAATGCAGTAAAGAGATATAATCGAAACTTGAAAGTTGACTTGAGAGTTTTTCAGTCAGGAACCCAGAGGTGTTGGGATCTGTTTTAACCATGTAGCTAGGGGGCAACGAAGTATACTCCTGCAGAATTGTTCTTTGGAAGAAGGCTCTTGCACACAGTGCTGAATAAGTGGTCACTTCATGGACCAAATTGGGAAGCTGTAGATAGTAAAAGTGTTGTACAGATGTGGGAAGAGGTAATTGTGAATTTGTAAAAGAGCCATAAGAATCTTAAGGTGAAGTGTTAGATATTTGTCAATGTCTAGTTATGAAAATTTATGTTAATAATATTACAGGTAAGGTTAAAGTATTTCATGTAAAAATAATTTTAAAAATGATAAACAATAACATTTTTTTAATATTGAAGAAAATGATTTATTTTATAGTTTCTTTATTAAAAGCTATATAAACAATGCCGCTGCTTATTTTTAACGAGAAAATTGCCATAGGTTAATATGTGATATAAACTCTGCCAAGACATAAACGTTTTACTTGTAGGAAGTTGTAACAGTCACATAAATAATTATAAGAATCGCTGTATGTGGCAGCTGTCTATCTGCCAAAGACTACATTATTCAAATTTGTTTTTTCCTATGTTAACTTTTGTAAAGTTAGAAATTGACCTCGTTGTGCATTCTGCCGTGTTTCTAGAAAACGCAACAGTTGGCAAATTATTTATTTGTGTCGCCGTTAACGAACATTAAACTGTGCAATTAAACACTACACCATAAATGACATAGTCGCGGATTTCATATCACTTGCCATAAAGACAGCTCTGTCTACTGCTGCGCTCTGCACGACACAACGGAACTACAAAGACTGTGATCGTGATGTCTTCGAACATAGTTGCCAGCTCTGGTTGCCAGCTCGCTTGCGAGTGTCCACTTCCACGGGCCTCGGGCCATAGAGAAAATAAAATACTAGTACTAGCCTCTGGTCTCGGGCGATAGGTTTCTGGCATTAGCAGATACATTTATATTTTGTTTCAATAAGATACATGTCGGTTTTCTACTCGGCCAGTTATGCTTGTGTATTCTGACTGGTTCCGAAGCGAAATATTTAATTATAATTTACAATATGCAACTCACCCGACTCACTTAACGTAATTTCCGTATTCACATGTGGCTATGAAAATAAAAATAAAACCAGCAACACTCGGTCACTAAACCAAGCACAACTCAAAACGAACTTAGTCGAAAAATTGTAAGCTAATATTGGTTTTAGATTACTTTCGTACCCTTACAAAAAGACACCTTATATGTGGTTTCTGTAACTTGTATACGGAAGAAAATGACCAGGTATTGGCAGAACGTACGGCAGAAGCTCTTTACGTTGAGCAAATAATTTTAATTTGCTACTTAATATTATTTGTATTTATTACCTCGTTTGAAATTTCTCTGTTATTTAAATAAACTAATGCTGTGATCTCAGAAACATTATGGCGGTGTATTGTTAAGTGATATTCCCGCTCTTTTGAAACAGTAAATCGGCTTTTCTAAAGTTGATTTGAAGTGACAATGTTCTGGCAGAGTTTGCACACAGAATGTTTTCTTTTCATATTTTATGTCTAATTGAATTCAGTATTTGTATGATATGCCACAAATCCTGCAAATCAGAATTGTTTTCAAATTATAATGAACAGATAATATACTATCATATATTTGACACTGCATGCACAGCATGCGTATACCAGCGGCGTAGCCAAAGAGGGGGGCTGTGGGAGTTTTAACCTTCCCCCTCCTTTTTTTAACATTAGGGTATCAACTATTAGAATTTAAATAATTAATAAACCTCTCATTTCGATAAAATCATAATTACTGTAAACTATGATGCATGTTGTTAGGCTATATCAAGTAACATGTGTTTTAATAATTCAGGGAAAACAGGGAAAAGTCAGGGAATTTTCCCCTAGGTCAAGGAAAATGTAAATAATTGCTACTCTGCAAAATTTGTTAGTGGTGTGAATACAGGATGATGTAATTATGAGCACATGCATATTTTAATTTCCAGTTTTAAGTTAGTGAACTAGCAATAATACAACTTTGCCAAGTGTCACAGGACCTATACGTACAAAATAAAGTATTTGCGTGTTTGTAATGGGCACTCCGGTGAAGTCAATAGCGTGTATCGCGAGAAATGTTGATGAGCTGAATAACATATTGGCACTGCTGAATTGACATGTTGAAGTGTAATTTAATTCAACTTCACTAATAGCATTTTTTCTCTGTCAGTGGTAGAAACATATGGCATTTGAAGGTTTCGGTTCTGAAAAAATGTCAGGGATACTGGTAAATATCTGTCTGGAAAACAGTGGAAAAAGGGAATTCCAAAATACAATTTCAGTGGACACCACTAATGCCAGTATAACCTCCCTCCCTTCCTTCAGTCAGTGTAAATACACGCTTGAGAAATGTATGCCTGAGCAATTGAATCAATACTCGAAACTGCTTTCACACAGAATGAATTACGAAATGCATTTTAGGAATATTATAATTCTAGTACACATTAGTATTTTCAAGACTATATTAAAACCTGAAGTAATATTAAAGTTGATTTTAAATCACTAATGCGAGTCTTGATCGAACCTGAATCTATATTCATACCATATTGTTTGTACTCAGATTTGGAAATAACTTTTTGGGTGGATATATTATTTATGTAATATGGTGAAATACTATAAATTAAATATTTACAGACACCCAACTGTAACAAAGTGTGAAAGGAAAATTAACATCACATATTTCATCGTATATATGTATAGTATATTGCTCAAGAAATGTTTTAATCAGCCCAATGTCTGCGCCCACTAGTTAACGGAGATGCCATCATTTCGCAAAAAAAAAAAAAAAAAAAAAAAAAAAAATCGTGATTGCCTGTATTTCCAACATACTTCAACTTAAATTCTCTTTCATAACTGGATGGTTTTAACTGGTGTTGGTTTTAGCTGGTGTTGGTTTTATGCGTATGCCAGGCAATTACTGATATCTACTCCTAGAGTAACCCACCTACAAATAGTTGGTTTGGTCTACTTACAAACCAGGCGACGCTACTCATTAGATATTGAAAGCATGCATAAGACATACTAAGATAGTTATCGCTATCGTTAAGTACATTAATGTAAACATTACGTACAATAAAGCAATTATAGTTGCCGTATTCGAATTAGAGATCTCAAGATGCGATATCACTTTGAGCGAATTATTATATTACTTTGTTGTAGTTAAATAAGTGCAAGTAAATTATCGCTGGATTCATAGTCAACACAAATAAGACGTTTCTGATATAAATCATAAGCATACTTTCCTCAACATGGGTGCAATTAATTTCGAAATAATTTCTGATGGTAGGTAGGACTTGTCGCTTCGTTGAAAACAATATCATTAAAGGTGAAACCTGAAACATAAGCAACAGTAGTGGGACAGTTACAGATACACACGTGCCTTACCAGGGACTCGAACCCAGAAAACCTAGTACCATAAGTTGGTGTGCAATCAAACTGCGTTACGAGGGTCGGATTCGAGCATCAACTTCGAATTTAATTAGTCTAGTGTTTCGAATGACGGGGTTCAGTAACCTAAAATATTTACAGGGTCATCATTCTTTAAATAGGTGACTGAGCCACTTCAAACACTTAAGTTTACATGGCCTACTATTACACTACTTGTGTGCTGAATTTGGTAAATGTCGGTTGATTAGTCTCTGAGATATGACATAAAACCACCATGTTTTTCAAGTGATGATTCTCGCAAATGGAGGACAAAAATATAATGTATTAGCGCATTCGATGATTGTATACCACCAGTATACAAAGAAATGCTAAAATCTATTGCATAAATTAATAGATATAGCACACTAACCTAAAATTAATTTATAGCCACCATTTTGAACATAACTGTCACGCTGAAAAAATACTTATAGTTATAGGTCCTACCACAATACCAGTTCTTCGCCAAATTTTGGTGCGAATGGGTTGATTGTTTCCCGAGACATGACAAAAACTTAATTTGTCTTGTGGGGTTAACTTACAAAATGGCAGAAAAATAAAGCTCTATATAGAAACATTTAATTGTTGTAATTGGTACTGCCAGAATACAAAGTTAAGGTAGAAATTGGTTCGATAATAAAAGATAAAGCTGAAATATTAATAGAACCACAATTTTGAAATAAGTACCTGACATACTAAAAACATAACAGTATACACCGTCTGCTGCAGTGCAAACTGTTTGACCAATTTGGTTGGAATCAATCAATTGTTTCCCGAGATATTACTTAAAAAATTGTTTATGGATGTGGCGCTATCTTACTAAATGACGGACAAAATATGCTCCGTGTAGACACAGTTGATAGTTGTAAAATCTACTGTCTGCATACAAATAAGTTGCAATTGTTTACATGATTTCTACGATATAACTCTCTAAGCTAAGCTGACTATATGGCCGCCATATAGAAAATAAGCTTCTGAGAAACCTGTAACATATAATTGAACATCATATGAAGCAGTACTACTTGTCTACCAAATTTCGAATGAATTGGCGTATTTTTTACGGAGATAGGGCATAGAAACATTATTTTATCTTCATGTGGCACTAACTTACAAACTGGCTGATAAATATGGCAATGTGTTAGCACATTGATGCTTGTAGTAGACACTTTCAGCATACAAAATTTGGTCTAAATTGGTTGAATTGTGTAGTTGATATCTATAGGGCTACTAGTAATATTTTTAAGATGTAAAGTGTATTTCTTTGTTTATAAGTAACGGCTGATCTCGGAAACCAAGGGGGCCGATTCTTATAATTATTTCACTGCTAAAAACCTACATTCTTCCAGATGGACATATACTATTTTCATTTTTTAAAAATAATCCTTCTGAATTGTCACAATTTGTAAAACCATTCGGAGAAAAATGAGCTACTCGACTGCTTTCTATGCATGCTCTTACAAAATTCAGGGCTGATTCTTATAATTATTTCACTGTTAGAAAGCTACATTCTTCCAGGCGGACTAAGGCTATGTTTAATTTTAAAAAAATAAACATGAGAAATTTTAAAATTTGTACATTAAGTCGGAGGAAAAATGAGCTGCTTGGCTGCTTTCTAAGCATGTTCTACCAAAATCATTAAAGATAAATTGAAAGAATGTTACAATAAATCTCGCAAGTTGTCGCAGGTAGTCACGGGTAGTCACGGGTAGTCACAGGTAGTCGCGGGTATTCACGGGTAGTCGCAGATAGTTACGGGTAGTCACAGATAGTCACGGGTAGTTGCAGGTAGTCATGGGTAGTTGCAGGTAGTCATGCGTAATCACGAGTAGTCGCAGATGGTCGCAGGTAGTTGCAGATTGTCGCAAGTTGTCGCGGGTAGTCACGGGTAGTTTAAGTTAGTCACGGGTTGTCGCAAGTATTCACGGGCAATCGCATATACCTATAGGTATGTATTTCAGTAACTCCAGAAAACCCGAGTAAAGCGGTGTCGGGCTAGTGCCAAATAAACCTAAAATGTTTGTATGGTCACCATTTTGTAATAAGTTTCTAAGTAAGTTCAATTATGTACGTTTACCTTACCTGTCATAGTATGACTTACTTTTCAAATTGTGTAAGAATTGCTGTGATAGTTTTAGAAATATTATGTAAAATCTTTATTTTCAAATTTTATGCTATCTTTCACAATTGCGGTCTAACAACGTCAACTTAAAAATCCAATTCTTAGATGACAGTCTGCGAGCATACATAATTTGCTTTAAATCGATCGACTGATTCCCGAGATACGACATATCAACATAAATAATAAAATGGCCGCCATTTTGAAATGAAGTTCTTGGCGTTGTCGAAAACTATAAAAGTCAGGTGTCCTTACTAAGTATGTACTGTATATAAACCGAGTTTGGATAAATCTGCTCGATGCTTTCATGTGTGTGTGTCTACACATGTAGACACACACTCATATACATACATACACACAGAGAGGAAAGTCTTTCTTTTCTTCGGAAAGTAAGCTAATAATAGTTACACTTACAGGTTCAATACCATTGGTTTTCAAGTTAAATAATGACTGATACCAAACATGTCGGACGAAGTATAATACATCATCCTTGCTTGTATCATGTGGAAACCGCAGTCTTTGTATAAATTATATTCAATTGCTAAACATCACGCGATCTTTAATGGTAAACTAGGCTTAGCCCCATACATATATACGTTTAAACATACACATATACATATACATAGGCATGCGTTCTCACACATACATACATATACAATCACACATACATACATACATACAGGCCCTAGCACAGGATGTGAATATGAGAGGTGGTGGTATGGTATGGACAATGCTATGTTAACTCCGCTATCAGTATCAGTTGCACAGTGAACATAATGTTATGGTACATCCCATTTATAAACCACACAACACTCAGTATTTCAAAAATATCTCACTGAACCTCCCCCCCCCCCCTTCCCAGAGCTAACTTCATAAATAATAATGTACGAAAACATCACGAAGTAAATGAATGTTTTGCGAGCGATAGTATTTACATTTAGCAAAAATTTTGACTTGACTATATACAGTTATTAATGTGCCCCAAGTCATACTCCTCGCGCTTTCAAATTTATTCAATCTTTGACGATAATTAATAAGGCATATCAATCCTATGTTGTTTGGTTTTGAGACGTTGAAAACCTTTGTGCTGACGTTGAAGAAACACTTAATTGTAGCTAGTTGTTTAATTGAGCATTGTTCAAATTTAACTTTTAAAAAGAAATCACTGCCCCGAAATACGCTCACATAACCCCCCCTCCAGGATACCCGGCCAGCCGAGTGCATACAGAAATACAGTTTAAATTGGTGGCAACTCGGACTGCTTTTGTTTCAGACATATAAAAACTTATGTATCTCAGTTAAGTATCTCTTTATCACATAGGCTACGTCATACAAGTGTACTGTTCAGTCGTAAGTGTAAGACAGTGTTGATTATTACATGTGATTGAAGAGCACACAGTGGTCTAAAAGAAGAAAAGATGGGTTTAGAAGTTGCCTGCAAACCAACCAAGTTAGTTCATAGACATCGTCAAAGGAAATTAAATTATTTCTTGTCCATTTAATCTAAAAAAAATTCTTTCTTTCAGAAACGTATAAAATTTAAAACTTATTTGTTCACCAGTTATATCCTACGATACATATCCAATATTCCTACACTGTAAAAAACTGTACAACTATGTACGTTCATGTAAATATAGAAGCAGTATTCGAACCAGACATTTCAAGTTGCGATATCACTTTGCGTAAATCATTACATTACTTTGTTGGAGTTTAATAAATTCTGGTATATATAGACGCATTTGTGCCTAGAACACATACGTTAAAAATGCTATTTATTATGATTTTGGATTAGTATTTAACGACCTCCGTATATGTTATATCGTATGAAGGTACAACAGGTGTATATAATTATACATGTAAACTTAAAAACAATATATTATTACATTAAAATGAAACATATTTATAACTGTGAAAAGTTCATGTCTATATTTGGTTCTGGTTTGCACGAGGTTTAAAAGTTTTGATACATGAATGACCAGCACAATCAATTTATTTTATTCTCTATGGTGCGAGCTGAGGAACCACCTCCGGCCGGTCGGGAATGAGTTTGTAAGAGATCTGGCAACAGCCTCTGTGCTGAACAATATTTTTTTTTTGTTTTTATTACCTTTTGCAGCTTCTGTCCTATTTAAGCGATGATAGTGTTATCTAGCGGGAAATTTGTGAGCTGCCTGCATGCAATTTTTTTGTATCTGCCCTCACATCAGTTAGATAGCTATGCACGCAAATTACAAGCAAATATGGCATCTAATATTCCACCTTAAAGAAAAGTATAATAAGATATGAGGTTCCCTTCAAGTTTGGAAATAAAGAGCTTGTGGAATCTCAATTATTGTCTTCGAAAGTTGATTACTCTATCATCAAAATGGCACTTTTAGGGGCGAGACATAGGAAATAGTTTCATTCTTGACTCCTGTAACAGTATTATTGCGTGATATGTTCTACCCACATGGGTTCAGATGGGTTATGTTGGGAATGCAAAGTGATATCATGAGTAGTGCTGAGTTTGTTTTGTGAAATGTTTTATGGAGAATAGTTTGCATGTCGTTTTTTAAAAAGGGGGGAGAATTGTGATGGATTGTGATCATCGCGTGAAAAGATTGGTTTTATTTATGGTTTGAAATTGACCATGTGTTATTATGTTTATAGCAGCTGAACCTTGGTTCACCATTACACGCAATGTAGTGTGGTATGGCGGGTTGTCGTTTTGCCACATTAAGGCGAATGTAGTACGTAGAGTTGTTTGCTATTGGTCAATGTTTTCCCACCGTGGGAGGTAGGAAAAAGTGTATGCAGTGTAGAGCACACAGTTATATGAAAAGATGGTTCTGCTATGGAAATGAGCACGATGGGCGAGCAGTCTCAAAGAGGGGGGAGGCTGGTGGTAAGGCGCTCGGCCTGGAATATATGCTGATGATCGCTGGGGGTTACCAGAGACGCGCCCCGCCGGCGAGCGGGAGACCAAGGGTAATGTTGGATCTCTCCTTGGTCAAGAATAAGTCTTCGTCGAAGTGTGAGCAGCAGTTAAGTATTAGCTTCGTACTTATAATCTTCGCAGTGGAAAGAGAAATGAACTTAGGTTCTGGACAAGTAGTGCTGCAGTGGACTTAGATTCTACACGAGAAGCGCTGCTGTGGACTTAGGTTCTGGACAAGTAGTGCTGCAGTGGACTTAGATTCTACACGAGAAGCGCTGCTGTGGACTTAGGTTCTGGACAAGTAGTGCTGCAGTGGACTTAGATTCTACACGAGAAGCGCTGCTGTGGACTTAGTCGCTGGACGAGTTGATGGTAGTGCCACTAATAAAAATTTTGCTAGAGTTTCGTGTTGGACGTAGAATTTTTGTGAGTGATGCGAAGAAAAGTCTTAAACTCCGAACAAGTGGTTCAGGAGATGAACTTTTAATATTTGCGAGAAGCCAGTCGGGAACTTGGTTGTGCAATTGATGCTTAGCGAAGACTTAGACTCAGAACAAATGGTTTTAAAGTGGTACATATAATTTTCGCTCGCGTGGCTGATGAGGATTTATCCGAGTTTGGTGTTGTGAAGAGTTGAATTGGACATAATTAGAGTTGGAAGAAATAGATGGTTCGGGAAAACCTTTTGTAGTAGTGAGAAGTGGAAGGTTCGGGAACAGTGTGGGTTGGGTGCTAGCAGTCGTCTCACTGGTGAATATTCTGCAGTCCAGGAGGCAAATCCGATAAAACAAAAGTGACCAGTAGGTTTTCACTGTCCGAGAGTAACCTGGTTATGGGGAAACATATTGCATGATGCTATGGGGCTTGTTGTATATTAAAGGTTCTCATAAATTTGAAGTAGACCTGGGGGAAGTGTTCTGGTTCTGTTTATACTTGGTGTTAGAAGTTTTACTGATCTGGAGAAAGTGGATTCTCTTTGAGGGTTGGAGAGGGAATACTAGTAGTGTGAGTAGGAATGGTTTATGGGTTACTACTTGGATTGGGACCTAGTCTGTGTGTGAGAGAGTGTTATTGAATGGAGTGGGGAAAGGCATGTGGACTACATCGTAGTTATCGTGGGGAGAATATACTCTGACCTTTTCCTCACTGGCTGATGTTGCTGATTGTAGGGCTGTATTTCTCTCAAGGCACCTGTTTAAGAGAGTATTTGCTGAAAGGGTTAGAGGCCTTGAGACTGTTCATTCACTGCTGCCTTTTAGTGTGCTCATGTTATTACAAACAATTTCTAGTCTTTGGATTTTTCCCCAAAACAGTTTTACTCTGCTGATGATGAAAGTTGTTTGGTTTTTGGTTCTCCTTTTGGCCTATTCTTTATAAGTGTTAAAGCACGGAAGTGTGGAGTGGGTTTTGCTGGAATTGTGACCCAGTGGGTGAGCTCAAAAGGTCACAGTCCTTTTAATGTTTTGTTGACTCACAGGCAGAGAATTATTCTTTTGTATTTAAAGTGGGGTGGTCACCATCAGCGACATATCATACTTCTTTATTGGCCTGTTTCAAATAGCCATTCCAAGTAGTCTTTTTACATTTCGGCGATTAGTATGTGCAGATTTAGTCATTTGTAATGAAATCTGGGTGGCCAGCCACGTTATATCTTAGTTGTTTGTCGCTCTACCCCACAATAGCTGTACGAAATTTCTTTAAATTCTTGGCAGCAACATCTGCTTTACTTCAAATTGTTAATGGCTTTTTTTGGATACCCAACTGTCATGAGACTGTAAAAACCCCTTCCTACAAACCAAGGTCATATGCTTTTCCCTTTTAATTTTTTTCTCAATAAAATATTTATTTTGTGAACTGACTTTCTGTTATTCATATTCATAAAAGGTGCCCCTGATCGGGTCACCAGTGTATGTTTCGAGGTAATATGTGTGTGGAAATGATTGTCTAATATAAATAATTTAAAAAATTTCAGTTAACACATTAACTGTGCTATTTTTTTTTCTTCAAAAATGCCTTTGAATTTGGAAATGTGTGCATATTCACCAATTTTAAACTTAAGTTTTATTTTGTCAATCACTTTGATGTTCGTATATGCAATATCTAATCATTTATTATTTTGCACATCCACGGGTGCTATCTTAATAAATCTTATTGTATCGCGGATGATATATATTCAATATTTCTGGCGGAATTTTCACCCCTTGCAACTCCCATATGAAGTTAAATATTAATATAATAGCTGTTTAAACTCGTTTTAAATCGTTCAGTCATGGCTGATTTCGTTTCAGTATAAATTACATAATGGTTAATTTCATACTCTGTCATTAGTTTCTAAAAATGAACATTGATGAACTCAGGCCCCTTGTCTGTGTGCAGGTGCTGACATAATCTCTGTTAAAAAAAAACTTGCCATACCACTGGCGACTTGTTTCCCTGTTTTAGTTTTTCATGCTATGCCCCACCCACATTTTGAATAATCATCGATTACTGTTAAAATTTATTTATATCGGTCATTGTATTTTGAAAGCAAGGATATGTCACACAAGTCTGCTTCGAAGAGATTATTCAAACCTAGTTATAAATTTTCTTCTAGGACAGTTTATTCTGGTAGGCATATGCAGATCAGTCGCAAGCTTACTAAATTTAATATTTAATAAATATAGCCATCCTTGGTCAATTCCTCAATATTAGGCACAATGTTGTTCATATGCAAATTATTTCCTGATTGTTTTGAAGTAAAGAGCAATTTTAATCTAACCACCAATTCGTTCGGGTTATTCCAATATATGTGAAAATGTATCGCCTATCTCATATTTTAACATACCACTACCAGCAATTTCCCCCATATAAATGTAATTTCATGTGTCTGCAATTACTTCCTGTTTCACTATTGTGATTATGTACATTTGTGCATATTACCAGATCCTTTTTTTTTTCAGGTCAGTATTGAAATATCCATTTGGAAACTTTTTAAATAATAATTAAAAGAGACCTTGAGTTGCAACAGCTACATATTCACCTACTTGAAATTTAATCTCTGGTAAAAATGTTTAATGCTTCATGTAATGACTAAATTTTTGCTTGTAAGAGGTCGAAATACTTCCTCATTTTAAACATCTTGCTCCATTCTCGCGGATTTGGTTTGCAAATATATTTTTTTCGTATTGGATATCTCTGAAGTGTCGTCAGGCGTTTTGTATGTTTACTTCACATATACATCGCATATATATATTCTCAATGCGTTGCTTTTCTAGCTGGTACTGCAACTATTCTGTGCTTTTTCTAATTTATCAACTTTACTTAAAACATCTTATTTACTTCAAAGCTGAGTTCGCAAATCGTTAAGGACAACAATTAAACATGTTTTTACATCCTTGTTTTGCATCTGTAAATCTGTTATTAACAAATGTCTCTGTAATTTGCGATGTAATAAGAGTGTTTAGCATTACATTTAATTCAGTCGGTAAATACTCTAAATGTTCTTTAATTTTACTTTTAATGTTCTGCATTACATTCAGAATATTTGCTAAAATTTCGGAAATTAAACTAAATTTCTTTTTCATATTTTCATTCTCTTCACTTGACTGTATTAATTTCGCTGTATTTTAGTCATTTGCGATTTTAATAAATCTAACGTAATACTGTTTAATTTTTCAACAAACCATTTATTCGCAGCATGGTGTCTTTCACTGGTGCACCCATATTACGTAAAATATGACCATTCATGTCGCGATTCCCTTCGCGAGTTCTGGTTGAACATATGTTGTAATAACTACATGTTATACTGCTATTACCAAACTTTGAAATAGTCATTCTTTGTCTGGTAGTATAAACTGTTAAATCCAAACATATCACTACCTTTATATTGGGAAAGTTGAAGAATAACCAAAAGCAAACCGTACTTTTCTTTCCAGCAATACAAACATACGTCTTTAAACTTTTTAAATGACTTATACCCTAAAATATGGTCGTTGTAAATATGTTGTAAATTTATACTACAGTGTCCATTTTAAAAACAAATATATTTGCATTATCCCGTATATTATGTTTTGAAATTTTAACGTATTTTTGTAATAGGTAAAAACAATCTACAATGGAATGTCTCCCAAAACTGAAATACTGCTAAATTTTGCCCTGTGCTTCACTCCGGATGTCATAGAATTTAAACACTCGATTTGGTAATGCCTCACTCAGTGGTGTTATTTCGTCATTACTACTGAAGGGGAAAATTGCATTCCTTCAATTATGGTAAAATATTCACTAAATGTTTATATTTCTCTTGTTGCGATGTTCTAGAAAACATTTAAATGTTTTCAAACTAAAGTCCATTTGGATGTTTTAGTAGTGACAATAAAACACAAGTCTCTCCACAAGAATAAGGACCACTTATTATGCAACATATGTTTCATGGTAACTGTTAATGTTTGTTATTAACATTTCGTGAAAGTAAAAAGAATTTTACAACCATCTTGTCCTTTAATTTATTCTCAAAGATAACTGTCTACATATAGCACACATATATTGAATAAAACTTTAAAGACTTGTACTGCAAAAGTTGTTCTTCTATAATTCAGCAACATCCTCCCCACCCTGGTCAACCTCTAGTGGGATGACCAGCTGAATAGTTCGACTAATCTAGGTTCCATTAGGTTGGCAGAGGATGGTACCTCTAATGTTCTTATCTCGTCCACATCGTACTTCTATCCGTGCTCTCTTCCATGTGTGTCTGGGTCTAGTATCGACTTGGAGAACGATATCCACTACTCTGAGTTTGTGTTGTCTCCAATGTCCTTCCCCTTCATGATATTTGTTCAGTTACAAAAGGTACTTTCTTTTCCTTTCCAGTATAGCCAAAATGTCTCAGCTACGCTCTGTTTGTGATGATACTCTCTCATGAGATCTCTTTCAAGTTTCAAGTAGATATGTAATGTGGATATTAGTGCAGCACACACACACATACATAAACGCATACAATTTTACCATACCCAAACCACACAAATGTTTCATGAGAGCTGCCGATTGAAACTTAAATGAGCGTCGTAGCATCTCCTAGTCAAAAGTTATCCTATGCAAAATTCATGAGGTGCAACGAAACAAACTCAAAATTGTGGTACTACCCCCCCTCCCCACGCGGGCTATTAACCTTTCCAATCCTGGTGTTTCGCAGTCCTCACTCAACGTAACTTATTCTTTGATCCTTTGGCAGTCGTATGGTGTAATTTAATTTTGAATGTAGACGATATATTTGGAGCTGTAATGCCAAATTTTATCATCCAATTTTGTTATCATCGGATTTTCTGGATTGCCTCCCACTATGGTCGCAAATTTAAGATCGTATTCACTTAAAAAAGCTTCGAAGAAGATTAAAGTCTATTGTTGTTGAATGACCTTTACAAA